>CM050509.1:25659279-26859279 GCA_027563665.1 Antrozous pallidus | reverse complement strand
AAATCTGACCTTTCGGTGGCGGAGCACAAGGTTCCTTGGAATCCACTTCTTCGCCAACTAGGAACCGATGTTGGTGGGGGGGGGGGTCTCTGCCGCCCAGTGGGTACTGCAGCTGTAAAATTTTCAGGCTCTTCCCCTTCAAGATGGCGCAGTCCTCCTCTGAGCCAATGGCTCTGTGAGAGTACCCAGCCCCACCGGAGCCGCTCGGTCAAGGGAGGCTAATCTAGCAGTCCCCCTCCTGCTCCCTAAGCCCAGCTGTCCCCCAACTCGCCAACAAACACTCCCATCTCGACACTCAGCTGCTCCCTCTGTCTGCCCTGGGACACAAATGATTACGAGTCCTTCTGTTCCGCCGCCATCTTTTCTCCCTACTATTACAATTTTATTGACTATATCCCTAATATTGTACTTTACATGCCCATGACTATTGTGGTTTTGGTTTGCATGTCCCTGATAATTAGTGATATTGAACATCATTTCATATCCTGTTGGCCATCTGCATATCTTCCATGGAAACATGTCTTCTGCACATTTTTTAATTGAATTGTCTGTTTTTTTATTGTTGTTGTTGTTTTTGGGTTATACAAATTTTTCATATTTTTTGGATATTAGCACTTTATCAGAAGTACCATTTGCAAATATTTTTGCCCCCATTTGATTTACAAATGCCTGATTCATTGCTAACATTCCTAGAACGCTTCTATTTCAAAACAAATCTTTTATAGGTATATTTACCTCTTATATTGGTGTGAAAATGATGTTTTGTGAGTGTATCAAGGTTGGAAGGCTTTCTTTGTTTTAATGACTTTCAAAGAAGGCAGTGTTCTATAATGCAAAGAGCACTCACTGGTTTTGCAGACAAATAAAAAAAATGTTCTTTGATCTCAGCTCTCTCACTGACAAGCTGTGTGGCCTAAAAGAAGTTACTGGACTTTTCTTATCTCATTTTCTATTTAAGAGTAGTAATACCAGAGAGGAGAACTAAGATGGCAGCATAGGTGAGCACCTATCTAGCTGTCCACGCAACAATTCTGAAACTACAACTTAACAACAGAACAAACAAGGTCCAGAATCACCGGAGAGCTGGCTGAGTGAAAACTGTACACATGTAAGTAGAGGTGGGACGCAGTGGTGACACGGGAGCAGAGGTACACAGCTTTGAGGTTCGGAGCGCAAGCGAGCGGTGAGGGATGGGCAGCAGACAGCAAGCCCGGCTGGTTTTCTCCAGCCGGGAGGGCAGAGGCCTCCCACAGCACTGACCCCCCAGTACCAGGCAAGCTCCCAGGTTGGGGAAAGGAGGATCCTGGGAGCGGCTGAGGTCTGTGTGTTTGGGGAGAGTGCAGGAGTAAATTGGAGTGCACAACCAGGCAGAGAACGCGGGCAGAGAACGCTCGACTCGCTCATTTGCTCGGAGACCACCATACTGCTTTGTTTTACAACCCTGAGTGAGACTTTGGATGTGCAGGCTCATTTGGGGAGAGGCAGAGTTGTCTGGCAACAGGGAGATCAGTGGTGGATTTACATTGCTACCCAACACCGAGACCCGTGAGCCGCATGGATAAGCTGACGCCGCGAGCCCCATAGACCTGAAGCAGTGCACCACGAAGGGTGGACCTAAGCCTGACGCTGCGCGCCCATTAGACGCTGACTCTGTGCGCCATGAAGGGCGGACCTAAGCCTGACACCGCGCGCCCATTAGACGCTGAAGCTGTGCGCCATGTAGGGCAGACCTAAGGCTGACGCCGGGCTCTGCGTAAGGAAGCTGAGCCACTGTTCCTTAGAGGATACCTATTACACACCGCTAAGGGACCAACTCAGGAAAGCAACCACAATGCAGAGAAAAGGAAAGAACTCAGTTGTGAAAGAAATGGAGGAAAAACGACAACTAGACATAGAGTTCAAAACCACAGTAATTAGGTTTATGAAGAGGCTACTAGAAAAGGCCGAGAAACTTAATGAGAACTATGCCGAAATAAATAACACCTACAAAGAAATGAACGACGCCTACAATGATATGAAAAAAGACCAACTAGAAATTAAGTATACACTGACTGAAACAAAAAATATTATACAGAGACTTAAAAGCAGTCCAGATGACCGCAAAAACCAAGTCAAAGATTTGAAATACAAAAAAGCAAAATCCACTCAGCTGGAAAAGCAAGAAGCCAAAAGAGTCCAAAAAATGAAGATAGTATAAGGGGCCTCTGGGACAACCTCAAGCATACCAACATCAGAATTATTGGGGTGCCAGAAAAAGAGAGAGAGCAAGATAATGAAAACCTACTAGAAGAAATAGTGACCAAAAACTTCCCCCACCTGGCGAAAGAAATTGACTTGAAAACCCAAGAAGTGTACAGAACCCCAAAATATAGGAATCTAAAGAGGACCACATCATAATTAAAATGCCAAGAGCAAAAGATAAAGAGAGAATATTAAAAGCAGCAAGAGAAAAAGTTAGTTACCTATAAGGGAGCACCCATGCGATTGTCAGCGGATTTTTCAACAGAAACGATGCAGGCCAGACGGGAGTGGCAAGAAATATTCAAAGTGATGAATAGCAAGAATCTACAACCAAGATTGCTCTATCCAGCAAAGCTGTCATTCAGAATTGAAGGTCAGATAAAGTGCTTCGCAGCTAAGAAAAAGCTAAAGGAGTTCATCACCACCAAACCAACACTATATGAAATGCTGAAAGGTATTGTTTAAGAAGAGGAAGAAGAAAAAGGTAAAAATGTACACTGTGAACAACAAGTACACATCTATCAACAAATGAACATAAAAATCAAGTGAATTAACAACCTGATGATCAGGATAAAATGAGGAATAGAACAAAATCATGGACATAGAGAGGGATTGGACTGATAATGCTTGGTGAGAAAAAGGGTGCGGGAAATACAGCAAGAGACTGGACAAAAATCATGTAACTATGGGAGAGGACAGCGGGGGAGGAGGTAAGGGCGTAGAGTGGGATGGGTACTGGGTGGAGGGGAGCTATTGGGGGAAAATGTAATTAATAAACTGAACAATAAAGGTAAAAATATAAGAAAGAGTAGTAATACCTATATCAATGTAAATATTTTAAAGATGAAATGAGATTGGCATCATATAAAAATACCTGGCACATAGAGTGAGCTCAATAAAAGTTAATCCTTTTCCCTTTAGGATTATCCACTGAAAAACATTACTTCTTCATTAATTTATTTTTAAATGGCATTTCCTGGGCTACCTAGTTAGTTTTGTCTTCAGGTAACTTATAGCTTCTAGTTACACATCAAATTCACTCTTCACATATGTAGTTTTGTCACCATTACAGATATTCTCATGACTATCGTCTGAACCCTGGAGCTGGTCCCCTAGAAGGGGTTTTAAAAATATTTTTGATAGTGTCAGTATCACTAAGATAATTGACTAGACCCTATGGGATGGCTAGGTTTACATACATTTGCTAAAAGTTCAACAGTAGCATCCAGGTTTATGATTTTTCAAGCATATTTTTAGATACATCACCATCATTTCGGAATGAATACAACTTGCCTTGTGCCTTACCAGAGCATCTTTGACTATAACTGCCTTTGTGGGGAACATTATAGGAGCAAAGACCCTATAGAGACTAGCTCTTGTAGGCCCTGTAGCCTGTTTACAAGACTAGTTCATGCTTTAGGACCATCTTGAATTCAGCAGTGGCCTTAAGGTTAAAAGACAAAAGCAGACTTTAGAGGAGTTAATGAATGAATGCATGATGGAAAATGTTTCCATTGGCCAGGACTCCTGTTGATTTCTTACACATTCCCAGTCCCTGAGTCACAGAGGCTTCTAGTCACATATGACAAATGGTTGAACATCCAAGTGAAGTGACCTGCCATTCAATAAACCACATCTCAGCCAATTTAGAAGATAGCTCATTTTCTCTTAAGGATCTCTTCTTCCTTCATCTCTATGAACATCCCAAATGTGATCCACTGAGGCCTTTACCCTGCTGAGGGAAGACAAGCTCCTCTAACCTTCCTACAGGATCTTCCTTCCTTGTAGGAAGACCTTGGAAGAGCTCTGAAGGTTTTATTACTTCAAGTTATGCTTGGCCAAATTACTCACAAGTGCTGAATCCTCTTAGAAGTGTCTGCCTGAGAGAAGGAGATCTATTCAGATAGGGGCCTGCATTGAATCTGCAGACAAAGACCAATTAGTCTTGATTGTGCTGGCTTTATTTGGAGGGTGACTGCCCTCAGACCACCAATTCGTGCCACAAAAGTACTCATCCCACCCAGGAGTCAGCTGCTTTCCCTCATTTCCCAATCCAGCTTCACACGACCCCTGGGTCAAATGCCTCTCTCTTGCCCTTGCTTTAGCTCCTGCCAGGTTGTGGATAGTGCTCTTCATCACAACTGCATTCTTTTCCCACTCTGTCATAAATCTGGCCATGTTTTTTATGGTCATGATAAATGAAGCAATCTATTCACATAACTTCATTTTCATCTATTTTGTCTCTTTCTGGCCCAAACTATAAACTTTATTTAGAGGAATTCAGGCCTAATATTTAGATTATTCAGCCATTTATAAGGATAAATATTTCTATGATTGGATATCACAGTCACACAATGAGATGATATATTTTATTCAGTCAAACATCTTTTATTAAGCACCTAAAAATGCAATGCAATGTGAGAGTTTTGCAATATAAGATGTAACTCTTCCTTTTCCCTCCAATACCTTGTTGCCAATAAAGAATGAGAGCCATGCACATAAATGACAATGATAGCAATTGCTTACTTTTTTATGCATTTAGTAGGCTGCCACTGTGTGTTACACATATTTCCTTTAATCCTCATGTGTCCTTTATGCACAATTTAAAAATACAAATCTTTAAAAACCCAAAGTTGATTTATATCATTTTTTCATAACTAATTGGACAGCAAAAGCTCACCTGAACTTTTCCATGAACTGACATGTGGCTATTTCTCATTTTATCCCATTTTGGGTAATTATTCTTTTGTTTCACCGAATACTGATTTATTTGCTTTCAAGCCCTATAACAGACCACTGGGAGTATTTTGTAGCATACAAAATATATGCTATACTTTTTAAAATTCAAAAATTTCTGACTTCTAAAATTATCATTGCCTTAGAATTTTAAGATAAGGAAACAATACTATTATTGTGTCCATTGTATTAGTGCTGAGGTTGAGGCTCAGAGATGTGAGACAACTTTCCCATAATAGCATCATCAGGAACTGGTAGTGCCAGGATTGAAACCAATTTTTTTTTCTGGTTCCAGAGACAGTGTGCTTAACCACTGAGAAATACCAATATTTTTTCAGTAACCACACTCTAACAACTATAATGAAAAAGGCTCAGACTGAGTGTTATAGAGAATTTGAGAAGAAAAAAAAGGGACCTCCCACTGGGAATTTCGTCAAAGCTCTAAGGTGGGTACATATGGAACTGTACCTTGAAGGAAAGAGTAAAATGTGAAAGAGGGAAGTAAGTTTTTCAAGAAGTGCTTGGGTAAATAGAAAGCAGTTATGGCCAAGGAGGGAAGAAACTGGAAATCAGAATGAGAAGGTAGATCAGGGCCAGAGTATGAAGGGCCTGGGTAACTATACCAAGTTTTTAATGAGAACCAATTATATCCCCCTTGCAGATTCCAAAGCATTTATTGTGCATCATGTCATTCAGCTTCCATCCGACTTTAGAGTAGAAAAGAGCAGATATGAACATCCCCATATATTGTTGCTAGTTTTATTTTATTTTACTTCCTATTTCTATTAAGCAGATCAACACTACGTGTCAAAAAGACAGCCAAAGAAAGTGAGGTAGTCAAGAGCAACAGCCATAAATATCTACAGTAGAAATATTTGTGCTGGACTTTGTTGCCTCTTTTTCAGCAGAGTTAAAATTTAACCAGGATACTCCTACCTTACTGCAGCTGGCAGGGATTCAGTGGGAATATAGCCGGCAACCCCATGATAAACCCCAACACCCCCCTTTCTGTGCTCAAACAACAGTTCCCTCCTCCTCCTCCCCCTCCTCCTCCTTTCCCTCCTCCTCTTAGGAATCCCAGTAAAAGTCTTATGGGGATATATTCATTACCAAGAATTTCAACCTAGAATCTAAATATGTTCACTTTTATCATGAATAATCAAAATTCTAAATTAATACTTTAGAAATCAAATCCAGTTCATGAGTAGTGAATTGAGTGTGTCTAATTACGCTTGGCAGCTGCTAATAATGTAATTTTGTGTTATGCCAAATTTGCACTGAATTACTTTAATAACACACATTGTATTTGTTTTCCTTTGATGTAATAGTAATCACACACTAAAGAATCAACTTAAGCGTGGTAAAAACAATTTATTATTTTTAAGTTTTGAAGATAAGTGATTTCTTAAAAGAAAGTAATAAATGATATAAAATAATAGTTTAACACTGATAAATGCATTTCTTTTCTCTGGTATTTATTTTTATAAACAAAATTATTTAATAAGCACAATACATTTGTTTTTTATTCAAGTCTATATTGTTTGATGCAAACCAAGTGTTTGCAAATACACATTTTTATTGACAAGCTAATGGTATTCTTCCTCTCCCTAACCCCCCAAAATATCATTCTGGAATAAAAAATGCATATTCCTAAGTTTCTGTTGTATGAGTTAAAGAGGCACAGCATCCATCTAAATAGACTCCCCAGTGGAAACTTGTATTTCCAAAGTGAGACTAGAGGAGAGAACCAGTGTAAAAACAGGACCAAATTCAGCTTTAGGAGAAAAAAAAACAAGCAAAGAAAATAGACATATATTTCTCCCAAAGGTTAGAAGAAAGTTCTACATGAGATCTTTATTAGGGTAAAAATAAAGTTGAATTTTGGACCAAAAAAAAAAACCCCCACAAAACAATAGCCAAATAATTAGAATGGTACATTATGAAATGTGAGCTCTGTATTTTTCCATTTACTGTAAGAAATTAAAGAACCAAGCATCTGATATTGTACCCATATCTAACTTTTTTCTATAGTACACATGGATCAATGACCTTTGTATTTGAAGTGAGCTATAAGAGAGGAGCAGAAAGAAGTAGTTTCTGTATGTGGGATACTGGCTGAGATCACTTCAACCATGGTTTACCTACCATACTCAGCCTTTGCTCCCTTGCCTTCTGGGACCTACATGGGAAAAACTTGAAATGTATAGGTCTTCCCTCCAAGAGAGTCAGAGTTATTTTGCAGTTTGTCAAGAGTAGGAGACTAATTTCATCCCCATTATTGCTCATGCCCAAGTGATTGGAATAATGTCTTGTCAAGAGGGCAGGGTTTGTGGGAGAGGTACACCCCTGGTGCAGGCAATAAGCAGGGAAGGGTACATTACTAGTGGAGAATTAAAAACAGTAGTAAAACTGATTAAAAGTTAGTCTGCTTTCATGTTCATCATGTGTTAGCCGTTCTAAACAATGTCAGTGATAAAACACTTCTTCGTGGCGTTGCCTGCTACCACTGCTGCCTCCTAAACTCAGGTATTCATTGAGTTGAGGCTGGAGGTAGGGCTCTTAATGCTCAAATACTGGGAGAGTTACCAAGTCCCCAGACTTTCCAGTATGTACTATTTTCTTGTAATAGTGGAAATTGTTGTATTATTCTGAGACTAACATCAAAGTCACTCCTCTGTCAATTTCTAACTGGCTCTGAAAAGCAGTTGTCATTTCTGCACCCCTGCTCTATGGCCTTCACACACCTTTTTTCACCATCACTGCAGCTCCTGCCATTCTATGGGTTAGTTCTCCCCCCGCCAAGATTTGCAGCTCTTTTTTAGCTTCCTAAAGGTGTGTGGCTCCCTTAGTTGACAGAGATTTCTGTTGAGGAATTTAGAACAAATTGCCAAAGGCTGGCTTGAGGTTACTTCAGTGACACCACCTGATGTCTTATTCTGCCAACAGTCAGCACTGCCCCACCAGTCAAAGCTCACAGTCTTTGGATCCTTCCAGCTTCAGACTAAATTCTCTTCTTACCCAGAGCACTCTCTTCAGAGGTTAGTGGAGGAGGGGATAGACTTAAACTTCATCCTAGGGCCCTGGGGACCAACTCCAAATGCTAAAGTTCTCTTCACCTGACCACTCCTTCAGGGCTGTTTTAATATAGCAGTCCAGATTTGATCTTGTTGGTATGTCATGGGGAAGGGGATTGTAACCTATGTTTGAGTCAAAAAGCATGGAAACCTATGTAACTGCTTCTATGATCCATGGAAATACAAAGGTTGAGTTATCTCAAGACAGCTTTGCATTGGGTTTCTCAGTGCATCTTCCTCACAATGGATGCTCTTTTTCTTAATCTGTTTTTGGATAATATATGGATGTCTTTTAATCTAATGCAAATAATGCATGCTCACCCCAGAAAAAAAATCCCTCTATTTATTTCCAGAATTTTTCATGCCATTTAATTGGATTTAGTTATGGGAATCCATGGACCTTAGATTAAGAACTCCTGATCTAAAAAACAACAACAAAAAGAATCAAAATTTAAAAAAGAACTCCTGGTCTAGCAAGTCCTTCTTATCTTGCTGTCTCTTACTCCCCAGAAACATATCCAGGGTAATCTTCTCTGCTAGGCATGAATTGCAAAACCTAATGTAAAGACATTGCTTTTCCTCATAGTGAGCTATGAAATCAGCACTACCCTACTCAAAATCAGAGCTGTATTTTATAGTCATAGACAATCCAATGTTTTAAATTTATGTGGAAATTTAAAGAATCAAGAATAGCCAAACACATTTGAAAAAGAAAAAGTGTTGCCATTTTTATGTTTCAGAATATCTAAAAACAACAACAAAAAACCTTGATATAGAATAAAAAATTTGGATGATTCACACTATTTCATTTCAACAAACTTCAGTGGAAAAAACTGGATATCTGTATGGAAAAGCACATCTTAATCTCTAATTTACACCATACAAAAATTAATTTTATATTGATTAAAGATTAAACTTACTAGCTAAAATAATAAAACTTCTAATGAAGTTTTATATCTTCATTATCTTGGGGTAGAAAAAATTTCTTGGGACACAAAAAGCATTAGCAGTGCCCTAACTGGTTTTGCTCAGTGGATAGAGCATCGGTGTGTAGGCTCAAGGGTCCAGGTTTGATTCCAGTCAAGGGCATGTACCTTGGTTGCAGGCACATACCCAGTAGAGGGTGTGCAGGAGGCAGCTGATTGATGTTTCTCTCTCATAGATGTTTCTAACTCTCTCTCCCTCTACTTTCCTCTCTGTAAAAAATCAAATATATATATATATATATATATATATATATATATATATATATATTAAGCATTAGCGGTAAGAAAATTGATAAAATAGAAATCATCAAATTTAAAAGATCTGCTTATGAACAGACACAACTAAGACACTGAAAGGGCAAGCCACAAACAAGACTTGTATATATCTGTATGTAGAATATATAAAGAGATCACTAAAATCTATAATAGATTAACAGCCCCCCAAATGCCAAAAGACTTGAATAGACAATTTATAAAAGAAGATATAGGAATGACCAATAAGCACATGAAAAGGACTCAATATGTGGTAAAAGCTTAAACTAGAAAGTATGCCATTACAAGAGGTAGCTTCTAAGGAACTATATTAGGCATAAAAACAATAATACATTGCTTTTTTTAAGAATACTAAATTACCAGATAAAATAACTAGAGCATAAAAATTAGAATTCAGGAAGGATCCAAACCTTTCAAGGTTGATTTGGTTGGAGTTGGTTGAAGAGATTGGCAATGCAGATGAAAGTGATCCTGAGTTTCCCCCAAGTGGTCTTCACAATACATAGAGGACTCTAGGGAACCAGAGCCACTAAAGAACACTTATTCTACCAGCTGCCACATTTAAAAGTTTGCTAAAGTTAATTAAAATGATGTTTCTATTTCAGAGGAGATATCGATGTCATCAGTAAATTTATGCATGATACAAACTGGTCTGTGTCATATTTTCAAACTCCAACATACAAATGAAAAGAATGTGGATTACCAATAAGAACTTCATGAGCTTAGTAATGGAAAATCGTAATAATACATTGCCATCGCTGTCTACTTTGACTTTATACCTTTAAGCCAGCCCTCCCTCTCCAGGCCATGTCCAGAGAAGAGCACATAAATGCAAGCATTTCAGATACGTTTTCTACCATCACCTGATTTTTTTTCCACTTTATCCCTCAGACTCTGTTCTGTTCAAGGTTCTCCTAGCTCCTGTTTCATGATGCTTTCTAATGGCTGAGATTTTCAGCCATCTTCTTTTCCCCCCTGTGTCTGGCTTTCATGAATAAGATGTTGACTCCTTGGATTCAAACTATAGCACTAATCTACTTGTTGTAGGTCCTGTGATATATCTAGGTCATGTTAATATATCAGAAATCTTGTGCTCCAGAAAAGTTTCCATTTGTTGGGTTTTGCTATAGATGAGGATCTGAAAGATTAAATTTTGATCAACTGAATTAGAGAGGATTTGGGATAATACTGAAAAGGTATACAAGGTACTGGAACTTAACATTGTCTTTAGAGTGTCCGACAATAGGGACTGCAGGGGGAAAAAGATGGTGACTGGCAAGTAAGGAGGGAGAAAGTATGAGAGAGTAAGGGAGCTATTGAGTGTGTGGACGTATTTTCTCTCTCTCTCTCTCTCTCTCTCTCTCTCTCTCTGTGTGTGTGTGTGTGTGTGTGTGTGTGTGTGTGTGTGTGAGAGAGAGAGAGAGAGAGAGAGAGAGAGAGAGAGAGAGAGAGAGAGAGAGCTATGAAGGGTAAGATCCTGCAGGTCTTCGAGGGGGGTTGCCAAACTGGGCAGTCTTAGACAGTAAAACCCCACAGCCACTGCAAACACTCTGGGGTGGTCAGTGCCAGCACAGAAACCACGCCATCTTGAAGAACAGAACTGCTTGAGACTGGATCCTAGCCTCACCACCACCCAATCTGGTCTCAGACACAAACTGGGACCCTACAGCCACTTAGGAGAAAGACCTGCGACCACAGCTGCAGACCCACAGACACCAAGACTCCAGACATCTCTGCTGTAGATTTCTGTGAGTCACAGAGGTGGCCTGCTGCAGCAGCATAGGAACTGCTAGACCCACTCCACACAAGCAGGCCTCCTGCCCACACAGGGCTCCTGTGCCAGCCTACTTTGAGCTTGGGCGCACAGACACAAGGAGTCTGTTTCCTTCAGCACACAATGGCATGACCAGACCCCATGCTCACACAGAGTGGCTGCACTACCTGAACTTGAACCTGGGCATGTGGACATAAGGAGTCTGTTCCCACAGTGTACAGTTGTGCGACCAGACCCCACGGCCATACAGGGCAGCTGTGCCACATGACTTTGATTCTGGACGAGTACACACAGAAGTCTGTTTCCCACAGTGCAGGAATGGACCTTCTGCTGACACAGGGCAGCTATGCAACCTGGTCCCCCAAGCAGACTGGGGACACTGATTCTCCATGCAAGAGGCAGCGCTGAGCACCAGTGACTTGACTCTGTTTCTCATTGTGTACACATGGGATCCAGATTCCCAGTGCATGTACACTAAGAACCAGTGACTCCAATTCTCAGTGCATGCACACACAGAAACCCTGATTCTCAGCACAAGGCTGTACCAAACGACAGAAACTCTGAAACTCAATTCTTGGCATGGGCACAGAGAGAGTTTAACTCCTGGCATGCACTAGGGGACTCTGATTTTTATCACATGCTAGTGGGGTCTCTTTTTTGGTGTTGCACAGGTGGGGCCCATGATCCTAGGTGTGCACATCAGGCCACATTGAGCACCTGTGACTCTGATTCTGGGTGAATGTGTCTCCCTCCAACCCACAGCAGCCGCACGTCTTGGTGTAGGAGCTCTTTAGTGACACTCAGGTGACTTGAAGCTCCCACTGCACATGGCCCAGGCCTCTGCAACTCAGCATTTTGACCTTCTGGCGATAGTTGGAATGGAGAGACAACAAAACAATACCTAGAGGAAAGAAAAAGAGGAATCTCCAAGAAAGATAATAAGTGAAATGGAGGCATGCAACATGACAGAAAAAGAATTCATAGTAATGGTCTTAGAGTTCATAAACCAGATGAATGAGAAAATCAACAACTTATGCAAAAAATCAGGAAGAAATCAAAAGTGACATAGCTACAATGAAAAATGCCATGGAAGGTTTCAACAGTAGATTAGAAGAAGCAGATAACTGAATTAGTGAGTTGGAAAATAAGGTAGAGTAACCAGCCCAATCTGAACAGCAACTGGAGAAAAAAAAATTAAAAAGCAGGAGGAGAGCCTAAGGGGACTTTGGGACAACAGAAAATGAAGTAACATACGTATAATAGGAGTGCCAAAAGGACAAGAAGAGCTACAAGGATTAGAGAATCTATTTGAAGAAATAATGACAGAAAACTTCCCAGATATGGGGAAGAAAATAGTTACACAAGTACAGAGAGTCCCAAGCAAGAGGAATCCCAAAAGACCCACACCAAGACACGTCATAATTATAATGACAAATGTTAACAACAAAGAGAGAACCTTAAATACTGCAAGAGAGGGACAGAAAGTTACCTACAAAAGATTCCCATCAGATTATCAAATGATTTCTTAATAGGAACACATCAAGCTAGAAGGGAATGGAATGAAGTATACAAAGTGATGCAAAACAAAGGACTAAACCTAAGAATACTCTATCCAGCAAGACTATCACTCAAAATTGAAGGGGAAATCAGGAGCTTCACAGGCAAAAAAAAAGGCTAAAAGAGTTTATTACTACCAAGCCAGTAATGCAATAAATCTAAAGGGAATGTAAAAAGAAGAAATAGAAAGGGAGGAAGGAACACAGGCATAAAGTACAGAAATGGCTACAAACAAGTACCTATAAATAATAATATTAAACATAAATGGATTCAATGCTCCAATCAAAAGACATCAAGTGACTGAATGGATGAGAAAACATGACCCACATATATGCTGTGTACAGGAAACCCAGCTCAGAACAAGGGACTCAGACAGACTGAAAGTGAAGGAGTTGAAAAATATCTATCAGGGAAATAGAAATGAAGAAAAAATCTGGGGTACCAATACTTATATCTGACAAAATGACAAAATAGACCTCAAAGTGGAGACCATAGCAAGAGACAAGGAAGGCCACTTCATAATTCTAAAGGGATCGATACAACAGGAGGATATAACTCTGGTGAACATTTATGCACCCAATGCAGAAGCACCCAAATACATTAAAAAAAAACTTCTGGAAGATATCAGGGGAGATATTGATAGCAACATCATTATAGTAAAGAACTTTAATACCCCATTAACATCACAGGAGAAATCTTCTATACAGACAATAGAGTTTTCTCACTTCTCTTGCTCTGAAAACATCAGCCTTCATAGCTACATTGCATTAATAGTGGGCTGCTAAAGATGAGAACCATTGTTGTGAAACGCCTATAGTTGACTAATGGTCACTTCTTGAGATGGTCAGGATGGTCCAGGTTGCTAATTACCATGATGGAAAAAGATATAGTCCTGACTTATCAAATCCTTATCCCAGTTAGGGAGCTCATAATGTCAGTCACTTATCACCGAGTATCTCTGAATAGCCTTAATTATGATATCCACCCTCTCCCCCTACAAAGCAGCACCCCAGAGCAAAGTCTGTGTCATACCAACCTCAAGATTGTCCAAATTTTCAGGTTTGAAAATACCCTACTTGGAGACTTAAGTTAGTAGAAGTCTTTCAACCTGTCATTTGTAAGGAAGAAATCCTGCACTATAAAATATCATAACTTTAAACAATGATGATAACTGTCATCTCCAAAATGTGGTCTCGTGTGTGTTGTCCAGACTCGGAGTCAACATTGCCCTGCTGAGTGAAACCAGACTTCCTGTTGAAGGGCAGCCCCTGAGAAGGATTCCAGCTGCAGTTTTCCTTGTAGAGATCTCCACCCTCAAGCATGAAGGCTATCAGGTGTTGGCTTTACAATTGGACAATCACTTGTCTCAAAACTCCTCAACTTGATGAGAGGTATTAGTGACCTTCTGGTGACCCCACACCAACCCTTCAAACTCAATCCCAGTGCTCCTGACTAGAAATGATGAGAAATAGAAAATGGATCTAGATGAAAGTAGTATCAACAGAGAACAAGCTGATTGTCATGAGGAGACTTTGCCCAAAAAAAGTCATTTGGTCTCTCAAGAGTGAAAGCAAGAATATATCTGGGTTTCTCTTCCTTACCAAATATTGCGAGCAGTTGTTCATGTCACTAATTCCATCTTCTGCCTACTACTTAAGGCAAATGGCAGTTGGGTGCAAACACATTTTAGCAGCATTACCAGTTTGCCATGCTTGTCAATGGGATCAACAGAGCACTAGGGCAGTGGCCAGAAAACTCACTAGTCAACAAAGCCAAGTATCAACAGTACAACAATTGAAATTTCTTTTGAGAGCCAAATGTTTTAAATTTAAACTTCTTCTAATGCCATTTCTGCAAAATAGACTCGCCCAGGCCATGGTATTTTGTGGAAGAGCACACTCAAGGGGCCAAAGAGTAGCATGTGGCTTGCGAGCCACAGTTTACCGACCACAACACTAGGGTAAACCAAAACCTTTGAGGATTCGAGTGCTATTCTGATAAATACCTCATTTCTGATCCCAAAGCATAGAAAACAGTCACTAACTGGGAAAAAGAAGGGGAAGAGAAAGAGAACTGTCCTACCCAAATGTATGAATGGTCTGAGTTGTGGAATACTTTAATAATATTGAAGAGCATATGAGTTTGGAATAAATGAAAAGGAAATATAAATTGATTAGGTGGGTAGTGACTTTGGAACCAGAGATCCTGATTTGTAATCCTGGCACTACCATGTATCATTGTGTCATCTTGGAATAGTAATTTGCAGTCAAAGTCCCACATCAAAAACCAGTGAAATAACTATATATATCCAGCCAATTTTTTTTTTTTAATTATTTTTTATTGATTTTTTGCAGTATAATAGTAGTACATGTTTTCCTTTCCCCCTCCCCCTTATCCTCCCCCCAGCCTCCCCCACCCCCCAGCACATATCCCCAGCTTCCCCCCTCCCCGCCCCAGTGTCTTTCATTCATTGGTTATGTTCATATGCATGCATACAAGTCCTTCCGTTGATCTCCCCCCGCATCTGCCTCCCGTCCACCCAAGCCTCCCCCTGTAGCTTGACAGCCTGTTCAAGGCCATCCTGCCTCTATATCAATCACTCTCCCCTGTTTCTTTTCTTCAAAAATATCTTGCCTCTGCATACTAGAAATAAATGTATAAGAACAAAAAGTGTTTCATTCTCGGTTTCAATGTCCAACTTTTCTGAGTCCCAGTTTCAGTGTCAAATAATTCATTATGTGTATAAGTCAGCAATGGTATCCAGATGGTGGACATATTGTGTCAATGCATGATCCATCCTCTCTGGTTTGGTCCTGGGCTGCCTGCAGACATGCACAGCTGCTGACTGCTAGTATGGCAAGGTGTCGTCAGTGTCCCCCATCTCTGGACCATCCTCATGGCTGGAACAGATCCATCAGTTCCTCACCGTCGCAGGAACCCACGTGGTCTTGGAGTTGTTCTCTGAAAACACACAAACACATTCTCGACCAAAAGTTAACAAAGGGATCCTCTATGCAAAATAGACTTGGGATTCTTTTTAATTTTTGCCTAAATGATTTTCCTTTGGCTTATTTTGACACCATGTGTGTTTTTTCATGGGTGTCCTGCTATTGTTTTTACAAATGGAATTTACTTTACTGGAGTAAGAATTTTCTAGATGTATTTTACTTACTCAATATTTTTTTTGTCCCTTTCATGATATTACCCCGCTGTCCCCTCCCCTTTTTTGATTAATGGGGACTTTTGGAAATTTTCTATTGCAGTCTTGATAATTTTAAATTTTAATTTTTGTACACAAAGTGACTGCTTTAGGTTCTTTGGATGTTAGGCAATTTTACAGAGAGATGAACTACTGATAGATTTTTCAGTTAATGTTTTAGGAAAAGCTTTTTGTCCAGTACACTATAATTTTCTTGAGTATTCTCGTATTTCACTTGGCCAATTTAAATTAATCTGAAAACTTGATTACTATTTTCCTGTCAATTTTAATACTCAAGCAGAAATCTTAGTTTACCCTGTGAATACTAGTGGAAAGGAATATTTGCAATTTTGAGTAGGTCCCGAGCATTCCTGGTAATAGACTGAATTTAGATATAGGGCAGCTATTGCTGGCCGAGTCTCTGTCTGCCACCTGGGTCCCCGTATGCGTTGTGTGTGGGAGGCGAAGCAGCCGTGGGGGTAGGAGACCTCCCTTAGGAGGGTTGAGAATTCAAACCCCTGCAAGGTTTGTGGATGAGGGTCTGTGCCCCACCTCTGTTGACCTTTTAGTTCTCTCCTGTTGGCCCCTCTGCGACTGTGCCTGTCTTAGGTTGTTCCTTCCCTGAGGAATCTTACCCGTCTCTGGCTAACCAGCCATCCTCCGGGGCCAAACAGGATGATGTGAGGTTCAGTTCTGTCTCCTTTGTAGTCTATGCCCCCCTGTGGCCTCCACTTCCAGTACCTGCCTTGGGGTCCCCTAGCCTGCTGGCGGGGTCCCGGTACTGATCACATATCTCGGGGGACCCAGGTTTCTTCTCCAGAGAGGGCCCATCTCACACCATTGGTCGAGATACAGATCCATGGTGCCAGCTGCCCAAAGGCTTCAGCCACACCTCGAACTGAAAACTCTGGCATCAGCTGTGTGTATTTGGATAGTAACAAGAAGGTCCCTCTTGGCAGAAAGGGCAAGAAGGGCCAATATAGAATGCTCGGATGCCTTCCCAGTGCCTTAATTCCTTCTGAAAGGGATTAATTTCTTTCCTATTCTTTTTTAAGTTGCTGCCCAACATTCAAAGAATTAGTTTGTAAGTTTATTTGGGATAATTGTATAATATGCTGTTGTCAAATATCAAATATTATAATGACATTGTAGAATAATATCATGTAAGGGTATTATGGTGTCATGGGAGGTTAAGCAGGGCCTAGCCTAAGGACTGGTCTCCATAGGATATGACAAGCTCTAGGCCATGTCAATTCAATGTCAGACTAGCTGCCATTTTTTTATAATTTTATATAAACTTTGTCAGGGATGTAAAAACACAAATCACTTACCTCAGTTCAAGAGTTCAAGTATATTGACTTTTCCACTTACTCTCGCCACCTGCCACTTACCCTGAGGTTTGACATTCTGATGGACTTTTCTCAGTCTCTGGATCTATTCTTGTTCATCAGTCTATGTCATTGATTGTATTCCTCAAATGAGTGAGATCATGTGATATTTGTCTTTCTCTGCCTGGCTAATTTCACTTAGCATAATGCTCTCCAAATCCATCCATGTTGTTACAAATGGTAGGAGCTCCTTCTTTTTTTCCGCGGCGTAGTATTCCATTGTGTAAATGTACCATAGTTTTTTGATCCACTCATCTGCTGATGGGCACTTCGGCTGTTTCCAAATCTTAGCTATGGTAAATTGTGCTGCTATGAACATAGGGGTACATATATCCTTTCTAATTCGCCTTTCTAATTTCTTGGGGTATATTCCTAGAAGTGGGATCACTGGGTCGAATGGGAGCTCCATTTTTAGTTTTTTGAGGAATCTCCATACTGTTCTCCACAGTGGCTGTACTAGTCTACAATCCCACCAGCAGTGCACAAGAGTTCCTTTTTCTCCGCATCCTCGCCAGCACTTGTCGTTTGTTGATTTGTTGATGTAAGCCATTCTGATAGGTGTGAGATGGTACCGCATAGTCGTTTTGATTTGCATCTCTCGGATAATTAGTGACTTTGAGCAAGTTTTCATGTGTCTCTGGGCCTTCCTTTTGTCTTCTTTCGTGAAGATTCTATTTAGGTCTGTTGCCCATTTTTTTATTGGATCATTTGTCCTCCTTTTATTGAGTTGGGTGAGTTGCCTGTAGATGCTTGAGATTAAACCTTTATCACTAATAACATTTGCAAATATGTTCTCCCATACAGTGGGTTTTCTTGTTGTTTTGTTGATGGTTTCTTTAGCTGTGCAAAAGCTTTTGATTTTGATGTAGTCCCATTTGTTTATTTTCTCTTTAGCTTCCATTGCCCTCGGAGCGGTATCATCAAAGAAGTTCTTTTGGCATATGTCTGAGATTTTTCTTCCTGTAGATTCCTCTAATATTTTTATGGTTTCCTGTCTTACGTTTAAGTCCTGTATCCATTTTGAGTTTATTTTTGTGTATGGTGTAAGTTGGTGCTCTAGTTTCATTTTTTTGCATGTATCTGTCCAATTTTCCCAACACCATTTATTGAAGAGACTGTCTTGACTCCATTTTATGTTCCTGCCTCCTTTGTCAAATATTAATTGAGCATAGTGGATTGGGTTGATATCCGGATTCTCTATTCTATTCCATTGATCTATATGTCTGTTCTTGTGCCAGTACCAGGCTGTTTTAAGAACAGTAGCCTTGTAATACAGCTTGAAATCTGGTATGGAAATCCCACCGACTTTGTGCTTCTTTCTCAGGATTGCTGTGGCTATTCGGGGCCTTTTTTTGTTCCAGATGAATTTTTGGAGAGTTCTTTCTAGGTCTGTGAAATATGCCATTGGTATTTTAATGGGGAGTGCATTAAATTTATAGATTGCTTTGGGTAGTATGGACATTTTAATTATGTTGATTCTCCCAATCCATGAACATGGAATGTTCTTCCACCTGTTTACATCTTCCTCTATCTCTTTTTTCAGTGTCCTGTAGTTTTCCACAAATAGATCTTTTACCTCCTTAGTTAAGTTTATTCCTAGGTATCTTAATTTTTTTGGTGTGATGGTAAATGGGATTGCTTTTTTAGTCTCTCTTTCTGTAGGTTCACTATTAGTGTATAGAAATGCCATAGATTTCTTGGCATTAATTTTGTAGCCTGCTACATTGCTGAACTCATTTATTAAATCTACTAACTTTTTTATGGAGTCTTTCGGGTTTTTTATGTACAATATCATGTCATCTGCAAATAAGGATAGCTTAACTTCTTCTTTTCCAATTTGGATGCCTTTTATTTCTTCTTCTTGTCTAATTGCAATGGCTAATACTTCCAGTACTATGTTGAACAGGAGTGGTGAAAGTGGGCAACCCTGTCTTGTTCCTGTTCTTAGGGGAAATGGTTGTAGTTTTTGCCCATTGAGTATGATGTATGCTGTGGGTTTATCGTATATGGCTTTTATTATGTTGAGGTATGATCCTTCTATTCCTACCTTATTGAGAGTTTTTATTAAGAAAGGATGTTGGATTTTGTCAAATGCTTTTTCTGCATCAATTGATATGACTATGTGATTTTTATCTCTCAATTTGTTTATGTGATGTATCACATTTATTGATTTGCGGATATTGTACCATCCTTGCATTCCTGGGATAAATCCTACTTGGTCGTGGTGTATGATCTTTCTGATGTACTGCTGGATCCGATTTGCTAGAATTTTATTGAGGATTTTGGCATCTATATTCATGAGGGATATTGGCCTGTAATTCTCTTTCATTGTGTCGTCTTTATCTGGTTTTGGTATTAGGGTGATGCTAGCTTCATAGAAGGAGTTTGGAAGTTTTCCATCCTCTTGAATTTTCTGGAATAGTCTGAGGAGTATAGGTTTTAGTTCTTCCTTGAATGTTCGGTAAAACTCCCCTGTGAAGCCGTCTGGCCCTGGGCTTTTGTTTGCTGGAAGCTTTATGATGACTGCTTCAATTTCTTCCACAGTTAT
The DNA here is from genome assembly GCA_027563665.1 of Antrozous pallidus. NCBI lineage: Eukaryota > Metazoa > Chordata > Mammalia > Chiroptera > Vespertilionidae > Antrozous > Antrozous pallidus. The sequence goes on along the minus strand of CM050509.1, from coordinate 26,839,503 downwards.
TGGTCTATTGAGTTGTTTAGATTCTTCTTGATTGAGTTTTGGGAGGTTATATTTTTCTAGAAACATATCCATTTCCTCCAGGTTGTCCAGTTTGTTGGAGTAGAGTTGTTCATAGTATTTTTTAACAATCCTTTGTATTTCAATGGGGTCTGTTGTTATTTCACCTCTTTCATTTCTGATTTTATTTATTAGGGTCCTCTCTCTTTGCTTCTTGGTGAGTCTGGCTAGAGGTTCATCAATCTTGTTTATCCTTTCAAAGAACCAGCTCTTGGTTTCGTTGATTTTCTGTATTGTTTCTTTGGTCTCTATGTCATTTATTTCTGCTCTGATCTTTACTATTTCCTTCCTTCTGCTTACACTGGGCTTTTCTTGTTGCTTTCTTTCTAACTCTTTGAGTTGTTGGGTTAGATAATTTATTGCCGCTGTTCCTAGTTTTTTGCAGTAGGATTGTAGAGCTATGAACTTCCCTCTCAGAACTGCTTTCACTGTGTCCCATAGATTTTGGATTGTTGTGCTATCATTGTCATTTGTTTCCATGATGTTTTCTATCTCTTCCTTAATCTCTCTAGTAACCCAGTCATAGTTTAATAGCATGCTGTTTAGTCTCCATGTGTTCGATTTCTTTGGATTGTTTCTATTGTAGTTGATTTCCAGCTTTATGCCACTGTGATCTGAGAATATACTTGATATGATTTCTATCTTCTTGAATTTGGAGAGACTTTGCCTATGACCTAATACATGGTCTATCTTTGAGAATGACCCATGGGCACTTGAAAAGAATGTATATTCTGTGGCTTTGGGGTGAAATGATCTGAAGATGTCAATTAATTCCATCTGGTCCAGTGAGTCATTGAGAATTGATGTTTCTTTACTGATTTTTTGTTTAGAGGATCTGTCCAATGGTGATAATGGGGTATTAAAGTCTCCTACTATGATTGTATTGCTGTCTATCTCTCCCTTGATGTCCTCTAGGAGTTTTTGTATATATTTGGGTGCTCCTGTATTGGGTGCGTATATGTTTACAAGAGTTATTTCTTCTTGTTGAATTGCTCCCTTTAGTATTATGAAGTGGCCTTCTTTATCTCTTGTTATGTCCTTCACTTTGAGATCTAATTTGTCAGATATAAGTATGGCTACCCCAGCTTTTTTTTCATTTCCATTCGCCTGAATAACTTTTTTCCAACCTTTCATCCTCAGTCTGTGTGCATCTTTTTTTCGGAGGTGGGTTTCTTGTAGACAGCAGATACATGGGTTGTGTTTTCTTATCCAGTCTATTACCCTATGTCTTTTGATTGGAGCATTTAACCCGTTTACATTTAAAGTTATTATTGATAGGTGCTTATATGTTGCCATTTTTGTTCTTTGCCCCTGTGATCCTTCTTCGCTTCCTATTTCTTTTTACAGCAGATCCTTTAGCATTTCTTGCATTGCTGGTTTGGTGGTGACGAATTCCCTTAGTCCTTTTTTATCTGTGAAGCTCCTGATTTGACCTTCAATTTTGATTGAGAGCCTTGCTGGGTACAGTATTCTAGGATTCAGACCCTTCCTTTGCATGACTTTGTAGATTTCATTCCACTGCCTTCTGGCCTGATAGGTTTCTGTTGAGAGATCACTTGTTAGTCTGATGGGTGTTCCTTTGTAGGTGACTTTTTGTCTCTCTCTGGCAGCTTTTAAGATTCTTACTTTGTCATTGGTGTTTGCCAATTTAATTATAATATGCCTTGGCGTAGGTCTTTTGGGGTTTATTTTGCTTGGGACTCTGTGAGCTTCTTGGATTTGTGTGGGTTTTTCCTTTCCTATACCCGGAAAGTTTTCTGTCATTATTTCTTCCAACAGGTTTTCTATTCCTTGCTCAGTTTCCTGTCCTTCTGGAAGCCCAATTATACGGATGTTGTTTTGTTTCATGTTGTCCCAAAGTTCTCTTAGGCTCTCCTCCTGCTTTTTAATTTTTTTTTCTAGTATCTGCTCTACTTGGTTATTTTTTCCTACCTGGTCTTCTAGCTCACTGATGCGATCCTCTGCTTCTTCTAGTCTACTCTTAATACTTTCTATTGAGTTCTTTACTTCAGCAATGTCACTTTTCATTTCTTCATGGCTCTTCATCATTTCTTCCTGGGTCTTCCTCATTTCCTCTTGGGTCTTACTCATATTATCAAATTTGTCTTCCATTCTTTTCAGCCACCTTATGACCATTTCTCTGAATTCTTTCTCTGACAGGTTGTTAACTTCCATTTCGTTTACCTCCTTTTCTGGCGAGCCTTGCTTTTCTTTCATATGTGGGCTATTTCTTTGTCTTCCCATGGTCTCTCTTCTCTGTGTATGTGGTTATGTAGTTCTCACTCTCCTGTGTTGATTTAAAGGCACAAAATACAACACAACCAGGCGCAACGCACCAGGCACTGAACCGGAATGTAGTCAAAGTAATTGTAATTCCAAATAAAGGTGACTGCCAGAGAAAGGCAAATTTGGTGATAGGTGGGAAAAAAGAAAGAGAACCTCCCCCAGACCCACACAGACACTCACACACCCACACTCACACAAAAAAGAAAGAGACCCCCCCAAACACATACACTCACAAAAAAGAAAGACAGGAATGCCAAAATGATAATGGGAAAAGGGGGAGAAGAAAAAAAGAAATAAAAGGAGTAAATTATAAATGTGGGGTGAAAACTCCTATAGGATAGCCCCTAATCCGAACCAAAACCTGCAACAAGTACTTGGAGATTGATACAAATTACATACAACTACTAATATCAAGAGAGGTGAGGGAACACAGAAGCAAAAATCTATCTCAAAAACAATGCAGATGAGGACAACAAATCAAGAAACAACACCAAAAATAAAAATAACCCCCCCTACAAGACAAACCAAAATAACAGAATAAGCAAATCAATCTCATAAACCTGCTTAAAAAATCAATATTATCAACAGTCAAGTAAACAACAACAACAGGACAGGGCTAAAAACACTTTAAGATAGTGAAGTCAGAGAAGCTAGAGGTATATATGCACTTGGATTAGGTGGTTAGAGATTAGATATATCAGTGGGGTGAAATTTTAACAGGGGGTAAGGGGAAAGAATTAGGTAAATCTAAAGCGGGAAAAGTGTAAGGGAAACAAGGCACTAAATAGGGAAAGGTTAGCCAGAGAGTGGTGGTATAAAGGTGAAGTTGAGGTAGAGTAAAAGATACTAAAGTGTAGATGAAAATAGACTGTATTCCCAAGGTCGAAGAAAAGATATAATCAATTCCCTGTCACATAAGAGTCAATTTGTGATTTGGCCCCTGGGTGGCAGTGTTTCTAGATTGACTTCTGGGTCTATTGGTCCTCTCTATCCTGAAGTAAACAATACTGCCTCTCTAATGGTGACTGCTGTTTTAGCAGCCAGAACCCTCCCAAAATCTTCCGGGCTTCCCCCCTCTGTCAGGTCCAAACTGATTGCGCTCCAGGGATCAACTCTGCCACCAGCTCCAAGGGCCCTCTCCCAAGTTCACCAGCTTCAACAGCCACAGATTCTATTTCAGGTGCAGCTCTCCAGGTTTTGAGTTCTGAGGTGCAGATCTCCCAGACTGCCCCCTCAGTTTCGCGCCCAAAGTACCCCCAAGGAAATCTGACCTTTCCTTGCTGGAGTTTAGAGCTCCCTGGGCTCTGCGCGCCACCTGGTCGCCGGTGCTCCGGGAGCCCCAGAGGTCCCGCCGGTACCGCGAACGGCAGCTGTATGTTTTCCGGCTCCTCTCGTTCAAGATGTCGTGGTCCGCCTCCGCGCGCCTCCTCGCGCAGTTGGCTCAGGGAGAGAACCCAGCAGTACTGGGGCCTCTCAGGCTGGGGAGGCCAGCGCAGCAGTCCTCTATCTTCTCCTGGAGCACAGCTGTCCCCCTAGTCTCCGACAAATGCTCCCTGCGCGACTCTCAGCTGCTCCCTCCCTCTACCCTGTGAGCAGATTCAGGTCGAATCCCTCCGTTCCGCCGCCATTCTCCAGCCAATTTTTATATGAACCTAAAACTTCTCTAAAAAGAAAATCTAGTAAAAGATGAACCCAATAGTAACTTTAGTACCTGCCTCAAATGAATATTGTGGAGATCATGGGTGTCAGTTACTAGAGTTTTGTTTATTTCGAACCTATCCATCTTTTCTCTTGTGATGCTTAGACCGGGGTCTCACAGACTACAATTCTTGTCTTCCAACTGGTTTCCTATTAAGCTCTGCCAATGGAGTCACTAGCAGGGCTGGGGAAAGTCTATCCCACAAGCCATATAAGGCCTGTGAAATCATTTGGTCTCACACTGTCAAGGCATAAAGGGTTAGTTAATTAAATCTTTGGCCAAATATAGGAGAATAATTTTTAAATTGATAATTTTTATGGTCCACGAATTCTGTCATAAATTCCCAAATGGACTTTGGCAGAATAAAGGTTCCCCATCCCTGTACTCGAGGAATACTGCAAGGCTTGAAAAGGAAGAAGGAACTTGCTCCCAGCATTTTCCTTCCGACAGGATTCATCTTACTATATATATCATCCTAACAACATTACCCCAGCAATGTCAGTTCCTACAAGAAGCAATAGCTGAAACCCATTTTTCATTTTTCCAGAACTTATAGAACCAGCCTTATGACAGTCTTCTCATAGACACCAGCTATAGTCTCCTGGGAAGTCTGGCTCATTACTTTGCAGGTCCACTCCTCCAAGCTTAGATTCAACAGAACCAGGTAAGCAGTACCCTCATCTCAGAGGTAAGACTTTCATTTCAACGAGGCCCCTCCTCTAAGCCTCTAAGTTTTAGTAATTAAAACTTCTTCTCTTGGTTCTCACAGGGATAGTGTACTTCTTAAAGTTGCTAATTCTATGATACCTTAGACTTTTCTCTTTACCTTTCAATGACCTAGGGTACAACTTCATTATGTGTAGTTATCAATCCTTTATACTAAAATCTGTTTATTCATAAAATTGGTGTGGTATATATCCATGACTGGACCTTGGTATCATATATAACAAATGTTTACTGAGTACTTACTATGAGCTAGACCTGTTATAAGTATTTTATGTGTTTTAATTAATTTAATCTTACCACTAATCACTATGCTAAGGCATATGAATGGACTATAACAGTGCTGGGCCCACAGTAAGTGCTCATTCAGTGTTTGCCACTCTTTTAATTTGGACTCCACCTAAACTGGACCATAAAATAAAAACTACTAGGTTTTAGGTGGTTCATTTTGGAGGTAGCATAAGTGATGAATTAGGAAAAGTGAGGCAGGGAGGAATAACAACCAGTAACATGTGCATTAATAAGCAGGATACTGCTGTGGACAAGTGGGACTCAAACTTAGATAGATGATAGATAGATAGATATATAGATAGATAGATACATACATACATACATAGATTATAGCTAGATAGACAGATAGATCCTCCATTACATATATAAGTATATATTATATTTGTGAGATATATATATATATATATATATATATATATATATATATCCTGTGTATATATCTTCTTGAGCTAGATAGATAGATAGATAGATAGATAGATTTTACATTACATATATGAATATATATCATATTAGTGGCCCAGTGCACGAAATTCATGCACAGGGGGCGGGGGATGTCCCTTAGCCCAGCCTGCACCCTCTCCAATCTGGGACCCCTCAATGTATGTCTGACAGGCCTAAATGGGCAATCGGACATCCTTCTCACAATCCAGGACTGCTGGCTCCAAACTGCTCACCTGCCTGCCTCCCTGATTGCCCCGGACCACTTCTGCGTGCCAGCCTGATCACCCTCTAACCACTACCCTGCCAGCCTAATTGATGTTTAACTGCTACCCTACCAGACTATTTGCCCCCATATTCCCTCCTCTGCCAGCCTGATCACCCCTAACTGCCCTTCCCTGCAGCTTGATCGCCCCCAACTGCCCTCTTCTGCTGGCCTGATTGCCCACAACTGCCCTCCCTTGCAGGGCCTGGAACCTCCAATGGCCTTCCCATGCTGGCCATCTTGTGGTGGCCATCTTGTGTCCACATGGGGGCAGGATCTTTGATCACATGGAGGCAGCCCTCTTATGTGTTGGAGTGATGGTCAATCTGCAAATTACTCTTTTATAAGACAAGATATGTGTATAATATATATATCCTCTATGATATATTTCTGGGCAGAATGGATAGATAGATTTATAGATAAATAGATATATAGAGAGATAGGTCAATCCTGTATTACATATATAAATATATATATATATATCATATATGTGTAATATATATATACAATCCTACTGCAAAAAAAAACAAAACAAGAAACAATGGTAATAAATGACCTAACCCTACAACTCACAGAGTTAGAAAGAGAACAAAAATAAAAACCCAGCATAAGCAGAAGAAATGAAATAATAAAGATCAGAGCAGAAATAAACAACAAAGAGACAAAAAAAAACAATACAAAAGATCAACAAAACCAAGAGTTGGTTCTTTTAATGCATAAACAAAATTGATAAACCTCTAGCCAGGCTCCCCAAGAAGGAAAGAGAGAGGAAACAAATAAAAAACATCAGAAATGAAAGAGCAGAAATAACAATAGACCCCACAGAAATACAAAGGATTATTTAAAAATACTATGAACAACTCTGTTCCAACAAACTGGACAAACTGGAGGAAATGGACGTATTCCTAGAAAAACACAATCTTCCAAAACTCAATCAGGAAGAATCTCACAATCTCAATAGACCATTAACTATGGAAGAAATTGAAGCAGTCATCAAAAAGCTTCCAGCAAACAAAAGCCTCGTGCCTAATGACTTCATAGGGGAGTTTTACCAAACATTCAAGAAAGAACTGAAACCTATCCTCCTGAGACTATTAAAAAAATTCAAGAGGAAGGAACACTTCCAGTTTCACCCTAATAAAAGCCATATTTGACAAACCCACAGCCAACATCATATTCAATGGGCAAAAAATAAAACCATTTCCCCTAAGATCAGTAACAAGACAGGGATGTGCACTCTCACCACTCCTGCTCAACAGAGTACTGGAAGTATTAGCCATTGCAATTAGACAAGAAGAAGAAATAAAAGTCATCCAAATTGTAAAAGAAGAAGTAAAACTGTCCTTTTTTGCAGATGACATGATATTGTACATAAAAAAACCTAAAGACTCCATCAAAAAATTATTAGACTTAAGTAATGAATTTGGCAATGTAGCAGGATACAAAATTAATACCAAGAAATATATGGCATTTCTATACACCAATAAGGAACTTATAAAAAGAGACACAAAAAAGATCATCCCACTTACTATCGCACACAAAAAATTAAGATACATAAGAATAAACTTAACTAAGTAGATAAAAAAACTATACATCGAAAACTATAGCACACTAAAAAGAGAGATAGAGGAAGAGATAAACAGATGGAAATACATACCATGTTCATGGATTGGTAGAATCAACATTATTAAAAGGTCCATACTACTCAAAGCAGTCTATAGATTCAACAGTCTCCCCATTAAAATACCAACAGCATATTTCACAGACCTAGAAATAACTCTTCAAAAGTTCATCTAGAATAAAAAAAGACCCCGAATAGCCACAGCAATCCTGAGAAAGAAGAACAAAGTAGGTGGAATTTCAATACCAAATCTCAAACTGTATTACAAAGCCATTGTTCTCAAAACAGCCTAGTTCTGGCACAAAGAACAGACATATAGACCAATGGAATAGAATAAAGAACTCAGATATCGACTTTTTGGTTTTCCATTTGTCTTTCATTCAGTTGATGTGGCACCCATTTTCATTGCTTTAAAATCTTTCCCATTGCTTCTAAATAATCAGAAATTGTTTGCTGAGCAATGTTTAACCTTTCTGCAAGTTGTATTAGAGTTTGACATACTCAATTAATATTTGACAAAGGAGGCATAAATATACAATGGAATCAAGACAGTCTCTTCAATAAATGGTGTTGGGAAAATTGGACAAATACATGCAGAAAAATGAAACTAGACCATCAACTTATACCATACACAAAAATAAACTCAAAATGCATAAAGGACTTGAACATAAGACAGGAAACCATAAAAATACTAGAAGAAAATCCACAGGCTGCAAAATCAGACATATGCCAAAGCAATTTCTTCACTGATAGCACTCCTAAGGCAATGGAAACTAAAGAGAAAATAAACAAATGGGAATATGTCAAATTAAAAGGCTTTTGCACAGAAAAAAAAAACATCAACAAAACAAGAAAGCCAACTGTATGGGAGAACACATTTGCAAATGTTATCACTGATAAAGGTTTAGTCTCCAACATTTACAGGAAACTCATACAACTTAATAAAAGACAGATAAATGATCCAATAAAATATGGGCAATGGACCTAAGTGGATACTTTTTGAAAGAAGACAGAAGGAAGGCCAAGAGACATATAAAAACATGCTCAAAGTCACTAATTATCTGAGAAATGCAAATCAAAACAATATTAAGGTACCATCTCACACCTATCAGAATGGCAATCATCAACATGCCAACAAATGACAAGTGTTGGTAAGGATGTGGAGAAAAAGGAATCCTGGTGCACTGCTGGTGGGAATGCAGACTTGTGCAGCCACTGTGAAGAACAGTATGGAGTTTCCTCCAAAAAACTAAAAATGGAATAAGCATTTGTCCAAGTAATCCCACTTTTAGGAATATATCTTAAGAAACTAGAAACACCAATCAGAAATGTTCATAGCAGCACAATTCACCATAGGTAAGTTTGGAAACAGCCTAAATATCCATCAGCAGATGAGTAGATTAGAAAACTATGGTGCATCTACACAATGGAATACTATGCTGCTATAAAAAAGGAATTCTTGCTATTTGAAACAGCATGGTTGAACCTGAAGAGCATTATGTTAAGTGAAATAAACCAGGCAATGAAAGAAAAATACCACATGATCTCACTCATTTATGGAATATAAAGAACATTATAACCTGATGAACAAAAAGATAGATACAGAGGCAGTAAAGCATGGAACAGACTGTTAAATTACAGTGGGAAGGTTGTTGAGTGTAGGGGAAGGACTTGTATGCATACATATAAACATAACCAATGGACACAGTAGACTGGGGGTAGGGTGTGATGAAGGCATGTGATAGAGGTTAGGGGAGGCTGGGGGAAAGTCAATGAGGGATAAAAAAGATGTATGTACTACTATGTGTAATACTTTAAACAATAAAATAAAATTTTTACAAAAAGAAATGAATGGTATGACTGAACATACCAGGTGTACCAGTTGATAATGCGGATTTATTTAATAGATGGAGTCACACACTCACACACACACACACACACACACACACACACACATATGCGGTTTGATATGTTGTATTGACAGCAAGCTTCAAAATTTCATATGTCAAATTTTCTGAAGGTATTAACATCATAGTTGTTTTTGCACTTAAAAGTGGTGAATTTCATGCCGAAAAAGGAGCATTTGCAGGAATTTTTAATTCATTACTTTATTTTGAAGAAAAGTGCTGCTGGAAGTTATCTTATACTTTGGGAAGCTTATGATGAACATTTTTCATCTCAAGATACTTGTGAACACTGGTTTAAATGCTTTAAAAGTGATGACTTCTATGTGAAATACAAAGAACATTCAGGTCAACTGAAAAAGTTCAAAGACCAACAGTTACAAGCATTATTGGATGAAGATGCGGGTCAAACTCAAAAACAACTTTCAGAAAGGTTAAATGTAGCTCAGCAAGCAATTTCTGATCATTTACAAGCAATGGGAAAGATTTTAAAGGAAGGAAAATGGGTGCCACATCAACTGATTGAAAGACAAATGGAAAACTGAAAAGTCATCAGTAAAATGTTGCTTCAGCAGCACAAAAGAAAGTCTTTTTTTGTATAGAATTGTGACTGGTAATGAAAAGTGGATTTATTTTGAGAATCCCAAATGCACAAAATCATGGGTTGATCCAGATCAACCGTCAACTTTGACTGCAAGGCCAAATTGCTTCAGAAAGAAGACAATGCTCTGTGTTTGGTGGGATCAGGAAGGTGTGGTGTATTATGAGCTCCTAAAACCAGCTGAAACCATTAATACTCGTTACCCACAACAAATAATCAATTTGAACCATGCTTTGATTGTAAAATGACTGGCCAGAAGACTTGGCAAAGTAATTGTGCTTCATGATAGTGCACACTCACACACTTCAAAACCAGTGAAAGACACATTAAAAGATCTTGCCTCGGAAGTATTAACCCATCCACTGTATTCACCAGACCTTGCTCCTTCAGATTATCACTTGTTCCAATCGATGGCACACATACTTTCTGAGAGGCACTTCAAAAACATACAAAGAAGGGGAAAATTGGGTCTCTGAATGGTTTGCTCAAAACAAGAAATGTCTATTGGGACAGTATGCACAAATTACCTGAAGGAAGGGGACAATATGTAGCTAGTGATTAACATTACTTTGAATAAAGCACTTTTGATGTTTCTCTTGAAATTATTGTGTTTTCTTTTATTACAAAACCCACATTATTAATCAGTTAAACTCTGTGTGGTGAGCAAGAAGGAATCAGGGTTGAAGAAGTTCTATCGGATTGCTTCATTCTTTCTATGTTATAAGGCTAAACATGCTAAAGGACTTGAATTTAAAATGGGAAACCATAAAAATCCCACAAGACTAAATAGGCAGCAAAATAGCAGATATATGTGGTAGCAATATCTTTACAGATACAGCTCTTGGGGCAATGGAGAGTAAGGAGAAAATAAACAAATGGGACTACATCAATATAAAAAGCTTCTGCACGCAAAAGAAACCATCAACAAAACAACAAAAAAGCCCACTGCATGGGAGAACGTATTTGCCAATGATATTTCTATAAGGGTTTCATACAGAAGGCCCAGAGACATATGAAAACATGGTCAAAGTCACTAATCATCTCAGAGATGCAAATCAAACCAACAATGAGATACCATCTCACACTTGTCATAATGGTTATTATCAACATATCAACAAAGGACAAGTGCTGGTGAGGATGCAGAATAAAAGGAACCCTCGTGCACTGCTGGTGGGAATACAGACTGGTGCAACTACTGTGGAGAACAGTATGGAGTTTCCTCAAAAAGTTAAAAATGGAGCTCCCATTTGACCAAGTGATCCCACTTCTAAGATTATATAAAAAAAAAAAGCCCAGAAACACCGATCAGAAAGGCAATATGCACCCTTATGTTTATAGCAGCACAATTTACAATAGCTAAGACTTGGAAATAGCCTAAGTGCCCATCAGCAGATGAGTGGATTAAAAAGCTGGTACATCTACACAATGGAATACTATTGCAGCTATAAAAAAGAGGAACTTTTACCATTTGCATCAGCATGGGTGGAACTGGAGAGCATTATGCTAAGTGAAATAAGCCAGTCGGAGAATGATAACTATCACATGATCTCACTCATATGTGGGATATAATGATATAATGATCCACATAATTTGATGAATAAGAACAGCAATGGGGTTACAGAGCAATCAAAGAACTTTTATGCATGCTTATTAGCATAACCAATGGTCACAGACACTGGGGCGGTGGGAGCTTGTCCGTGGTGGGAATGGCTGAGGGGGTCAATTGTGGACAAAGGAGACATGTAAAACTTAAATAAATTAAAAAAAAACTAAAAGGCTGAACATGAAGGAGAATGAGGATGGAGGTAACAGAATAGTAGTTTTAAAGAAAATGGTGAGATAAAGTCAGTGAGATGGCAAAAGAAGAGGTCTCCTGCTCATCTTCCTGCTCAGTGAAAATAATTTGGTAGCATACATGGACAAAATTGTCTTTGTGGGATCTTTGAGGGATCCAGCCACAGACCAGGAACAGTATTGCCTTCACAAGAACCCAACAGGAGTCATGTCTATCTGAGCCCCTAGTTGTAGGCCTGCTAACTTCTGTGCCACTGAAAATCTCAAAAAGACCCTGTAATTCATCTCTAATCTATTCTGGAAGCAGATGCAGTTAAGCCCAGAGTAGGAGACTCACTCATTCTGACTGCAGATCTTGAAGCAACCCTGCATCCAGCTTCAACCTCTCCCAGCCATAATCTAGGGGCTCTCTTGCCCACCCAGGGACCTTCCAGGAGACAAGTGTGTCTTTTCCAGAAGAGATAGGCCTGCTGAACTGTGTCAATTATGGAGCAAGTGGTCCTGTTACTGGTTTCCATGTTCTCTTTGGGGAAATCCATTCCTACACAGCCCATCAAAATATCTAGGCTTCTGTCTCCTTACAAAAGCAGTTTCTACATTAGACTAATTTTAGTAATGATGTCAGTCATTGTCCTAAGTACTTTTATAAACCATTTTAATCCCATACATCAAACCTGCGGGATTACGTAGTAGTGTCTCCATTTACCAGATGAGGAATCTCAAAGTGGTTCTTTCCCTTGCCCAATTTTACCCAGGTCATAAAATGACATTGGTGTGATTTGAACACAGGTTTGTCATGTTCTAAGCAAAGCCAATATTCCCTCAAGCACATTACCCTGGACTAGTGCTGCCGGTTTGGAGGACTGGGAACATTTTTGTAGGACTTTCCCTTAAGTCCCAGCCCAAAGGCTGGAGCCCTGCTGCTAGCCATCAGCCTATGCTAATGCACATACTCTACCCATTAGAGTGCCCTCTCACCTAAAGTTGAGCATGTTCCTTTAATACTTATCTCCCCAAGATAACAGGACGAGTTTAATACCCTAGTCCCTCCCAGTAGTCTTGTTCCATTGCAGTTAATGGGTCCCTGCTGGCCATGTCCTAGCATATGACACAGTTGGACCAATGTTTTGTCTATTACCCTGTCAAGTGAATAGAACAATTGCTGCTACCTTTGCTGTCACCCTTTGGGTGCCTCTGCAAGGGCAGGAAGCTGGAACCATGTTAGTCTTAGCATGCTGCCAAGATCCTTCCTCCCCCACCCCAGAACTGCCTTATGCCAGACGCAAGCCAATGAGGGAATTTTCAGGGACAGCATTCTGAGACAAGTTTAGGGAAGTAGTGCAGGTGGGGATAAGCCTCCAGAATCGCTGAGCACTAGGAATCATATAGGAAGATCTGGAGGACACAATAGAAGGGAAACTAAGTAAGATGACCAATATCAAACAACATGGGAGATGCAGCAAGTTCTGCTTGAGGCATAAACCCCAGGAACTTTGAGTTCTTTGTGGGGGCTTCATGTAATCTCACCAAATGGAGCAGATCTACTAGAGCAAGAACAACCTGATTCTATCCATGGAACTCTTCAAGGCTTCAAGCATGTCTCTCATCCCCAGATAGGCTGTGCGCTCCCTAAGCATACTCAAAGCTGCAGCCTTCAGATGTCTACCTCTAACATCTGGTCTTAGCATGAGATACCAGGGCTCTCTTATAAACAGGCATAGTGTTTTTCCTATGAAATCATCATAGACCAATAGATCTTGGGATCCTTGAATCTTCCACTGGACATTCCTTGGGTGTGGATTCTGGCAAGAAGGACCCAGACTAGGCAATATTCCAGAGAAGGCAGTGTTGGCTAGAGTCCCAGTTCCCTGACCTGGCTCACTGCTCTCCTTGGCTGTCAGACAAGGTTTGCAGAGCTTGCAGACATCTGAACAGCTAGGGAGCTGTAGGATCTGGAGACATAAGAGAGTCTCCTTTGTCTCCTTCTGTCCTCACTAATGGACCTAAGTCTCTTCCCAGGATAGCAGCTGGAGGATTACCCTCTGATGAGAGGAATTCAAGGCTGCCCTTAAAGAGATAGTCCAGCTGTTGAGTGAACACAGGTGCACATGGGTGGCTCTGACCCTTACCTCCTGGCAGAGGTGAAGGCTGTGGGCCAGGCAAAAGTGACCATGCCCACATTTTTGGAGTACATGCCAAACTGACTGCCAATCCTGTGTCACTGCTAAGATGTGAGCCTTGGCAGGCATAGCCTCCTCACGACTTCCATTGAATTCTTCGCATGACTCAGTGTAGCTACACGTGGCATCCACCTGTTGGTATGCCTACCCACATAGGCAGTTCTCTAAAGTATCCTTGAACTCTTCCCCTTATACTCATTTTATCTGCTTGCTCCTTCCCTTGGGAAGTTCTCTCAGGCACACCACTCCACCCTTCATTCTCTCCATGTTCTGTACCCACCCTACATTCTAGTCTCCCAACACACACATACACACACACACACACACACACACACACACACACACAGTTTACCCCAATACCAGTACATTTGGGATATTTTGTTCCATGCCTTCTGGGAGTTATTTCTATTACCCATTGCCTTCTTCTGATATTTGGTGTGGCTATGCCACTACAGTTTTGCACTTCCCCACTCCAAGTATTATGGCAGATTTAAGATATAATATCCTCTCTCCTAAACGATCACAGATTCAGTCCTACAGTAAAGGAAATAACCTTCAGACATGTGTTACACCTGCCCATGTGCCTCACAATATGATTTGGTATTGTCAGCAGGGCAGTTTGAATTGGTACATTTCATAGAGGAAGAAAGTGACTGAGAGGGATTAAGGGATTTGCCCACAGAGTTAGTGACACTCAAAGCTGCAGCCACCAGAAGTCAGTTTCTAACATCTAGCCTCAGTGTGAAATACCAGGGCCCTCTTACAAATAGGCACAGTGTTTTTCCTGTCAAGACATCATAGACCTGGAGAGCACTAGATATACCTGGACAGAAATAGATACCAAGCCCTGATCTAGTACTTTCCTTCTCTACTTTTATACTACATTTCTTCTCTAAAGACAACACTAACAAAAGTACGCACCAAGGACTTGGTGGTGGGGGTCCTACAACTATTTGGTTCTGGTCCATGATGAGATGATGAACTTGTGCCAGAATTTAAATGAATACACTGCTTGCTTTATCAAAGCATTCTTGCTATGACAAAAACATCAGCTGAACTGAATAGCATGCTTAGTGACATAAGTCAACTGACATTGGCACAAACGTTCTAGCTCATGCCATCACTGTGCCCAGCAGCACTGGTGCTGATGGTTGTCCAGCATGAAAGTGGATCTATTATAGGACTGTGCCTCACTTCCTATGTAAGGGGAATATATTACAATAAAGCTAGAGTCATAGATAACATGGTTATGGAATAGTTACAGACCTTTGGGGTGAAAATGGCCTTATGTAGCCCAAACTATTTCTTGTTTGCCCAAGCCAAACCCTGTAGATCAGGGCTATTCAAAGAGCCAGTCTGCAAATGGTTGTTGCCTTTGCTTACAAAGTGTTTTCACTTGTAATAAAGTTTATTTAGCAGTCCTGGGCTTGTTGACCCTCAAGATAATTTTTAGCTTTTTTCCTGCTTTGCTCTGTATGGCATGGGGTCTGACCTCTGCAGGATGTTTTTCCAGAATGACTTTCTACTAGGTCCAACCAATGGTGGGGGTAAGGCTGGGCGGACTGCCTGGAGCCAAAGAGGAAAGAGGAAAGAAAGAAGAAGCCAGGGAATTTCTTTGGTCTTCTTATTTGTGTCCCAGGATGACCAATTTGCCCTAGTTTGTCTAGGACACTCCTAGTTTCAGCACTGAAGGTCCCATGTTTCAGGAAATCCTGCAGTTCTGTGAAACCCAGGAATGTCAATCAACCTGTGTCTTCTCCTAACAGTTTCTCTTCTAGGGACTGGATTACTTGTGTCAGAGATGGCCACTGTGGTTCCAGCTTCCACTGGGTAATCCCTGACCCTGGGTTATGTAGCACTCTCCCCTCCCTCTATCCCTTCAGTTCCTGCTGCTGCTAATATCCAAATGCTTCTCCATCCCTTGTGGTTTCTCAGCTTTCCTTGCCTGTGTCATCAATGTCTTCCATTAAATTCCCAATGTTATTTACACTTCAAGTGGTTTCTGTTTTACTGCTTAGACCCTGACCAATGCAAAGGGGACAATAGTAGTTTACAGTGTCCTCGTGAGGATTGAATTAGTTAAATAAACCACTTAGAGAAGTGTTTGGCACATGGTAATTGCTTGTTAAATGTGAGCTATTATTTTTATTAGTGTAGTGTGAAATAACATAACATTTACATACACTTGCCATGTGCCAGGCACTATGCTAATCACTTCACACTCAATATTTCAGCCCTAACATGTTCTTTAGTTAATTGCTTGGTAAACCTGTTTGTATTTCATACCTGGCAATCCCCAGGTTTTTCTAAATCAATCATCTTCATGAAATCAACTATATTGTTTATTATTTATTCAGTACTCTCTTAGGACATGAAGAGAGATGAGACAGTAACCTGCACATGATGGGCAAAGACTGGTTGAAGAGACTTGTGTGTCCATCAGTTGAACATTCTAGCACCAAGTGGGCAGTGTCATCTCAATGCATGGGGCAGTGTGACAGAGTACGAGATCGTGTGTGGGCGCTGGGGCTGGACTCTCTGGGTATGGATCTAGGCTCTGCCATTTTCTTTATCTATGGCCATCTACTGTAAGGAAGAAAAGTCCTTTTTAACCTTCCCTGCCTCCATTTTCTTATATGGCAAGAGTCCTATTTTTATGGTATTAATCTCAGATGGATCATTTTTGAAGATTAAATGAATTAATATTTTTAAAGTACTTGGAGATAGGGAGCCATAAACACAGATGTCCATTACAAAGTTGTTGCATTTAACAGAAACAGGGCCTCTTTTAAGTGTTGCCAGGTGATGCCAATATTATGCTTATAGCTGTACAAATGGCTGGTTTGCACCATCATTCTGTGTTTTTGAAATCCAAGTCTCAAGCATTTTAAACATTGTTGTAAGGAATGACCTAGGATTTTGGATGGAAGTCAAAGGAGACTTTATTCTTATCTATAGCAGTGTATCTTTACAAGGAGAAAGCATTTGGGTATTTCTTGTATATTTAACACAACCAAAAAAAAAAAGGAATAGCTCTGTCTTGTTATTACATGATGATATAAAATGCTGGATATTATTTAACTAGGATTGAATATCACTAGGCCTGAATTATTTTTAATGCTTGCATTTGTATAGTGCTTTTTTGATTGACCCTTGTAACACCTCTATAAGGTAGACTGATAGTGTTGGGGACAATATGCAGATGAGGAGACTGAGGACTCTAGCAGTTAAATGAGTGACACTGGTAAAACAATAAGTTGGTAGAAAACCACTGTCATCACCCTAGTCCAAGCCTCCATTATATCTTGCTTGAACAACTACAGTAATTTACTGGTTAAGCTCAGGTTTTCTTAATGCTTCCCAATAAATTCTCCACACAGAAGCTAGAGTGATATTTTAAGAATGTCTTGTCACTTTTTGGCTTAATAAACTCATCAATTGCTTCCCAGTGATCTTTGGGTAAGGATTCAAATCATCAGCATGAATTACTAGGCCCATCATGGCCAGGCCCCATATTCATACCTCTGTAGCCCCATCATGGTGTGAGATGACCCCCATCTTGCTCCATGTTCTTCCTTTTTCTTTATGCTTGAGCCATACTGAGTTTGCAGTCCCTGAAACATGCCATACCCTGTTCTACCACAGGAGCTTGGCATATGTTATTCCCTTTAACATGGATGCGTTTTACTTACTCTCTTTGCCAAGTTATCTACTATTCATCATTGAGATTCCATTCAATAGTTGTCTCCTCAGGGAAGCCTGCATAGATCTCCCTGAGTTAAGGACACCCATAAAAGTTTCTTATAGAACCATTCTCTCTTGCCATTACAGGTCTTTCCACAGTTGTGATTTGCTACTGATTTGTTTTATTTATTCATTATTTGCCTCTCCAACTAGAATGGAAGTTCTGTGAAGACAGGAATCTCATTTTGTTGACTACTCTTTCCCTTAGCACAATGCTTAGCAGATTGTAAGCACTATATGCATATCTGGTGACTCTATGCAGGAGTAAATATATCATGAAGTCAGTATACCCTGGATCCAGCAGGGGTGGGGGCTTGCCTATATTTGTTTAAGCTTGACAAGTCCCTTCATCCCTGAACCACAATTTCTCCATTTATATCATGAAATAGTTGGACCAACCAATCTCTAAAATCTCTTTCAGGGTTAGATAATTCTTAAACTCAGAGTCAGGTAGCTAGCTTCACTATTTTCTTCCTGATGCTGTGTGCTCCTGCTATAAAAAGGAGATGGAACATTCTAATTTTTTTTTTAGTTTGAAATGGTTCATTTTCTGTGCCTCCAAAAGATACCTATTAATAGGTAGACTTAGCCAAGTAATGAGCCTCATTCTCCTTGTTTATCTTCAGTGTTATTGCAGTTTGAAGCTATTTTAGTCTTTTCAAGGGAAAAAATAATTCCAAAGGTACTTTTTAGATATGCAAAAAACTGATAGAATAATTTATAAAATATCATTACTGTACATAGTACATAAACTCATCAGTTCAGACCTAAAATTCACAATTTTGAATCTACCCTTTGACTTTATTTATATTCTCAATGCAATGTTTTAATATCTCAAGAAAATCAATTTTAAATATAATATTACATGTAATAAACATTAAAATTTCCAGAAAAAAGATTTTAAGTATAATAATATCACAAAGGTTGTAAGGAATACTAAAAATCTGCAAATAACAGGGTTACTTAGATTATATTCTAAAACATGTTTTTTTCCTCTGGTTCTATTTTTTTTTCATCACTTTATGTTATTCATTACATTCCACAAATCATTTAGATCATGTGGTAATTTTCTTCCACTGACTGGCTAATTTTGCTGCATGATGTTCTCCAGTTCCATCCATGCGCTTGCAAAAGGTAAGAGTTCTTCCTTTTTTATAACAGCATAGTATTCCATTGTGTAGATATGCCAGTTTTCTAATCCACTTTTCTTCTGATGGGCACTTAGGCTGTTTCCAAATCTTAGCTATTGTAAAGTCTGCTGCTAAGAACATAGGGGTGCATATATCCTTTCTGATTGGTGTTTCTGATTTCTTATTATATATGCCTAGAAGTGTGGTTATTGGGTCAAATGGGAGTTCCATTTTTAATTTTTTTAGAAAACTCCATACTGTTTTCCACAGTAGTTGCAACAATCTGCATTCCCACCAGCAGTGCAATAGGGTTCCTTTTTCTCTGCATCCTCGACAGCATTTGTATGTTGAATTGTTGATGATAACCATTCCGAAAGGTGTGAGATAGTACCTCATTGTTGTTTTCATTTGCATCGCTGGGATGATTAGTGACTTTGACCATATTTTCATATGTCTCTGGGCTTTCTTTATGTCCTCTTTTGAGTGTCTATTTAGGTCCTTTGCTCATTTTTTTATTAGATTGGTTATCTTTCTTTTGTTAAGTTGTGTGAGTTCCCTATAAATTTTGGAGATTAAACCCTTATCAGCAATAGCATTGGCAAATTTGTTCTCCCATGCAGTGGGCTTTCTTGTTGCTTTGTTGATGGTTTCTTTTGCTGTGCAGAAGCTTTTTATTTTGATGTAGGTCCATTTGTTTATTTTCTCTTCAGTTTCCATTGCACTAGGAGCTGTATCAGTGAAGATATGTCTGATATTTTGCTGTCTATGGATTATTCTAAGATCTTTATGGTTTTCCATCTTATGTTTAACTCTTTTATCAATTTTGAATTTATTTTTGTATATGGTGTAAGTTGGTGGTATTGTTTAATTTTTTTCATGCATCTCACCAATTTCCCCAACACCATTTATTGATGAGACTATCTTGTCTACATTGTATACTCTTGCCTCCGTTGTCAAATTTTCATTGAGCATAATGGCTTGGGTCAATTTCTGGGTTCTGGGTTCTGTTCTATTGGTCTATATGTCTGTTCTTGTGCCATACTAGACAATTTTGAGAACTGTGGCTTGGTAATTTACCTTGACATCTGGTATTGTGATCCCTCCAACTTGGTTTTTCTTTCTCAGGAGTGCTGCAGCTTTTCAGGACCTATTTTATCCCAGATGGATTTTTGGAGAGTTTGTTCTAGGACTATGAAATATTCCTTTGATACTTAATGTGGATTCCTTGGAATCTATAGATTGTTTTGTATAGTATGGACATTTTAATGATATTGATTCTACCAATCTATAAATATTTCTCTCCTCTCCATGTCCAGCAGAGAGTGGTCCAGTTTCTGAGTAGGGGCAGCTGGGGATTGAGAAAATGAAAGAAAGAGATAGACACAGAGATGGAAGGAAAAAGCTGGGGCTGGGGGAATGTTGTCCTCTGATGAAGAGACCTGGACAGGGACCCAGAGCCAATGCAGCATGTTTATTTTATACAGCAAAAAAAAACAAAAACAAAAACAAAAACAGGAAGTTTTATTAAAAGTCAAGACAAAGGAAATTATGTGCATTCTTGGGTGGGCCTGAATCATATTCATTCCTGGTGCTTGGCTGGATTTAAATAACAAAACTCACTCCATGCACCTGGGCTTAACGTCAAGCTGACGACACTCCTGCCTCTGGCAAAATGTGTTTCCAGAAAGTGACTTTGCCAAAGCCACTGGATTCAACTGACAGCAATTAAAGAAATGCTCATGTGCCTTCCCAGGTGCTCTAGCATCTATGTTCATCAGGGATATTGGCCTGCAATTCTCTCTTTTTTGGTAGTGTCTTTTTCTGGTTTTGGAATTAGGATAATTCTGGCTTCATAGAATGAGTTTGGAAGTGTTCCTTCCTCTTGGATTTTCTGAAATAGTTTGAGCAGTGTAGTTCTTAGTTCTTTGAATGTTTGGTAAAACTTCCCTGTGAAGCCATCCAGGGAGTTTTTTATTACTGCATCTATTTCACTTGTTGTTATTGGCTTATTCAGGTTTCCTGAATCTTTCTGATTCAGTTTTGGGAGATTGTATTTTTCTAGGAATTTTTCTATTTGACCCACATTGTCCAGCTTGCTGGAATATAGTTGTTCATAGTATTTTCTTGCAATCCTTTGAATTTCTGTGGTGTCTGTTGTTACTTTTCCACTTTCCTTTCTGATTTTATTTATTTGGGTCCTTTGTCTTTGTTTCTTGATTAGTCTGGCTAATGGTTTATCAATTTTGTTTATCCTTTCAAAGAAACAGTTCTTGGTTTTATTGATTTTTTTATTTTTAGTTTCTATGTTATTTATTCTTGCTCTGATCTTAATTCCTTTCTTCCTTCTTCTTACTCTAGGCTTTTCTTGTTGTTCACTTTCTAGTTCATTAAGTTGTAGGGTTAAATAGTTTATTACTGATTTTTTCATGTTTTCTTGAAGTATGACAATAGTGCTATGAACTTCCCCCTCAGCATTGCTTTTCTGTGTCCCAGAGGTTTGGAGTTGTGTGTTCACTTTCATTTATTTTCAGGAAGTTTTTATTTCTTTCTTGATCTTGTTGATAACACTTTCATTGTTTAATAACATGCTATTTAGCTTCCATGTATTTGAATATTTTGGGTGTTTTTATTGTAGTTGATTTCTAATTTTATTCCACTGTGATCTGAGAAGATGATAGATATGATATCAAACTTCTTGAAATTTTAGAGACTTCTTTTGTGTCCTAACATGTGGCATAATTTTGTGAATGATCCATGTGTACTTGAGAAAAATGTATATTCTGTTGCATTGGGGTGAAATGTTCTTTAAATGTCTATTAAATCCATCTGATCCAGTGTGTCCTTTAGAGCCTCTGTTTTCTTGTTAAGTTTTTTTTCTGGAATATCTGTCCAGGGGTATTCAATTCCTCTACTATGATTGTATTATTGTCAATCTCTCTATTAAAGTCCTTTAGAAGAATTTTTATATATTTAAGTGCACCTATATTGGGTGCATATACGTTTATGAAAGTTATACCCTCTGATCCCTTTAGTATGATGTAGTGAGCTTTGTTGTCTCTTGTGATGGCCTTCATTTTAAAATCTATTTTGTTGGATATGAACACTGTTACTCCAGCTTTTTTCTTTTCCATTTACATGGGAAATTTTTTTCCATCCCTTCACTTTCATCTTGTGTGTTTCTTTTGCTTTGAGGTGGGTCTCTTGTAGACAGCATATACTTGGGTCATGTTTTTATATCCATTCAGCTATCCTATGCCTTTTGATTGGAGCATTTAATCACTTTACATTTAGGGTTATTATTGAGAGGTACTTATTTATAGCCATTTTAATTCAATATGACTAGTTTCCCCCTCTCTTTTTCTTCTTCTCAGCAATACCTTACAGCAATCCTTTTAGCATTTCTTGTAATGCTGGCTTGATAATGATGAACTCCTATAGCTTTTGTTTTGTTTTGTTTTGTTTTGTTTTTGTCTGGGAAGTTCTTTATGTGACCATCTATTTTGAAAGATAGCATTGCTGGATATAGCAATCTTTGTCTCAGATCCTTGCTTTCCATTATTTTAAGTATTTCATGCCATTCCCTTCTGGCCTGTAGAGTTTCTGATGAGAAATCAGGTGTCAGCCTTATGGGAACTCCTTCATAGTAACAGTTTCTTTTCTATTGTTGCCTTTAAGATTTTCTCTTTGTCTTTAATTTTTGGCATGGGCCTTTTTGGATTCTTCATGTTTAGGGTTCTCTGTGCCTCCTGTCCTTGAGCGAATTTTTCCTTTACAAGGTTAGGGAAGTTTTCTGCCATTATTTCTTCAAACACCTTCTCTATTCCTTTCTCCCTTTTTGCCTTTTCTGCCACATGTGCTATTTTAATATTGTTATGTTTCCCATTGTCCCACGGCTCTCTTAAGCTGTCCTACTTTTTAAAAATATTTTTTATTAACTTTTTTACAGAGAGGAAGGGAGAGGGATACAGTTAGGGTTAGGGTTAAGGTTAGGATTAGGGTTAGGGATGTGCCTGAAACCAAGGTACATGCCCTTGACCAGAATCGAACCCAGGACCTTTCAGTCTGCAGGCCAACATTCTATCCACTGAGCCAAACCAGTCAGGGTTGTCCCACTGTTTTTTTTTTTCTTTTTTGGTTTCCTAATTGAGTGATATTTTCAACTCTGTCTTCTAATTTACTGATTTGATCCTCAGTTTCCCCTAATCTTCTGTGTATTCCTTTCAATGTGTTTTTTTATTGTGTCATATCATTCTTTATCTCAAAATGTTCTTTTTTTATAGTTAGTATATGTTTTTTATACTGTTTAGCATTTTTACCATCATTACTCTGAACTATGTTTCAGATAAATTTCTTATCTATGCTTCATTTATCTCTTCTTCTGGAGAATTATCGAGTTCTTTCATTTGAGGGTTGTTTCTTTGTCTCTTCATTTTGGATGTCTGTTTGGATTTGTGACTATGTTTTAGATAGATCCTCTACACTTCTCAATCTCTAGTGCAAGACAGTGTTAAAGGCTATTTCTGACTAATTGGATGAGGCAAAGACTCAAAGCTTCCAGAGACTGCCTCTGTCTACAGACTAAAAGGATTGTGACTTGAATAGCCCCAGACAATTGTCCTCAGGTGTGGCAAAGTTGTGTTTTGTTTTGTTTTTCAACGGGTGGGGCAGTTGCTTCTCCCTGGAGGATAATTATTACTTTTAATCTCTTATTGGCTTCAGGGCAAGGTGCTTTCCAATGGGGTGTGTCAATTCCCGCCCCCCAGGCAAGGCAAGTGTGTCAGTAAGAAAGATGTCCACTGCTTCATGAGGAATGACTCAGCCCAGGAAACTTGGGGTGTCTGCCTTCTGAGCTGTATCCCCTGAGTCCCCAGTCCTGGCTCCTATTGGTACATCTACATTTCCACTTCATCCTTCTTCTGCAAGAGTACAAGATGGGTGGCTCCATTGAAAATAGTTTGTGTTGGCCCTTCAAGAAGATGCCCGAATTTTTAGCTGCTATTACCTGGCAGACATTACCCTGCTGCTTTTAACAGCTGGATGTTATGTGGGTACCCTCCTCAGTTTGATACTCTCTGCTGGGGAGTGCAGCTTGGGGATTAGATCCCAGAGTTCTCAGTGGCAGCCCCCCACAACTGAGATATCTCTCTGGGTCTCAGTTCCTGTTTGTGGACACCTGGCCAGCCCTTTTACTCCACCACCCCTCTTACCAGTCTCTATGTGGTCTCCACCTTTGGTCCTTGAGTATCAGGGTTCTCTCCTATGAGTTTTCCGTTGATTATTCAGGAAGCCTTTCCATATTTCAGTTATAATTCACGCTTGTTCATGAGAGCATGTCCATGAAGCATCCACCTACTGTGCTGCCATTTTTAATTTTCTCAAAGGGCATTTAAATAATATGAAACAAGTGACTACCCATTAAAATGAAAGGCAATTTATGGAAAATGAAAGGTCATCCTTTGAAGAAATGTATAATTAAAACATAATGAGTACTAATAGAAGGCAATATCACTTAGTGAATGTTTTGGAGAATAAGCATTAGCTTCAAAAAGCCTTGGCTCTACCAAGTCCTCACTGGCTGTGTGACAATGGACAAGTGACTTCAGTTACTGAGCTTCCCCTGCTGTAAAATAGATAAAATAGCAGAACGCACAAGAGAAGATGGTTGTGAGGAGCCAATAAAAATATGCATTTAACAACTTGGTTAAGTACCATAAATCTTCAACAAAATGTATTTACTCTAATCATAATTATTATATGACAACACCTAAAAAGTTTCTTCAACTCTGCTTATGAAGACAAAAAACACAAAAGGGAGGCAAAAACACAACAGTGAATGGCATGTTTAGGAATGGAAAATAATAATTTCTTGAAGGAACTAAAAGATAACAAATTCCACTATTTAAGTAATGGGAACTGAGGACTTATACCTTAGGGTTTAGGAACAAGCTTCTTAGTCTCCCATCCTTAGCTTCCTTGTAAAAAAAAAAAAAAAAAAAAAAAAAAAAAAAAAAAAGAGGCCCTAATCTCCATAGCACCAGGTTGTTGTAAATTAAGTAAATGTTATCATACTTGTTACGCACTTAAAATTATAGCTGGCACATTGTAAGTAGTCAATAAATGGTTGCAGCTGCTGCTGCCTATGTTGCTGCATTTATTTGTTTATTTGTTTATTTGTTTGTTTGTTTGTTTGTTTTGAGCCACACTTTTGCAGTCATTATTGGCTATTGCGCAGGCTCCTGAGTTAGAGCTCTGGGGGTATCATTCAAACCAGTTCTCAGGACTCTAAACTCTGGGCCTCAGAAGTTCTGGACCATTTAAAACACAAAAGGGAGGCGAAGGTGCCCCCAAATGCCCCAGCTTTTCAAAGGGAACCCCTGCGCATGGAAGAAGTCGTGATTCTGGGGCATTTGTTTGATGCCATGGGGAAGCCCCAACTCTGGCCCTGCTATCTCTGGGTGGGGTAGAGGCACACTCGATTGGGGCTCAGGCAGCTGGGCGTCCACTCACTCCAGTCCCTGGAGGTGTTACAAGGTACCCACGCCTCCCAACATTTTCGAGTGCTGGCTGTTAAGCTTGAAAAGGACCCGCTGCTGGGCCAGGAGTTTTGTGTTTGCCAAACAAAGCATGAAGGGAGAGTGAGCAAAGGGGGCGGGTCGGGTGCGGCACAAAGGCCAGGGGCGGACCCAGGGCTGGGGAAATACAGTTCAGTGGGTTTGAATTGATATGCTGGGCCCCTAAAGCCCCAGGCTGGGCGATCACAGGGTAGAAGGCCTAGCAAAGAGCACTCCACTGCATTGATCCAATCCCAAACCAACAAGCAAGTGAAGGAAAGGCTGGCTAGGGGAGGGATACAAGGGGGAAGGGGAGGGCAGAGGAGGGGGAAGGGGTGGGAGGACCTGTAAGGGCCGCCAGCCACAGATTAGGCACTTTTCTTAGAAATGGAGGAATCTCCATGTTTGAGTAAGGGCCTTCCAGATTAAATGAGCCCTGGAATCTACTGGGTTCCCCAGTCTGTGGGTAGCAGGCATGCTGCGGGGGGCAGCCAATAAAGTGTTCTCTGCTTCTTTTCTGGGGAGCAGCTGCGGGTCAGGGGATGCAGTACAATGCCATGCCATGCTCACCACAGACCCAAAACCTACTTACAGTGTCTGACACTGGAAGGGGCAGAAATTGAACAGACATGGGAAGGACACATGCATAGATGTGTGGTACAATCAGATGAGTTTCTGTTCCCTCTTAGGCAATTGTCTAATGAGTATTTTTGACTGTGTGGCATTGTCTCTTTTGAACGTTATTATGAGTGTTATATTTTTCCTCTTTATACCTTTTTGTGTTTTCAGATCTCTGAATAGGATCATAAATTATTTATATAGAGACATCAACAAACATTCTTCAAAAAAGAAATAAGACAAACTGAGGAGACTGAAAAGGGAAGTTTCAGAGACACTGAGATGATGAAATGTAATGATGATGATACCTCACATAACACCAGTAAGTGATCTTCTCATACATGGCTCACATGCATTGTTACCACAACCACTCAATACTTAACACAAGACCTGGTACATGGTATTAAATAAATAAATGGCTGCATCTGCCGCTGATGGATTCCAATGCCATTGAACAAACAAATTAGCTGAGATTCAGAGGGCTAAATGTTACAGAGCTGGAACTAAAATCTGTCAAATGCAAATCCAGGGCTCCTTCTCCTACACCACATAGAATCCTAGAAGGCTTCTTCAAATACAGGCTATTTCATTTCAGTCCTCTGCATTCATTTCATGACCATGAGGCCCCAGATTTCCTTCCTGAAGACAAGGTTTTGTTTGCTTTTGTCATAATGACACACTAGGCATCATTAAGTGTCCATAAAGATGAATCTTTAAGTTGCATTAGAAACATGGTTTGTGACCACTGAAAGCCTTTGGAAACCAAGTTCTCCTAGCAGGAAGAGGCAGACGGCTAATAGAAAAGGCTTTCTGGGAATGGGGTTTTTGCATTTTCTTGAAAACTACTTGAACATTATTGCTAAGGAAAAGCTTAAACAATGTCTGAATGGCACTGAGATTTATAAGTATAAACAGTTCAAATCTAAGCAAAGGGGTTCTTACCCAGAAAAAGAATTTAATATCCATACCTGTTTCCCTGACTTTGTAAATTGAAACTGATACAAAATACTTTAAATTTTGTTTTGATTTGAAGTTTACTGAAAAAAGAATGCAAGTAATTGAGCAAGAATATACTTTCTGATGTTAAGTCATTATTGTTTAAAGCATTTTATATGAAATATTTGAAACAAGTTTGCAACATAATTATTGCAATTGCTTTTTGAAAAGTTTCTTTATGTTGATGTGAATTGCCTTGTTTGAAAATATTCTTTGCCAGTGTTTTGTTTTAAACCTGAAGCATTCATCATAATAATATAAATCTACTCCTTTATTTTAAAATTTCATCCTTATATGTGATTTTGTGGTATTCTTATACCTCATTTGAGAATTTGTTCTTAACAATTCATCATGCAAATCTACACTAATTTAGATCACCTGTTTTGATGACAAATATCTTGATTTTGGTAAGAAAGAGGACATGATTATTTCCTTAGAATATTTTTCCTTTACTGAGAAACCTATGAATGAAATAAGACCTCAGGATGCAGGAGATAATTTACATACTAATTATGCAGCACAATGTAAAAGAGAAAGAGGGATGAAAATATAGAGAGAAACTCTGAAAGTTAGCAGACAAGGGTCCCATTACTTCAAAGCAGTGTGAGCCTGAGCAAGTTGCTTTACTGCTTTACCCTCCCTGAGTCTGAGAATTATTAAGAGAATGAAATTATATATATATATATATATATATATATATATATATATATATATATATATATATACTAGAGACCCGGTGCACGGAATTTGTGCATGGGGTGCGGGGGATGTCCCTTAGCCCAGCCTGCACCCTCTCTAATCTGGGACACCTTGAGGGATGTCCGATTGCCCATTTAGGTCTGATCCCTGATCCCTGTAGGATCAGACCTAAATGGGCAATCGGACATCCTTCTTACAATCCAAGATTGCTGTCACCAAACTGCTCACCTGCCTGCCTCCCTGATTACCCCTAACCACTTCTGCCTGCCAGCCCGATCACCCACTAATCACTACCCTGCCAGTCTAAATGATGTTTAACTGCTCCCCTGCCAGCCTGTTTGCCCCCAACTTCCCTCCTCTGCCAGCCTGGTAACCCTTAACTGCCTGCCCCTGCAGGCTTGATCACCCACAACTGCCCTCCCTTGCAGGGCCTGGAACCTCCAATGGCCCTCTCCTGCTGGCCATCTTGTGGTGGCCATCTTGTGTCCACATGGGGGCAGGATCTTTGACCACATGGAGGCAGCCCTCTTGTGTGTTGGAGTGATGGTCAATCTGCAAATTACTCTTTTATGAGATAAGATAGAGGCCTGGTGCATGGGTGGGGGCCAGCTGGTTTGCCCTGAAGAGAGTCCCAGATCAGGGTAGGGTGTCCCTTGGGGTGAGGGGAAGCCTGGACAAGGGGCCTGTGGAGGTTTGCAGGCCAGCCAAGTCCCCAGCAACTCAAGCGGAGGCCCTGGGATCTGGGTTTAATTTATAATTGAACCTTTGTAGCCTGGAGTGGAGCCAAGCCTTCTGCTCGCTCTGTGGCGGCAGCCATTTCTGTTTGAGACTTTGTAGCCTAGAGTGGGGGCCTAGGCCGGAAACGGCATATTGAAAGCTTGGCTTCCTCCATTGCCAGGGAAATCCAAGCCTCTGTTCTCTGGGTCAGTGGCTGCCGCCCTTTCTGTATCTTTTATATTTGAAACTTTGTAATATTGAGTGGAGGCCTAGGGAGGCAGAAAGCTTGGCTTCCTCTGTTGCCGGGGAAACCCAAGCCTTCCTCCTGCTCTCAGTGGCAGCAGCCATCTTGGTTGGGGTTTATTTGCATAACCTGCTCCTGATTGGCTGGTGGGCGTGGCTGTGGGCGTGGCTTGTGGGTGTGGTGAAAGTACGATCAAATTTGCATATTATTATATAGGATGGATATATATATAGAGAGAGAGAGAGGGAGAGAGAGAGGGAGAGAGAGAGAGGGAGGGAGGGAGGGAGTCTGTTACAGTAGGTGCTCAAGAAATGCTCATTTTACTACTCACAATAACCCTCAGCTTCCTCCTTTATAAAAAAGAACCAGTTTTCTTAACTATAATATGTAGATAATGACGCTTAAAATAAAGGTAATGTAGTATAGTATAGGATATTTACTAAGAAGAGCATGGACTCTAGACTCAGACAGTCTGAATTCAAATTTCAGCCTCACTACTGGCTGTGTGAGTTCTGTTTCCTCATTATACTCCTGTGTAAAGACTGGGTGGTCAGGGGCTGGTAGTAGTACTCATCACTGAGGCTGGTTGTGAGTACTCAGTGAATTAATGCAGCATAGAGCTTCCTAAACTTTTTATGCCTGGCTTCATTTGGCAGTCTGCTAGCCTCTCTGGACCCCTTATCAGAATACTACTTTTTTAAATTAAATTTTATTGGGGTGACATTGGTCAACATAAACATATAGGTTTCATGTGAGGATTTCTAAGTTACAAAATCTGTATATAGCACTATATGTCCATCACCCAAAGTCAAATCTCCTGTCACCTCATAATAGGACCCCTTTCTCCCCCCACAACCCAGCAACCATCATGAACACAATATTTTATATTACAAATGGGAAACTAGTTATAATCACATCAAATTATTAATGTATTTTAAAAAAATAAATTTAACGAAGAATTAATGCCAGTCCTTCTCAAACTCTTCCAAACGATTGAAGAGGAAGAAACACTTTCATAATCACTTTATGAGGCCAGCATTACCTTGATGTCAAAGCCAGATAAACATCACAACAAAAGAAAACTGATAAATATAGACACAAAAATCCTCAACAAGAGCTTACAGGCACTATGGTGGCCTGTGAACAGGTCCTAAAGGGGCCCTTGAAGCTTAAAGGCATCACAGAGATTACATGATCAAGCAGAAGAAGAAAAAGAAGGAAAAAGACAAGCCAAAACTCCCGGAAGCCATGGGAACAAGCAGAGAATGAGAAGAGGCCCAGCCTGGACAAGCAGACTCCAGCCAGGAAGCCTTTGAGAAGGTGCAGGAGAAGCAATAAATGGAAAGGATCCTGAAGAAAGGCTCTAAAACCCAAAAGCAAGGAGTGTACAACTTCAATAGATGACTATACACATTCATGAAACACTATGACATTCACAAAGTCAGCTGGACAAAGTAGCCTCTCCACCTGGGTTATGGAGTGGCACCAATGGGAAATGAGAAGCCAGATTTGGGTTATGTTTGATACCTTTGGAGTGTAACATTCTTTTATACACACCCTTGAGTTTTCTACTGAGACAATGCTTTTCTTTTTCTCTTTTTTTTCTTTTCTTTTTGTTTTGTTTTATGTGTTGTTTTTTAATTTTTTATTTTTTTTATTCTTTAAAGTATTACAAATAGTAGTACAAATGTTTCCTTTTTTCCCTCCCAATGACCTCCTCCACGCCTCCCCACCCCCCTCCAGCATATGCCCTCACCTGCCCCCCTGCCCCCAGTATCTTGTATCCATTGGTTATGCTTATATGCATGCATACAAGTCCTTTGGTTGATCTCTTACAGCCCTCGCTTCCCACTCTCCCCTGTCTTCCCACCATAGTATGACAGTCTGCTCAATGCTTTTTACCTCTGTATCAATCTTTTTACTCCATTTCTTTTCTTTAAAATAATCTTGCATCTGCATACTGGAAATAAATATATAAGAACAAAAAATGTTTGAGTCTCAGTTTCAATGTCCAACAGTTCTGAGTCCCAGTTTCAATGTCAAATAGCTCCTTATGTATACATGTCAGCAGTGGTATCTGGATGGTGGTCATATGGTGGCAATGCAGGTTCCACCCTCTCTGGTTTGAACCTGAGACGCCTGCAGCGACACACAGCTGCTGACTGCTAGAATGGCAAGGTGTCGTCAGTGTCTTCCATCTCTGGACTGTCTTCACAGTTGGAACAGATCTGTCAGTTCCTCTTTGTTGCAGGAATCCATATGGTCTTGGAGTTCTTTTCTGAAAATATACAAACATATTCTAGACCAAAAGTTAATAAAGGGATATTTTCTGTAAATTAGACTTGGGATTCTTTTTACTTTTGCCCAAATGATTTTCCTTCGGCTTATTTTGACACCATGTGTATTTTTCATGGGTGTCCTGTTAGCATTATAAATGGAAATTAATATTCTGGAGTAAGAATTTTCTAGATGTAATTTACTTACAGGATATTTTTTCTTACATGATATTACCTCACTATCTCCCCCCCTTTTTTATTAATGGGGGCTTTTAGAAATTTTATATTGTAGTCTTGGTAACTTTAAATTTTCATTTTTTAAATATTTTTTCAGTATAACTTAGATTTATTAGTAGTACATATGTTTTCCTTTTTTTCCCATCCAATATCCTCCCCCGAGCCTCCTCTACCATCCAGCACATGTCCCCACCGGCCCCTCCTCCCCTGCCCAGTGTCTTACCTTCATTGGTTATGCTCATATGCATGCATACAAGTCCTTCAGTTGATCTCGCCCAGCACCCGCCCCCCACCCTCCCCAGCCTTCCCCCTGTAGCTTGACAGTCTGTTCAATGCCTCCCTGCCTCTATATCAATCACTCTCCCCTGTTTCTTTTCTTCAAAAATATCTTGCCTCTGCATACTAGAAATAAATGTATAAGAACAAAAAATGTTTGAGTCTCAGTTTCAATGTCCAACTATTCTGAGTCCCAGTTTCAAGGTCAAATAGTTGTTTTTAACATTTAATTTTTTATTGATTTTTTTGCAGTATAACTTTTACTTAATAGTAGTACATGTTTTCCTTTCCCCCCTCCCCATTATCCTCCCCCCAGCCTTCCCTACCCCCCAGCACATGTCCCCACCCACCCCCCTCCCTGACCCAGTGTCTTTCATTCATTGATTATGCTCATATGCATGCATACAAGTCCTTCAGTTGATCTCCCCCAGCATTCACCTCCCATCCACCCAAGCCTTCCCCTGTAGCTTGACAGCCTGTTCAAGGCCACCCTGCCTCTATATCAATCACTCTCCCCCGTTTCTTTTCTTCAAAAATATCTTGCCTCTGCATACTAGAAATAAATGTATAAGAACAAAAAAAATGTTTCAGTCTCAGTTTCAATGTCCAACTGTTCTGAGTCTGAGTTTCAGTGTCAAATAGTTCTTTATGTGTACATGTCAGCAATGGTATCCAGATGGTGAACACATCGTAGCGATGCAAGATCTGTCCTCTCTGGTTTGGTCCTGGGCCGCCTGCAGCAATGCACAGCTGCCGACTGCTAGCATGGCAAGGTGTCATCAGTATCCCCCAAATCTGGACCATCCTCGTGGCTGGAACACACCTGTCAATTCCTTACTGTCACAGGAGCCCACATGGTCTTGGGGTTCTTCTCTGAAAACACACAAACACATTCTTGACCAAAAGTTAACAAAGGGATCCTCTCTGCAAATTAGACTTGGGATTCCTTTTATTTTTGCCCAAATGATTTTCCTTTGGCTTATTTTGACACCGTGTGTCTTTTTCATGGGTGTCCTGCTGTTGGCATTACAAATGGAATTTACTTTTCTAGAGTAAGAATTTTCTAGATGTATTTTATTTACAGGATAGTTTTCCTTACATAATATTACCCCACTATCCTCCCCCACCCCCTTTTTGATTAATGGGAGCTTTGGGAAATTTTAGATTGCAATCTTGGTAATTTTAAATTTTAATTTTTGCACAAAAATATGACTGCTTTAGGTTCTTTGCATGTTAAGCAATTTTACAAAGAGATGAACTACTAATAGATATTTTAGTTAATATTTTAGGAACAGCTTTTTGTCCAGTACGCTTACATTTCTTGCATGTTCACTTATTTCAATTGCCCAATTTAAATTAATCTGAAACTGGATTACTCTTTTACTGTCAAATTTAATACTCAAGCAATAATCTTAGTTTATGCTGTAAATATTAGTGGAAAGGATTTTTTTGCATTCTTTAGTAGGCCCTGAGCATTCCTGGTACTAGACTGGATTTAGATATAGGGAAGTTGTTGCTGGCTGAGTCTCTGTTTGTAACCTGGGTCCCTATCTGAGCTGTGCATGGGAGGCAAAGCAGCTGTGGGGGCAGGAAACCTCCCTCAGAAAGGGTGAGAGTTCAGGCCCCTGCAAGGTTAGGGGGGTGTGAGACAATGCTTTTCAAAGCTGTGTGCTCTCGTTCTGGAACTTGATTAAAGTAAGACTATCATTTAACTCTATTTTAGCTTCTCAGTAGCATATTAAAGATTACCTTTTTAGTTTGGACTACAAACTATTGAGAATTTATCTAGAGATTAAGGTTATTTATATGTAAGTGTCAATGGAAGTGTATTTACAACCAAGTTGCATCTAACTCATTTTGGCTGCCATCCAGCTATCTTTCCTAGATGAAAATGCCTCCAGAGGAGGAGTTGCAATGTGCATATCCCCTTGGGGGCCCTGCATAGGTTGCCTTTCCAAGTTCCCTCTAGCTTGGGCTTATGCTGTTCCATCTAGGGCCTGCGCAAGTCACTTGCAGCCTTGTGGCCTTCAGACTGCCACCTGGCCAAGAAGAATAATCACCCAACACAAGGATGGAATGAATGTCTTACCCCTTTCTGAGCTTAGCTTGTGATTGGCGTGAAGCATGTTCTTCCAATATCCCCATTCCACACATGTCAAGTGGGAGTTGCTATGGCAGACATTGCCAGATAAGCACCATGTTCTCTGTAATGGAACCTAAACACTGCATGCCTGACTAGCATCACCCCTGAGCTCCAGGAACTTCCCCAATGTTTATTTAGAATTGACACATACATGGAACATGTTTGGTATTCCTGGCCTAAGGACACTTCAGGGTCTTGGAACAAGGACAGAGCCCCAGCTCAGACAGACATGGGTGCAATCCAAGAGGAGGACTTAGGTTCCAGTGCTGGAGAGCGAGGGTCTTTGAGGCTTGGTGTGTCTCCACTGCATGAGGATCAGACTGCATATGCTACTGGGGAAAATGGGCTTTGTTGACATAGATCTGAAAAAAAATTCAGAGGAGAAAAATCTAAGTGTTGGGTTTGAGGCTGTCATATGCTAACTGCAGAATAAAGCAAAACCAGTTATTAAAAATAATCCTCAATAAAATAGCAGCAAACCAAATCTAACAACACATTAAAAGAGTGATATAAACCATGACCAAGTGAGATTTGTTCATGGGCTGCAAGGATGATTCACCACATGAAAATCAGTCAATGTGATATATCACATTAATAGAATTAAAGATGATTTTCATCCTCAGTAGATTCAGACAAAGCAATTGACAAAATTCAATACCCTTTCATGATTAAAAACTCTCAACAAATTAGGTGTAGAAGGAATGTACCTCAACATAATAAATAATATATGTGACAAGCCCACAGCTAATATTCTACTCAATTGTGAAAAATTGAAAAAGTTACTTCTAAGATCAGGAGTAAGGCAAGAATCCTCACTTTTGCCACTCCTATTGTAGGTAGTACTGTAAATCTTAGCCAGAGAAATTAGACAAGAAAGAGAAATAAAAGGCATACAAATAATAGAGGACAAAGTTAAATTGTCTGCCTTTGCAGATGACATAATCTTACATATAGAAAATCTGAAAAACTTCATAAAAATTGGTAGAACAAATAAACAAATTTAGTAAAGTTGCAGAATATAAAATTAACATTAAAAAATCAGTTGCAAGTACTGGTCAGTTCTCTCGCTGAGCCACCAGCACGGAGGCAGACCACGTCATCTTGAAGGGGAAGGGTCTGAAAATAAACAGCTGCAGTACCCACTGGATGTCTGAGACCCCCAGAACACTGGTGTCCAGTTTGCGTTGATGTGCAGAGTCTAAGGAGCTCTGTGCTCCAGCACGAAAAGGTCAGATTTCCCCTGGGGTTACTTTGGGTGCGAGACTGTGGGAGCTGGCAGAATTGGGAGATCTGCACCTTGGAACTCAGAGCCAAGAGATCTGACCTGAAATAAAATCTGTGGCTGTTGGAGCTGGTAAACGTGGAAGAGGACCCTCGGAGCCTGTGGCAGAGGGAATCCCTGGAGGGCAACCCATTTGGACCTGACAGAGGAGGGAAACCCAGAAGATTTTGGGAGGGTCCTGGCTGCTAAACCAGCAGTCACCATTAGACAGGCAGCTCTGGAGCAGTCTAACCCCACAAATCAGTATTGAATACCACAAGGACAGCGAGATTTTAGTTCAGGCTAGAGAGGACCAATAGACCCTGAGGTCAGTCTACAAACACTGCCACCCAGGGGCTGAATCACAAACTGACTCTTGTGTAACACAAGGAATTGATTTTATTTTCTCTTTATTCTACGTTGGGATTAGT
Organism: Antrozous pallidus; assembly: GCA_027563665.1. Lineage (NCBI taxonomy): Eukaryota > Metazoa > Chordata > Mammalia > Chiroptera > Vespertilionidae > Antrozous > Antrozous pallidus. Next base: position 26,804,321 of record CM050509.1, on the reverse strand, counting down.
GTTCTACAGTCCATTTTCATCTACCCTTCAGTATCTTTTACTCTACCTCAACTTCACTTTTATGCCACCACTCTCTTGCTAACCTTTCCCTGTGTAGTGCCATGTTTCCCTTAAACTTTTCCCACTTTAGATTTACCATAATTCTTTCTTTTTACCCCCTATTAAAATTTCATCCCACTTATATATCTAATCTCCAACTACCTACTCCAAGTGCATATATACCTCTTGCTTCTCTGACTTCACTATCCTAAATTGTTTTTATCTCTATCTTGATGTTATTGTTTACTTGACTGTTGATTATATAAATTTTGTATGCAGGTTTGTGAGATTGGGTTGCTTATTCTTTTATTTTGGTTTGTTTTGTGGGGGTGGTTGGTGTTGTTTCTTGTTTTGTTGTCCTCATTTGCATTGTTTTTTAGATAGATTTTTGCTTCTGTGTTCCCTCACCTCCCTTGATATTAATAGTTATATGTAGTTTGTATCAATCTTCAGGTACTTGTTGCTGGTTTTTGTTCAGATTAGTGGATGTCCTATAGGAGTTTTCACCCCACATTTATAATTTATTCCCCTATCCTTTTTTTTCTCTTTCCCCTTTTCGCAATATCATTTTGGCATTCCTGTATTTCTTTGTGTGTGTGTAGGGGGGGGTTCACTTACTTTTTGTATGTGTGGGGGGTGTAAGTGTCTATGTGTGGGGGGGGTTATCGCCCTTTTTCTCACCTATCTCTGAATTTGCCTTTCTCTGGGGATCACCTTTTTTTGGAGTTACCAATACTGTGACTACATTCCTGTTCAGTGTCTGGTTCATTGCACCTGGTTGTGTTGTATTTTGTGCCTTTAAATCAATGCAGGAAAGTGAGAACTACATAACCAGATATGCAGAGAAGAAAAACTATGGGGAGACAAAGAAATAGCCCACATATGAGAGAAAAACAAGCCTCACCAGAAAAGGAGGTAAAGAAAATGGAAGTTAGCAACCTGTCAGCAAAAGAATTCAAAGAAATGCTCATAAGGTGGCTGAAAAGAATGGAAGACAAATTTGACAATATGAGTAAGAACCAAGGGGAATTGAAGAAGAACCAAGAGGAAATGAGGAAGACTTAGAAAGAAATTAACAAGAGCCAAGAAGAAATGAAAAGTGACATCGCTGAAGTAAAGAACACAATAGAAAATATTAAGAGTAGACTAGAAGAAGCAGAGGATCGCATCACTGAGCTAGAAGACAAGGTAGGAAAAAATAACCAAGTAGAGCAGCTCCTAGAAAAAAAAATTAAAAAGCAGGAGGAGAGCCTAAGGGAAATTTGGGACAACATGAAACAAAACAACATCTGCATAATAGGGCTTCCAGAGGAATAGGAAACTGAGCAAGGAATAGAAAACCTGTTGGAAGAAATAATGACAGAAAACTTCCCTGATATAGGAAAGAAAAAACCCATACAAATCCAAGAAGCTCACAGAGTCCCAAGCAAAATGAACCCCAAAAGACCTATGCCAAGGCACTTTATAATTAAATTGGCAAACAACAATGACAAAGTAAGAATCTTAAAAGCCGCCAGAGAGTCAAAGAAAGTCACCTACAAAGGAACCCCCATCAGACTAACAAGTGATTTCTCATCAGAAATTTATCAGGCCAGAAGGGAATGGAATGAAATATACAAAGTCATGCAAAGGAAGGGTCTGAATCCTAGAATACTGTACCCAGCAATGCTATCAATCAAAATTCAAGGTCAAATCAGGAGCTTCACAGACAAAAAAGGAATAAGGGAATACATTACCACCAAACCAGCAATGCAAGAAATGCTAAAGGGTCTGCTGTAAAAAGAAATAGGAAGCAAAGAAGGAACACAGGAGTAAAGAACAAAAATGGCAACATATTATTACCTATCGATAATAATTTTAAATGTGAATGGATTAAATGATCCAATCAAAAGACATAGGGTAATAGACTGGATAAAAAACAGTACCCATGTATCTGCTGTCTACAAGAAACCCACCTCCAAAAAAAAAAAAGACGCACACAGACTGAGGGTGAAAGGATGGAAAAAGGTTCTTCAGGCAAATGGAAATGAAAAAAAAGCTGGGGTAGCAATACTTATATCTGACAAATTAGATCTCAAAGTGAAGGACATAACAAGAGATAAAGAAGGCCACTTCATAATACTAAAGGGAGCAATACAACAAGAAGAAATAACTCTGGTAAACATATACACACCCAATACAGGAGCACCCAAAGACATAAAAAAAACTCCTGGAGGATATCAAGGGAGAGATAGAGAGCACTACAATCATAGTAGGAGACTTTAATAACTCACTATCACCATTGGACAAATCCTCTAAATAAAAAATCAGTAAAGAAACATCAATCCTCAATGACTCATTAGACTAGATGGAATTAATTGACATCTTCAGATCATTCCACCCCAAAGCCACAGAATATACATTCTTTTCAAGTGAGCATGGGTCATTCTCAAAAATAGACCATGTGTTGGGTCATAGGCAAAATCTCTCCAAAGTCAAGAAGATAGAAATCATATCGAGCATATTCTCAGATCACAGTGGCATAAAGCTGGAAATCAACTACAATAAACACAATCCAAAGAAATCAAACACATGGAGACTAAACAACATGCTATTAAACAATGACTGGGTTAGTAGAGAGATGAAGTAAGAGATAGAAAACATCATAGAAACAAATGACAACGATAGCACAACAATCCAAAATCTATGGGTCACAGTGAAAGCATTTTTGAGAAGGAAGTTCATAGCTCTACAATCCTGCTGCAAAAAAATTAGAAACAGTGGCAATAAATTATCTAACTCAACAACTCAAAGAGTTAGAAAGAAAGCAACAAGAAAAGCCCAGTGTAAGCAGAAGGAAGGAAATAGTAAAAATCAGAGCAGAAATAAATGACATAGAGACCAAAGAAACAATACACAAGATCAACAAAACCAAGAGCTGGTTCTTTGAAAGGATAAACAAGATTGATGAACCTCTAGCCAGACTCATCAAGAAGCAAAGAGAGAGGATCCTAATAAATAAAATCAGAAATGAAAGAGGTGAAATAACAACAGACCCCATTGAAATACAAAGGATTGTTAAAAAATACTATGAACAACTCTACTCCAACAAACTGGACAACCTGAAGGAAATGGATATATTTCGTGAAAAATATTACCTCCCAAAACTCAATCAGGAAGAATCTAAACATCTCAATACACCAAAAACTGTGTAAGAAATTGAAGCAGTCATCAAAAACCTTCCGGCAAACAAAGCCCAGGGCCAGACGGCTACAGAGGGAAATTTTACCAAACATTCAAGGAAGAACTAAAACGTATCCTCCTCTGACTATTCCAGAAAATTCAAGAGGATGGAAGACTTCTAAACTCCTTCTATGAAGCTAGCTAGCATCACTCTAATACCTAAACCAGATAAAGATGACACAATGAAAGAGAATTGAAGGCCAATATCCCTCATGAATATAGATGCCAAAATCCTCAACAAAATTGTAGCAAATCGGATCCAGCAGTACATCAGAAAGATCATATACCATGACTAAGAAGGATTTATCACAGGAATGCAAGAATGGTACAATATCCGCAAATCAATAAATGTGATACATCACATAAATAAGTTGAGAGATAAAAATCACATAGTCATATCAATTGATCCAGAAAAAGCATTTGACAAAATCCAAAACCCTTTCTTGATAAAAACTTTCAACAAGGTAGGAATAGAAGGATAATACCTCAACATAATAAAAGCCATATATGATAAACCCACAGCAAACATCATACTCAATGGGCAAAAACTACAACCATTTCCCCTAAGAACAGGACCAAGAGAGGGTTGCCCACTCTCACCACTCCTGTTCAACATAGTACTAGCCATTGCAATTAGACAAGAAGAAGAAATAAAAGTCATCCAAATTGTAAAAGAAGAATTAAAACTGTCATTTTTTGAAGAGGACATGATATTGTACATAAAAAACCCAAATGACTCCATAAAAAAACTAATAGACTTAATAAATGAGTTCAGCAATGTAGTGGGCTACAAAATTAACGCCTAGAAATCTATGGCATTTCTATACATTAATAGTGAACTTACAGAAAGAGAGACTAAAAAAGCAATCCAATTTACCATCATACCAAAAGAATAAAGATACCTAGGAATAAACTTAACTAAGGAGATAAAAGTCTTATTTGCAGAAAACTACAGAACACTGAAAAAAGAGACAGAGGAAGATTTAAATAAGTGGAAGAACATACCATGTTCATGGATTGGGGGATCGTTAAAATGTTCATACTACCCAAAGCAATCTATAATTTCAATACACTCCTCATTAAAATACCAATGGCATATTTTACAGACCTAGAAAGAACTCTCAAAAAATACATGCAGAATAAGAAAAGGCCCCGAATAGCCACAGAAATCCTGAGAAAGAAGCACAAAGTCGGTTGGATTTCAATACCAGATTTCAAGCTGTATTACAAAGCTAGTGTTCTCAAAACAGTCTGGTACTGGCAGAAGAACAGACATATAGACCAATGGAATAGAATAGAAAATCCAGATATCAACCCAAACCACTATGCTCAATTAATATTTGACAAAGGAGGAATGAACATAAAATGGAGTCAAGACAGTCTCCAATAAATGGTTTTGGGAAAACTGGACAGATATATGCAAAAAAATGAAACTAGACCACCAACTTACACCATACAGAAAAATAAACTCAAAATGGATACAGGACTTAAACGTAAGATGGGAAACCATAAAAATATTAGAGGAATCCATAGGAAGAAAAATCTCAGACATACGCCGAAAGAACTTCTTCGATGATATCGCTAATAACGCAATGGAAGCTAAAGAGAAAATAAACAAATGGGACTACATCAAAATAAAAAGATTTTGCACAGCTAAAGAAACCATCAACAAAACAACAACAAAAACCCCTCTCTATGGGAGAACATATTTGCAAATGTTATAAGTGATAAAAGCTTAATCTCAAGTATGTACAGGCAACTCACACAACTCAATAAAAGGAGGACAAATGATCCAATAAAAAAAATGGGCAACAGACCTAAATAAAATCTTTTTGAAAGAATACAAAAGGAAGGCCCAGATATATGAAAACCTGCTCAAAATCACTAATTATCTGAGAGATGCAAATCAAAACTACTATGCGGTACCACGTCACACCTGTCAGAATAGCTTAGATCAACAAATCAACAAACCACAAGTGCTGGAGAGGATGCAGAGCAAAAGGAACTCTCGTGCACTGCTGGAGGAATTGTAGACTGGTGCAGCCACTTTGGAGAACAGTATGGAGTTTCCTCAGAAAACTAAAAATGGAGCTCCCATTTGACCTAGTGATCCCACTTCTAGGAATATACCCCAAAAAACTAGAAACGTCAATTATAAAAGATATTTCCACCCCTATGTTCATAGCAGCACAATGTACCATAGCTAAGATTTGGAAACAGCCTAAGTGTCCATGAATGGATTAAAAAACGATGGTACATCTACAAGATGGAATACTATGCTGCTGTAAAAAAAGAAGAAGCTCCTACCAATTGCAACAACATGGATGGATTTGGAGAGCACTATGCTAAGTGAAATTAGCCAGGCAAAGAAAGATGAATATCACATGATCTCACTCATTTGTGGAATATAATGAATGACATAGACTGATGGACAAGAATGGATCTAGAGACTGAGAAAAGTCCATCAGAATGTCAAATCTCAGGGTAAGTGGGAGGTGGTGGGAGTATGGGGGAAAGTCCATATATTTGACCTTTTGAACTAAGGTAAGTAATTTGTGTTTTTACATCTCTGACAAAGTTTATATAAAGTTATAAAATGATGGTGGCTAGTTTGAGATTGAATTGACATGGCCTAGACCTTGTCATATCCTATGGACACCAGTCCTTAGGGTAGGCCACCCTTAACCTCCTATGAAACCATAATACCCTTGAATGATCTTATTCTACAATGTCATTATAATTCTTGATATGTGATAGCAGCATATTGTACAATTATTCCAAAGAAACTTACAAACTAATTCTTTCAATGTTTGGCAGCAATTTAAATCAGGATAGGAAAGGAATTCCCTTTCAGAAGGAATTAAGGCACTGGGAAGGCACTTGAGCATTCTACATTCTCCCCTGTTGCTCTTTTTGCCAAGAGGGATCCTCTTCTTACAATCCAAGTGTGCACAGCTGTTGCCTGAGCTTTCAGTTCAAGCTGTGGCTGAAGCCTCTGGGCGGCTGCCACCATGGATCTGTCTCTCACCCAATGGTGTGAGCTGGGCCCTCTCTGGAGAAGAAACCTGGGTCCCCCGAGATATGTGATCAGTACCGGGACCCAGTCAGCAGGCAAGGGGACCCCACGGCAGGTGCTGGGCGTGGAAGCCAAGGGAGCATAGACTATAAAGGAGACAGAATTAAACCTCACATCATCCTGGTTGTCCCAGGAGAATGGCTGGTTAGCCAGAGACGGGTAAGGTTCCTCAGGGAAGGAACAAAGTAAGACAGTCACTATGGCAGAGGGGCCAATAGGAGAGAACTAAAAAGGGTGGGGCACAGACCCTCACCCACTAACCTTGCAGGGGCCTGAACTTTTACCCTTTCTGAGGGAGGTCTCCTGCCCTCACGGCTGCTTTGCCTCCCATGCACAGCTCAGATCGGGACCCAGGTTACAAACAGAGACTCAGCTAGCAACAGCTGCTTTATATGTAAATTCAGTCTAGTACCAGGAATGCTCAGGGCCTACACAAGAATGCAAATAATCCTTTCCACTAATATTTACAGGGTAAACTAAGATTATTGCTTGAGTATTAAAATTGAAAGTAAAATAGTAATCAAGTTTTCAGTTTAATTTAAATTGGCCAAGTGAATACTCACGAAAATCTAAGTGTACTGGACGAAAAGCTTTTCCTAAAACATTAACTAAAATATCTATTTAGTAGTTCATCTCACTGTAAAATTGTCTAACATCCAAAGAACCTAAAGCAGTCATATTTGTGTGCACAAATTAAAATTTAAAATTACCAATACTGGAATATAAAATTTCCAAAAGCCCCCATTAATCAAAAAAGGGGGGGATACTGGGGTAATATCATGTAAGGAAAAATATCCTGTAAGTAAAATGCATCTAGAAAATTCTTACTTCAGAAAAGTAACTTCCATTTGTAATGCCAATAGAAGGACACCATGAAAAACACACATGATGTCAAAATAAGCCAAAGGAAAATCATTTGGGCAAAAATAAAAAGAATCCCAAGTCTATTTTGCAGAGAGGATTCCTTTGTTAACTTTTGGTTGAGAATGTGTTTGTGTGTTTTCAGGGAACAACTCCAAGACCATGTGGGTTCCTGTGACTGTGAGGAACTGACAATTTGTTCCAGTCACAAGGATGTTCCAGAGATGGGCAGCACTGACGATACCTTGCCATACTAACAGTGGGCAGCTGTGCATGGCTGCAGTCGGCCCAGGACCAAACCAGAGAGGATGGATCTTGCATCACCACGATGTGTCCACCATCTGGATACCATTGCTGACATGTACACATAAAGAACTATTTGACATTTAAACTGGGACTCAGAACAGTTGGACATTGAAACTGAGACTGAGACATTTTTTGTTCCTATACATTTATTTCTACTATGCAGAGGCAAGATATTTTTGAAGAAGAGAAACAGGGGAGAGTGATTGATATAGAGGCAGGGAGGCATTGAACAGCCTGTCAAGATACAGGATAAAAGCTGGGTTGGTTTGGTGGCGGATGCTGGGGGAGATCAACTTAAGGACTTGTATGCATGCATGTGAGCATAACCAATGAATGAAAGACACTGGGGGGGGGAAGGGGGCAGGTGGGGACATGTGCTGGGGGGTACGGGTGGCTGGGGGGAGGGTAATGGGGGGAAAAGGAAAACATACGTACTACTATTAAATATAAGTTATACTGCAAAAAAATCAATAAAATTTTATAAAAAAATATAATTTCCAAAAGCCCCCATTAATCAAAAAAAGGGGGTGGATAGTGGGGTGATATCATGTAAGGAAAAATATCCTGTAAGTAAAATACATCTAGAAAATTCTTACTCCAGAAAAGTAACATCCATTTGTAATGCCAATAGCAGGACACCCATGAAAAGTACACACAGTGTCAAAATAAGCCAAAAGAAAATCATTTGGGCAAAAATAAACAGAATTCCAAGTCTAATTTGCAGAGAGGATCCCTTTGTTAACTTTTGGTCGAGAATGTGTTGGTGTGTTTTCAAAGAACAACTCCAAGACCATGTGGGTTCCTGTGACAGTGAGGATCTGAAGGGCCTGTTCAAGCCACGAGGATGTTCCAGAGATGGGGGACACTGATGACACTTTGCCATGCTAGCAGTCAGCAGCCGTGCATTGCTGCAGGCGACCCAGGACCAAATCAGAGAGAATGAAACTTGCATTGCCACCGTGTGTTCACCATCTGGATATCATTGCTGACATGTACACATAAAGAACTATTTGACATTCAAATTGGGACTCAGAACAGTTGGACATTGAAACTGAGACTCAAACATTTTTTGTTCTTATACATTTATTTCTAGTATGCAGATGCAAGATATTTTTGAAGAAAAGAAACCGGAGATATTGATTGATATAGACGCAGGGAGGCATTGAACAGGTTGTCAAGCTACAGGGGGAAGGCTGGGGATGGTGGGGCGCGAGTGCTGTGGGAGTCCTCAACCGACTTGTATGCATGCATGTGAGCATAACCAGTGGATGCAAGACACTGGGGCTGGGGGAAGAGGTGGGGATATGTGCTGGGGGGTAGGGGAGTTTGGGGGGAGGACAATGGGAGGAAAAATGGAAAACATATTCACTACTATTAAATCTAAGGCATACTGCAATATATATATATTTTTTTAATCAGTTGCATTTCTGTATACTAACAATGAACTATTTGAAGGAAAATTATCCACTTTATAATGGCATCAAAAAGAATAAAATACTTAGGGATAAACTTAACTAAGAAGGTAAAAATTTTGTATATATAGCTATAATACATTCATGAAAGAAATTAAGACACAGCAAGTAGAAGGACATCCTGTGCTCCTGGGTTGGATGAATTAGTATTGTTAAAGTGTCCATACCACCAAAGTGATCTATATTTTTATTGTAATCACTATCAAAATCCCAAAGTTATTTTTTGCAGACATAGGGAAAAAATGATAAAATTCATACAGAACCAAAAGAGACCATGAACACTTATCCATCTTGAGAAAGAAGAACAAAGTTGCTTACTTCAAAATATATTATAAAATCCCAGTAATGAAAACAATATGGTATTGACATAAAGACAGATCAATAGAAAAGAATAGAAAGCCCATAAATAATTCCATGCATACACCATCAACTACGTTTTGGTAAAGGTGCTAAAAATTAACAGTGGGGAAAGAATAATGGATTACAGACTTAAATTTAAGACCGGAAACTGTAAAACTCTTTGAATAAAATATAGGGGAAAATCTTCATGACATTGGTTTTTCTAATGATTTCATGGATATGACAACAAAGGCACAGGCAACAAAATACAAAATAAACAAGTGATATTGCATCAAATTAAAATGTTTTGTACAGCAAACACACACACACACACACACACACACACAAAGGAAAATTGTCAACCTATGGAATGGGGAAAATATTTGTAAACCATATATCTAATTCAGGGTTAATCTCCAACATATACAAGAAATTCCAAATATACAAATAAAAAATAAACAACAATAGCCCTAGCCAGCTTGAGTCAGTGGATAGAGAGCATCGGCCTGTGGACTGAAGCATCCCTGGTTTGATTACAGTCAAGGGCACATGCTCAGGTTGTGGGCTTGATCTCCAGTAGGGTTAGTGTTGAAGACAGCCAATCAATGATTCTCTCTCATCATTGGTGTTTCTATCTCTCTCTTCCTCTCCCTTCTTCTCTGGAATGAATATATATATATATATATATATATATATATATATATATATATATATACAAAAAATATGCTATACCTCCCCCTGTGACAATGATGGTGATAATAACAGTAGTGATAATAATATTAGCTCTCATTTATTGAGTGCTTATTATATGCATAGCTTATTATATGCTAAGATTTTTGCATGCATTGCCTCATTTAATCTTAATAACAGCTTGAGCTCCTTTCTCTCCAGGGCCTCAATTTCTCCTGTAAGGTAGTAGGACACAACCCAGTGTTGGGCCAGAGTGATGAGGAAGAAACAGCCAACAACTACAGCAGGAAGGCATCCTGCTCCTCAGGAGCTGTTGATTGATTTTATTTTCTGTCTTCCAGTGCTGAAGAGGAAAGAATTAAAAATATATCATTGATCTATTCAATGCTATCAAAAGAAAATATATTCATTTTATATTTAGCATATTGGAGTTGCTTTAAATATCATCCTCATGAGAAATTATATTCCAATAGGAAAGTATTAATAGAATAAATTTAGGTACTACCAGTTGGGATGTTTACACCTCCCTGGGAGGAGATATATATTGACAAGTGGATGATTTCTCCAGCCCAAGAGCCTGACTGGCAGATGCTAGGGAGATAAGAAACCCTGTCTTCTCCCTCCCTTCTCAGGCTCTTTTCAGAGAGGAAGATATGCTAGATATGTCATGGAAACTTCCCTCTTAAACCTGCCCATGTTCGTCTACCTGAGCCTCAAAGATGTTTGTTTACCTTATTGTGAGAGCTGTTCACGAACTAAGCCCTTGTCTTCCACTTTTAGCATCTGATGAATTAGTTTTTGAGGCACCATCTTTTGCTATTTATAATTTGATTACTATTCCTTTTAATTTGTTTTATTTCCCAAAGCTTGATCATAATCCTTATGAGAACCAAGACAATTTGAAAGCTAGGAATTTGCGATATAATAAGTCACTTGAAAAATCCAGCATATCTACAAATAACCAGTGGGATTAGATTCCTTAGCTTCATTTGAAACTTAATGCAACTGACCTGAATAATGAAATAGGGAGCCCAAAGTTACATATCCCCTCTGAATGTTGCTTCATTAGAATCCCCTTATAAAGAAAGAAATGGGACTCATCTCATCAGCTCGATTTTATGGCATATGATTAGACCACTATTTTCTCAGTGGATCCCTTTTCTTTAAACAGTTAAGTATTGATGTCCTGCTGAATAGAATGAACTTTGGACCGCTAAATTGCAGCATTATGGTTATTTAGTGTGATTTATGAAAAACGACAAAGAAGCCATGATCACTTACTTCTTGTTAATAATATCTCCACTTATCTGAACAGGTATGGGTTTGGAATATTTCTCCCATCCCTATACGCATCCTGGAACACTTCCCAATTAGTAATCCAGAAAAGAGTTATTTGGAAGTACAAACTCTACAGATGACAAATTCAAAGTTAATAATACCTGTGCACAGCCTTATGAATATCCACCATCAACAACCTTTCAGGAAAGATATGCATTTTAACGATGTTTACCCTTCAAATCAGTGTTTGACTTATGATTCAACAAATTTGGTAGCAGGCTAAATGGGCTTTCATTAGGGTATCATCATCTCTGTTTTGAGATTTGAGAGGAGGTGTTGAAATTATGTAGTATTTATTTCAAGCACTGTGATGATTAAAGTAATACAACATGCCACTCTTCTGATTAGTGGGAAATTAACAGTCACAACTGCATTGCAAATGTAAAAGCTATCTTAAAACAATTGAGGCCTGAATTGATAAACTTCCTGAATATTGACTAGATGTGTTTCTCTCAAGTATGCAGTAACCAGGGAACCAGTGTGGTGGAGTAGTAAGCAAGGACATGCATTTTAGAGTGAGCCAGAGCTGGCTTTGTATACTTATTTTATCAATTATGACCTTGTGATCTGGGGTAAGTTTTTACTCTTCTTGAGCCTTGCTCACCTTGTGTGGAAAATGGGGATGTCAATATAAACTTCATTAGGTGACTTCAAGGGTTAAAGAAAGGATACATGCAAAGTGCACAGCTCAACTTGATTCACAGTGGAAACTCAACAAATGTCAGTGCACTTCCCTTCTAGGGAAACAAAGCCCCGATTTAAGGTTAAATCCCACTTTATAGTTTCTGTGGTCATGATAGGAAATCTCAAGAAAATTTCCAAACAAAAAATAGTTTTGTTTAACCTTCACTTTAGAAATTAGTATCAGAGATAGAATATCTAGGGAGTGGATGAGATAGATTGGGTACCAAAAAAACAAAAAACAAAAAACTCGGACATCCCAGAGTCCAAACCACACAGGAGTTTTCTCTCTGACAAAGCTTTTTTTTTTTCAGTAATGATCTACACTGGAACTTGGAACAGCATCTTTGGTTCAAAGCAAAAGGGCATGGGCCTGGTGAAATAAATAATATTTTTCTTTGTCACTGGCTCATTTGAGAGGAATGACAAAGATTGCTTGCCTTTGTGCGTTTGTGTGAGCTGACAAATGTAACAGCAGCACTGGCAAATATTCAATAATAATAAGTCTTTGTTTTCACATTAACAACATTGAAAAATAGTCAATTTTTGTCATAGTTTTAACAGACACCTATAATTTTATTTTTGATCATGTACTAAAATTGTGGCTTTGTAAAAGGAGAGCAGGGTGCATGAAAGAGTGAATATGGGAGAGGAGGCATTTTATACCTTACCAATACTGAACTATGGCACTCTCTCATGATTCTGTGGATTAATTGCTACTTGACCACATATTTGCTCCTTTAAAAGTCCTTTTTTTTAAATTAAGTGTGGTTACAATTGCTGCCCATACTGCAATGTCTAGTCAAATTCTCAGCACAGCCCTCTGGAACAGTTTTACATTCTCTCTCTAAATTCTATTTTTGCCTTTTTTAGTAATTGCCAATGAATAAAATCCCTTCTGGAAACTTTGTATGGCAACTATGATCATACTGAAAGTTGAGTGGCCCAATTTTAATCTGGCTTAGCTAGTAATCATTGTTGGTGGGATTCTCCATTTTCTGGCCTGTGTTTGTAATGGGGAGGGGACTTCTGCTAGGATGACACAATTTCTCCACACTCCATCTGGTTGGTGCAATAGGACAGAATAACTAAGTGTGCCAATGCAGTCTTTTCTTTTACATCTGCTGGCCTACCCAGATGTTACTTTCTGCCATTCATAATGGGTATGCACCAAAAATTCAGCAGTTAGCAAGACCTGAGCCCTTCCTTCCAAGAGCTGATAACATTTAGTGAGGAGTTAGACAAGTAAGTAAACAACAAAATGACATTGAGAGAGTGATAATGCCAGTGGTAGAGGAACAGTCTGGGAGCATAAAAAAGGTGCATCTGACCAACCGCATCATCAAGTGTCTAGGGTCAGGGAGTTTAAATTAAATAAACATTGACTGAGCAACAACTTGGGGGTTCTTGCAGCACATATATTCAGCATCCCTTCTGGGTAAAGCCCTGTGCTAGGGACTGAAGATATAAGGAAAAATAAGACACAGTACATATCCTTAAGGAGCCTACAGTCTAATAGGGAAAACCTTCAAGTAAGCTAAGAATTTCAGTACTGTGGAGAGAGGAAGTCAGGAAAATAAAGGAACATGAATGCAGCCCAGGGATCAGGAAAGGTTTCCCAGATGAAATAACTCCTGAGCTGATTTCGAAGGAATAAACAGGATTTAATGGGTTGAAAAATATGGGAAGTTCAATCCAGACAGAGAGAACAGCATAGTCAAGTATATAGAGATTGGCCTGAGTGAGCATGGAGTGTTGTGGGATGAACTTTGGGGCTAAATATGGGTCAGATAATAAAGGGCCTTATATGTCATGGTAAGAAATTAGAAAACTTTGATTTGGTCCTCTGTAAATGACAAATCAGATGGGGATAACTCTAGAGGTAGGAGTATAAGCTAGAATGGTTTGGGGCTATGAACATCCAAGGAAAAATTGATGAGGGCCTGAACTAGGTCAGTAAGAGATCAGAGACATGTGGTGTTATTTGGGAGGTTGACTGATAAATGACTGTTTGAATTCATGGCTGAGAGGGAAGGAGTTATCTATGATGACTCTCAGTTTTCTGATTTGTGTCCTCCCAATATTAGGGAAAGTAGCAGGAGTTGTGGATGTGGGAGGGAGATGATGAGCTTAATTTTGGACACATTGAATTTGAGATATTTTTGTGTCACCAGATATGACAGTGAATTCCAAAGAAATACATTTTGTGAAAGAAGTTATGCTTGCTACTTTCTCTCCTTTTCTGATGTAAATTTGGGGTATCTAATGCAGTAATCTTAAATATATATAGAAGAGACATAAAAGAAGGTCTAGGACTCTACCAGGTATGGAATGAAAAAAATGAACCTCATCACACTATTCCAACCTGCTCTGTGTCTCCCTATTTGGTGTTCCTGCTATTCCAATGCTTAAGGTGTCTATGTAACTATGCCACAAAATACTCTGGGAGGGAGATTAAATTGGCAATATTGTTACAAAATCTACTTTTATTTTGATAAATATTGTGCTCTCTGTGGTAAATGAAAAAAGAATAAACCATGAACACAGAAGAATTTCAGTTCCATGTTCTTCTAAAATGACTTTTGAGGGGAGGAAAAATGTATTGATTTTGCTCTTATTTGTGTCACTTTTTAAGTATTAACTTTATTGAGATATAACTCACATACCATACAATCAAAACCTCTATGTTATCAGTCCTAAGATGGAACAATTTGGGCAGGAACACAATCACCTTGTAATAACAGTGGTTTTATCATGGATCTCTTTATCTCTCTCCTTGATATCCCTTTTAAGCTATCTGCCTCCTATTATTAGGCTTTACTAATTTCTGGCTGATTTTTCTATTGTTTCAAACAATTGTTCGAGGAAGCAAATTGCTGCATAGTTTGATTCAATTTAATTCAGGTAGAGTTCGCCTTGTGCAAGACTGAACTTTAATTCCAGGAGGGCTCTTCCTAGCTGGTTTATCTGTTAAATAATATGGCCTATGTTTTAGCTTGTTGCTCTCAAAGAATCACTGCTACAAACTGATTATTGTCTCACTAATTAGAAAGATATGGACAGGGAACTGGGAAGGCTGGTCAACATTGCTCTGAAAGATCAGAGCTGGTTTGCTCACTGTTTAGTTGAAACATTGTTAGCTGAAGCATCCTCCACCTCTGTCTTATGTAAATTTCAGTTATTGGAATTTTCTGTCTAAAGTTTATATAAAAAATAAATTGAGACTATGTAACCCATAGTCTTTTTTTCCTGTTTTTTTATCTTTATTGTTCAGTTTATTAATTACATTGTTTCCCCTTTTTTATCCCCTTATATCTCCCCTCCACCCTGTACCTATCCAACCCTCCACCCTCACCTCCCCCTCCCCACTGTCCTCTCCCATTGTTGCAAGATTTTTGTCCAATCTCTTGCTGTACTTCCCACAACCCTTTTCTCCCCAAGAATTGTCAGTCCATTCCCTGTCTATGTCCATGTTTCTGTTATATTCACCAGTTTATCCTGTTCATCAGCCTATCAATTCACTTGATTTTTATGTTCATTTGTTGATAGATGTGTATTTGTTGTTCATAATTTATATTTTTACCTTTTTCTTCTTCCTCTTCTGAAAGAATAGCTTTCAGCATTTCATATAATATTGGTTTGGTGGTGATGAACTCCTTTAGCTTTTTCTTATCTGCGAAGCAATTTATCTGATCTTCAATTCTGAATGATAGCTTTTCTGGATAGAGTAATCTTGGTTGTAGATTCTTGCTATTCATCACTTCGAATATTTCTTGCCACTCCCGTCTGGCCTGCATCGTTTCTGTTGAGAAATCCACTGACAATCGTATGGGTGCTCCCCTGTAGGTAACCAACTGTTTTTCTCTTGCTGCTTTTAATATTCTCTCTTTATCTTTTGCTCTTGGCATTTTAATTATGATATATCTTGGTGTGGTCCTCTTTAGATTCCAATATTTTGGGGTTCTGTGTACTTTTGGGGCTTTTAAGTCAGTTTCTTTCACCAGGTGGGGGAAGATTTCAATCACTATTTCTTCAAGTAGGTTTTCATTACCTTGCTCTCTCTCTTTTTCTGGCACCCCAATAATTCGGATGTTGGCATGCTTGAGGTTGTCCCAGAGGCCCCTTATACTATCTTCAATTTTCTGAATTCTTTTTGTTTCTTGCTTTTCCAGCCGAGTGGATTTTGCTTCTTTGTATTTCAAATCTTTGACTTGGTTCTTGTGGCCCTCTGGACTGCTTTTAGGACTTTGTGTAATATTTTTTATTTCAGTCTGTGTATGCTTGATTTCTGGTCCTTTTTCATATCCATGAGGGTCTGGTTCGTATCCTCAGAGGTCTTGTTCATTTCCCTGAGGGTCTCATTCATTTCCTTGTAAGTCTCATTCATTTCCCGGTTGGTCTTGTTTATTTCCTCATAATTCTCATTAAGTTGATCGGCCTTTTCTAGGAACCTCTTGAAAAGCCTTATAACCGTGGTTTTGAACTCTATGTCTTGTCGTCTTTTCTCCTCCATTTCTTTCACCCCTGATTTCTTTCCATATCTCTGCATGGTGGCTGGTTTATGTGGTAGATATCCTCTAAGAGTCAGTGGCACAGCCTCCCCAGTTATTTGAGATGGGTACTCTTACTGCAATCCTTTATGGGTTGTACAGTATTTTTTAATTTAAACCCAGCTTGTTGTTGTTAGCCCTAGGAGGGTTTGACCTCCAGGCCAATTGGCTGCGAAGGGAGACTGTGTTCAGGTTGGATGGGCGGAGTCTCTGAGCTGAGCAGGCAGCCTCAGTGTCAGCTATGTCCTATGCTGTGCTCAAGCGCGCTCGCGGGTCTATGTTGGATGGGGATGGCTGCAGACACCTCCAAGAGAAAGGTGCTAGTCTCTTCCCCTTGCCAGACAACTCTGCCTCTCCCCAAATGTGTCTTCACCCCCAAAGTCTAGCCCAGGGTTGTAAAATAGATGATTTCTGGGACCTGGAGACTAGTTTCCGGGGGGCAAGTCGCGGGTTTGTGCAACACTTGCGCTCAAACTTCTTTTCCCCACCTCTGGGTTTCTCGCAGACTATGAGACCTCTGCTGTGCCCCACTTCCAGGGTGCGTCCCGCGGACCTTGGACCTCGCCTGGCACTGTGGAATCTGTGCAGTGGGACGTCTCCATGTACCCCGGATCTTGGACCTCGCCTGGGGCTGGGGAATCTGTGTAGTGGGACGTCTCCGCCCTCCCCGTTGGCGAAATCCAGCCGGGGTTGCTGCTCCAGCCCCAGCCCGGGCGCGCGTGACCAGGATGGCTCCTAACCTGTTTCCGTCTTCAAGGCTGCGCTTCCGCGACTCCTCTGAATCTCAGTGCCCCCCCTTTACTCTTATTTGTGGAGTTTTCAGTCAGCCAGCTTTCTGGCGATTCTGGGTGATTTTTGTTTTGTTGTTATGTTGTAGTTTTTAAATCATTGCGTGGGGCAGAACAATAGGTGTTTACCTATGCCACCATCTTAGTTCTCCTCCTGTATCCCATAGTCTTAATAAAAGGGATAGCAAGGCCAGAGCGGGTAATAGTCCTCCCACTAGAGGTGGACTCCAGCCTTGCTCCCAATACTCCCAAATTAATACTTTTCTAGTCTCTTTTCATTTGTGTGCAGCCTTCTTGAGAACCTGAAACCTGAACCAGAACCTTGAAGTACACGGGATGTGAAAGGGGTTCCCACATCTGGCAACGGAATGCGGAACATTTGGATGAGATGGTATTTTTCGCCTAAGAGCAAAGGAGGAAAAAATACACCAAGAAAAGGTGAGGAAAGCCCACGGCCAGCTGCAGAGTTGCAATCTGTAAGTAAGGTGGGAACATCTTTTTCAGCCAGGCTAATGGGGAAGAATTAGATTATAAAATAATGTGGTTTCTTGTTCAAATTAAAACCTTAGTTTGTATTAGGAATTTAAAGTCTGTAATAAGTGAAACTCCATTGCTGAATCTGCTTCTGGTGCTGAGAATTTCAAAGGTGGCAGGAGAGGGCAGAGCTATCTGCTCTCCCACAATGAGATTGCTTAAGGTATTGTTTAAAAATTATAAAAGAACTCACAGGGAAATGCAAATCTTGGCCAAAGTGGGTGCTAGTTATTACTCCAGAAAGCAAAAAATAAAGAAACTTAATTATAAAGTGTTATTAATCTAATAACTGCTAAACATTTGACTTGCCAGCTTTAAAAGTTCAAAGTGCAAATTTAAAAAAAAATGTGGTTGTGGTAATTATATGCCTATAGTATAAAAAATTATTTTGTAGAAAATAAAGTGTTGTGTTTTCTCTGAATATAATTAGGAATCCAAAATAAGTTGCTTATTGGTCTAATTAAAAAAGAGGATTAATTCTGTGATCCCAACCAAAATTTTTCTATGCAAAAACTAGTTTAAAATCTAATTGATATTTTAAGATATTTTTAAAAGTATTATAATCTTTAAATCATATATATATATATATATATATATATATATATATATAGTATTTTTTCATGTTAAAATTTCAAAGCCTTAACAGAGATGATTCTTGGAAAACTCCAAGGGCCTGGAGTAATACAATAAATTTATTCTCTCTTCTTAAAGAAAATATTTTAAATTTAACAGATCTAATATACTTAAAATCACATGGAAAACGTTATCAAATAAAAATTAATAAATATATTTTAAATGTTATAAAGATTTTGGAAGGGTAAAATGAAGTAACTAAATATTTCTTAAAATCCAACAGCAGAACTTAAAATAATAAAAAGCCTGTAGCCATCTGCATTCTTAATTAAGCTAGAGGTGGGGCAACATTTGCAGCTTGTGAATCAGCCATACAGTAATATTAACTGGGGCAAATGGGGAAGTATTTTGTTCCTGACCCAAATGGGTAAAACCCCTTACATGGGTTGATCCCCCACCTAATGTAGTCACCAATATACTAAACACATTGGTTCATCCAGGAATGGGGCAAGGAAGTATAATTACACAGGTGTCACCACCCAGCTTCACTTTTGTATGATACAAAATCAAACCACTTCTCCTTTGTGTATACAATTAAAGAGAGGATTCTGGCTTATATGGACACCAAAGGAGGGGAGGCAAAAGCAAAAACACATCTACTATCATTACTTGCTCCTGTGAGAGGTACAGAAAATGTAATTATGACCTTGTTCTATATATAAGAAAAAATTTACAGCCAGTTTGAAATGGAATTGCCATGGCCTAGAGCAAAGAATATTCTTACATGATATATTATTCTACAATGTCATTATAATTTTGATATTTTACAATAGTATATTGTACAATTATCCCATAAAAACTTACAAACTAATTCTTTGAATGTTTGGCAGCAATTTAAAAAAGGACATGAAAGGATTTAATCCCTTCCACTGTGTGGAAGGCCCGATGGGAAGGCACTTGAACATTCTATATTGGCCTCTCTTGCCCTTTATGCCAAGAGGACCCTCTTCTCACAATCCAATTGCCCACAGCTATTGCCTGAGCTTTCTGTTCATGTTGAGGTTGAAGCCTAGTGGTGGCTGGTACCTTGGATCTGTCTCTCGCCCAATGGTGTGAGCTGGGCCCTTTTTGGAGAAAAAACCTGGGTTCCCCAAGATATGTGATCAGTGCTGGGGCCTTGCCAGCAGGCAAGGGGATTCCAAGGAAGGTACTGAGCATGGAGGCCACAGGGGCATAGGCAACCAAGGAGAGAGAACTGAACCTCGCATCACCATGCTTGGACCCAGAGGATGGCTGGTTAGCCAGAGATGTTTAAGATTCCTCAAGGAAGGAACAACCTAAAACAGGCACAGACACAGGGGAGCCATCAGGAAAAAACTTGGGGGTCAACAGAGGTGGGGCACAGACCCTCACTCTCCCAACATTGCAGGGGCTTGGACCCTCACCCCTTCTGAGAGAGTTCTCCAACCCCTTGGCTGCTTCACTTCCAATGCCCAGCTCAGACCTGGACCCAGGTAACAGACAGAGATTTGGCTGGCAGCAGCAGCCCAATATCTAAATCTAGCTTTGCACCAGTAATGCTCAGAGCCTACTCAAGAATGCAAATAATCCTTTCCACTAATATTTACAGGGTAAACTAAGATTGTTGGTAGAGTATTAAATTTGACAGTAAAATAGTAATCAAGTTTTTAGATTAATTTAAATTGGCTAATTGAAATAAGTGAATACTCAAGAAAATTTAATTGTACTGGACAAAAAGCTGTTCCTAAAGTATTAACTAAAATTTCTATTGATAGTTCATCTCATAGTAAAATTGTTTAACATGCAATGAACTTATTTGTATGCAAAAATTTAAATTTAAAGTTATCAAGGCTGCATTATAAAATTTCCAAAAACCTCCATTAATCAAAAAGGGGGATAGTGGAGTAATATCATGTAAGAAAAAACATCCTGTAAGTAAATTACATCTAAAAATTTTTACTTTAGAATATTAATTTTCATTTGTAATGCTAACAGCAAGACACCCATGAAAAACACACATGGTATCAAAATAAGCCAAAGGAAAATCATTTGGGCTAAAATAAAAAGGATCCCAAGTATTAACTTTTGGTCAAGAATATGTTTGTATATTTTCAGAAAACAACTCCAAGACCATGTGGATTCCTGCAACAGCGAGGAATTGACAGGAATCCTCCAGTGATGGAAGATGCTTATGATGCCTTGGCATGCTAGCAGTCAGCAGCTATGCATCACTGCAGGTTGCCCAGGACTAAACCAGAGAGGGTCAGACCTGCATTACCACCATTTGTCCACCAGCCAGATATCATTGCTGACATGTACACATGAACTGTTTGACATTGAAATGGAGACTCAGAACTGTTGGACATTCAAACATTTTTTGTTCTTATATGTTTATTTCTAGTCTGCAAATGCAAGATTTTTTAAAGGAAAAAAACGGGAGAGATGCTGGAAACTGATTATTGTCTCACTAATTAGAAAGATATGGACAGGGAACCTTTTGTTGCTAGTTTGCTCACTGTTTAGTTGAAACATTGTTAGCTGATGCAGCTTTCACCTGTTTGTCTTATGTAAATTTCTGTTATTGGAATTTTCTGCCTAAAGGCTATATAAAAAGAAATTGAGACTATGTATCCCATAGTCTTAATAAAAGGGATAACAAGGCCAGAGCGGGTAGTAGTCCTCCTAATAGACGTGGGCTCCAGCCTTGCTCCCAATATTCCCAAATTAATAGTTCTCTAGTCTCTTTTCATTTGTGTGTGGCCTTCTCCAGAACCCGAATCTTGAACTGAAACCCTGAACCACATGAGACGTGAAAGGGGTTCCCACAAATCACCAGCTTCCTTTTATTTGCTCACTATAAAAAAAATTCACTGTTTTCTAGAGAACCCTTAGCTTGGGATTTCCACATACTGTTTCATAAAGTCAGTTTCTTTCTGGAGCGCTTCAGAGCTTTCTGTTCTTTTGGATAGACACTCCCTCTGAGTCATTACTTCGAGCATTAAATGGGGATGGTAGACTTTGGTTTCTTTAATTTACCTCTTCCACTGTGGAACCCTTGTCTTAAAAGCCAGTAAGAGATGAGGGTGTTGAGGACCCCAGTATTCTCTCCAAACTATATAAAGTACTCAAACAACTCAATAGTAAAAATACAAAGAATCCAATTTTTAAAATGAGCAGAAGATCTAAGTAGACATTTTTTTCCAAAGAAGATACACAGATGGTCCAACAGGTACATAAAAAGGTGCCGAGCATCACTAATTACTAAAGAAATGTAAATCAAAACCACAAATGAGATATCACCTCACACTTGTTAGAATGACCATAATACAAAAACACAAGTAATAATGTGTTGGCAAAAATGTGGAGAAAAGCATACCCTGGTGCACTGCTGGCTGGAAATGTAAATGGTAAAATTACTATAAAATACAGTATGGATGTTCTTCAAGAAATTAAGACTAGAGCTGCCATATGATCCAAAAAATTCACTTCTGGGTATTTATTCAAAAGAAACAAAAATATTAACTTGAAAATATATATGCACTACCATGTTCATTGCAGCATTATTTATAACATGGAAATAACCTAAGTTTTTATCAATAGATGAATGGATAAAGAAAAAATACACATACACTATTGAATATTAACCACAAAAAGTAAGGAAATCTTGACGTTGGGACAACATGGATGGAACTGAGGACATTATGCTAAATGAAAAAAGTGAAACAGAGAAAGACAAATACTATGTTATTTCACTTATATGACCAATCTAAAAAACAAACAAAAAAACAGAACCTCATAGATAGAGAACAGATTGGTAGTTGCCAGAGGCAGAGGGTGCTGGGTGAGAAAAATAGGTAAAGGAGGTCAAAAGGAATAAACTTCCAGTTATAAAATAAATAAGTCATGGGGATGTAGTGTACATTATGATGACTGTAGTGATAATACTAAATTGCATATTTATAAGTTGCTAAGAGAATAGATCTTAAAAGTTTCCATCACAAGAAAATAATGTTTAATTGTGTGGTAATAGATATTAATAAGACTTTTTGTAATGAGCATTTCACAATCTATATAATTATCCAATCATTATGCTGTACCTTGAAACAAATATAATATTATATGTCCATTATCTTTATTTTTAAAAATTAACAATAAAATTAAAATAATACAAATTTTAAGAAAGAAAAATATGAAAAAAGCATATGGGCTACATGGATTTTCATGTTTACTGAAAAACACAAAATGCAATCTCACAGATGACCAAGTTCCAACCTGCATGACCCCCTCTATGTCATGAAGCATTAATAATAAATAGATTCCAAAATAATTTAGAATAATTTTGCACCTTTAAAACTATTATCCTTTCCAGAGATACTAGCTAGCAATGTAATTTTTCACAAATATAGCAAAATCAATCAAGTTCTCTCAGAAGTGGTCAGCTGCTTTGATATAAAGCTGAATATCTCTTTCCTATCCACTGGCTACCAGAAACTCATTGAAGTAGACAATGAATGCAAATTTTATACTTTTTATGAGAAGTGTATGACTACAGAAGTTGCTCCTGACATTCTGGGTGGAGAATGTAAGGGTTATGTGATTTGAATGACTGGTGGGAAAAACAAACACAATTTCACCATGAAAAAGGTCAAAGAAAAACACCAGAGGCAGATTGCCAAGAGACATAGGCAGCCCTCTCTGAAAGTGCCTCTCTCTCTCTTGCCAAGACCGGTTTGGCTCAGTGGATAGAGCGTTGGACTGCGGACTGAAGGGACCCGGGTTCGATTCTGGCAAGAGCATGTACTTTGGCTGCGGGCACATCCGCTGTAGGGGGCGTGCAAGAGGCAGCTGATCAATGTCTCTCTCTCTCATCGATGTTTCTGACTTTCTATCCCTCTCCCTTCCTCCCTGTAAAAAAATCAATAAAAAATATATTTTAAAAAAATACAAAGTGTCTCTCTCTAAATCTGAGTGCAATAAAAAATGAGATTTATTAAGAGTAACAAACATCAAATAAAAACACACACACACACACACAAAATGAAGTTTAATTTATTCCCAAGGAAGGAGATAGGTGAAAGAAAAAATGTTGCCATGTGACTAATTTATGGTCAAGTTATTTATTTATTTGTTTGTTTGTTTTTAACATTTAATTTTTATTGATTTTTTGCAGTATAACTTATATTTAATAGTAGTATATGTTTTCCTTTCCCCTCTCCCCCCAACCTCTCGTACCCCCCAGCACATATCCCCCCAACCCCCCTCCCCGTCCCAGTGTCTTTCATTCATTGGTTATGCTCATACACATGCATACAAGTCCTTTGGTTGATCTCCCCTGGCATTCACCTCCCAAGCCTTCCCCCTGTAGCTTGACAGCCTGTTCAATACCTCCCTGCCTCTATATCAATCACTCTCCCCTGTTTCACTTCTTCAAAAATATCTTGCCTCTGCATACTAGATAAATTTATAAGAACAAAAAATGTTTCAGTCTCAGTTTCAATGTCCAACTGTTCTGAGTCCAAGTTTCAGGGTCAAATAGTTCTTTATGTGTACATGTCAGCAATGGAATCCAGATGGTGGACACATCGTGACAAGGCAGGATCCATCCTCTCTGGTTTGGTCCTGGGCTGCCTGCAGCCATGCACAGCTGCCGACTGCTAGCATGGCAAGGTATCGTCAGTGCTCCCCATCTCTGGTCCATCCTCGTGACTAAAACAGACCGGTCAGTTCCTCACTGTCACAGGAACCCACATGGTCTTGGATTTGTTCTCTGAAAACACACAAACACATTCTCAACAAAAAGTTAACAGGGGGATCCGCTCTGCAAAATAGACTTGGGATTCTTTTTATTTTTGTCCAAATGATTTTCCTTTGGCTTATTTTGACACCATGTGTGTTTTTTCATGGATGTCCTGCAGTTGGTTTTACAAATGGAAGTTACTTTTCTGGAGTAAGAATTTTCTAGATGTATTTTACTTACAGGATATTTTTCCTTACATGATATCACCCCACTATCCCCCACCCCCTTTTTTATTAAGGGGGGTTTTTGGAAATTTTATATTGCAGTCTTGGTAATTTTAAATTTTAATTTTTGCACACAATTATGACTGCTTTAGGTTCTTTGGATGTTAGGCAATTTTACAGTGCGATGAACTACTAATAGATATTTTAGTTAATGTTTTAGGAACAGCTTTTTGTCCAGTACACTTCAATTTTCTTGAGTATTCACTTATTTCACTTGGACAATTTATGTTAATCTGAAAACTTGATTACTATTTTACTGTCAATTTTAATTCTCAAGCAGAAATCTTAGTTGACCCTGTAAATACTAGTGGAAAGGAATATTTGCATTTTTGAAGAGGTCCTGAGCATTCCTGGTAATAGACTGAATTTAGATGTAGAGCAGCTATTGCTGGCCGAGTCTCTGTCTACCACCTGGGTCCCGGTCTGAGTTGTGCGTGGGAGGCCAAGCAGCCGTGTGGGTAGGAGACCTCCATCAGGAGGGGTGAGAATTCAAGCCCCTGCAAGGTTTGTGGATGAGGGTCTGTGCCCCACCTTCGTTGACCTTTTAGTTCTCTCCTGTTGGCCCCTCTGTGACTGTGCCTGTCTTAGGTTGTTCCTTCCCTGTGGAGTCTTACCCGTCTCTGGCTAACCAGCCATCCTCTGGGGCCAAACAGGGTGAGGTGAGATTCAGTTCTGTCTCCTTTGTAGTCTATGCCCCCGTGGTTTCCACGTCCAGCACCTGCCTTGGGGTCCCCTTGCCTGCTGGCAGGGTCGCGGTACTGATCACATATCTCAGGGGACCCAGGTTTCTTCTCCAGCGAGGGCCCAGCTCACACCATTGGGTGGGAGACAGATCCATGGTGCCAGCCGCCCAGAGGCTTCAGCCACAGCTTGAACTGAAAGTTCAGGCATCAACTGTGTGTATTTGGATAGTAAGAAGAGGGTCCCTCTTGGCAAAAGGACAAGAGGGGCCAATATAGAATGCTCAGATGCCTTGCCAGTGCCTTAATCCCTTCTGAAAGGGATTAATTCCTTTCCTATCCTTTTTTAAATTGCTGCCCAACATTCAAAGAATTAGTCTGTAAGTTTATTTGGGATAATTTTATAATATGCTGTTGTCAAATATCAAATATTATAATGATATTGTAGAATAATATCATGTAAGAGGGTATTATGGTGTCATGGGAGGTTAAGGAGGGTTTAGCCTAGGACTGGTGTCCATAGGAGATGACAAGGTCTAGGACATGTCAATTCAATCTCAAACTAGCTGCCAATTTTTTTATATCTTTATATAAACTTTGTCAGGGATGTAAAAACACAAATTACTTACCTTCGTTCAAGAGTTCAAATATATTGACTTTCCCCCTTACTCCCACCACCTGCCACGTACCCTGAGGTTTGACATTCTGATGGACTTTTCTCAGTCTCTAGATACATTCTTGTTCATCAGTCTATGTCATTTCATTATATTCCTCAAATGAGTGAGATCATGTGATATTTATCTTTCTCTGACTGGCTAATTTCACTTAGCATAATGTTCTCCAAATCCATCCATGTTGTTACAAATGGTAGGAGCTCCTTCTTTTTTACCGTAGTGTAGTATTCCATTGTGTAAATATACCATAGTTTTTTATTTTTTATCCTTATTGTTCAGTTTATTAATTACATTGTTCCCTTTTTTCCCCCCAATAGCTCACCTCCGCCTGGTACCCATCCCGCCCTCTGCCCTCACCTCCCTCCACTGTCCTCTCCCATTGTTGCATGATTTTTGTCCAGTCTCTTGCTGCACTTCCCACACCCCTTTTCTCCCCAAGAGTTGTCAGTCCATTTCCTCTCTATGTCCATGATTCTGTTACATTCACCAGTTTATCCTGTTCATCAGCCTATCAATTCACTTGATGTTTAGATTCATTTGTTGATAGATGTGTATTTGTTGTTCATAATTTACACCTTTATCTTTTTCTTTTTCTTCTTCTTAAAGAATATCTTTCAGGGGGGAGGAACTAAGATGGCGGCAAAGGCAAAACACCTATCTTGCCGTCATAATCAGCAATTTTAATACTACAACTTAACGAAAGAACAAACACCTTCCAGAATCATCAGAAAGCTCGCCGAGTGAAAATTCCACAAATAAAAGTGAAGTTAAGACACTGTGACTCGGAGGAGCGGCAGCGGACAGCGTTGAAAGATTCACATGGAGAGAGGTTTGGAATGCGCGCCGCGGAGAGGGCGGGAGGCTGAAAACCGGCCAGTTTTCTCAAACGGGGAGACAAAGGCGTCCCACTGCACTGATTCTCCAGCTCTGGGCGAAGTCCAGAGAACCCACTATCACACGGGGTGAAAACTGGACAGTGGGAGGGCACGCGGAAGCTCGGGTGCTGCCGGGTCTGCCGGCTTGTGGAGAAGGCAGCTTTCGCACGAACAGCTCGGCTGCATGATGGCGCAGAGAGCGCACCTCCACTTGTCTCTCATTCAGAAAACCGTCAGACTGCTTTGTTTTACGACCCTGGGTGAGACATTGCGCATGCAGACTCATTTTGGGAAAGTCTGAATTCCCCGGCAACCGGCAGCCAGTGGAACTCCGTAGCGGCTCTCTCTCAGAGGTGCTGGCGGCCATTGCCCCCTGCACAGAGTCCCTGGGGCCGCATAGGGCGGAGCTAACGCTGTCTGCTTGGCCCGGAGACTCCTCCCATCCAACCTGAGCACAGCTGAGCTTCACAGACAATTGGCCTG
Source organism: Antrozous pallidus (assembly GCA_027563665.1). Classification (NCBI taxonomy): domain Eukaryota; kingdom Metazoa; phylum Chordata; class Mammalia; order Chiroptera; family Vespertilionidae; genus Antrozous; species Antrozous pallidus. Next base: position 26,777,098 of record CM050509.1, on the reverse strand, counting down.
GAGGTCAACCCTCCAAGTGCTAACAACGATTAACTGAGCTTAACTTCAGCAAGACTGTGCAGCCCATATCCACCTCAGGTAACTGGGGAGGCTGAGCCACTATCCCTAGTAGGAAATCTACCATACAAAGCTAATTGACCAACTCAGGGAAGCAGTCACCATGCAGCAACATGGAAAGAAATCAGATGTGTTAGAAATGGAGGGAAAAAAACGACTGGACATGGAATTCAGAACCACGGTTATAGGGTTTTTTAAGAGGCTCCAACAAAAGATCGAGGCCTATAAGGAAATAAGCAAGACCACAAAGGAAATGAATGAGTCCTACAAGAAAATGAACAACACCCTCAAGGATATAAACGAGAGCTGCAAAGAAATGATCAAGACCAATGTGGAAATGAAAGAAACCCTCAAGGATATAAAGCAGACTCTCAAGGATATGAAAAAGGACCAACCAGAAATTAAGCATACACTGACTGAAACAAAAAATATTATACAAAGACCTAAAAGTGCCCTGGAGCACCCCAAGAACCAAGTTAAAGATTTGAAATACAAAGAGGTAAAATCCACTCAGCTGAAAAAGCAAGAAACCAAAAGAATCCAAAAAATTGAAGATAGTGTAAGGGGCCTCTGGGACAACCTCAAGCATACCAACATCCGAATTATAGGGGTGCCAGAAAAAGCGAGAGGCCAAGACAATGAAAACCTATTTGAAGAAATAGTGACTGAAAACTTCCCACACCTGGTGAAAGAAATTGACTTAGGAGTCCAAGAAGTGCACCGAACCCCAATATATAGGAACCCTAAGAGGACCACACCAAGGCACATCATAATTAAAATACCAAGAGCAAAAGACAAAGAGAGAATATTAAAAGCAGCAAGAGAGAAACAGTTGGTTACCTATAAGGGAGCACCCATACGATTGTCAGTGGATTTCTCAACAGAAATGATGCAGGCCAGACGGGAGTAGCAAGAAATATTCAAAGTGATTAACAGCAAGAATCTACAACCAAGATTACTCTATCCAGCAAAGATATCATTCAGAATTGAAGGTCAGATGAAGTGCTTCGCAGATAAGAAAAAGCTAAAGGAGTTCATCACCACCAAACCAACATTATATGAAATGCTGAAAGATATTCTTTAAGAAGAGGAAGAAGAAAAAGGTAATGATGAAAATTATGAACAACAAATACACATCTATCAACAAATGAACATAAAAATCAAGTGAATTGATAGGCTGTTGAACAGGATAGACTGGTGAATATAACAGAGACATGGACATAGAGAGGGAATAGACTGACAATTCTTGGGGAGAAAAGGGTTGTGGGAAGTGCAGCAAGAGACTGGACAAAAATCTAGCAACAATGGGAGAGGACAGTGGGGAGGGGGAGGTGAGGGTGGAGGGTGGGATAGGTACAGGGTGGAGGGGAGCTATAGGAGGATAAATAGGGGAAACAATGTAATTAATAAACTAAACAATAAAGATTAAAAAAAAAGAATATCTTTCAGATTTCATATAATATTGATTTGGTGGTAATGAAGTCCTTTAGCTTTTTCTTAGCTGCGAAGCACTTTATCTGACCTTCAATTCTGAATGATAGCTTTGCTGGATAGAGTAATCTTGGTTGTAGATTCTTGCTGTTCATCACTTTGAATATTTCTTGCCACTCGCGTCTGGCCTGCATCATTTCTGTTGAGAAATCTGCTGACAATCGTATGGGTGCTCCCTTATAGGTAACCATTTTTTCTCTTGCTGCTTTTAATATTCTCTCTTTGTCTTTTGCTCTTAGCATTTTAATTATGATGTGTCTTGGTGTGGTCCTCTTTGGATTCCTATAGTTTGGCATTCTGTGCGCTTCTTGGTCTTTTAAGTCAATTTCTTTCACTAAGTGGGGGAAGTTTTCAGTCAATATTTCTTCAAATAGGTTTTCATTATCTTGCTCTCTTTCTTTTCCTGGCATCCCTATAATTCAGGGATGCTTGAGATTGTCCCAGAGGCTCCTTACACTATCTTCAATTTTTTGGAATCTTTTTGTTTCTTGCTTTTCTGGTTGAGTGGATTTTGCTTCTTTGTATTTCAAATCTTTGATTTGATTCTTGAAGTCCTCTAGACTGGTTTTAGGTCTTTGTATAATTTTTTTTATTTCAGTCAGTGTACGTTTAATTTCTAGTTGGTCCTTTTTCATATCCTCAATGGTCTTGTTCATATCCTTAAGGGTCTCATTCATACCCTCGAAGTTCTCGTTCATATCCCTGAAGGTCTCATTAAGTTCATTAAGGCCTTTTCTAGGAGCCTCTTGAAAGACCTTATAACTGTAGTTTTGAACTCTATGTCCAGTCGTGTTTTTTTCCCTCCATTTCTTTCACATGTGCTTTCTTTACATGTCTCTGCATTTTGGCTGCTTCCCTGAGTTGGTCAATTAGCTTTGTGTGGTAGGTGTCCTCTAAGAGACAGTGACTCAGCCTCCCCAGTTACTTGAGGTGGATACTGTTGGTGCAGCCCTTTATGGGTTGTGCAGCCTTGTTGAAGTTTAGTCTATATTACTGTTGTTAGCACTAGTAGGGTTGACCTCCAGGCCAATTGGCTGTGAGGATCAGTTGTGCTCAAGTTCGACGGGTGGAGTCTCTGGGCTGAGCAGGCAGCCTTGATTTCCCATCAGCTCTGCCCTATGTGGCACCTGGGTCTCTGTGCCTGGTGGTAATGGCTGCACACACCTCTGAGAGAAAGCTGCCTCCAAGCTCTACCCACTGCTGGACATTTCAGCCTCTTCCCAAATGATTCTGCACACCCAAAGTCTCACCCAGGGTTATATAACAATGCAGTCCAGTGGTTTCCCATCTTTCTTTTTCTCTCTCCCAAACGAGAGAGCAAGTCATGAGTTCTCTCTGCATGCTCCCGTGCTTCTGCAGTTCCCAAGTTTATGCGCCCTCTCTGCAAGCTTACAGGCCTCTGCATTGCCTGAGTTTCCACATGCTTCCTTACTTACCAGTTTTACCCTGTATGAGTGTGGGTTCCCCGGACCTCACCTGGAACTGGGGAATCAGTGCAGTGGGACACCTTTGTATCTCTCCCTGTTTGGGGAAAACCAGCCAGGTATCCAGTCTCCTGCCCTTTCTGCTTGCGTGCATGGCTCCGAAACTCTGACTCCACATGTATCCTCAACTCTGCCCTCTGCCACTCCTGAGTCACAGTGTCCTATCTTTACTTTTATTTGTGGAATTTCCAGTCAACCAGCTTTTTGGTGATTCTGGATGATGTTCGTTCTGTCGTTAAGTTGTAGTTTTGAAAGTGTTGTGTGGGGCAGCAAGATAGGTGTTTACCTATGCCACCATCTTGGTTCCTCCCTCCTGTGATCGGGGATAGAATCTTAATGAATGGGTTGACAGGGGAGGGTGTGCAGGAAAAGAAAGTAGGAAATAACTGTGAGAACAGAATTAGAACAGAACAAAAATCATTATCTTTTGAAGACCATTCTTCTTGCTTAGAGAGGTTGATAAGAGGGGCACTGAACCCTACATTCCTTGTCATGCCCTGGAGTAGTGTGAAAAGGATCAAATGAGACCATGTGTCTATGGCCAATAGAGTATACAGTGGTTAGAACCACAGTTCTGGAGCCTGGTTACTTGAGTTCAGATCTTATCTTCCTCCTTACTAACTGCTGGCTTTACATTTTTTGAACCTCTGTTTCCTTACCTCTAACATAGGGAGAATACTTTAAACTTGGCAAATTTACTGTGAAGACTCAAGGAGCAAATGGCCTGCTGATCTCCAGGGAATATTGGATTTCTCCTATTCACCTTGTGTCCTACTTTCTAACTTGTGCCTCACCCCTCAGGATGGAGAATGAAGGGGGAATAGTACCTCTCCTAACTCCAGACACATTTTCCTGGGTCTTGTTTCTAAGCAGTGGAAAGCCAGGAAGGAGAGTTTAGGAAATAGGCAGTGAATCATCACCAAGTGATTCCCTTTGTGTTGTTTAGAACAAATGTGGGAGGGAAGCCATGTCCCTGTCAGCCCACTACCACTCGAACAGCCACTGTACAACAAGAAACACTTGGGTGCCTGGTGGAGAGCAGAGAATAAAGATGGCAAGGACAGGATGTCCAACATGAGCCAGCTATGCAGTGGTGGCAGGAGAGCAACATTGCAGAGTCCTAATGCTTTATACAGCCTGTGTGCATCTGACCTCCAGAGCTCACTGAGATGAGCATTGTATCCCTTGGCCTTCCAGCTTGCATCCCTCTAGCACAACAGAAGCCAGGAATTGCTCATCAAGTTGAAGTGGATTTTATTGTTGTGAACATTGTTAATCACAAATCACAGAGGGAGCAGAGGTAGGAAAATTGCCATGTTCCCCTTTTGTGGTATTAAATGTTTTGAGTTGTGATAAAGAAGTTATCAGGGTGAATGAGAATCATCCATTTACTTCCTTCTATAACAGAATACTGAACCCTGCAGTGTGCTGGGCTCCGGGGATACAGAGATGAATGCACCCCATGACCTGCCATAGAGGAACAGTTGAGTAGTAGAGCCAGACACAGTCCAGGCAGTTAGAGTGCCCTATAGTCAGGGTATACCACAAAGAGAACAGTGATATCAGGATGTGAACAGCTGTATTTTCCACTGGAGGCATGAGCTAGTTCCTAAAGAAAGTCAAGGAGTTTTCTTCAGGGTAAAGACCTTGAAATAGATGACCAGCAAGACACCACTGGACCATGGCAACCTGGACATGTTCAGATTCTATGAGAGGCATAGTCAGTACAAGGCAGTGAGCCAAATAAGTGCCCTTTTTGATTCATAGGCCAGTTATGATTAATCTTCTTAACTTGTAGCATTTAAGGCTCTAATGACACCATCTTCCCACATATGGCCCCTATCTCCCTTTCCAATCTCATGCTATTATTTGGTCTGCTATTATAGCCCCATCTTACTCTCTACCCACTTCACTAAATATGCCTTGTATTTTCCTTCCTTTGTGCCTTTCCAGGTGTAGTCCCATCACCCATAGTGCTTTCCCACACATCTGCCTTTAACATATAGTCCAGTCAAGCAGTTAGTGTCAAATCCCTCCTCCAATGAACGTGATCCCTGGAATATATCTACCATCTCCACTTTCTTGCCTCCACATAAAATTAATCTCTCCTTCCCCTTTATGCCCAGGACACTTAATACCTCTATTAAGAACTTGTCACAGCCTTCCTTGTATAGCCAGATGGTTAAGAAAACAAGCATGGACTTAGGAGACCAAACTTGGAAATGTTTAACACATATGTGACCTTAGGTAAATCTACTAACCCTTTTTATCATCTGTATACTAGAAAGAATGCTATTATCTAATTTACAGTGTTATTTTTAGAATATTAGATACTATATGTAAAGCATAGTTTCTGACACATACCAAGTACTCAATAAATTATAGCTATTTTTGTAGTATGGCTCTGTAATGCCCAAAAAATTGTGAGCTATTAGAGGTCAGGGACTATTGTTTTTTTTTATTTTTTTTCATTATAACTTAGATTTAATAGTAGTACATATGTTTTCCTATTTTCCCCCTTTGTCCTCCCCCCAGTCTCCCTTACCCCCAAGCACATGTCCCCACCTGCCCTTCTGCCCCAGTGTCTGGCATCCATTGGTTATGCTCATATGCATGCATACAAGTCCTTCGGTTGATCTCCCACAGCACCTGCCCCCACCCTTCCCAGCCTTCTCCCTATAGCTTGAGAGTCTGTTCAATGCCTCCCTGCGTCTATATCAATCACTCTCCCCTGTTTCTTTTCTTCAAAAATATATTGCAGCTGCATACTAGAAATAAATGTATAAGAACAAAAATGTTTGAGTCTCAGTTTCAATGTCCAATTGTTCTGAGTCCCAATTTCAACGTCAAAGAGTTCCTTATGTGTACATGTCAGCAATGGTATCCAGATGGTGGACACATGGTGGCAATGCAGGTTCCATCCTCTCTGGTTTGGTCCTGGGCCGCCTGCAGCAATGCACAGCTGCTGACTGCTAGCATGGCAAGGTGTCATCAGTATCCCCCATCTCTGACCATCCTTGTGGCTGGAACAGACCCATCAGTTCCTCACTGTCACAGGAACCCACATGATCTTGGAGTTGTTCTCTGAAAACACACAAACACACTCTCAACAAAAAGTTAACAAAGGGACCCTCTCTGCAAATTAGACTTGGGATTCTTTTTATTTTTGCCCAAATGATTTTCCTTTGGCTTATTTTCACACCATGTGTGTTTTTCATGGGTGTCCTGCTGTTGGCATTACAAATGGGAGTTACTTTTCTGGAGTAAGAATTTTCTAGATGTATTTTACTTACAGGATATTTTTCCTTACATGATATCACCCCACTATCCCCCACCCCCTTTTTTATTGATGGGGTTTTTTGGAAATTTTATATTGCAGTCTTGGTAATTTTAAGTTTTAATTTTTGCACACAAGTATGATTGCTTTAGGTTCTTTGGATGTTAGGCAATTTTACAAAGAGATGAACTACTAATAGAAATTTTAGTTAATATTTTAGGAACAGCTTTTTGTCCAGTACACTTCAATTTTCTTGAGTATTCACTTATTTCACTTGACCAATTTCAATTAATCTGAAAACTTGATTACTATTTTACTATCAATTTTAATACTCAAGCAAAAATCTTAGCTTACTTGGTAAATATTAGTGGAAAGAATTATTTGCATTTTTGAGTAGATCCTCAGCATTCCTGGTACTAGACTCAATTTAGATATAGAGCAGCTGTTGCTGTCCGAGTCTCTGTCTGCAACCTGGGTCCTGATCTGAGATGTGCATGGGAGGCAAAGCAGTAATGAGGGCAGGAGACCTCCCTCAGAAAGGGTGAGAATTCAAGCCCCTGCAAGGTTTGTGGGTGAGGGCCTGTGCCCCACCTCTGTTGACCTTTTAGTTCTCTCCTGTTGGCCCCTCTGGAACTGTACCTGTCTTAGGTTGTTCCTTCCCTGTGGAATCTTACCCATCTCTGACTAACCAGCCATCCTCTGGGGCCAAACAGGGTGATGTGAGGTTCAGTTCTGTCTCCTTTGTAGTCTATGCCTCCGTGGCCTCCATGCCCAGCACCTGCCTTGAGGCGGGATCCCGGTACTGATCACATATCTCGGGGTACCCAGGTTTCTTCTCCAGGGAGGGCCCAGCTCACACCACTGGGTGAGAGACAGATCCATGGTGCCAGCCACCCAGAGGCTTCAGCCACAGCTTGAACTGCAAGCTCAGGCAACATCTGTGCACACTTTAATTGTAAGAAGAGGGTCCCTCTTGGCAAAAGGGCAAGAGGGGCCAATATAGAATGCTCAGATGCCTTCCCAGTGCCTTAATTCCTTCTGAAAGGGATTAATTCCTTTCCTATCCTTTTTTTAAATTGCTGCCAAACATTCAAAGAATTAGTTTGTAAGTTTCTTCGGGATAATTGTACAATATGCTGTTGTCAAATATCAAATATTATAATTACATTGTAAAATAATATCATGTAAGGGTATTATGGTTTCATAGGAGGTTAAGGGTGGCCTAGCGTAAGGACTGGTGTCCGAGCTGAAAAGCTCTAGGCCATGTCAATTCAATCTGAAACTATCTGCCATTTTTTTAACTTTATATAAACTTTGTCAGGGATATAAAAACACAAATTACTTACCTTAGTTCAAGAGGTTAAATATATTGCCTTCCCCCTTACTCCCACCACTTCTCACTTAGAGGTCAGGGACTATTGTTAATGCTGGTATTGCCCCTCTTCAATTTAGTGAGATGCACATGTAGGTGTTCTATAAAGTTTGACCAGACCTTGAATCATTGCCTTGAAGATAATAGGGCAATTCTGAGTGCTCCAAAGTTCTGACCTGATTGGCTGATCTAACATGCAGCATAACCCTAAGAGCATAAGGACCATATAATGCCTACACTTACCAAATAGCCCCTTGAGTTTGTGGACCCCCTTGAGATGTGGTGTATGTACATGTGCAAAAAAATATTATTTTAGGCCACTGTCAAAATACTTGGATTAAACTAGTGCAACTACTGGATTTATTTCCTAGAACAGTCATGTGAAGTGTCCATGAGTAGGTCAAAGGAACAATCCATACATCTTGAAGAGACGGGAAAGGAAATTAGTCATTGTGATCTGTTGGGAACAGGCCAAGGAACCATTGGGGAAAGGGTAGACATAGAGGGTCAATCCCAAACTTCTGCTGAGAACTATAGGGGGTCTTGGTGAGGAGGGTGACACGACTAGTGCTAGTGTTATTTTAAACCTCACCTGAATATCTATGTTGGTTTGTATTGGGTTGAAGAAAGCAAATAGGATAGGGTTAGCCACCTACAGGTATCATGTCTGGTCACATTATTTTATTAGGCTTGAATTCCCCATGAAATAGACTTTCAATACTCTTCTTAGCTCTGGTTCCTAATTTGCTTCTCCACCATTGTTTTATCTCTGCCTCAGCTTTCTCATCTGTTTTTTCCCCGTTGAAGTAAAATATCCTTGGGAACTACCATGACTCTTTAAAAAATATACAATCTCATTTGGTGCTTAAAACACTCTGGTGACTTAACTACGATTTTGGGTAAAATCAAAAGGCTTGTATTTTCTGATGCCAAGGGCAATGTACTTTCTACCAATTAATAACTAGTTTAGTCTTTACTGTGTGCCGGTAGCACTGGGCAAGGTGCCAGAGATTGCAAAGTGCTAAAAACATTCCATTGGTCCTGTGGGAAAAGTGTTGCCATCAACACTGACCTACAGGTGAGGAATCTGAGCCTCATGAAATTTAGGTAACTGGATGGAGTCACACAGCAGAGCAAGTAGTAGAGCCATGATCAGCACCTGACAAAAGTAAGGGTGCTAGAGGCCACATCCTGCCATTTACTTAGTCCACTGTTCTTAAAGTTCCATGAGTCTGTAATTACAACACTATTAACAGCTAACCTTCCTTGACCACCAACCAGGTGCCAGGCACCAGCTAAATCCTTGACTTTTATTATTTCGGTTAATCCTTAAGGGATTAGTGCAAGTACTAATTTGTTCCCTTTTCTCACTTCATTCCATCTCCCTAGGTGATCTCATGCAAACCCACAGCTACAGTAAGTAGCCCTCTTAAGGTGGATGACAAACATCTTTACATAGCCCAGACTTCTCTGAGCATTCTAGACCAGTATTTCCAATTGTCTACTTGGCTTGTTACTTAAATTCATTTGTGCATTCATTTGACAAATATTTATTGAGTACCTACCTATACCAAACAAAGTTCAAGATGCTGAGGATTATGACAATATATAAAATAGTCAAAACTCATTTTTTTCATGGAGTTTTCATTCTGATAAGAAACACAATAAACAAGATGAATAGAAATTAAAAAGTAAGAAGAGCTAAGGTACAAAAATAAAGCAAAGAAGAGGATATGAAATGTTGGCAGAATGTTGAATTTTTAAGTAGTATTTGATTATGTAGTATTATAATAAGGGAGGTGAAAGAAGCCTCTAAATCACTTGTAAATCAGCATGTCCAAAACTCAACCCACAATTTCTGCTCAAAACCTAATATTTTTCCAGCAATCTCACTCTCAACAAATGACCTTACTAACTATTGAGTTGGTTAAGACAGAAACACAGAAGTCACCCCTGACTCCTACTCTTTCTTCTTCCCCACACTCTTATCACCATATCCAATCCATCATCAAATTCTAAATGCTTCTTTTGAGGCCATAAGATTTTCCCCTATCTCTTATTATTACCACTGTTATCTAATCCCCAATTAGCTCTGACCTGACCCAATGCAATGGCTTTCTAATTGGTTTCCTTACTTCTATTCTGGCCCCCATCTAATTTATGCTCCTCAAAGAAACCAGAGGATTCTTTCAAAACTCAAATCTGATCATGCTGGCACCTTGCTTAGAGCTTACCATGGCATCACATAGTTCTTATGGGTAGGACAAAATCCAACTTAATGACCTGTATGTGTTCTGGCACCAATGTCCTTCTCCAGCCTCATTTTATACAAGTATTGTTTCTACACACACACACACACACACACACACACACACACACACACACCAGCCACACTAGTTTTATTTTAGAATCTTAAATAAGTCATGTATTGTCATGATAATGCTATATTACATGTTGTTTCCCTTCCTAGAATGTCCTTCTTCATCTATTTCAAGCCATCTTCTCATTCAGTTACCACCCTGTAAAAAGCCCAGCCTTCTCTGATCTTGATTATATCAAATTCTCTTGTTATAGGCTGTCCTGACCCCTTGGACTTCTCTTTCTAGCACTTTTTAAAAATTAAATCTTTGTTGTTGAAAGTGTTACATATGTCCCTTTTTCCCACATCCTTGCCAACACTTGTCATTTGTTGATCTGTTTATGATAACCATTCTGACAGGTGTGATGAGATGCCTCATTGTCATTTTAATTTGCACCTCTCCGATGATCAGTGACTTTGAGAACTTTTTCATATGTCTCTTGGCCATCTGTATGTCTGCTTTGGAGAATGTATATTTAGGTCCTTTGACCATTTTCTAATTGGATTTTTTGTCTTCCTTTAGTTAAGTTGTAGGAATACCTTATATATTTTGGATATTAACTCTTGATCCAATGTATCATTGCCAAATATGTTCTCTCATATGGTAGATTCATTTTTCATTTTGTGAATAGTTTCTTTTGCTGTGCAGAAGCTTTTTATTGTGTTGTAGTCTCATTTGTTTATTTTCCTCTTAGTTTCCTTTACCATAGGAGCCGTATCTGTAAATATATCGTTAGGAGTGATGTGTGAGATTTTTCTGCCTATGTTTTCTTCTAGGATTTTTATAATTTCATGGCTTACATTTAAGTCTTTTAATTACTTAGAGTTTATTCTTCTGTATGGTGAACATTATTGGTCTAATTTCATTTTTTTTGCATGTATCAGCTCAATTTTCCCAACACCATTATTGAGCAGACTCTCTTGACTCCATTGTATATTCTTGCCTCCTTTGTCAAGTATTACTTGAGCCTAATGGCTTGGGTTAATTTCTGGGGTCTCTATTCCATTGAGCTTTTACAGCATTTTCACACATGTAATTTTAAGCTGATTTGTCTGATTATTTGATTACTGTCTACCTGCCCCACTAACTTGTAGCTCAATCAGGACAGAGGTTTATATACTCACCATTGGATCCCTAGGGCTTATAACAGTGCTTGACACTCAAGTAGGTGCTCAGCAAATGTTTGGTAAGTTAGTGAAAGAACAAATGAATGAAACACTAGTTCACAGATGAGAAACTGAGCCTTAGAAAGTGTCACTCAAGACCACACAGCTATTGAGTAGCAGAGCAGGGACTTGAATCTACATTTGTCAGATTCCATCTCCCACATGCTTTCTTTTTTTTTCTTTCTTTTTTAAGAACTCCAAAAATGCATTTATTTGTCTGCAGAATACAGGTCTTCACCAGTTTTTTCACTTTTCATATTTGGAACCATTGCTCGGGAGTTCTACTTCTGGGAATTGATCCTCAGAGTTTTTGGCTGTTTCCAAAACATCACTGAGGACTCGTATGTATTCACTTGCACCTTTAAGAATATCAACTTTGCTTGGCTTCCGGCTTTGAGGAAGAAATGGCACCAATGCCTTGAGTTTGGAAAACCCATGGTTGAGATTTTTTATCCTCTCGCGCTCCTTGGCATTGGCCATGCGCTATCGCTCCAGCACCAGCTGCAGGTCGTCGGTGGACGAGTAGCCGCCTGAGGGCAGCCGCTTGAGGAGGCAGATGGCGGCCAGTTGGGGCAGTGGCCCGAACTGCTCCCGCAGCAGGTCCTTCAGCACCTCGGCCTTCGGAGTGACCAGTAAGCCGGGCACCACGTCCATGGCTGCGCCTCCCACATGCTTTCTTATGCCTTTTCCAGTCTTTTAAATTTTCTAAATTTAACTTCACATTTTACATGTGAATACATCTATTCTGTAAAAATTCAAACCATAAAGATTATTTTAGAGTAAATTATATCATTCCCCTGGCCTTGCCCCTCCTGAGATGTGCCACTATTAACATTTTGCTATCTGTATTACATTAATAGATCATACTAGGTACATTCTTCAGATAGTCATTTTGTTAACATTATGCCATAGAAGCCTTTTGATATCAGTAAATCAGCCTGGCATACTTCTTTTCATACATGAAGAGATTCTAAATATTAAATAAGTTATGTATAAAATGTACAAGTTTCATTAAGTAGTTATTTTGCTATCAGAAGATAGCCAGGAAACTTCATTTTGGTGCAGTTCTTTATTATGTGTTGCTGTGCTACATTTTTGAGATCCCCAAATGAGGAAGCCAGTTCCTGCCAGCAGAGATGGAGCTACAAGACATGAAATAGCATAGCATACTTAGGACTACAAAAGTAGCTCTCGTCATTATTCACAGATGACATGATACTGTATATAGAAAACCCTAAAGACTCCATCAAAAATTATTAGACTTAATAAATGAATTCAGCAATGTAGAAGGATACAAAATTAATGCCAAGAAACCTATGGCATTTCTATACACCAATAGTGAACTTAAAGAAGAAAAAAAAAATTTTAATCCCATTTACCATCGCAAAAAAAAATTAAGATACCTAGGAATAAAATTAACTTAGGAGGTAAAAGAACCATGCATGGAAAACTACAGGACACTGAAAAGAGAGGTAGAGGAAGACATAAACAGGTGGAAGAACACATCGTGTTCATGGATTGGGAGAATCAACATCATTAAAATATTCAAAGCAACCTATAGATTCAATGCACTCCCCAGCGGCATATTAAAATACCAACAGCATATTTCACAGATCTAGAACAAACTCTCTAAAACTTCATCTGGAATATGAAAAAATCCCTAATAGCTGCAGCAATCCTGAGAAAGAAGAAAAAAAAAAGTAGGAGGGATCTCAATACCAGACATCATGCTGTATTACAAAGCAACTGTTTTCAAAACTGCCTGGTAGTAGAACAACAACAAACATATAGACCAATGGAATAGAACAAAGAACCCAGAAATAGACCCAAATTGCTATGATCAATTAATATTTGACAAAGGAGGCATTAACATACAATGGAGTCAAGATAGTCTCTTCAATAAATGGTGTTGGGAAAATTGGACAGATATATGCAAAAAAATAAAGCTAGACCACTAACTTACACAATACACAAAAATAAACTCAAAATGGATAAAGGGCTTAAAAATAAAAATATTAGAGGAATCCACAGGCAGCAAAAGCTCAGACATATGCTGAAGCAATTTCTTCATGGATACTCCTCCTAGGCAATAGGAACTCAAGAGAAAACAGCCAAATGCGACTACATCAAAATAAAAAGCTTTTGCACAGCAAAAGAAACCATCAACAAAACAACAAGAAAGCCCACTGCATGGGAGAACATATTTGCCAATGTTATCACAGATAAGGGTTTAATTTCCAACATTTACAAGGAACTCATACAACTTAACAAAAGGAAGATAAACAACCCAATCAAAAAATGAGCAATAGACATAGATAATTTTTATAAAGTTTTGTAAAGGACAAGCCCATCCAGACATCTACTTATATCTATGTGTGACTTCATAAGTGACCTTTCCAAATTACATAAAATAGTGTTACTCCTCCTTTACATGAATTACCCAATCTCATGACTACCTGTAGGCCTTCAATCACTATTAAGCCAGGGTGTTCCCAAACAACAAACTCTACTGGTAAGAGCACAAGAATCAACAGTTTAAATAAATGTATCTGGTTACTCTCACTGACATAGGGGTCATTCAAGAATACTATACAGAACACACACAAAAAGAATTAGACATTGAACAGGCTGTCAAGCTACAGGGGGAGAGGCTGTGGAGGCTGGGGGCGGGTGCTGTGGGAGATCAACTGAAGGACTTGTATGCATGCATATGAGCATAACCAATAAATGCAAGACACTGGGGGGTGGGCAGGTGGGGACATGTGCTGGGGGGTAGGGGAGGCTGGGGGGAGGATAATGGAGGGAAAAAAGGGAAAACATATATACCACTATTAAATCCAAATTATACTGCAAAAAATAAAAAAAATATTTTAAAAAAAGAGTTAGAGAGATACAAGAAACACTTCTTCCAGAAGAGGCCACTCACTAGGGAAACATACAAGCATGAGACCACCTTGATCTTGCACACACCTATCCACTCACTCACCCATCTATTTATCTAGCACTCATCTAGGATAAAACTATGTTTTTCAGAGTAGGATAAGGTAAGATTAAGTTATGATACAAAGCCATGGGGAAACCTAACAGATCTTAGAAAGGAGAGTGGTAACTATTAATGTTGATATTTTTCTCATCAATATATATCTCTCTCCCTCTCCCTTCTTCTCTCTCTCTAAAATCAATAAAAAACATATCTTAGAAAAAGAAAACTCGAAGGTGAAATTAGAAAGTACTTTGAGCTAAATGCAAATGACAACACAGTATATCAAAATTTGTGGGAAGCTGCTAAAGAAGTAGTTATGGGAGAGGGCAAATTATCACTAGACTTCTATACAATATAGTCCTCCCTTATCTGCATTTTACTTTCTACATTTTGAGTTACCCTCTATCAACCACAGTTTGAAAAACATTAAAAGGAAAATTACAGAAATAAACAATTCATAAGCGTTAACTTGTGGGCTATTGTGAGTAATGTGATCATACTTTGCACCTGTCCACCCTATTCCACCCGAGATGTGAATCATCCCTTTGTCCAGCATTTCAGCATATCCACATTGTGTATACTCCTTGCCCTTTAGTGACTTAGTAGCTATCTCAGTTATCATATCTACTATGAAGGTATCACCGTGCCTGTGTTCAAGTAACCTTTATTTTACTTGATAATGGCCCCAAAGCACAAGAGTAATGATGCTGGCAATTCAAATATGCCAAAGAAAATCCATAAAGTGCTTCCTTTAAGTGAAAAAGTGAAAGTTCTAGAGTTAATAAGGAAATAAAATAAATTATATATTGAGGTTTCTAAGATCTACAGTAAAAACAAATCTTCTATCCATGAAATTGTAAAGACAAAAAAGAAATTTTGCTAGTGTTGCTGTTACACCTCAAACTGCAAAAGTTACCACCAGGGTGTATAAGTGCTTAGTTAAGATGTAAAATGCATTAAATTTATGTGTTGAAGACATGAACTGAATATATATATATATATGATTCAGTATCTGAGGCTTCAGGCATCCACTGGGGGTCTTGAATTGCATACCCCATGGACAAGGGGGCGGATTACTATATTATTAAAAAAATAGACACTTTTTGAAAGAAGACAGAAGGAAGGCCAAGAGACATATGAAAACCTGCTCAAAGTCACTAATCATCAGAGAGATACAAATCAAAACAACAATGCAGTACCTTATCACACCTGTCAGAATGACTATTATCAACAAATCAACAAATGACTGGTGCTAGTTAGGAAGCAGAGAAAGGAACCCTCATGCACTGCTTGTGGGAATGCAGACTGGTGCAGCCACTGTGGACAACAGTATAGAGTTTCCTCAAAAAACTAAAAATGGAACTCCCATTTGACCCAGTGATCCCACTTCTAGGAATACATCCCAAGAAACTAAAAACATGAATCAGAAAGGATATATGCACCCCTATGTTCATAGCAGCACAATTCACCATAGCTAAAATTTGGAAACAGCCTAAGTGCCCATTAGCAGATGAGTGGATTAGAAAACTATGGTACATCTACACAATGTAATACTATGCTGCTGTAAGAAAGAAGGAACTCTTACCATTTGCAACAACATGGATGGAGTTGGAGAGCATTATGCTAAGTGAAATAACCCAGGCAGAGAAATATAAATATCACATGATCTCACTCATTTGTGGAATATAATGAAAAACATAAACTGATAAACAAAAATAGATCCAGAGACAGAGAAACATCAATCAGAATATCAAATTTCAGAAAAGGTAGGAGGTAAAGGGGATAGATCAACCAAAGGACTTGTATGCATGCATATAAGCCTAAGCAATGGACACAGACAACGGGGGGGGAGGGATTCAATGAGAGGTGGAGAGTAATGGTAGAACAAAGACATATATGTAATACCTTAATTGATAAAAAAATAAACATTCCTATATGTTTAAATATATGAAAGGAATAAGATGCATACATTCCATAGTCAGTGAATCACAGGTGTAGAGGCTCTTGGATTTGGCAGCTACTGGTAGAATCAAAGGATGTGGATGAGAAGCAACAGTTTTAACAAATAGTTTCCCTGTGTGCTGAAACTTGGAGGGTTTTGCTAATATTTGAGACCAAGAATATTATATAGTGTTTAATTTACCAGCCCCTAGGATTTCATGAGCTTTGTAGATTTTAAAATCATCACCTATGAAAAGCAACTTTGTCTTGATTTCATCATGGCCCTGAGTTATTAAAATGGCTATGACTCTGAACTAGTTATGTATCTGTGGGAGGTTGTGGCTTAGAAACGACACTGCTGTGGAAATTCTTTTTTTTTCTTTTTCTTTTTCTTTTTTCTGGATATTTTCTAGTAGCTCTCTAGGGTCCGGGTCTAACAATGTAAAATGTTGACTCTTTCCTTTCCTTTAGTCTTCCCTGAAAGAACTTCCAAGAGTGCCTCCAGTCTAGAGCCTGCCTCAGTGGTGTGCAGCCCTCACTGTTCAAATTACTTATCTTTAGGTCTGAAATAATTCCTTTGGGTTAGTTTTCTTACTGGAACACTGAGTCTAGTTCCAAAGGTATTTTGTATAATGCATAGGTTTAGAAGCTGAATCTGACTAGAAATCAGTGTCTCCTTTACTCCTATTATCCAATTGGAGGAAATAAAAATATAAGTAGGTTCTTACCCAGTGACCAGAATTAACTTTCTTTAATTCTTAAATTCTAAGTTTCAGTACACTTAAATTCTAAGTGTAATCCCAATGACTATATAAAATTCCCTCTATACGCTAAATGTACATCTCACTTATATGATAAACAAATATTATATATATATATATATATATATATATATATATATATATATATATATATATATATCAAGCTACCTCCACAGAATGACAGATTTGGGGAAGGCTATGTGTAATGACAGAATCAGGACCTAACCATGAAAGCTAGTCTGAATAGCTTAATTAAATAATATGAAATTTAAGATGAGTCAGTGCAATTTGCCTATCCATGGACTTTTGTGATAGTGAAACTTGCTCTCTTGAATGGCAAAGTGAGTTCTGCACTGTCGTGGGCTAGTGTGTTAAATTCTGACTGTTATACTGGGCTAATGGATGAAGACATATATGTTGCAATTTTTTCTGAAGAAAGATATCAGAGTGCTAAAGAGCACCTAAAACTATCCAAATGAGAAAAAAATTGAGAAGAATGAGATTGTTCTGGAGATGAACAACTTTAGAGTACAGGGATGTCCAAGAACAAATGGGGAGTAAACACTTTAAGTCCCAACTGGAAGGGATGGATGGAAGGTGCAGTACAGAATAATAGTAAGCACTTTTCAAATAGGGAAAGTTGTCCCACATGGCAGTGATTTATTAATCTCTGGAGGTACTTGAGTTAGTTATCCACTTGGCTGGAATCCTGAGGAGGATACTCAAATGTCACATGGATGTGATCCAGGGATCCATGGCACATAATACTTGGCACTCCTCAATATGTAGAAATAGTAGAGCATCTCCTATAGGACATTCACATATAGTTCTATAGATACTATGTAGATATATAGGTATATAGATATATGGGTGTATAGATATATATCTCAGATGTAATGATTCAGTAGAAAACTTGTTTGGTGTACATCTTCTACTAGAAAGGACAGATATATCCTGTGACATTCCCAGATCCAAAGAAGATAGAATGGTCTTAAGGTAAACATGGTCATCATTTTTTTAGCAAGGGCATGATGGGAGTGGCTTTTCTCCTAGTCTGCTATGCTGTTTCATAGTCTAAGCCTTTCAATACTCCCCAAATGGACTTCAATTGAAGTGTTGACAAGCTTGAAGAAAGTGGTCAAAAGTAGATTGAAATTCTGTCAACAACAACATTTTTACATGTGGCTGAGTTGAGGGACATCTAAGAGTTTGGACATCAGGAATTGCTTTGAGTCGAGGAGTTTAAATCCCCTGAAAAAAAGTCTTTCGACCTCTTGTCCTTGAGATATGTCTATCAAAGACTTGCTGTGGTTCTGTGTCTTGTTCCACAAATCAATACACCTTCTAGACACAGTAGTTCTAGTTTGCTCACCAGAGAAAACATTTTCTGGATAAAAATAGTCATTTATGCAGGTGACCTGATTTTCTAATTTCTGGGAATAACTTTTTAAAATTTTTCTGTATCTTTAGGACCTTTCTTTCTCATCTTTCCTAGCCTTTTTTATTCCAAATGAATTATTTTTCAGTGGAAATATTTTTACAATAAAGACATAAAAATGTGCTTTGTAAGAATGGTGAAATTAGGGTTCTTCTTTCAGACAAGGTAAGTATTTGTTTTTTTCAGACTGTAGGAAAGTCATGGAACTACAGGTGATCTACTGAGACTTAGCTAAAGCTAGTCTTTTCAGTTGCTATTTTTGGTTTACTACTCTGCTGGTTTAAACCTGTCTTAAAGGTATGAATAGCATGAGGTATCACAAAATCTGGAACATGGTAGAAAGTGGGCTGAAAAAAAAAGTGGTTCTTCATTCTATAACAATACAATTAAATGAGTGAGTCAACCAACATGCCTTTCAGACACTGTTAGAAACACATGGGGTCTTAGAGATCATCTAGTCCTATCCCATCATTTATACCTAAGGCCCAGAATGGAACTGACTAAGCTAAGTTCACAAAGGCTAATGAAGAGCAGACTGCTGTCCAGGTTGCCCAAAGGCCTGTTAAGTACTCTTTCCACTATGCAATCAAACACCCCAATGTAAAGAAATTATATATTTGCAATAAAGTAGGCCAATGACTCTATCCAGTTTTATGGTTTAAATAATAACAGTCACTCTTCTTTGAGTACTTTATGTGGGTTATCTCATTTATTGAGCCACAACATGTAATAAGGAATGTGACTCCATTTTTCTTTTTCTTTTTAATATGTTTTTATTGATTTCAGAGGGGAAGGGATAGAGAGATAGAAATATCAAGGATTGGCTGCCTCTTGCACGTCCTCTACTGGGGATCGAGCCCGCATGAGCCCTTGACCAGAATCGAACCTGGGATCTTTTGGTCCGCAGGCCAACGCTTTACCCACTAAGCCAAACCAGCTAAGGCCTGACTCCATTTTTTGATGTTTGAGTATGGCAGCTTTTAATGATCACCCTCTACCCTATCCCATTACTGTCTACATTTGGGCAAGCTGATAAGAAAGCTTGGGTGCATACTTCTTTATTGCTGGCAGGAGATTCAAATCATACAAGCTCTTGGCCCTGTGTGGAAACCCTCATTTCCACTCACTGCCTCACCACAATAAAACCTCTGCCCAGTCTCCATTCCTTGCTCTGTGAAGCCATTTTGGATATGTTTGGGAGGCTCTTCCTACTCTTCCCAGAAAAAAAAACCCATAAAGTAATTAGCAAACCTTTCATACCCTCTTGGTGTGTTTGGTATCATCCGTCATGGCATGGAAACAAAATTTGGAGTAGATGACCACAGCACAACTATGAAGTATGTGCTATTATAATCAGCATGTTACAGATGAGGAAATTGAGCACTATAGAGGTCAAAGTAATGCACAAGGGCCACAAAAAGGCTTAAAACGTTATAGAAATCACGTCTGAAAATAAATATAATGCTAAGATTTTAATGCAGAACCTAATAATACTATGGCTAAGAATAGTATTCTATGGCTACTGTGTGCTATCAAAATGTAAGCAAGTGGTTTAAAAAGAATCATAATTTTTAGGCAAAGTTCTTACTCAGGGTCACACAGCTAGTAATAATGGAACTGATTGATACTCAGGCGCTGGGACTCTAGAATCTACATTCTAAACTTCTCAAGCTGAAATCTGTCTTATTGGAAAACTTCGACTCTTTCCACTGTGGCAGGAAAGTAAACTTTGGTTGATGAAGCTGTAGAAAGGCTATGTATATTTAAAAATAATAATAAATACTAAGCACTGTGCTGTTTTAAATTTAATCTTTATTACAATTCTGTAAATTGAATACCATTTTTAGTCTCAATTTATAAATAAGGAAATTGGAGGCTCAGAGAGTTTAAGAAACATGCCAAGGTCACACAGCTAGTAAGCAAAGTAACTGGCTTGGAAAGCTTTGTGGGGTGATGTATTAGAGCTCATAATCTAATGTTCATTTGTAATGTGGGCATTTTGGGTTCTCCCGGGTCTATAATAATAAAGGTAATATTTTCCTTTATTGAGCAGTAAGTCATTCATAAGCATTGTCCTATTTAACTTTAGAGCTATGTTATAATGTAATTACTATTTTATCACCATTTTACAGAAGAACCACTTGAGTTTCAGAGAGGTTAACAAAACATGTTTAAGGAAAAACAACTAATGTATAGACCTTGGACAGAGCTGTAATTTTAAGTCTGTCTGATTATAATGCCCAAACTCTGAAAGCCTTACTTGCTGGTTTTATGGCTTGAGCCCTAATTCCCTTCTCTGTCCACTGAAAGTACACACTATCTATGAAGGACCTAGCCATATCTTTAGGATTTTAAAGCACAGCCAGCTGCACTGCCTCGGCCCTCCCCACATCAGCACCTCTTGAGTTGTTGCAGTATATTCCTCCTCAGCACCTCTTGTCAGATTCCTCATTCCTGCTGATTTCAGAGACTGGATTGTCACTGGAATTGCCATTGCTGCTGTAGCTACTCAGGCAGCACATGCTGCAAGTCCTTGTTATCTCAGGACAGCTCTTTTTGGTATGTTAAGGATTTATTCAGTATAAAAGGAAGAAGGAAAGTAGAACCTTCTGTTCTCCATACTTTTCTCTTCATGAATATCCCAGAGTTTGTAGCCCTAGAAAAGGAACTGAAATTTCACAAAACCAGAAAGAGAGTTCTGTGTGAACCTACAGAAAATGCACCTACTAAGGGGAGGCTCAAGAATGGTCCTCAGAGACTCATAAGCCTTACAAACAAAAGCAGCCCTACAAAAAGATTTTAAAAGTGGACATAATTCCTTCAGTTTTCTTTTCCTAAGATTAGAATGTGATTATCACTATGTTACCATAAAGGAAGTTCATGTTCACACATGATGGAGACAGTGCACTAGGACTTATGTGGACCCAAAAAGAAATGGAGAAGCATCACCTATAGAGCTAAGTTTCTGTTTTTCCCACCTTCAGAAAATTATAGATTTCAGGGTAGTGGGCAACAGGAATATAGAAGCAATGAAGGTACTTTTACAGTAGTAGAAAGAGCCCTCGAGTTGATGTGAGACAGGTTTAGTTGTTTCAGCTCTGCCCTTGTAGAGTGGTATAACCTTGGACAAGAGGTGGAAAATAGAGTAGGTGTTGCTTTGTTGAGGAAAATGATGAGCTAGTTTGGTCCACTCAATGTTTGTGGGCCTGTAGGACATACTAATAAATATAGTCAAGAGGCAGTTGAATCCAAAGGTCTGAGGCTCAGAAGAACCATATATATGGACTGGATTCCTTTATCATCAGATAAGTTCTCTCTCTCTCTCCTATGTGTATCTTCTCCCAAGCAGTTACCTCCAATTCTAAAACACTTTTCCTTCAATTTGTAGCCATATTTGGGTCCTAGTTTGACCTGATAACTCCAAATACCAGTGAATCTCTCTCCACCTTTCAATCTCTCTTCTCCTTTCTCTTCTCAAGCCTTCAAGTACTTCCACATTGGAAATTCAGTGATCTATGCTCTTGTTTCTCTTTTTCAAAATCTCTTGAAGCTATAGTATTATTTGATTTTATTTAAGAAAGTGACAAACTTTACTCGTGTGCCTCAAAGGATGTGCCTGGCACTGTGCAAGTTCCTCAAATAAAGCTACGTTCAAAGAATCTAGGGAACACAAAGGCGGGGAAAGTCAGGGTAGGCATCTCAGAAGAGGTGCCTCTGAATCTATGCCCTGAAAGATGAGGGCAGGAAATGAGACCACGCACAAGCTCTTCTGAATCATCTGAAGTTGTGTAAGAGCCAACAAGTACATGGCTCATTTCCAGGAACCTGATAACTAAAAGAGAAATTTGGTATTGCTGTAGGTAGGTGTGTGGTGGGAGGAAATGATGTTAGAGAGGTAAGAGGCCAAGACCAAGTCATGGATGGAGTTGAATAGCTTGTCAGGAGTTTGAACGTTGTTCTGTGGGAAGCACAGGTTGCCAACAAAGGTTTTCTAGAAGTGCAATTGCATAATCAGATTTTTTTTCCTGCAAGAACATTGCTCAGTTTCAGTATGGAGGATAAACTAACTGCAGTGGGGAGCCTCTGGAGGTCAGGAAGCTAGTTAGGATGCTAGTTATATTGCAGACACAGGACAAAGGCCCTCTGGTTGACAATTATCTCCACCCCTTGATATATAATATATATGATATAGTCACACCTTTGTTTATCCCTTTCCCCTTGAGTGCAGGTTGGACCCAGTGTCTCACTCTTAAGAACAGGATGATGTCACTTCCAAGATTATATTATGAAAAGACTCTGACTTTCGAAGTCAGCTGCCATGTTGTAACCTGCCATCTGGAGAGGTCCAAATAGCAAATAAATGATGTCTCTGGTCAAAAGCCAGCTAGGACCAGAGACCTGTTCACAGACACTTGAGGCAGGTCAATAGCCACATCACTAACCTTGGAAGCAGATCCTATTCCAATGGAGCTTTGAGATGACTGTACTCCCAGCCATACCTTTGACTGCAGTCTTGTGAAAGACCCTGAGTCAACTACACCATACCTGGATTCCTAGCCCACATAAATGGTGAGATAATAATTATCTATTGTTTTATGTTGCTAACATTTGAGGTAATTTCTTACAAAGAAATGGATAAATAATACTAGCCCCAACTGAGGCAATGGGAATAAATAATAGATGGATTCTGGAAATGGACGCAAACTTAGTTGGAGTGTGAGAGGAAAAGAAATGTGTGGGTAGACATGGATGACATTCAAATGAGGCGGAAAATAGAGTAGGTGTTGCTTTGTTGAGGAAAATGATGAGCTAGTTTGGTCCACTCAATGTTTGTGGGCCTGTAGGACATACTAATAAATATAGTCAAGAGGCAGTTGAATCCAAAGGTCTGAGGCTCAGAAGAACCATATATATGGACTGGATTCCTTTATCATCAGATAAGTTCTCTCTCTCTCTCCTATGTGTATCTTCTCCCAAGCAGTTACCTCCAATTCTAAAACACTTTTCCTTCAATTTGTAGCCATATTTGGGTCCTAGTTTGACCTGATAACTCCAAATACCAGTGAATCTCTCTCCACCTTTCAAATTTACCTGAGCCTTTTCCAAATGGGAAAAATTCCAGTGAAAAGAATGATCTGCAAACCTGCCATGGCTTCTCCTACTTGTAATCATTGGCAAAATCTCTAGAGTTTGTATGCAGTTTTTACACACAGCCTAATTTATTCTTGTAAATAAATCATATAAAGTAACAAAGCAGGAGAGCTTGTTGCAGGAAGAAATCCAGTACGTGGAAAGTCTAGAAAAATGTCAAGTTGACCCAAATATCTTTTTTAGGAGTTGGTTGTGGTGAGGGTGTTTCTGTCTAACCTGCAAAATGTAAACAGAGCCTGTAGACAGACTGAAAGACAGCTCTATCAGCTCTGCTGGAGGTGTTGACACCACTATCCTACCCAGGGTGTGAGCACAGAAGTTTGTTACCATTCTAATTTTGCTGAACTGTTTGGGGCTTTTGACATTACAGATATCCTGTTCTTGTACATAGAGACTCAGAAGAATCTTAAAGTTAGAAGGCACCTTAGAGGTCTTTTTAGAACAGAGTTCACAAAATAATTCTGAATATTTAAAGCTATGTACTTGCAAATAAAAAATGGTATTTCAATTGAACAATTAATAAAGCAACAAATAGAATTATTTTTAATTGAACAATATTAGTAGATGGAATTGGATTTTATTATATATAAAACCACCTTAAATATGATGGAGCAATAGTTCATTTGAACAAAAGTGATGTGTATATGAATGATTGTAGTTATGTACAGAATCCTATAGTACCAAACTGCAGTCACATATAAAAATCCATTCTCTTTACCTTAAAAAGCCAGAGTCTGTGTTCTCTATCTCTATTAATGTTGCCTCCTTTTCTATGCTCCCCCACACAAGATGAAAGAGAGAATCCTATCTCTTGATCGTACCACTTCTCATTTTCATTGTTACTACCCCCCAATCAGGCCTTTCTTACCTGAACCAAAATGAAACAGCCTCGTGGCCAATCCCCCCCCGCCCCAATTCGTTCCAATTTTTCCTTCACACTGCAGTCAGCTCAATTTTGATAAAGCACTGACCAAAATCCTTTTGTGGTTCCCACTGAATACAGAATTAAAGTTCAACATCTTAGTCTACCATTTAAGCAGAACCTTTTCTACCAATCCAGTTTAATTTCCTTAATATCCTGCTACCCCCTTTCTCTGTAGCCATGCTATTTAATCACATGAAGTTTCCTGACTCCAACATATATGACTAAATCTTTTTCATGCCATTCTATTAGCCTGAAATGTCCACTACTTCTCTTCCTATAAAAGTCCTACATATTGTATAGGATTGAGCTTAAATTTTATCTTATCTACCCTTTGGAACAGCATGGATGGACCTGAAAATATTATGCTAAGTAAAATAAGCCAATCTGAGAAAGACAAATATAACATAATATCACTTAATTGCAGAATATAATGAGCAGAATGAATTGATCAACAAAATAAGATCTGGCCGAGACCGGTTTGGCTCAGTGGATAGAGCGTCGGACTGCAGACTGAAGGGTCCCGGGTTCGATTCCGGTCAAGGGCATGTACCTTGGCTGCGGGCACATCCCCAGTAGGGGGCGTGCAAGAGGCAGCTGATCAATGTCTCTCTCTCATCGATGTTTCTGACTTTCTATCCCTCTCCCTTCCGTTCTGTAAAAAACCAATAAAATATATTTAAAAAATAAATAAATAAGATCTGAAACACATAGGCATGGAAAAGATTGATGTACCTCAAGTTGGGTTGGGGGGATGAGATGAGATAAAACAAAGAACTTATATACTTACTAGATGCCCGGTGCACAAAATTCATGCATGGAGGGCAGGGGGGATGTCCCTTAGACCAGCCTGCACCCTCTCCAATCTGGGACCCCTCAAGGGGTGTCTGACTGCCCGTTTAGGCCTGATCCTACCGGTAGGATCATGTCAAAATGGGCAGTCAGACATCCTTCTCACAATCCAGGACTGCTGGCTAAAAACTGCTCACCTGCCTGCCTCCCTGATTGCCCCTAACCACTTCTGCCTGCCAGGCTGATCACCCCCTAGCTACTACCCTGCCAGCCTAATTGATGTCTAACTGCTCCCCTGCCAGCCTCTTTGCCCCCAACTTCCCTCCTCTGCCAGCCTGGTCACCCCTAACTGCCCTCCCTTGCAGGCTTAGTCACCCCCAACTGCCCTCCCTTGCAGGCCTGGAACCTCCCAATGGTCCTCCCCTGCTGGTCATCTTGTGGTGGCCATCTTGTGTCCACATGGGGACAGGATCTTCGACCACATGGGGACAGCCCTCTTGTGTGTTGGAGTGATGGTCAATCTGCAAATTACTCTTTTATTAGATTGGATAGAGGCCTGGTACATGGGTGGGGGCCAGTTGGTTTGCCTTGAAGAGTGTTCTGGATCAGGGTGGGGCTTCCCTTGGGGTATAGGGTGGCCTAGGTGAGGGGTTGCGGTGGTTTGCAGGCCCGCCACACCCTCCAGTGACCTAAGCGGAGGCCCTGGGATCTGGGATTAATTTATGTTCTACAACTGAAACTTTGTAGCCTGGAGCGGAGCCAAACTTTCTGCTCACTCCATGGCAACAGACATTTCTGTTTGCAAATTTGTAGCCTAGAGTGGAGGCCTAGGCTGGCAATGGCAGGCAGAAAGCTTGGCTTCCTCTGTTGCCGGGGAAACCCAAGCATACCTCCTGCTCTCAGTGGCGGCAGCCATCTTGGTTGGGATTTATTTGCATAATCTGCTCCTGATTGGCTGGTGGGATTGGCTGTGGGTGTGGGGTGTGGGTGTGGCAAAGGTACAGTGAAATTTGCATATTACTCTTTTATTAGATAGGACTAGAGGCCCGGTGCACAAATTTGTGCATGGGTAGGGTCCCTCAGAATGGCCTGTGGAGATCAGGCTGAAACTGACAGTCTAACACCGCCTGCCACTCCTGTCTGATGCTCCCACTCATCCCGGCCATGGGCTAGTTCCTAATCAGCCTCAACCAGGAGAGGCTTGTGCTGCAGCAGGGGTGTTCACCAGCCATGAGCCCTGTGTCTGGCACCCATGCTGAGAGGGTGTGGGGGAGGCCAGGACTTGATCAGCCCTCCAGGTGGGTGGTGGGACACTCTTGCCAGCCCAGGATCCAGATCCATCTACTGACAGTCAAGCCCGGTTGTTGGAGCCACTTGGAAGCTGCTTTTATATTGTTTCTTCCTAGTGGAGCATCTAGGAACTTCCAGGAGGCCTGCAGAGTTATCAGGTTTGTGCAGATGGCATGAGTCCATTGGTGCCTGACCCATTCTCTGGAGATTGGATCTGCAGGACTACTGAAGGAGCGAGTGCCTGCCTCCAGGCTGGTGAGCTGCTGGAAGGGTTGGACAGCTGAGCAGTGCTCCCACTGTGGAAGTCTACTGACTACCAGGGATACCTCGTGCATTGAGCATCTGCTGCCTGGTGGTCAGTGCATGTCATACCGACTGGTCATTCCACTGTTCGGTTGATTTGCATATTAACTTTTTATTATATAGGACTAGAGGCCTGGTGCATGAAATTCATGCTATCAGAAGGGTGGGTCCCTCAGCCCAGCCTGTGCCCTCTCGCAGTCTGGCAGCCTTTGGGGGATGTCTGACTGACATGGAGGACTAGTGGCCCGTTGCACAAAATTTGTGCCCATTAAAAGGGAATTAATTAGAGGAAATATTTTAATATTGCTACTTGCCCTTTCTCTATAATAGAAGTGTCAGAGATGAAAGAAAATCAATAAAATGTATATGAAAATCTTCCTCCTGTCAGAGTCTGGGGCACTTTGTGGGATCCAGAGTCAAGTCCCTGCCCACCCACGTGCGCCTCAAAATCATTGGGCAAGATCCAGACCCAGCCAGCCCCACCCCTGTCAAGCCCCAAAAGGCAGGGGACACAGCCTCAGGTCCCCCAGCACATGCTGGGCAGAGGGCATAGCCTCAGGTCCTCCAGTGCACCCTAAGGTCCCTAGGCCTGGTGGGGGGCAGGGCTGTAGCCCAGCACCAGGGAAGGCGGCATGGCTTAAGGTCCCCCACCCTGGCACAAGGGTGGGTAGCATGCCTTGAGGTCTCAGGTCCATCCCCACTGGGCAGGGGGGCACAGGCTCAGATCCCCTGGTCCAGCATTGGGTGCAGGGCATAGCCTCAGGTCCCCCAGCCCAGGGCAAGGGGAGCAGCCTAAGGTCCCCCAGCATAGCACCAGGGCAGGTGGCACACCTGCCCAGTCCCACATCAAGTTCTGCCAGGGTGAGGGTATGGCTGCAAGTCCCCAACCCAGCACCGGAACAGACGGCAAATCTTGAGGTCCCCCATCAAGCCCTGTCAGGCAGGGGGTACAGCCTGAGGTCCCCTGTCAAGCCCTTATGGGCAGGGAGTGTGATCTGAGGTCCCCTGTCAAGGCCTGCCAGGTGGGGGGCATGGCCTGAGGGGCCACTGCCTGGCACCGGGGGCAGGGTGCATGGCCTGAGGTCCCCTGGCCTGATGCCAGGGTGGGGGAGACACAGCCTGATGTTCCCTGTCAAGCCCCATTGGGCGGGGGATGCAGGCTCAGGTCCCCTGCCTAGGCTCAGCACCACGCAGCCTCAAGTCCCTGCTGATTGCTCCTTAAGGCTCCTTACAAGAACACAGCCTCCACTGTGGGTGCATCCATCTTGTTTTACAGAAACTCCATCTCTGCTGTGAGCACAGCCACCTTGTGTTACAGAAACCACATCTCCACTGTGGGGGCTGCCATCTTTGTGATGGTGTGATGGTCAATTTGCATATTCCCTTGTATTATATAGGATAGGCATAGCCCATGGACACAGGCAATAGGGTAATAAAGACATGGGGGAGTAAATAGGGACTGGAAAGATGAGGAAGGGGGGAGGAAAGTGGAGATATCTATAATACTATCAATAATAAAAAGTATATTTTTAAAAATTATCTCTTCTCTAGGAACCCCCTTCTTCAGCTTTCTCACAGACCCTGGCTTTATCATGGAATGGCTCCCATTTCATTCAGTCTCCAGATTCCCTTATTGACCTTCTTTCTCCAACCCTGTGTGCTTCCTATCGAAGCACACTTCCTGACTCATAGAATACCTTAAAGTTTTTATGGAATGAAAAATCTTGGGCATTGGCAAAGCTTTTCAAACTGATTTCAAAAGTCCTTGATGGTTTCACATTTAAATAAAATTAAATTCCAGTAAAATTTTAAAATAATGTCTACTTAGTATTATACATTTGTTTTTGCTTATTAGGGATTTCCAAGATCCACATATAAAAGTAAACTAATAATATCTAAGGGTAACATATGTATGGTAATTTAAACTTCTGTTAATTTTTGTTGATATTTCCATAGAGAATAACATATTTTAAAAGTAAATGAGCTCTTTTTAAAATATATTGTGTTGATTTTTTTTCAGAGAGGAAGGGAGAGGGATAGAGACTCAGAAACATCGATGAGAGAGAAATATCAATCAACTGCCTCCTGTACACCCCCCACTGGGGAGGTTCGACTGGAATCGAACCTGGGACCCTTCACTCAGCAGGCAGACACTCTAGCCACTGAGCCAAACCAGTTATGGCTAAATGAGCTCTTAATTACTTTTTTTAACAGGACATTTTTTTCTCTGTGAAGATTTGTTAACACACAAAGTACCCACTTTTTTCTGTTAAAAAAAAGAAATATTTATTCTCTTGGCATTTCCTGGTAACCTGGACTGGAAAAATTAATTAGAAGTCATAATTACTTCTTTGTTAGAAGTATGAACAGTTTAACAGATTTAGTGACCTTAAATAGATTATATTTAATTCAATTTATTTTTTAATTTTTCTGTTACACTTGGCATTCAATATTAAATTAGGCTCAGGTGTATAGTATAGTGGTTAGACATTTAAATAACTCATGAAGTGATCTCCATAATAAGTCTAGAACCCACCTGACAATGTAAAATATTATTGACTATAATCCCTAGGCTGTAATTTACAACCCCGTGACTGTTTTGTAACTACTGATTTGTACTTTCTTAATCACTTCCCTTTTTTCACCATTACCTCCAATCCACCACTCATCTGGAAACCCTCAGTTTATTTTCTATGTCTATTAGTCTCTTTCTGTTTTGTGTGTTCATTTATTTTGTTCTTTGGATTTTACATGTAAGTGAAATACATGGTATTTATCTTTCTTTATCTGATTTATATAACTTGGCATAATACTCTCTAGTTTCTCCATATTGTCACAAATAATAAGATTTCATTCGCTTTATGACTAATATTCTATTGTATGCATGTACCATATTTTTTATCTAATCATCTGTTGATGGGCACTTGGATTACTTCCATAACTTAACTATTATAAATAACTAGAGGCCCGGTGTATAAAATTTGTGCATGGGAGGGGTGGTGCTCCCTCAGCCCAACCTGCATCCTTTTCAATCCGGGACCCCTCAGGGGATGTCCTATCTAGGGATCAGGCCTAAACCGCAGTAGTACATCCCTCTCACAATCTAGGACCACTGGCTCCTAACTGCTCACCTGCCTGCCTGCTTGATTGCTCCTAACTGCCCCCCTGCTGGCCTGGCCATCCTCAAGTCCTCCCTCTGACAGCCTGGTTGCCCCCAACTGTTCCCCCCTTGCTGGCCTGGTCACCCTTAACTGCCTCCCTGCCAGCATGGTCACCCCTTTCTGCCATCCCTGCCAGCCTCATCACTCCTTAATGTCCCCCCGCTGCTGACCTAGTCTCAGCAAACTGTCCACCCTGTGGGCCTGGTCACTCCATGCAGCCTGCTGCTTGGTCATTTGGTTTCCCCTCACTAACACCCCCCCCCCCTGCCAGCCAGGTTGCCCCATGCAACCTGTTTGGTCATCCGTTCAGTTGTGATGGTCACTTAGGTATACATATATATATATATATATATATATATATATATATATATATGTGTGTGTGTGTGTGTGTGTGTGTGTGTGTGTGTGTGTGTGTGTGTGTTAAGGATGCAAATATATTTTCAAATTACTGTTTTGGATTTCTTTGAATATATACCAAGAAATAGAAATACAGGGTCATGGAATACTTCTATTTTCATTTTTTTTAGGAATCTCCATAATGTTTTCCATAGTGGTGGCATCAATCTGAAATCCCACCAACAGTGCTCAAGGACAAGTGTGAGATGATAGTCCATTGTGGTTTTACTTTGCATTTCTCTGATGAATAATGACATTGAACATCATTTAATTTGTCTATTGGCCATCTATATGGCCTCTTTGGAGAAATATCTATCCTGGTCCTTTACCATTTTATAATCTGTTTGGGGATTTTGGTGTTGTGTTATATGAGTACTGTACAAATTTTGGATATTAATCCCTTGTCAGATGTATCATTGGTGAATATATTCTGTCATTAGGTGTGTTTTCCTTTTGTTTTGTTGATGGTTTAATTTACTGTGCAAAAAAATAGTTTGCTGTAGTCTCATTTGTTTGTTTATTTGTTCCCCTTGCCTGAGGAGATATATTAGGAAAAAAATATCACTAAGAGTAATGTCAGATAGTTTATTGCTGTGTTTTCTTCTAGGACATTTATGGTGTCAAATGTTGCATTTAAGGCTTTAATCCATTTTGTGTTTATTCTTGTATATGGTATAAAAAGGAGGTCTAGTTTCATTTGTAGAATATATCTGTCCAATTTTCCCAACATCATTTATTGAATAGACTATTTTAACCTCATTGTATATTTTTGTCTCCTTTGTCATATATATATTGACCATATAGGCATGGGATTATTTCGGGGTTCTCTACTTTTGTTTTTGTTTGTTTTGTTTTTGTTTTTTAAATATATATTTTTATTTATTTATTTTTGCAGTATACCTTAGATTTAATAGTAGTACACATGTTTTCCTTTTTCCCCCCAGCCTCCCCTACCCCCAAGCAAATGTCACCACCTGTCCAACCCGCCCCAGTGTCTTTCATCCACTGGTTAGGCTCACATGCATGTATACAATTCCTTCGGTTGATCTCCCACAGTACCCACCACACAACCTCCCCAGCCTTCCCCCTGTAGCTTGAAAGCCTGTTCAAAATGCCTCCTGCCTCTATATCAATCGCTCTCCCCTGTTTCTTTTCTTCAAAAATATCTTGCCTCTGCATACTAGAAATAAATGTATAAGAACAAAAAATGTTTGTCTCAGTTTCAATGTCCAACTGTTCTGAGTCCAAGTTTCAATGTCAAATAGTTCATTATGTGCACATGTCAGTAGTGGTATCCAGATAGTGGACACATAGTGGCAATGCAAGTTTCATCCTCTCTGATTTGGTCTTGGGGTGACTAAAGCAATGCACAGCTGCCAACTGCTAGCATGGCAAGGTATCATCAGTGCCCCCCATCTCTGGACCGTCCTCATGGCTGGAACAGACCTGTCAAATCCTCACAGTTACAGGAACCCACATGGTCTTGGAGTTGTTCTCTGAAAACTCACAAACACATTCTCCACCAAAAGTTAACAAAGGGTTCCTCTCTGCAAATTAGACTTGGGATACTTTTTATTTTTGCCCAAATGATTTTCTTTGGCTTATTTTGACATAATGTGTGTTTTTCATAGGTGTCCTGCTGTTGGCATTACAAAAGGAAGTTATTTTTCTGGAGTAATAATTTTCTAGATATATTTTATTTACAGGATATTTTTCCGTAAATGATATTACCACACTATTCCCCCCTTTTTTGATTAATGGGGGCTTTTGGAAATTTTATCTTGCAGTCTTGGTAATTTTAAATTTTAATTTTTGCACACAATTATGACTGCTTTAGGTTCTTTGGATGTTAGGCAATTTTACAATGAGATGAACTACTAATAGATATTTTAGTTAATGTTTTAGGAACAGCTTTTTGTCCAGTACACTTAAATTTTCTTGAGTATTCACTTATTTTACTTGGCCAATTTATGTTAATCTGAAAACTTGATTACTATTTTACTGTCAATTTTAATACTCAAGCAGAAATTTTAGTTTACCCTATAAATACTAGTGGAAAGGAACATTTGCATTTTTGAGGAGGTCCTGAGCATTCCTGGTAATAGACTGAATTTAGATATAGAGCAGCTATTGCTGGCCGAGTCTCTGTCGGGCACCTGGGTCCCAGTCTGAGTTGTGCGTGGGAGGCGAAGCAGATGTGGGGATAGGAGACCTCCCTCAGGAGGGGTGAGAATTCAAGCCCATGCAAGGTTTGTGGATGAGGGTCTGTTTCCCACCTCCGTTGGCCTTTTAGTTCTCTGCTGTTGGCCCCTCTGTGACTGTGCCTGTTTTAGATTGTTCCTTCCCTGGGGAATCTTACCCGTCTCTGGCTAACCAGCCATCCTCCAGGGCCAAACAGGGTGATGTGAGCTTCAATTCTGTCTCCTTTGTAGTCTATGTCCCCGGGGCCTCCATGTCCAACACCTGCCTCGGGGTCCCCTCACCTGCTGGTGGGGTCCTGGTACTGATCACATATCTCAAGGGACCCAGGTTTCTTCTCCAGAGAGGGCCCAGCTCACAACATTGGTCAAGAGAAAGATCCATGGTGCCAGCTACCCAGAGGCTTCAGCCTCAGCTTGAACTGAAAGCTCAGGCATCAGCTGTGTGTATTTGGATAGTACGAAGAGGGTCCCTCTTGGCAAAAGGACAAGAGGGGCCAATATAGAATGCTCAGATGCCTTCCCAGTGCCTTAATTCCTTCTGAAAGGGATTAATTTCTTTCCTATCCTTTTTTAAATTGCTGCCAAACATTCAAAGAATTAGTTTGTAAGTTTATTGGGGATAATTGCATAATATGTTGTTGTCAAATATCAAATATTATAATGACATTGTAGAATAATATCATGTAAGGATATTATGGTGTCAGGGGAGGTTAAGGAGGGGGTAGCCTAAGGACTGGTGTCAATAGGAGATGAAAAACTCAAGGACATGTCAATTCAATCTCAAACTAGCTGCCAATTTTTTAAATAACTTTATATAAACTTTGTCAGGGATGTAAAAAGACAAATTACTTACCTTCGTTCAAGAGTTCAAATATATTGACTTTCCCCCTTACTCCTGCCACCTGCCACTTACCCTGAGATTTGACATTCTGATGGACTTTTACCAGTCTCTAGATCCATTCTTGTTTATCAGTCTATGTCATTCATTATGTTTCTCAAATGAGTGAGATCATATGATATTTATCTTTCTCTGCCTGGCTAATTTCACTTAGCATAATGCTCTCCAAATCCATCCATGTTGTCACAAATGGTAGGAGCTCCTTCTTTTTTTCCGCAGCTTAGTATTCCATTGTGTAAATGTACCATAGTTTCTTAACCACTCATCTGCTGATGGGCACTTAGGCTGTTTCCAAATCTTACCTATGGTAAATTGTGCTGCTGTGAACATAGGGGTACATATATCCTTTCTAATTCGCCTTTCTAGTTTCTTGGGGTATATTCCTAGAAGTGGGATCACTGGGTCGAATGGGAGCTCCATTTTTAGTTTTCTGAGGCAACTCCATACTGTTCTCCACAGTGGCTGAACTAGTCTACAATCCCACCAACAGTGCAGGAGAGTTCCTTTTTCTCCACATCCTAGCCAGCACTTGTCATTTGTTGATTAGTTGATGTAAGCCATTCTGACAGGTGTGAGATGGTAACGCATAGTCATTTTGATTTGCATCTCTCGGATAATTAGTTACTTTGAGAAGGTTTTCATATGTTTCAGGGCCTTCCTTTTGTCTTCTTTCGAAAAGATTCTATTTAGATCTGTTCCCCATTTTTTTTATTTGATCATTTGTCCTTTTTTTATTAAGTTGTATGAGTTGCCTGTAGATGCTTGAGATTAAACCTTTATCACTGATAACATTGGCAAATATGTTCTCCCATAAAGTGGGTTTTCTTGTTGTTTTGTTGATGGTTTCTTTAGCTGTGCAAAAGTTTTTTTTTATGTAGTCCCATTTGTTTATTTTGTCTTTAGCTTCCATCGCCCTAGGATCAGTATCATCAAAGAATTTCTTTTGGCATATCTCTTAGATTGTTTCCCTGTAGATTCCTCTAATGTTTTTATGGATTCCCATCTTACGTATAAGTCCTGTATCCATTTTGAGTTTATTTTTGTGTATGGTGTAAGTTGGTGCTCTAGTTTCATTTTTTTGAATGTATCTGTCCAATTTTCCCAACACCATTTATTGAAGAGACAGTCTTGACTCCATTTTATGTTCATGCCTCCTTTGTGAAATATTAATTGAGCATAGTGGTTTGGGTTGATATCTGGATTCTCTATTCTATTCCATTGATCTATCTGTCTGTTCTTGTACTAGTACCAGGCTTTTTTGAGAACAGTAGCTTTGTAATACAGCTTGAAATCTGGTATTGAGATCCCACCTACTTTATTCTTCTTTCTCAGGATTGCTGTGGCTATTCAGGGCCTTTTTTTGTTCCAGATGAATTTTTGGAGATTTCTTTCTAGGTCTGTGAAATATGCCATTGGTATTTTAATGAGGAGTGCATTAAATTTATACATTGCTTTGGGTAGTATGGACATTTTAATTATGTTGATTCTCCCAATCCATGAACATGTTATTTCCTTCCATCTGATTATATCTTCCTCTATCTATTTTTTTAGTGACCTGTAGTTTTCAGTGAATAGGTCTTTTACCTCCTTAGTTAAGTTTATTCCTAGGTATCTTTATTCTTTTGGTATGATAGTAAATTGGATTGCTTTTTTAGTCTCTCTTTCTGTAAGTTCACTATTAATGTATAGAAATGCCATAGATTTCTAGGCGTTAATTTTGTAGCCCACTACATTGCTGAACTCATTTATTAAGTCTATTAACTTTTTTATGGAGTCTTTCGGGTTTTTTATGTACAATATCATGTCATCTGCAAATAAGGATAGCTTTACTTCTACCTTTCCAATTTGGATGCCTTTTATTTCAGCTTCTTGTCTAGTTGAAATGGCTAATACTTCCAGTACTATGTTGAATAGGAGTGGTGAGAGTGGGCAACCTTGTCTTGTTCCTGTTCTTAGGGGAAATGGTTGTAGTTTTTGCCCATTGAGTATGATGTTTGCTGTGGGTTTATCATATGTGGCTTTAATTATGTTGAGGTATGTTCATTCTATTCCTACCTTGTTGAGAGTTTTAGTCAAGAAAGGGTGTTGGATTTTGTGAAATGCTTTTTCTGTATCAATTGATATGTTATGTGATTTTTATCTCTCAATTTGTCAATGTGATGTATCACATTTATTGATTTGCGGATATTGTACCATCCTTGCATTCCTGTGATAAATCCTACTTGGTCATGGTGTATGATCATTCTTTTGTACTTCTGGATCTGATATGCTAGAATTTTATTGATGATTTTGGCATCTATATTCATGAGGGATATTGGTGTGTGATTCTCTTTCGTGGTATCATCTTTATCTGGTTTTGGTATTTGGCTGATGCTGACTTCATAGAAGGAGTTTGGAAGTATTCCATCCTCTTGAATTTTTTGGAATAGTCTGAGGAGGATAGGTTTTAGTTCTTCCTTGAATGTTCGGTAAAACTCCCCTGTGAAGCCGTCTGGCCCTGGGCTTTTGTTTGCTGGAAGCTTTATGATGACTGCTTCAATTTCTTCCACAGTTATTGGTGTATTTAGTTGTTTAGATTCTTCCTGATTGAGTTTTGGGAGGTAATATTTTTAGAGAAATATATCCATTTCCTCCAGGTTTTCCAGTTTGTTGGAGTAGAGTTGTTCATAATATTTTTTTAACAATGCTTTGTATTTTGATCGGGTCTGTTGTTATTTCATCACTTTCTTTTCTTATTTTACTTATTAGGATCCTCTTTCTTTCCTTCATGGTGAGCCTGGCTAGAGGTTCATCAATCTTGTTTATTCTTTCTAAGAACCAGCTCTTGGTTTTATTGATCTTCTGTATTGTTTTTTGTCTCTATGTAGTTTATTTATGCTCCGATCTTTACTATATCCTTCCTTCTGCTTACACTGGGCTTTCCTTGTTGCTTTCTTTCTAACTCTTTCAGTTGTTGAGTTAGATAATTTATTGCCCTGTTTCTTGTTTTTTTCAGTAGGATTGTAGAGCTATGATCTTTCCTCTCAAAACTGCTTTCACTATGTCCCCTAGATTTTGGATTGTTGTGCTATCGTTGTCATTTGTTTCCATGTTTTATATCTCTTCCTTGATTTCTCTAGTAACCCAGTCATTGTTTAATAGCATGCTGTTTAGTCTCCGTCTATTTGATTTCTTTGGATTGTTTTTATTGTAGTTTATTTCCAGCTTTATGCCACTGTGATTTGAGAATATGCTTGATATGATTTCTATCTTCTTGAATTTGGGGAGACTTTGTCTATGACCCAACACATGGTCTACCTTTGAGTATGACCCATGGGCACTTGAAAAGAGTGTACATTCTGTGGCTTTGGGGTGAAATAAGCTGAAGATGTCAATTAATTCCATCTGGTCTAGTGAGTCATTGAGGATTGATGTTTCTTCACTGGTTTTTTGTTTAGAG
Organism: Antrozous pallidus; assembly: GCA_027563665.1. NCBI lineage: Eukaryota > Metazoa > Chordata > Mammalia > Chiroptera > Vespertilionidae > Antrozous > Antrozous pallidus. The sequence continues at coordinate 26,740,215 of CM050509.1, read as the reverse complement.
GATTTGTCCAATGGTGATAGTGGGGTATTAAATCTCCTACTATGATTGTATTGCTGTCTATCTCTCCCTTAATATGCTTCAGGAGTTTTTTATGTATTTGGGTGCTCCTGTATTGGGTGTGTATATGTTTACCAGAGTTATTTCTTCTTGTTGGATTGTTCCCATTAGTATTATGAAGTGCCATTCTTTATCTCTTGTTATGTCCTTCCCTTTGAGATCTAATTTGTCAGATATAAGTACTGCTACCCCAGCTTTTTTTTCATTTTCATTTGCCTGAAGAATCTTTTTGATCCTTTCACCCTCAGTCTATGTGCGTCTTTTTTTTGATGGTGGGTTTCCTGTAGACAGCAGATACATGAGTTGTGTTTTCTTATCTAGTCTATTTCCCTATGTCTTTTGATTGGAGCATTTAATCTATTTACATTTAAAGTTATTATTGATAGGTACTTATATGTTGCCATTTTTGTTCTTTACTCCTGTGTTCCGTCTTCACTTCTGGTTTCTTTTTACAGCAGACCCTTTAGCATTTCTTGCATTGCTGGTTTGGTGGTAATGAGTTCCCTTATTCCTTTCTTGTCAGTGAAGCTCCTGATTTGACCTTCAATTTTGATTGATAGCATTGCTGGGTAAAGTATTCTAGGATTCAGACCCTTCCTTTGCATGACTTTGTATATTTAATTCTATTGCCTTCTGGCCTGATACATTTCTGTTGAGAAATCACTTGTTAGTCTGATGGGGGTTCCTTTGTAGGTGACTTTCTGTCTCTCTCTGGCAGCTTTTTAGATTATTACTTTGTCATTGGTGTTTGCCAATTTAATTATAATATGCCTTGGCATGGGTCTTTTGGGGTTCATTTTGCTTGGGACTCTGTGAGCTTCTTGGATTTTTGTGGGTTTTTTCTTTCCTATATCAGGGAAGTTTTCTGTCATTATTTATTCCAACAGGTTTTCTATTCCTTGCTCAGTTTCCTATCCTTTTGGAAGCCCTATTATGCAGATATTCTTTTGTTTCATGTTGTCCCAAAGTTCCCTTAGGTTCTCCTTCTGCTTTTAATTTTTTTTCTAGAAGATGCTCTCTTTGGTTATTTTTTCCTACCTTGTCTTCTAGATCACTGATGCGGTCCTCTACTTCTTCCAGTCTATTCTTGATGCTTTCTATTGAGTTCTTTAATTCAGTGGTGTAACTTTTCATTTCTTCTTGGCTCTTTCTCATTTCTTCTTGGCTCTTCTCCATTTCTTCCTTGGTCTTCCTCATTTCCTCTTGGTTCTTCTTCAATTCCTCTTGGTTCTTACTCATATTGTTAAATTTGTCTTTCCTTCTTTTCAGCCATCTTATGACCATTTCTCTGAACTCTTTCTCTGTCCAGTTGCTAACTTCTTCTATGAGTTCTTTCTCTGACAGGTTGTTAACTTCCATTTCATTTACCTCCTTTTCTGGTGAGGCTTGTTTTTCTTTCATATGTGGGCTGTTTCTTCATCTCCCCATTGTCTCTCTTCTCTGTGTGTCTGGTTATGTAGTTCTTACTCTCCTGCGTTGATTTAAAGGCACAAAATACAACACAATGCACCAGGCACTGAACAGGAATGTAATCACAGTATTGGTAACTCCGAATAAAGGTGATAGCCAGAGAAAGACAAATTCGGAGATAGGTGAGAAAAAAGTAAGAGAACCCACACACACACACACAGACACTCTCTCACACACACACACAGAGAGAGAGAGAGAGAGAGAGAGAGAGAGAGAGAGAGAGAGAGAGAAATTGAACCACACACACACACACACACACACACACACACACACAAAGAAAGACAGGAATGCCAAAATGATATTGGGAAGAGGGGAAGAAGTAAAAAAGAAAATTAAAAACTATAAATATGGGGTGAAAACTCTTATAGAACAGCCACTAATCTGAACAAAAACCAGCAACAAGTACCTGGAGATTGATACAAACTACATACAACTACTAATATCAAGGGAGGTCCGGGAACACAGAAGCAAAAATCTATCCTAATAACAATGCAAATGAAGACAACAAAACAAAAAACAACACCAAAAAAACCCCACAAAACAAAGCAAAATAAAAGAATAAGCAAACCAATCTCACAAACCTGCATAAAAAAATAGATGTAATCAACAGTCAAGTGAACAACAACAACAGGACAGAGAGAAAAACCATTTAGGATAGTGAAGTCAGGGAAGCAAGAGGTATGTATGGACTTGGAGTAGGTGGTTGGAGATTAGATATATAAGTAGGGTGAAATTTAACAGGGAGTAAAAAGAAAGTATTAAGGTAAATCTAATGCAGGAAAAGTGTAAGGGAAACAAGGCACTAAATAAGCAAAGTTTATTAAGGAGATGTGGCATAAAGGTGAAGTTGAGGTAGAGTAAAAGATACTAAAGTGTAGATGAAAATAGAACACTAATCCCAATGTAGAATAAAGAGAAAATAAAATCAATTCCTTGTGTTACACAAGAGTCAATTTGTGATTCAGCCCCTGGGTGGCAGTGTTTCTAGATTGACCTCTGGGTCTATTGGTCCTCTCTAGCCTGAACTGAAATCTCGGTGTCCCTGTGGTATTCAATACTGATTTGTGAGGGTGGGCTCCTCCAGAGCTGCCTCGCTAATGGTGACTGCTGGTTTAGCAGCCAGGACCCTCCCAAAATTTGGGGGGGGTGTTTCCCTCCTCTGTCAGGTCCAAATGAGTTGCTTTCTAGGGGATTCTCTCTGCCACCAGCTCCAAGGGCCCTCTTCCACATTTACTGGCTCCAATAGCCACAGATTTTATTTCAGGCACAGATCTCTGGGGTCTGAGTTCCAAGGTGCAGATCTCCCAATTCTGGCAGCTCCCTTGGTCTCATGCCCAAAGTAACCCCAGGGGAAATCTGACCTTTCCGTGCCAGAGCGCAGAGCTCCTTAGACTCTGTGCATCCGCACCAACTGGGCACCAGAGTTCTGGAGGTCTCAGGGGTCCAGTGGGTACTGAAGCTGTTTATTTTCAGGCCTTTCTCCTCCAAGATGGCGTGGTCCACCTCCACGCCAGTCGCTCCATGAGAGAACCCCACAGCACTGGGGCCGCTCAGTCAGGGGAGGCCAATCGGTAGTCCCCTATCTTTTTCTGGAGCACAGCTGTTCCCCTACTTGCCAACAAACACTCCCTCTGGGTTCTCTATTTTGTTCATGTCTTCTCTGTGTCAATTTTTTATAGACACAGTACCACGCTGTTTTAATTTCTAGAGCTTCATAGCATACTTTGATAACAGGTAGCATGATATATCCAAGATTGTTCTTCTTTCCCAAAATTGCTGTGGCTATTGGGGTCTCTTGTGCTTCAATATAAAATTTTAGATTATTTGTTATATTTCTGTGCAAAATGTCATTAGTATTTTGACATGGATTGCATTGAATCTATAGATTGCTTTGGGTAGTATGGACATTTTAATGATGTTGATTCTACCAATTCATGAAAATGGTATATTCTTCCATTTGTGTATGTCTTCCTATATCTCTCTTTTCAACATCCTGTAGTTTTCTGAGTATAGGCCTTTTACCTTCTTAGTTAATTTATTCCTATGTATCTTAATGTTTTGTTGCAATGGTAAATGGGATTATTTTTCCTTTTGAGAATTCATTATTGGTATATAAAAAAGCCATCATTTTTGGGATGTTGATTTTGTATATTGCTATATTGCCAAATTCATTTATTAAATCTAGTAGTATTTTGGTAGAATCTATAGGATTTTCTATGTACAATAATCATGTATTCTGAGAATAATTAGAGTTTTATTTCCTCTTTTCCAATGTGAATGCCTTTTATTTCTTCTTCTTGTCTACTGTGACTAGGCCTTCCAGTACTATGTAGAGTAATAGTGATGAAAGCAGACATCCCTGTCTTGTTCCTGTTATCAGGGGAAATGGTTTTAGTTTTTATCCAGTTACTATGTTCTCTGTAGGTTTGTCATATATGGCCTTTATCATGTTGATATATTCAACATGCCCAAATTGCCCAAATTGCTTAGAGTGTTTACCAAAAAAGGGTGTTGAGGAGGAACCAAGATGGCGGCATAGGTAAACACCTATCTTGCTGCAATACACAGCAATTTCAAAACTACAACTTAATGACAAAACAAACATCATCCAGAATCACTGGAAAGCTGGCTGAGTGAAAATTCCACAAATAAAAGTGAAGATAGGACACTGTGACTCAGAGGAGCAGTGGAGGACAGCATTGAAGATACACGTGGAGAGAGGTTTGGAGCTGTGGGTGCGTGAGCAGATAGGGTGGGTGGCTGCAAACCCAGATGGTTTTCTCGAATGGGGTAGACAAAGACGTCCCACTGCACTGATTCCCCAGCTCTGGCGAAGTCCGGGCATCCTACAATCATATGGGGAAAAAACTGGACAGTGGGGAGGCACGCTGAAACTCGGACACTGCAGGGTCTGCAAGCTTGTGGAGAGGGCGAGCTTGTGCAGAGTGCGTGTGAACTTGGGAACAGCAGAGAGGACTCATGACTTACTCTCTCGTTCTGAAAACCACACGACTGCATTGTTTTATGACCCTGGGTGAGAGGTTGGGTGTGCAGACTCATTTGGGGAAAGGCTGAATTATCCGGCAGCGGGTGGAGCTCGGCATCAGCTCTCTCTCAGAGGTGCTGGCAGCCATTGCCACCAGGCACAGAGTCCCAGGTGCTGCATAGGGCAGAGCTGAAGCTGCCTGCTTGGCCCAGAGACTCCGCCCATCCAACTTGAGCATGGCTGAACCTCACAGCAAATTGGCCTGGAGGTCAAACCCTCGTAGTGTTAACAACAATAATCTAGGCTTAACTTCAATAAGACTGTGCAACCCATATCCACCTTGGGTAACTCTGAGGAGTCTGAGCCACTCTCCCTTAGAGGACATCTACCACACAAAGCTAATTGACCAACTCAGGAAAGTAGCCACCATGCAGAGACATGGAAAGAAATCAGATGTGAAATAAATTGAGGGGGAAAAAAACACGACTGGACATAGAGTTCAAAACCGTGGTTATAAGGCTTTTCAAGAGGTTCCTAGAAAAGGCCGAGACCTACAAGGAAATGAACAAGACCTACGTGGAAATGAACAAGACCTATGAGGAAATGAACAAGACCTACGAGGATATGAAAAAGGACCAACTAGAAATTAAGCATACAATGACTGAAATAAAAAATATTATACAAAGACCTAAAAGTACTCTAGAGGACCGCAAAAACCGAGTTAAAGATTTGAAATACAAGGAGGTAAAATCCACTCAGCTGGAAAAGCAAGAAGCCAAAAGAATCCAAAAAATTGAAGATAGTATAAGGGGCCTCTGGGACAACCTCAAGCAAACCAACATCCGAATTATAGGGGTGCCAGAAAAAGAGAGAGAGCAAGACAATGAAATCTTATTTGAAGAAATAGTGACCGAAAACTTCCCACACCTGGTGAAAGAAATTGACTTAGGATTCCAAGAAGCGCACCGAACACCAATATATAGGAATCCTAAGAGGACCACACCAAGACACATCATAGTTAAAATGCCCAGAGCAAAAGACAAAGAGAGAATGTTAAAAGCAGCAAGAGAAAAACAGTTAGTTACCTATAAGGGAGCAGCCATACGATTGTCAGTGGATTTATCAACAGAAATGATGCAGGCCAGACAGGAGTGGCAAGAAATATTCAAAGTGATGAATAGCAAGAATGTACAACCAAGATTACTCTACCGAGCAAAGCTATCATTCAGAATTGAAGGTCAGATAAAGTGCTTCGCAGCTAAGAAAAAGCTAAAGGAGTTCATCACCACCAAACCAATATTATATGAAATGTTTAAAGCTATTCTTTCAGAAGAGGAAGAATAAAAAGGTAAAAATATAAATTATGAACAACAAATACACATCTATCAACAAATGAATATAAAAATCAAGTGAATTGAAAATCTGATGAACAGGATAAACTGGTAAATATAATAGAATCATGGGCATAGAGAGGGAATGGACTGACAATTCTTAGGGAGAAAAGGGGTGTGGGAGGTGCAGCAAGATACTGGGCAAAAATCATGCACCTATGGGAGAGGACAGTGGGGTGGGGTCAGGGCGGAGTGTGGGATGGGTACTGGGTGGTGGGGAACTATAGGGCGAAAAAAGGGGAAACAATGTAATTAATAAACTGAACGATAAAGATTAAAATACTTTAAAAATGGGTCTTGAATTTTGTCAAATGCCTTTTCTGCATCTATTGATATAATCATGTGATTTTTTAATTTTAATATGTTTGTGATGTATCACATTTATTTTTTAATATATTTTATTGATTTTTTACAGAGAGAAAGGGAGAAGGATAGAGAGTTAGAAACATTGATGAGAGAGAAATATCGATCAGCTGCCTCCTGCACACTCCCTCCTGGGTATGTGCCCACAACAAAGGTACATCCCTTGACCAGAATAAAATCTGGGACCCTTGAGTCCTCAGGCTGACACTCTATCCACTGAGCCAAACCGGTTAGGGCATATCACATTTATTGATTTGCAAATATTGTATCAGCCTTGCATCCCTGGAATAAACCCCACTTGATCATGTTGTATATCATTTAATGTAATGCTGGATCTGATATGCTAGAATTTCATTGAGGATTTTAGCATCTATGTTCATCATGAATATTGGCCTGTAATTCTCTTTCTTTGTAGTGTTCTTATCTGGTTTTGGAATTAGGATAATGATGATCTCATAAAAAGTGTTTTAAATTGTTCCTTCCTCTTGGATTTTTAAAAGTAGTTTGAGGAGTATAAATGTTACTTCTTTGAATGTTTGGTAAACCCCCCTTTGAAGCTATCCAGACCTGGGATTTTGTTTGCTGGGAGTAATTTTATTTTATTTTTGTTTTTACTGCTTCTATTTTGTCAGTCTTTATTGGTCTCTTCAGGTTTTCTGATTCTTCATGATTTAGTTTTGGGAGATTGCATTTTTCTTGGAATTTGGTAATTTCATCCAAATTGTCCAGCTTGTTGGCATATAGTTGTTCATAGTATTTTCTTATTATACTTTGTATTTCTTCAGTGTCCATACTTTACTCCTCCCATTTCTGATGTCATTTATTTTGGTCTTATCTCTTTGTTTCTTGATGAGTCTGGCTGACGGTTCATCATTTTGTTTATCTTTGCAAGGAACCAGGTCTTGGTTTCATTGATTTGGGGGGGGGGGGAGGATTTTTTTAAAGTATTTGTGTTGTTTATTTCTGCTTTAACCTTTATTATTTCCTTCTACATACTCTGGGCTTTTCTTGTTGTTTTCTTTCTAGTTCTTTTAGTTTTAGGGTTAAATAGTTTATTGTTGATTTTTCCTGTTTTTTGAGGTATGCCAGTAGTGCTATGAACTTCCTTCTCCAGACTGCTTTTGCTGTGTCCCAGAGATTTGGAGTTGTTGTGGTTTCATTTTCATTTGTTTCCAGGAAGTTTTTTTATTGTTTCCAGGAAGTAACCCATTCGTTCTTTAATAGCATGCTATCTAGCCTCCATGTGTTTGAATATTTTTGAGTGGTTTCATTATAGTTGATTTCTAATTTCACCCCAATATGTGCTGAGAAGATGCTTGATATGATTGCAATATTCTTGAACTTGTAGAGACTTTGCTTTGTGTTCTAACATGTGGTCTTTCTTTGTGAATTATCTTTCTGTACTTGAGAATAATGTATATTATGCCTCTTTAGGGTGAAATGTTCTATAAATGTCAATTAAATCCATCTAATCCAGTGTGTCTTTCAGAGTAACTGTTTCACTGTTAAGTTTTGTCAGGAAGATCTATTCAGTGAAGTGAGCAGGATGTTAAAACCTCCTACTGTGGCTGGATTGTTATCCATCTCTCCATTAAAGTCCTCTAGAAGTTATTTTTTTTATTTAGGGGCTCCTATATTGGGTGAATATATGTTTACCATGGTTATATCCTCTTGTTGGATTGATCCTTTTAGTATTATGTAGTGGACTTTATTTTCTCTTTTGATGGCCTTCATTTAGAAGTCTACTTTGTTGGATATGAGTATTGCTACTCCAACATTTTTTTCTTTTCTATTTGCATGGAAAATATTTTCATCCCTTCGCTCTCATTATGTGTGTATCTTTTATTCTGAGGTGGGTCTCTTGTATACAGCATATAGTTGGTCATGTTTTGTATTCATTTAGTTACTCTATGCATTTTTATTGAAGTATTTAATCCATTACATTAAGGGTTATTATTGATAGGTACTTATTTTTGCCATTTTAAATCTGTATGCCTAGGTTTATCTCTCTGTTTCTTTTTCTCATCACAGTAGTCACTTTACCATTTCTTGTAATGCTGGCTTGGTGGTGATGTACTCTTTTAGTCTTTTTTTTGTCTGAGAAGCTCTTTATTTGACCATCTACTTTGAATAACTTTGCTACATATAGATCATTGTTTCCATTACCTTGAGTACTTCATGCCATTCCCCTCTGGTCTGTAGAATTTCTTATGAAAAATCAGTGTCAGCCTTATGGGAGCTCTTCTGTAGGTAACAGTTTGCTATTCTCTTGCTGCCTTTAGATTCTTTGTTTTTGATTTTTGTAATTTTAATTATGATGTGTCTGAGCATGATCCTACTTGATTTCTTCTTGCTTGGGGTTCTCTGTGCCTTCTGAACTTGAGTGACTTTTCTTTACCAGATTATGAAAGTTTTCTGCCCCTATTTCATAAAAATGTTCTTTACCCCCTTTTTCCTTTCTGCCTCTTCTGGAACACCTGTTATTCTAATATTGTTATGTTTCATGACATGTTTTTTGAGGTATGCCAGTAGTGCTATGAACTTCCTTCTCAAGACTGCTTTTGCTGTGTCCCAGAGCTGTACTACTATTTTTTAATTAGTTTTTTTTTTTTTGGTTCTCTGATTAATTTTTTCAAACCTGTCTTCTAATTCCTTCCAATGTGTTCTTTATTTGTGTTATGTCATTCTTTATTTCTGTTTTCTTAGTTGCTATATCTTTTCTTATGCTATTGAGCATCTTTACCATCATTACTCTCAACTCTGTTTCAGATAAATTTCTTATTTCTGCTTCATTTATTTCTTCTTCTGAAGAATTCTCTACTTCTCTCATTTGGGTATTGTTTCTTTGTCTCCTCATTTTGGATGTCTGTTTGAGTTTGGGACTATGTATTAGGTAAATCCTCTATGCCCTCAATCTTTGGGGCAGGACAGTGTTGAATGCTGTTTCTGACTAATTATATCAGGCAAAGACTCAAAGCCTCCAGAGATCATCTTTGCCTACAGACTGATAGTATTCCAACTTGAATTTCCCCTAGGCAAATGTCCTCAGGTGTGACCAGAGTTTTTTCAATAGGGTGGGGAAGTTGCTTCTGCCTGGAGGTTAAATGTTTTTTTAAATCTCTTAAGTGGCCTCAGAGCAAGGTGTTTTCCCATAGGGTGGGTCAACTATCTTCCCTCAAGGCAAGGCAAATGTCTGTATTGGGAAGATGTCCTCTGTTGCATGAGGTAATAACTCAGCACAGGAAATTGGGGGTATTTGCTTTCTGAGCTCTAATCTCTGTATCCCCAATCTGGCTTCTGCTCACACAGCTCCAGTCCACTATGTCCTCCCTCTGCTAAAGTACAAGGTGGATGACTCCACAGAGAATTCTGTGCATTGGCCCTTTAAGAGGGTGCCTGAATTTCCAGCCATCTATCCCTGGCAGACAGCAATGATGCTGCTTTTCACAACCAGATATTATGTGGGTACCCTTCTCAGTTCTGGTGCTCTGTGCTGGGTGGCCCAGTTTGGGATTAGATCCCAAAGCTCTCAGTGGCAACCCCTGACAGCTGAGATATCTCTCTGGAACTTCAGTTGCTATCTGTTGGCACCCAGCCAGCCCTTTCATGCCTCTGCTCCTCCTATCAGTCTCTATTTGGTCTCCACTTTTGGTCCTCAGGTATCAGGGTTCTCTCCAGTCTTTCACTGACTAATCAGGAAGTCTTTCTGTATTTTAGTTTTAATTCCAGTTTTTTACAGGGAGCGTGTCCATGCAGCATCCACTTACTCTCCAAAGTACTCATTTTTAAATTGAATTCTAAGTGTAGTTGTTACCATAAGAGTGATTTTTTAAAAATTGTAGTTTGACTATAGGTTTTCAGTAATAAAAAATTTTATTTAGTTTTCCTTTTGGTAATGGTTTTCCATTTTCCATTTACCCTCTCTCCCAATTAGAAGGGATTTTTGGTGGAGGTGGATAAAAACATAATAAGCCTTATTAAAGGCAGCTTGGAAGTAGTTGTAAGAAATCATTGAACAGAGCCGAGACCGGTTTGGCTCAGTGGATAGAGCGTTGGACTGTGGACTGAAGGGTCCCGGGTTCGATTCCAGCAAGGGCATGTACCTTGGCTGTGGGCACATCCCCAGTAGGGGGCATGCAAGAGGCAGCTGATCGATGTCTCTCTCTCTCATCAATGTTTCTGACTTTCTATCCCTCTCCTTTCTACTCTGTAAAAAATCAATAAAATATATTTTTTTTAAAAAGAAATCATTGAACAGAAAGGCAGGATACACAAGTTCTAGTTCACTGATTCTGGCCTTAAGTACAACCTTGGCATATTTGTGTCCTTTTATGTAAAACTAGTAGACCCTCAGACAATATCATGTGCTGTAGGCCATGCAGGAGCTGGCAGGAACCTCAGTGGACTGTTGGGAGCCGTGATGCTTCCAGGGGAGCCAGGAGGGACCTGCGCCAATTCTGGGGGTGGTAGGAGGGACCGGCACTGCTTCCACAGGAAGCAGACCCACCGTCTCCTCTCTGGGTCTGCACTTGGCCTGGGAGGGTATGGACTGGCCTCCCTGTCCCCCAGCAGCCCTCCACAGCCAGGGCATTGCCATAGTGATGAAGCAAGTGTTCTACTTCCCAGAGGCTCTCCGTCCCCATTGCTATGAAGCAAGCATTCTGCCAGGCTGCTCACGCTGACTGTTCTTAGTGGCATCCCTCTCCCTGGACTGGGGGACTTCAGTGAGGCTGAGGGGATTGGTTACCGCCATCTTGTGGCTATGGGCACCACCAGCTTTGTAATGGAGTGATGGTTAATTTGCATATTACCCTTTTATTAGCTAGGCCTAGTACATGAAAATTCATGCACTGGAGGGGAGATCCCTCAGCCCAGCCTGCCCCCTCTCACAATCCAGAGCCCTCAGAGGTGGGAGGCGACCCAGTGATCAGGGAAAGTTGATGCCCCCATAACACCTCTCCTGCTGCCATTGCCAGCAGCCCAGGCCTTGGCCAGCCCTGGGTACCTGATAATTGGCAGCCACCATCTGAGTCTTGCTTGTGCCTCAGGCCACTCTGGGTAGCTTGGGGACTGAGGGGAATGGGGGACTGTGGAGGCAGGTGTATGGAGCAGCTGACCCACCTGGGCGTGGTCCCGGCCTGCTGCTCCAGCAGGGGTGATGGGACTGGGCATCACCATCTTCTGGCTGTGGGTGCCCCCATCTTTTGAGGGTTGTAACAGTCAATTAGCATATTCCTTCCTTATTGGCTGTGGGCACCAACTCTTTGGGAGGGTTTGTCAGTCAAGTAGCATATTACCTCTTTATTATAGGATGAGGGTGCATGCTGGGCTAGATGATTTCTGAAGATTCTTCCTGCTCAAACAGCCTAGGTTAGGAAAAATGCATTTAAGTTTGAAGTAGAACCTGGTATGTGCAGCAGCCACTAAAACTTGACAGTTGGCCTCCCAAACACCTCTCCTACTATAATAGCTACTTTATTGAGATATAATTCAACCATAAAATTCATCCACATACAAGTCAATGGTTTTTAGCATATTCAAAGAGTTGTGCAATCCTCATCACAATTGAGTTTTGAACATTTTACTCATCCCCCAAAGAAACCCTGTACCCAGTTGCAGTTATTCCCCATTATTTCTCCAACTTCTTCAGCCCAAGGAAAACACTAATCTACTTTCTGTTTCTATGGATTTGCCTATTCTGGGCATTACCATAAATGGAATTATACAATATAAGCTCCTTTGTGACTACATAATGTTTTCATTTTTTATCTGTGTTGTAGTATGAATTCGTACTTCATATTTACCAAAAACTGGAAGATACTTACAGAAAGTTCCCATATATTGTTATACCCAGTTTCCCTAACTATTAACATCTTTCATTAGTATGGTACAAGTATTACATTAATTAACCAATATTAAGATATTAATTCTAAACTCTATATTTTATTCATATTTTTTTAAAGTTCTTTTATTGCTCCAACATCTTATCTAGAATACCACATAAAATTTACATTACATTTAGTGGTCATGTCTCCTTAGGCTACTCTTGACTATGACAGTTTCTCAGGCTTTCCTGTTTTTTTATGACCTTGATAATTTTGAGGGTTGCTGGTCAAATATTTTGTAAAATGTCTCTCAATTAGAATTTGTTTGATGTTTGTCTCTTGACTAGACAGACTAACTATGGGTTTGGGGGAGGAAGACCACAAAGAAAACATGTCATTTTTATCACAGCATATCAAGGGTACATACTATCAACATGACTTATCACTGTTGATGTTGACCTCACTGTCATAGTGTTTGTCAGGTTTCTATACTGCAAACTTACTCATTTCACTCTTTCCCTACTATTCTCTTCAGATGGTAGTCACTATAAGTAGCCCTTATTATGAGAAGCCAGAGTGTTTATATAAATTATATTTCTTCTATACAGAATATTTGTCTATTCTCCCCTTACTTGTGTATTTACTTAATTGTTTATTTAAGTGTTAATGCATAGATCATTGTTGTATACTTGGGGTTATAATCCCATACTAATTTGTTCATTTTGTTACTCAAATTGTTCCCAATTTTGGTCATTGGAGCTCTTTTATCTGGCACCTGTGACCCTTTGGTACAGCCCCATAATTGCAGATGTTCCTTTCTTTCATCCTTCCTTGCCTTCTTTCTTACCTTTTCTTATTTATGGCACTACAGGATGTTCCAAACTCATTTTGTATATTTCTGGTTCCTGTCCTAGAATATCCCTTTTCACAAAGACCCCTGTTTCCTTTTATTGAAGGATAGTGTTAATAACTAAGATCTGGATGCTGTGTGTGCTCATTGCTTTTGGAATAAAATTGTTTCATACATACTAACTTTTGTATAAACAATTACTCAATTTCTTTTTATTGAAGAATAAGATTATATTGTATGGATATATCACATTTTATTTATTCTTAATAAGTTAATACACAATTAGGTTATTTCTACTTTTTGACTATTATGAATAATGCTTCTATGAACATTAATGTACAAATATTTGTGTGGACAAATGTTTTTATTTATCTTGATTATTCTTACTAGTAGAATTTCTAGGTCATATGATCAATATTTAACCTTTTGAGGAACTGCCTGACTATATTCTAAAGTGGCTTTATTATTTTACATTCCCAATAGCACTGTCTAAAGATTACATTTTCACCACATCCTCATCAATACTTGTTGTTGTAAACTTTAAAATTATTATTATAGTCATCCTAGTTGAAGTAAAGTGGTTTTGATTTGCATTTCTCTGATGACTAATGATGTATGATGTTGAGCATTTTTTCATGTGCTTGTTGACCATTTGCATATTCTCTTTGGAATAATTTCAATTCAAGTCCTTTGCTCATTTTTAGTTGGGTATATTATTATTATTATTATTATTATTATTATTATTATTATTACAATTTAAGCCTTTACATTGAGCCTCTTATAAGATATACTAGGGGCCCAGTGCACGAAATTTGTGCACTGGGTTTGGGTGATCCCTCAACTCAACCTGCCCCCTCACATATACTGGAAGCCCTCAGGGGATTCCTACTGACTACTCACCCCCAGCCTGCTCAAGGCCTAAAGACTCTGACTGAGGCTTTAGACCTTGGGCACCCAGCCATCAACCTGCAATGGGGCTGATGGCTGGCTCTTCCCCAGCCCTACCCCCAACCCCCACTGCCTGTGCCTTCACCCCAGCCAGCTTGCACCCGGCTAGCATGGGCCTTGTCTCCACCACCCCCACCCCCAGCCCAGGCCTTCTCTCTGGCCAGTGCACTCGAGCCGCCTTGGCACTGCCTCAGCCCTGCAGCCCTGGCCACCTCACCCTGGCGCCCCCCATGGCCCAGGCCACATCAACCCCACCCCCCATGGCCCAGGCCATGTCAGCCCCACCCCCACAACCTGGCCTCACCCCCTCGGGCACAATCATTTAAACTATCACCCTGGCCTCCTCGGCCCTCCCCCACCCCCCAGACGCGGGCAGCATGCTTGCTAGCTGGTTCCGCCCCAGCTCCTGATTGACTGATGGGCCTGTCTTGTGGGTGTAGTGAAGATACGGTCAATTTGCATATTACTCTTTTATTAGATAGGATAATTTGTGCATATTTTTACTATTCCATAGTTGTCTCTTCCCTTCATGTCATTTGAAGCAAAAAGATCTAATTTTTACACTGTTCTATTTATCTATTTTTAATTTTGTGGTTTTGCTTTTGGTGTCACATGGTTTATTTCTTTTTAATTGTGGTGTTTTAGTTTGTTTTCTAGCAAGAGAAATATTGCTTGGGAATTGCAGAATCTGACCAGAGAGCATTAGCTCCTCCCTGAAGAATCAGCAGATGTTGCTAAGAAAGGGGACCATCACAACTACTCCATATTGCATAATGGCTTTATGCCAGAAACTATGCTCAGCTCTGAAAGTATTATGGTTACATATTTTTGAGAACCTAATATGGTATAAGTATTACTGAAAAAATCAGACACAAACTTTGTCCTTATGGAACTCACAGACTAGGTGAGAGACCAATAATAGGCAGAATCATACAAGTAAACATAAAATGACCACTGGAATCAGTGATGTGAAAAGGTACCTAGTGTTATGAGAGCTTATAACATGGAGATTTGTCCTATTCTGAAGATAGGCAGCATGGAAGACTCCCCCAAAGTGACGCTTGAACTGAAATCTTCAGGAGGACACTGGAGTATTTGTTGGGAAGTCCTTGGGAAAGAACATCCAAGGAAAGGGAATCACAAATTCAAAAACCTTTAGGCAGAAAAGAAATAATGTATTTTTGATAACAAATTTTATTAATTGTCCGGAAATCTGTGCTTGATGCATAGATCTCAGGAAATTCTACTGATATAAACTACACATGTACTGTGCAAAATAATCATTATCTGAGACAGTTAATGAATTCAAAATTGTATTCAGACATGAAACTTTAGGAACCATAACATATTTAGCAAACATTTGCAGGGGGTTGAGATAAGGAAGAGTAAAAGTGCAAGGAGTTGAGCCCAGAGAGATGGGAAAAGCTGGAGCAGTTGGGAGATTTTCCCAAGAGTAATCAAAAGTAACCACTAGAAGGTAAATAAAAAGGGAAGTAGCAATGATAGGTTCTATGTTTACAAAGTGGAGGGAACACTATAGGAAGAATAGTTGATGGGGAGCAGGCAGGAAGCCATGGCAGTGGTTCTGAAGAAATGACATTGGAGTGGCTGAGGATGGTGATGATGGGAAGGGACACAGCATATTATGTTCCATTCAGCGGGTGGTGGGTGCTCACCTAGTCCTCCTCCTCCTCCTGTCCTGGGACCCAACCCCTGGGCTTATTCTCCCCTCCCCATCCCAAGATGGCAATGAGGGTTACTCAGCCCCTGAGTTTATGTGCCTTCTGGGTCCTCAGTGGTCACTGCTTCCTGCTGTTGATCTTGTCTCCTAAAGACGTTTTTTCTTCAGTGAGTAGATCTGAAGAATGACACAGCCCTCACTAATCTGCTCTTGCTCCTGCTTGGGGAAGAGGGCACTTGGCAGAAGAGGTGGGACTACTCTAGTGTACTTGTCCAACTTGCGTTCACTGCCCAGGCAGAGGAAAGCTGAAGGATTACT
Organism: Antrozous pallidus; assembly: GCA_027563665.1. Taxonomy (NCBI): domain Eukaryota; kingdom Metazoa; phylum Chordata; class Mammalia; order Chiroptera; family Vespertilionidae; genus Antrozous; species Antrozous pallidus. Next base: position 26,724,326 of record CM050509.1, on the reverse strand, counting down.
GCTCCTGTGGCTCTGTGCTCCCTCCTTGTCCCAAAACAAATGAAGGGAAAGCTGGAAATTTTCTTTCACAAGGAGACAAATTTTTCTGTCTTTGTGATAGGGAGGGAATATATTTTTGAAATGCCTTTTCTGGCAATAACAGAAATATATTCTTATCAGAGAAAATTGAAAAGTACAAGAACATATAAGGAAGACTAACCAGTATTCATAATACTACCCTGCAGGTTTGCATATTTTTTTTAGTCATGCATACTTATTTTTAAATAGGTCATACATACTGAATATACTTGTGTATCTCACTCTTTTCACTTTGCGGTTTAAGCATTTCCCTATGTCATTAAAATTTCTCCACACAATTTTTAATCTGCAAAGTAGTCTTTTTAAAAAATAACTCTTTGCATAATGTTTTCCTATTTGGGCTGTTATGCAATTTTTACCATGATAGGTAGGTCTGTGATGAGCATCTTTGTTTATATATCTGCCTGCATTTTGGGTGGCCTCTCTCCCTCTAATTTTCTAGAAGGGGAATTAGTAAGGGGAGTTGTGTAGACCTGACAGGAAAGAAAATCTCTATGTAGGATAATTCCCACCAAAAGGTAACTCTGGTCCTGTTAGTAGAAAAGATAAAAGACAGGGGCTGGTGTTTTCCACTTTGTAAGACCCTATGTTCCCCACATCACTTCATTGTTCACCAAGCGGTGGCTACTAGGTGTCTGTGTTAGAAATCATCTCTTTTCTCCAGAGACCTGCGGGATTGTGAGCTTCAGAGGCAACTAAGCCTGGATTTCATCCATTTCTCTTCCTCTTGTGGTGCAGCAGAGATCCCTCTATGCCTGTGCTTCCATAGAATCAGCTAAGCAACCTTGAGCGCTGCCATTTTTTTCCTTAGGGGCCCGTTTCTTCATATGTACAACAAGTGAGAAGAGTGTTTGTATGTGACCAGATTTTGTTATTGTTGACACTTAAGCAGCAGAACTCTTATTTCAAATTAAAAACCTTACAAGAGCCCCATCTGTAAAAGAGATTAAGGAGCAGTTTAGTTGTCCTGTTAGAGGTGTGTAAAGAAGAGTGTGTGTGTGTGTGTGTGTGTGTGTGTGTGTGTGTAAGACAGTGCTCTGGTTTGAAAACTCTGGCCTAAAGGATAGAAATTCACTGCAGTTGCTGAAGTTTTTTTTAAAAAATTGTCTTTCATCTATATTTAAATCCTCCAAATGTGCTGATAGATGAAATATTTTCTCTTACAGACAATTTGGAAATTAGACAAAGTGGAGCACAAAGTCATGGATGTTTAGAGAGGGAGTGAGCAGTATGTGAGACCCGCTGAAAGGGTGACCCTGGCACTTCTAAGAAGGCAACTACACAATGAACTCTTCCTAAAAAAGCAGTGTCAGTTTATCCCCCGGTTGCCACCGCCCCCTCAGCGGGTTGGAATTGCTTGTTTTCACCCTCCCTTTCTTGGAGTAATTTTAGACCAAACTTGAGTCCACATGCTAGAAATTTGAACCCAGAGTAACCTACAAACAGGTACTTTACTGAGACCCAAACACTGTGAAAGATATGAATAGGGGAGTGAATGTGACAAGACAGTTTCCTCCAGACCCTGGGACACTGAAGCACGGGGAGGAGGTTGAGTTTCAGCATCCTGACAGTCTGTTAGGTTAGCTCCAATCCCAGCAGCACCGACCTGCCTGGAGGGGCCAAGGTCTGTGGGCCCCAAGTAGGAAAAGAAGGAGTAGCTCCGAAGCCTTGCCTGAGCTCAGCAGGGAAGCAGCAGGCCAGGAAGGAGCATGGGGTGGATGGCAATGAGCTGGAATCTGTAAATTCACCACCAGGAGCCCTCCCACCCCTTGCTGCACAGTGTGTGGTGGGGTGCTATAGGTGAGGGGAAGAAGGTTCCAGTGTCCTCAGAGGAGGGATGGTGCTACTTAACCCTGGAGACCAGACTTCTCTCTTAGAGGCATGGTAATCTTAGTCTTCAGGATCCTCAGTGATGTGTAAAAAGCTGGAATGACCCCTGAAGTTGTTGAAAGCGCCTTCCCCTCCCCCTGAAACCCGCCCCAGCCAGCAGGTGAAAGGCTTGCCCACACAAAGAAGCAGGTTGAAAATGTGGAATTCGAACCAATTTACGGGAGATTGTCGCCCAGATTCCCAGCAGACCTCAAGCAAAGAAACCTGTGGCCAGTAGTAGATGAAGTTAAAAACAGTGCACCAGGCCAAGCTTATTGGAAAGTCCTAGTTTAGTTATACTGGGATAGCAAAGTAACAGGATTAAAGGGATTAAGGAAATTACCTCAAACAGCTGAGAAGGCAGTAAAAAAACACTGGTTCTATTTGTTTTCTTCCTAGACTCCATACAAATACACTGGGGCCGTGTGGCCAGAGCGAAACGAAAGGGCTTTCAGGGGACACAGCGGCATGGCCAAGGGTCAGGGATTGAGGGAAGTCGGTGGGGGAGGAGTAGAAAGTGGGCTCCAGGCTTGGAATGAGAGCGAGCCTCTTTTAGAAAATAAGTATGTGGACTGAGTTGACAAGTAGAAAAGAAAAGGCCATTCGGAGTTTTAGAAGATCCTTTAGATTTTTTAGAGATCTAACATGCACTTTGAAAAACCAAACCTTCTGTTCTTTAATGCTGGTTCTCCAACTTCTGCCATCACAGTTGAAATATATTTATTTCCTCATAGGGATTCATGTAATCTACTTAATTTTAATAAGGTAATTGAGATTTCCGAAGGGTTTTCGTTTTGTAAATATTTCAGCTTGGCTCAAGTTCTTCCCCACCCAGTGCACAAAGGTAAAAGGTGCCCCTTTTTTGCTGGTTCCATTGGCCTCTCAGAGCCATCAACAAGTGCGTGGCCGCGGGAAGTTCGCTTCAGCTACACTGTCCAGCTCCCAGGAAGACAAACTACTTTCTCCTCAGAGTTTCAGTTGAAAATATTGGCAGCTGCTGTATTTTGGTTTACCAGTAGTTAAAAAGAAACCATTTCAAATCACTCCTACCCCCAAGATAGGACCCGGGTTGTAATATCCCAACCCGCATCTAAAGTTTCAGGCTCATAAAATTATCAGGACTCCATTATGTTGGTTATAAAATTTATTGATCTCTCATTTAAGAATTAAGAGTAAACCCTTGAAAAACATGAAAAGAAATAATCCATTCCCCACAACACAAACGAAATCCGAAAAATTATCGCGACAAAGTATAAAATATTGATCACGGCAGAAATCACAACGCAACAAACTAAATGCGGACTGGACAAGCAATCCTATGGCCAAGGACTGCGAGGCGGGAGACACACGCACACTTAGCTATAAATTAACATTGGATTTAGCTGCCGCGCCCCTCCGCGTGGTCAGCCCCCCAAAACCCATGAGGAAAGCAGATGCAACGAGACTGGAGGAGGGAGAGTTGCAGGTTTCAGGCCAGCTTCACTGAAGAGTACGAGTACAGTTTCTCCCATCCACTCACTCCAAGACTAACAGCAAACTAAGGAGACAACATTTTCAAATGCAACCGGAAAACCCGGGAATCCCGGAGGATGAGGGGTCTGTTTTTTCTTTGCAAACATCACAGCGATTCCAGCCTACAAAAGGGGAGGAAAGGGAAGTCGAACTCTAGAAAGTCCTATCTTAGCTGCTCCGGACTTCTTTTTGCTTTTGTACAAAACCGGACAGCTATGGCAAAACTTTCTATCCTCCCCTTCACAGGTACAAGGCAACAGACCCAGGCAAGCAAAGCTAAACAACAAGGCGTCCCAACTTGGGGGTGCGGGGTGGGGTTGGGGTTCAGGGCCGGCGAGCGCAGGGCGGCTCTCAGATGTGGGTCAGAGGCACGGTTCCGTTGACGGCAGTCCCCGCGCCCTGGTAGTGCTGATGTACGGTGTGCAGACGGCCGCCTGGCAGCGGCGAGGCAGCGTCAGCCGCGTCTCCGCCGGGTGGCAGGTACATGCTTATCATGTCGCGCAGGTCTCCAAGGCACGCGCGCTGCGAGTGCGAGGTGATGGCGGGTGGAGGTGAGCTGGGCTCCGTCTTCACCACTGTGCCCATGGGACCCAGGCTCATAGCTGCGGCGGCGGCAGCGGCGGCGGCAGCGGTGGCGGGCTGCTGCCCGTAGGCTGCTGCTGCAGCGGCGGCGGCAGCTGAAGGCGCCATGCCCCCGTAGCCCGAGGCGGCCGCGGCGGCAGCCGCCGCGTTCATGTAGCTCTGGGCCCCTGGTGGCATCATGGGGCTGTACTGCAGGCCTGCCATATCGTAGCGGTGCATCTGAGGCAACGCGGGCGGCGGCGGGCTGCTCATGGTGGTCGGCTGCGCGTAGCCCAGCTGCTCCTGCACCAGCGAGTACGCGCCGTTGGCCCATCCGTTCACGTGTGTGTACGTGTCCAGGCGCTGGCCCACGCCCACCGGGTTGCTGGCGGCTGCAGCGGCGGCGGCGGCAGCGGCGGCGGCAGCCGCGCCGGGGGACAGGAGGCCACCGGGCAAGGAGTACTTGTCCTTCTTGAGCAAAGTCTTGGTCTTGCGACGTGGCCGGTACTTATAGTCCGGGTACTCTTTCATGTGCACAGCGCGCAGTCTCTTGGCCTCGTCGATGAACGGCCGCTTCTCGGCGTCGGTCAGCAGTTTCCAGTCGGCGCCCAAGCGCTTGCTGATCTCAGAGTTGTGCATCTTGGGGTTCTCCAAGGCCATCTTGCGCCGCTGCCCGCGGGACCACACCATGAAGGCGTTCATGGGCCTCTTCACGCGGTCCTGATCACTGCCCCCGCCAGCGCCGCTCGCGCCGCCACCGCTGCCTCCCCCTGCATTCGCACTGCTGGCTGCGTTCGAGCTGCTCTTGCCTGCACCGCCTGGGGCTGCGGGGCCACCAGCTCCTGTCCCTGGAGTGGATGACCCGACGGGGTTCTTCAGTTCAGTCTCCAAAAGGCTGTACATAGCCGGAGCGGGAAGAAGGTGCGCCAGAGTGGCGGGAGGAGAAGGCGCTCTAGGGGCTGGAGCGGCCACAGTAAAAAGGCCTGGGGGCTCCGTCGGAGGGGCACTTGGGGGCCGGTGGGCCAGCGGGTCGGGAGGGAAGGATAGGCTTGCTGAAGCGCTCCGCGCCAGGTCTAACAGGCACCCGCAGGCCACTCTCACCTGATGCGTTGCCTGGAGCTGGTCACATTTGCGGTCTGGCCAGGCAATCTCCAGGCCCCTTATATACCTGCTCCATTCCCCTAGGGTTGGGCTCGATCCACCCCTCGCCTGCGGGAGCCACCGTGATTGACAGGTTTGCAATGATGCACTCTGGCCAATCACCACAGAGCCCCTGATCGTCCCCCACAGGGAAAAAAAAAAGTTCGGGGAGCCCTTTCGTTCACCTCCACGCCCCTCTTGGGCCCTGTGACGTGATGAGAGTTATTCAGGAGGCGGGAGTCTCGGAGAGCCACTCAGAGACCACCAATTAGGGTCTCAAAAAGTTTGAAAGAATGAAACTCTAGGGGGTGTCCGAGGGGGAGGGGACGCACGAGCAAGATTGGGGGAAGTGGGGGCAGATGCGCGCCCACGGGGTTCAATCCACAACTTTGCAGCCGTATCCAGGACCACCGGTTACAGGGGCCACCGTGCAAAGCTTTGCGCTGTCTGCGCAAAGATCCTCAAACCGCTTCTGCGGCCAGTGTTTGGACACTGGGCATCGCCAGCATCCTGGAGAGCTTGGAGTGCAAAGCTGGTGCAAAGGAGCTACGCTGGACTGTGGCTCTGAGAAGCCCTCGCTGGAATTAGCCCCTGTCCAAGCGGACAGAGCGGGGGTCAGGAACCCGTGCGCGGGAGACAGGCTTCCGGACCTCGGAGCGCACAGCTGCTGTGAGACTCGGAGAAGGTTGGTTGTGAATGAGAGCAGACAGCTGCATGCGCAAGGCCCAGTTGCTCACAGGCAGTGGTGTGAGTGGGGGCAAAAGGGGTGTACTGGCTTTGGCTCTCTCGCTCCAGGCCCCCGCTTAGCGGCCCCTTTTTGTCTCTGTTCTCTGGCCATTTCGGTTTTCCAGTCCGATGCCCCTTAGGGGGAGGGTCAGGCCCCTTGGAAAATCCGTTTTCATGGCAACACGGAGCCTCTCCAAGTGAAAGAAAAGTTTCGGGGGTGGAGGGGGGTTGGGACGGTGGCCGGAGAGGAGCCGAGGAGGTCTTCAGACGCACCACAGGGCCCCCTCCACTGGCCGCGCACCTGCCAGGATCACTGACTACTGCTGTTGCCGCGCAGCCATGCCGCTTCCCCGGGAAGCGGACTATGCTAACGGAATCCATCCTTCTTTTTTTGTTTTATAGCCTTCCTGACCAGAACTTCCAGACTTGGAGCAAGATACTCACCCATTTGTTGGGTTGTCTGCCAAAAAGTATTGGCCCCAACAATTGCCTCTGCCAATCCAAGCAAGTGGCACAGATTCTGAAACTCCCGGAACAGCCCTAGGCGACGGGTGGAAAGAAGAAACCAGAGGGGTAGAAATGGCAGAGACTGAAATTAGGTGTCCGCGCATTGTGGGCGCCTCTCCCCCGTCCTAGCCTGTGGAAAGGTGGGGAACTAAAAAGAAAGACTTGAATCCAAAGTGTGAAACTTAAACAAACAAACAAACAAAAAAACAAAAACAGGCTTTTAGTGTCTTAGCTCTAATGCAAGACCAGGTGATCCTCCACCACCCTTGGGAGTTTTCCCCTTTCCTGCATGAATTGCAGGCCAGCCCCCTTTGGGGCTGGCAGACCGCTGGCACCAGAATCCAGGCTCCCTCCCGGTATTATCTCCTGGATGCTTGGGTCTCGAAACTTGTCCCTTAAGTCTGGGTTCCATCTGGTCCAGGTCTTCTTGTTCATCAGGACAGAAGGAAGGAAACGTCCACAACCAAAGGCTGTGATCATTTGAATGAATGTAAGGATATAGAGTTTGAAAGTAAACCATCTGCAATGGTTCTGTGTGTAGGTTTTATTTTTGTTTTGTGTGTGTGTGTGTGTGTGTGTGTGTGTGTGTGCGCGCGCGCGCGCGCGCGTGCCCGTGTTGGTGTGCAGGCACGCAAGCACGTGCATGGGTGTGCACACTCAAGCTGACACTGACTGAAAGACGCGGCGCAGAAAACAGAATGATTCCTCAATCCCCAAGTGCACCTGTCTTCTGACAATAAAGTTTTCCTAGGCAAACCCACTTTTCTTGCCCTCTTGCCGCCTTTTCCAGATGCCCTCTTGGGTTCTCTGGGCCTCCTAGGCTGTTGCTAAGTGAAGCGTGTTTTAGGAAAGCACCCAACCGACGCCTGCCTGAAGTCCAGTAGCCTAACAGATGTCAGGATTCCTTCCAAGTTTGAGGACTCCCCTGGGCTTCATATTTCCCCAGGCAAGGGATGAGGTATTGGGACTGAACTCCTCTCAGCAGCAGATTATCTGGGGATCTAGTCACTGCCACCAAGCGTTTGTCTTTTGATCATGTCTTGCCCACGGCTTAGGTAAGCTCATTTGCACACTACATCCTTTTGCCACATTCATGGCAGTCTTTTGCCAGGTCAGACACCTCCTACCACACTCCTGGCTTCCTTTGGAGGCTGTTATAAAACCTGTCCCTGCCTGGAGACTCTGGAATGGTCTGCAAAACCACAAGTAAGAGTCAAGCCGAATTTCCTTGGAAACATTTCCCAGGAAACGTCCTCAACTCAAAACTAGCTTTTCAATAGCCAAGCAAGGTTACCTTTGCGAAGTGTGGGGAGATAGGGAAAGGCTGGAAGGAAAGTGTTCTCTTGGCCCGCCAACATTGCAGCCACAGGCAACAGCCCAGAGGTTCAACCTTCGCTGAAGGTCAGAAGTGTGGGTTCAACAGGGGCTGCATGGAGACCTATGGAGCACCAACTAGTGTATCAGGCATGCACCCTGCGCCTAGGGAAGAAAGCAGAGGGACACTGCCTGATCCAGGACCAGTCTTTTCCAACCTTTCCTAGAGAGCGTGCTCTGCAGTTCTCTTGCTCTTCAGAACCTCCAGGAGCCAGTGGGCAGCATAGAGTCCTAGGCGCCAGGCTGGGATCTGGCCAAGCGCCCCTTCTGATCCCCCTCCCACCCTACTGCCCGCCCCTTCAGCCCAAGATAGAGCAGGTTCCCTCCAACTAGGGCTGCGCCTGGAGTTTCCAGGACCCAGGGCGCGACAACAGCGCCGTTTGTTGGCTTCTGTTGGAAACTTCACTCAGAAGTGCCCCTTTCAGCACGCCGGGACTTGGAGATCTGCTGAGAGAGGTAGTTGGTTTTGCCCCAGGACATAAATGCCCATCCTTAGAGGGAGGGCTATCGCAAAACTCGGGGGGCTGAGGTTCTAGCGTGGTTGGTTCTGCGAGGTCGGGGTGCATAGGGCGCCCCCATTCTGCCTTCCTCCGGTTTCAAGCCGTGGCAAAAATCAGGTGTCCCAAGGGCTACCTTTGTGCAAAGCATACTTTTAGCAGCTGTGCCTCATAGCTACTGGTAGAGAGCAGAGCAGGAAAGTGGTTGTCTTACCACTGGCGGGAGGTGCCCTCTGTTGATACTTTCTCAGCAACTGCTCATGGGGACCTTTCTCAGATTCTCCTGCTGGATTATGTCCCAAACCGTTAGAGGATATTACCCTTTGTGTGCTGAGTGGAATAGGGTGGATGTGTGTGTTACTGCCGGCTGAGATCTGACCTTAGGGTGGAGAGATCGCCTTTTCAAGTGCATTGGAATGGGAGAGAGATCTGGATTAGAGTAAATTTGAAAAACTTATACTGGAGACTCTCTGAAATGCTTTGCTTTACAGCAGAAAAAAAATTTTTTTTTCTTATCTAAAGGCAGTAGTTCCTATTTCTTCCTTGAGAACATCCTTGGACTATTTATTCTGGCCCCTAGCCAAGATTGTATATTTAGGCTAGAGATTGAAGTCTTTAATTAAGAAATCAAAGGTGGAGGTCTGTTGCAGAACCAACCTTCTCTTCTTGTAAGAGGTCAGAAAGCTCACCAACACTTTAACAGGGTGAAGGAAACAGCTCCTTCTAGTTCTCAGAGCATTCAGTTTCCTCTCCCTCCCTCAACACACAGCATCCTCAATGAAACTCATTACAGGTTTGGGAAGGAGCTGAAGACCTCAGTCTGTCTGGCTGGTATTGGTTACAAATAATAACCTAGTTGATGTTCTCTAAAGAAATGTTACTAGGAGCTATTAAAGTGTGTGATGACATGGTCCATGAGGTACCAAAAAGTCTCTTTTGGGGAAGTACAATTGCATTTTGGTGTAGCTCTTTTTGGGATGAAGGGAGCACTTTTACAAGTGAATTTCTCAATTTGATTCACTTGGTTAGGTGATCTGTTCCTGGTAAGATAACTGGGAATCCCGGTGGACCACATCTTGGAGCTTAGTTGCTAAGATTCCTTTCACAGACAGAATATTAAGATATTCATAACCAGCTCTTGTTTTCCTAGGTGCGGAGCAACTATGAGGAAATTGACAATATTTGTCTTCAGAGCTCTCTTGCCTTTCTCACAACCCAAATACAACCCCTGACACTGCCACCTCCCTGGAGGAAGAAAGGCTCTACCAGGAACTGGTCCCACTTCCAGGGGGTCTTCCGGGTCATGATCCTCTACTTCTTTGTCTCTCTCTACTCCCCAACATCCCCACCCCCCAACTCTCCAAGTTGACAAACAGCTTACCTCTGCGGAACATCCTTCCCTGGAATTCGGCACCCTACTGCCTTTCCATTTGGTACTGTAGCCTTTTCCTGTTCCTACTGTGGCCCCAACAACATAACCCTCAACAGCGCCAAAGTGGCTTGCCAGAAACCCTGGCTAGGAAGATCAGCTAAAAATCGTTATAGCATGTAATGTTGTTTAAATTACTTCATGACCTCACAATTCAGACAGCGGGAGCTTGGGGAGGGCGGGGGGGTGAGTGCTGGAAGGAAGCAAAGATCCAGCTGGCCTAGCAGTGTCCCCCGCCCCCCAGGGAAGGATACTTGTAAGGTCACGTGACCTCTAGGCACCTGCCGTGTGACTAGGCACCTGCTGTGTGACTAGGCACCACCGTTGGTCCTGGGCTCCAGAGGGCGGCTCAAGGCTGGGGAGAGCCTCCTCCAGGAACAAATTTTAAACTTCAATGCAGCATCCTCTCCATCCCTTCTTCTTTTTTAAAAAATCACTCTTTTTCGTTTTCTTTTAAGAGAGTGGAGAGCCATTGAATTCGATGCGAGGAATATCTACGTTTTGTTTTGTTCTGTGTGCCGCTTTTCGGCCGTCATTTATTTTCATTTTGCTAAATCTTTGTCATACACCTACTGTGTGCTGTGTTAGGTTCCAGGTACGGTATGAGACCCCGCTCCTTCACATTCCGCAGCAGAAGTGGGGAAAAGGAAAGCTCAGGAAGGCTGGCAGGGGCCAAGCGGGTTCGGGTTCGCAGTGCGCTTTTCCCGGCTGGGAGGAGCAGGGCTGCGGCGCCGCAGGATGCTCGGATATCTGAAGTCGCAGCCGCCGCGCGCCCTTGCACGGCTCGGACCGAGAGCTGGACAGAGGACAGAGCCAGGGAATAGCTGCTGTGCCGCCGCTTGCCAAGCATGAAGATGCCTATCTTCAGCACTATCCTTTCTGCACGGATCGTGACCAAAAGGTGCAACAAAGCTAGGTCTGTCCGGAGGCCCAGCTAAGCTGTCTTTTGGGCGCCTAGGCAGCGATCACCCCAATTTCATTTATCCGTCGCCAGGCTATGACCTCGAAGCTTTGCTAATGTGATGTTTATGTAATTAACACCGCTTCTCCTGTTTTTGAACATATTTTCTCCCCCAGCACAGCCAAGCTTTCATTTGAAAACGCTGCAGGAAGAACGTTAAATACCCCTTTCTAATGGGAAAAACTGCCCCTTTTGTGGAATGGTTTCTTTACAAAGCCAATAACCAATCTTATTTTCTAGTTCCAATGGCTCTCCCTTTATGAGTTATATTATTAAAGAAATTCGACACTAATTGCGCCGATTTAACTTGTTAATTAGTTCCAAATAAACTATTCATTAGTGGTAAAATAAAATAAAACCCATGTGCCTAGATATGATTCCACGTTCACATATTGTAGTGTCTGCATAGCATAAGCATACTAAATTAAGTTCCTAAAAGATTTCTTCTCAGGATATATAATTAAAATATATTCTACTTTAATTGACATTATAGAGGACATAAATGAGGTTTTCCTTTTAGAAAGAAATAGCCATTTCTAAATAAAGCTTGCAGTCTGGAGAATGGAGGCTTCAGCCAAATGAATAGTCATTACTACCTTTTCAACGACGTGGGCCTTTTGATCAGAAAAGAAATTAGCTCTAAAAACAGACAATGGAAGCCTGCCCTGCAATAGGAAGAAAATTATACGGCCAAGGCTCTTCACAACACCTATTTCTATAAACCATAGAGCTCCTTGCTTTTCAATTACAGCTGTTCATTTCATATAAGGAAAGGGGAAAAACAGGCCCCTAATGTAAACTCGCTTTTACCATAAAGCCTGGCTCATGGCGCACAGCCAGGCTGACTACTTACTATTGTTTTTAGTCCTCTCATCAATTAGCTAATACTATATATTTTAAATGACTCTGAGGGTATTCACAGACTCCCTCCCTTCTTCCCCACCCAGACAAAACCCAAGCTGGACTCCCATGAAAAGACTACCATTCTGTGCACAGACACTTACATGTACAAAGTTTAATGTTTTTATTGTTCCCCAGAGAAAAACCATATTGAAAATCATGCTTTGTTGTTTTTTTTCTTATATATATTTCTTAGACCATTATTGAAAGACCCAGATGAGGTGATGACAGGGGAGGGACATAAATGAGCAGCTTTCAGTATTGTTTCTAATTGTTCACAGAGATAAATCCATCTCCAGATAATTTTTCTGTGCCCTCTAGACCATAATTTGGCTTACACATCTTTGTGTTTTAAAAATATGAATTTTGAAATTTGCTAATCCCATTGGATTGGTGTCATTAAAGATAATTTCATTTTTTTTTCAAAATGAATAACTCTTCACCATTTCACCATTTTGGTGAAATTAGCTTCTAAGAAGAAAAAAATCCCATTTCTATTGTGAGCTGAAAAATAAAACCTTCAACATACATAAAGCAATAATATGAGAAAAATATTCAGTAATTACCACAGAGTGATAGTAAGCCATTAGATACCTGTTCTAGAAACATCAAAATAGAATTATAGGCTGGGAAAGCTTTGCTTCCTTTGAAAGTAAAATACTTACTTATCTATCTGATCTTTATAAATAACTACAAAAATTAGAGGAACTAAACAATAGTACAGTCCTATAGAGTTGGCCTGAAAATTTAATCATTGGAGTTATGCTAGTAAAAGGATTTAGAGTCATATTTAAAAAAATCAATTAAAGATATTTGATTTAGCTCTGGAGGTGTGGTTTGGTCGAGCATTGTCTCATGCCCCCAAAGGTTGGTAGTTTGATTTCCAATTAGGACACATACCCTGTTTGGGGTTCAATGCCTGGTGGGGTGTACAAGAGGCAGGGGTCCATGTTTCGCTTTCTCATGGATGTTTCTCTCTATTTCCTTCTCCCTTCTTCTTTCTCTACCTCTCCCTTCCTCTCTCTCCCAAATCAATTTTAAAATTCTTTTTAAAAAAAAGATTGGATTTATTCACTATTAAATAAAAACATTTTACATAAGTATAAAACAATAAAATAATAACCATGGACTTGTCCTTCAGATGTGTCATGCTCTTTATTTTTTAAACAACTTCCATCTTAGGAGGAAAGGATGGAAAAGAGTAGAGCCATTATGATGGCTGCTTAAACAGCTTCAAAAGAACAATGACAAAGAATTGTTTCCAAAATAGTTCTTAGGCTCCTGTTTTCATCATGCATTCCTTGTTGAGTATGTTTCTATTTGGAGGCTTCCTAACATATTTTTGATTTGCAGTAAATTAGTATGCTTCCCTTTTGGTATTGAGCATTAATTTCTTTGCTGTTTTATTCCAATAGATGTCAGAATAAAGTTAGCAAAAGCATTTTGCCAAAAAGCACAGAGTTGCCACATCCACAATAAAGTTCCTTGATTCTCTCTTAGGTTGCCATAATAGCGAATGCAGTTTTACCAATACACAAGTATGAGACTGTTGCTCTGGTCTATTGCCTGTTTTCAGAAAGTATTCTACAGGAGTTGGGGGAAACTGTCACCTTCCCAAAGTGAGGTTTAGTACCAGAGGTCAGCAAAGTGCAGTTGCAGATCAGTAACCCGGAAGTTATTTAGACTGACTAGGAGCAGCATGATTATTTTGTTTGGTTTGATTTTGTTACAGCACTTAACTTTCAAATTGGAAGGAGGAATCAGGTATGTGATGTTGTGGGCAGTTGAATTGAAATTTGGGACGAGTACCAAAACTGCTAGCAAAGAGACACAAATCTTTAACTTCAGCTTGGAAGGGGACAATATATTCACTATATGATTAGAAATAAATATTTCTCAGGATGTTGACATGAAATGGTGCCCGGGTGTTTACACTATATTTATATATTGGGCAAGTTTTTTTGAAGTATAATTGGCACATAACATTATATTAGTTACAGTTGTACAATATTCCATATTTGTTTATATTTTTAAATTATCACCAGAATAAGTGGTTTACATCCATACCACATATAGTTACACATTTATTCTTCTTGTAATGTAGACTTTTAAAATCTATTCACTTGGCAACTTTCAAATATGCAATGCAGTATTACTAACTATATTGGGCAAGTTTTTTAATCTCCTTGAACTTCAGTTTTCTCATCTGAACAAGGTGGATAACTTGGCCTTCACTGGATTAGGATGGAAAGACAATGAGGTAATATAGCTGAAAGCACCTGGCACTCTATTTAGCACAGAGCATACTCAATTAAGGGTTGTCTTGTTTTCAACTAGGCTTTCTTTTTCACCTAAAACAGGGTTGAAAATTCCTTTAGTGAGGGAGAGAATTGGCCATGTCTCTTTTCTTACCCCTTACATGGCTATGCACAGATGTTTGTGGAATGAATCATAGTCATTGAGAAAGTCCTTTTGGAAGAAAGAAAGAATGAACTAATTACTCCACGGTTCCAATTTTGTATCACACTTTCCACATTCAGCAAGTCACTTGAGATTGTTTCTGTCAAGGCTCTCTAGAAAGCACTTATTGAGGTGCCCCTTGTATTTAAGTCTGAGATAACATAAAATATCCTTTAAAATGCAGGCATACTTGATGTTAAATATATATTTAATTCATGCCATATGAATCTTAAATCCTTTATTTTTTTTCTTAAAATGTAAGTTTCATTTCTTTCAGAGCTCAGTAGAAAGTATATTCTTTCTACAGATTATATCAGGAGTCATGTTGGATTAGGAGCAAAGTCTTGTTCAGATTTCATAACTTTCATGTTTACTCTGAGGTCTCAGAAATAGGCACAATTAACCAAGCCAAATGAAAAAAAAGTCATATTAATCACTTGCAGATATTAAAGTCTTACGGTTCTTCACAGTCTTCTAAAAAGACTTAGAAAATTACAAAACTATTTTAAAATAGAGAGAGGTCAGTTCAGACTGAGCAATTCTGTGGTTAGTCTGTGTCATTGCATTTGAAGAAATATATCTAACATGAAACGTTGACTTTTAGATGAAATTTTTGCTGAAAGACTAGGCAGGGCTCTGATGCATAAAAATGCAGCACAGAGGGGAAGAACCAAGACAGCAGCATAGGTGAACACCTGTACTAGCTGCCTCCCACAACCACATAAAAATTACAACTAAAATACAGAATAACTATCATCCAGAACTGCTGGAAAGCTGGCTGAGTACTACAACTAAAGAGGTAAAGAAGCAAGCATATTGAGACTGGTAAGAGATATGGAGGTGCAGAACGGGCTGGCATCCAGGTGTGCCATTTTTTTTAACTGGAAAGGAGATACAAGCTCCCACTTGCTCTGAGCTCCAGTGCTAGGCAAGACTCTGGGAGACCCAGACACATATGGGGAGAAACTGGACTATCTGGCATTGGGGAAGAAATTCAGGGTGGCTTTCTTTTAGATGGAGGTGCTCACAAGGGTCATTGTTCCTGTGCTGGGACCTCAGTGAAGGGCTGACTGGCTGCCATTGCTGTTTGCTCTGTCCTGGAGATTCCCTGAGACCCAATTTACAACTCCACCCAAGCTGTGTGCAGCAGCTTTTGAATATGAATGGCCTGTCCTTTCTCAGCCTAAACCCTCTCAAACAAGCTGCAGCTGGGTCAGGGCACCCTAAAGCTATCAAAAGAAGGCCCAAGGCCAGAAACCAGCACCAGCCTGCCTTGTTTACATCTGGGTCTCATCTGGGGACTCCAACCTGATACAAAGAGGAGGAAACTTCAGATCTCTCTGTAGCTCCTGCTTGGTGGCCCCAGGCAGGAGATGACTTTGTACCTCCTTGGAGATCCAAAAGCCAGTGTACCCAATGGTCAGTCTAGACCCTACCAGATTACAACTCTTCACATCCATAAGCGACACACTCAAGGGGGTAGACTCAGTGAGCACCAAAGCCCCACTGAAGCAAGTCCTATCCCATAAGGGTATCCCCTACTCAGCAGCTCTTCCATTGTAGACACAGCTTGTCCCCACAGCCAATTGGCCTGGAAGTCAACTCCTCCCAGTGATACCAATAGCAATAAAGGCTCAACTACAACAAATCTGTGCACACAGCCCACAAAGGGGTGGACCAAGAGTATCCACCTCAGGTGACTGGGGAAAATGAACCACTGGTCCCTATAGAACACCTATTATACAAGGCCACCCTATCAACTCAAGGAGATTTAGCAGCTACCCAATACATAGAAAAAAACACATGGAAGTAGCCCAAATGCAGAGACAAAGAAAAATGTCACAAATGAAAGAAATGGAAGAAAGTAAACTACTGGATATAGAATTCAAAACCACAGTTATAAGGTTACTCAAGAATCTTCTCAAAACTCCGAGGAACTTAGTGAGACCTTCTAGGATCTTAAGAGAGAATGCAAAAAAAAAAAAATAGAGGAAACGGACCAGTCAGAAATTAAGCATACACTGACTGAAATAAAGAATAATATACAGCGATTCAACAGTGGACTAGAGGATCCCAAGAATCAACACAAATATTTGAAATATGAGGAAGCAAAAAATACCCATCTGGAAGAGCAAAAAGAAAAAAGAATCCAAAAATATGAAGATAGTGTAAGGAGCCTCTGGGACAACTTCAAGTGTACCAACATCCAAATTATGGGGGTGCCAAAATAAGAGAGAGAGCAAGATATTGAAAACTTATTTGAAGAGCCGAGACCAGTTTGGCTCAGTGGATAGAGCATCAGACTGTGGACTGGAGGGTCTCGGGATCGATTCCGGATGGGGGCATGTACCTTGGCTGCGGGCACATCCCCAGTGGGGGGCGTGCAAGAGGCAGCTGATCGATGTTTCTCTCTCATCGATGTTTCTGACTTTCTATCCCTCTCCCTTCCACTCTGTAAAAAATCAATAAAAAATTTAAAAAAATAAAAAAGAAAACCTATTTGAAGAAATAATGACAGAAAACTTTCCCTACCTGGTGAAAGAAATAGACTTACAAGTCCAGGAAGCACAAAGAACCACAAACAAGAGGAATCCAATGAGGATCACATCAAGACAGATCATAATTAAAATTCCAAGGGCAAAAGACAAAGAGAAAAATCTTAAAAGCAGAAAGAGAAAAATAGTTGGTTACCTACAAGGGAGTACCCATATGGCTGTCATCTGATTTCTTAACAGAAACTATGCAGGCCAGAAGGGAGTGGCAAGAAATATTCAAAGTGATGAATAGCAAGAATCTACAACCAAGATTACTCTACCCATCAAAGCTATCATTTAGAATTGAAGGTCAGATAAAGAGCTTCATAGAAAAGAAAAAGCTAAAGGAGTTCATCACCACCAAATCAGTATTATATAAAATACTGAAGTGTATTATTTACAAAGAGGAAGAGGAAGAAAAAGGTAAAGATAAAAAATTATGAACAACAAAGTGACAATAAATACATATCTATCAATAAGTGAATCTAAAAATCAAATGAATAAAAAATCTGATAAACAGAATAAACTGGTGAATGTAATAAAATCAGGGGCATGAAAATGGAGTGGACTGACAATTTTAGACGGGGTGAGGGAGTGGAGGAAGGTGAGGGAATAGATTGGATAAAGATCATACATGCATGCATGCAGTACCTACGGATGAGGACAGTGGGGTGGCGAGGGCCTGGGGTGGGGTGGGAACATGGTGGAGGGGAGCTATGGGAGAAGTAAAAAGGGACATCTGTAATAATCTGAACAATAAAGATTTTTTTCTTTTCCTTTTTTAATCTTTATTGTTCAGTTTATTAATTACATTGTCCCCCTCTTTTTCCCCCTATAGCTCCCCTCCACCCGGTACCCATCCCACCTTCCACCCTCACCTCTCCCCCACTGTCTTCACCCATAGGTGCATGATTTTTGTCTAGTCTCTTGCTGCACTTCCCACACCCCTTTTCTCCCCAAGAATTGTCAGTCCATTCCCTCTCTATGTTCATGATTCTGTTATATTCACCAGTTTATCCTGTTCATCAGATTATTAATTCACTTGATTTTTTTATTCATTTGTTGATAGATGTATATTTGTTGTTCATAATTTATATTTTTACCTTTTTCTTCTTCCTCTTCTTATAGACTATCTTTCAGCAATTCATATAATATTGGTTTAGCAGTAATGAACTACTTTAGCTTTTTCTTATCTGCAAAGCACTTTATCTGATCTTCAATTCTGAATGATAGCTTTGCTGGATAGAGTAATCTTGGTTGTAGATTCTTGCTGTTCATCACTTCGAATATTTCTTGCCACTCCCATCTGGCCTGCATCATTTCTGTTGAGAAATCTGCTGACAATCGTATGGGTGCTCCCTTATAGGTAACCATCTGTTTTTCTCTTGCTGCTTTTAATATTTTCTCTTTATCTTTTGCTCATGGCATTTTAATTATGATGTGTCTTGGTGTGGTCCTCTTTAGATTCCAATATTTTGAGGTTCTGTGCACTTCTTTGGCTTTTAAGTCAATTTCTTTCACCAGGTGGGGGAAGTTTTCAGTCACTATTTCTTCCAGTAGGTTTCCATTATCTTGCTCTCTCTCTTTTTCTGGGACCCCTATAATTTGGATGTTGGTGTGCTTGAGGTTGTCCCAGAGGTCACTTACACTATCTTCAATTATTTGGATTCTTTTGGCTTCTTGCTTTTCCGGCTGAGTGGATTTTGCTTCTTTGTATTTCAGAACTTTGACTTGGTTCTTGAGGACCTCTGGACTGCTTTTAGGTCTTTGTGTAATATTTTTTATTTCAGTCAGTGTATGCTTAATTTCTAGTTGGACCTTTTTCATATCCTCATAGGTCTCATTCATTTCCTCGTAGGTCTTGTTTATTTCCTTGTATTTCTCATTAAGTTCATTGGCCTTTTCTAGGCGCCTCTTGAAAAACCTTATTACTGTGGTTTTAATGTTTAGTCATCTTTTTTTCCTCCATTTCTTTCACATCTGTTTTTTTTTCCCATTTCTCTGCATTGTGGCTGCTTTCCTGAGTTGGTCCATTAGCTCTGTGTTGTAGATGTCTTCTAAGGGACAGTGGCTCAGCCTCACCAGTTACCTGAGGTGGATACTCTTACTGCAATCCTTTATGGGTTGTACAGTATTGTTGAAGTTAAACCCAGATTAGTATTGTTAGACGAGGAGGGTTTGACCTCTAGGCCCATTGACTGAGGGTAACAGGTTTAATGTGCAGAGTCTCTGGGCTGAGCAGGCAGCGTGAACTCCGCCCTATGTGGCAAGTGGGTCTCTGTGCAGTCTGGTAACAGCTGCACACACCTCTGAGAGAAAGCCGCCTCCGGTCTCCACCTGTTGCCAGACAACTCTGCCTCTCCCCAAATGAGTCTTCACACTGAAAGTCTCACCCAGGGTTGTAAAACAAAGCAGTCCAGTGGTCTCCCGAACGAGGGAGCAAGTCACGAGTCCTCTCTGTGAGGTCACACAGTTCTATCCCCAAGTTTATGTGTACTCTCCTCAAGCTCGCCCTCTCCACAGGCTCACAGACCTGTGCTGCGCCAGGGTTTTAGCGTGGCTTCCCCAGACCTCGGACCTTGCCTGGAACTGGGGAATCAGTGCACTGGGAAGCCTTTGCCCTCCCTATTGGAGAAAGCTGGCCAGGTTTGCAGCTGCTCGCCCTTTTCCACTAGTGCGCGCACAGCTCCAAACCTCTGATTCTGCGAGTATCTTCAAGGCTGCGCTCCGCCACTCCTCTGAGTCACAGTGTCCTATCTTTACTTGTATTTGTGGAATTTTCACTCAGGTGATTTTGGATGATGTTTTTTTCTGTTGTTAAGTTGTAGTTTTGGAATTGTTGTCGGGGGCAGCAAGATAGGTGTTTACCTATGCCGCCATCTTGGTTCCTTCCAATAAAGATTTTTTTAAATGCTGCACAGTGAAAAGTTTAAAAGCCCAGACCTGCCCTCTACCCTTCATTAAAATTACCTAACTTCTTTGAGCTTTATTTCATCTATAAAAATGGAAATTAATGATATCCCTAAAGGTGATTGTGGGAAATAAATAAGATTTTATAATAAAGTACTGAATACTGAACTCAGTGCCTGATATAAAGTCATAGAACTTTGTAAATGTAAGGTCACTGTCATCATCGTCGTCATCATCATCATCATCATCATCTCCATAGAAACCTTTTGAGCTATGTAGCACAGATGGGGGAAAAGTTATTTCTGTTTTAACAGATAAGAAAATAGGCTTCATTTTTTCGGAGAACCAAGATGGCGGCATAGGCAAAACACCTATCTTGCCGTCATACACAGCAATTTTAATACAACTTAACGAAAGAACAAACACCTTCCAGAATCACCAGAAAGCTCGCCGACTGAAAATTCCACAAATAAAAGTGAAGATAAGACACTGTGACTTGGAGGAGTGGCAGTGAACAGCATTGAAAGATTCTCGCGCAGAGGTTTGGAGCGTGCGCGAGGCAGAGAGGGAGGGCGGCTGAAAACTGGCCAGTTTTCTCGAACAGGGAGACAAAGACGTCCCACTGGACTGATTCTCCAGCTCTGGGCGAAGTCCAGGGAACCCACTATCATACGGGGTGAAAACTGGACAGTAGGAGGGCACACCGAAGCTCGGGTGCTGCAGGGGTCTCCCGGCTTGTGGAGAAGGCAGCTTGCACGCGAACAGCTCAGCTGCGTGACGGCCCAGAGAGCGCTCTGCGACTCGCTCTCTCATTCGGAAAACCGTCAGACTGCTTTGTTTTACGACCCTGGGTGAGACATTTCGCATGCAGACTCATTTTGGGAGAGTCTGAATTCCCCGGCAGCCGGTGAAGCTCGGCAGCGGCTCTCTCTCAGAGGTGCTGGCAGCCATTGCCCCGGGCGCAGGGTCCCTGGGGCCGCATAGGGCGGAGCTAACACTGTCTGCTTGGCCCTGAGACTCCGCCCATCCAACCTGAGCACAGCTAAGCTTCACAGACAATTGGACTAGAGGTCAACCCCTCCAAGTACTAACAATGATTTACCTGAGCTTAACTTCAGCAAGACTGTGCAGCCCATATCCACCTCAGGTAACCGGGGAGGCTGAGCCACTGTCCCTAGTAGGAAGCCTACCACACAAAGCTAATTGACCAACTCAGGGAAGCAGCCACCATGCAGCAACATGGAAAGAAATCAGATGTGAAAGAAATGGAGGGGAAAAAATGACTGGACGTGGAATTCAAAACCACGGTTATAGGGTTTTTCAAGAGGTTCCAACAAAAGATAGAGGCCTATAAGGAAATAAGCAAGACCACAAAGGAAATGATCAAGACCAACGTGGAAATGAATGAGTCCTACAAGGAAATGAACAAGACCCTCAAGGATATAAATGAGACCTGAAAGGAAATGATCAAGACCAATGTGGAAATGAATGAGTCCTACAAGGAAATGAAGGAGACCCTCAAGGATATAAAGGAGACTCTCAAGGATATGAAAAAGGACCAACCAGAAATTAAGCATACACTGACTGAAATAAAAAATATTATAGAAAGACCTAAAAGTGCTCTGGAGTACCCCAAGAACCAAGTTAAATATTTGAAATACAAAGAGGTTAAATCCACTCAGCTGAAAAAGCAAGAAACCAAAAGAATCCAAAAAATTGAAGATAGTATAAGGGGCCTCTGGGACAACCTCAAGCATACCAACATCCAAATTATAGGGGTGCCAGAAAAAGAGAGAGACCAAGACAATGGAAACCTATTTGAAGAAATAGTGACTGAAAACTTCCCACACCTGGTGAAAGAAATTGACTTAGGAGTCCAAGAAGTGCACCGAACCCCAATATATAGGAACCCTAAGAGGACCACACCAAGGCACATCATAATTAAAATGCCAAGAGCAAAAGACAAAGAGAGAATAATAAAAGCAGCAAGAGAGAAACAGGTGGTTACCTATAAGGGAGCACCCATACGATTGTCAGCGGATTTCTCAACAGAAATGATGCAGGCCAGACGGGAGTGGCAAGAAATATTCAAAGTGATGAACAGCGAGAATCTACAACCAAGATTACTCTATCCAGCAAAGCTATCATTCAGAATTGAAGGTCAGATGAAGTGCTTCACAGATAAGAAAAAGCTAAAGGAGTTCATCACCACCAAACCAACATTATATGAAATGCTAAAGGATATTCTTTAAGAAGAGGAAGAAGAAAAAGGTAAAAATATAAATTATGAACAGCAAATACACATCTAGCAACAAATGAACATATAAATCAAGTGAATTGATAGGCTGATGAACAGGATAAACTGGTGAATATAACAGAGACATGGACATAGAGAGGGAATGGACTGACAATTCTTGGGGAGAAAAGGGTGGTGGGAAGTGCAGCAAGAGACTGGACAAACATCTTGCAACAATGGGAGAGGACAGTGGGGAGGGGGAGCTGAAGGTGGAGGGTGGGATAGGTACAGGGTGGAGGGGAGCTAGAGGGGTATAAAAAGGGGAAACAATGTAATTAATAAACTGAACAATAAAGATTAAAAAATAATAATAATAATAAAAGAAAATAGGCTTAGAAGAATTATGTGATTTGTTCAAAATGGTAGAGCTTATTGTTGGCAAAATCAGGCATAGAAAGAACCCTTCTTGATTCTTTATTCAGTTATCTTTCAACCAAAATATAGTTTGCTTGTACTTTGGCAATATGTGTATTTCTCATTGGGTTGCATAGCCTACTATGTTATTGATATTATACCATATTGAGAAGCATGTAATTATTTCTTTCTATAGTTAAGTAAAGGCCCTAATGATACCCAGGTATCTTAAAGAACAGTGACAAATGGCAGATAATAAATGAGAAGGGAGCCTAATCCCCTAGGTTGTTCCAACAGAGGAGGGCCAGAGAGATATTGCCAGTTTCCAAAATGCACCAATTACAACCATTAAAATCGACATTGAGCCGTAACTGGTTTGGCTCAGTACTCAATGGATGAAGCGTCAGCCTGCAGACTGAAGGGTCCCAGGTTCTATTCTGGTCAAGAGCATGTACCTTGGTTGCAGACACATCTCCAGTAGGGGGTGTTCAGGAGGCAGCCGATTGATGTTTCTCTCTCATTGATGTTTTTAACTCTCTATCTTTCTCCCTTCCTCTCTGTAAAAAAAAATCAATAAAATATATTTTTAAAATAAAATAAAATTGACATTGAGTTAGATTCAGGATTAAATAGGTAAACCAATATGCTAGTGTGAGCTTTTCAGTGCACACAGATCTCTCAAGATGCTTATTTCCTTTCATTCTTAGGAGTCAAAAGAATTCTATATTTTGTTCATCAGCCCTGCCAGGTGGGCTTCACATTGAATGTTATAGCAAAGCAGTCTGATGACCCGGCCTCCAATTCACCCACAGTGACTTCTCACTTTTCCCAGTCTTCAAGTTAATTTCTTGTCTTATGTCATACATATGCAAAGGTAGGTTTGTCAAAAGTTCCAGGAAGAGGGGGGGGCCTGCAAGAGATCAACCAAAAGACTTGTATACATGCATAAAAGCATAACCAATAGATAGATACAAGACACTGTGGGAGGGCAGGTGAGGGCATGTGCTAGGGGATAGGGGAAGCTGGGGGAAGGTCAATGGGGGAAAAAAGGAGACATGTGTAGTGCTAATTGTAATACTTTAAACAATAAAAAAATGGTTCCAGAAAACCAGAATGTGGTGACCATTTATTGAAATCTACTACAGACTGACCCTGTATGTGACTTTTACATATGTTTTCATGTTTATTTAATCTTAGCAACCTGTCTAAGGTTACACACACAGTGACAAGACTTTGATATTTGATCTCCAAATGATGGGTTCTTTCCACTGCACTGCTCTGGGATGGTCTAATTTCCTTATTGTGTGATTTTAGACAATGAAACTTCCTCTCTCTGGATCTCATTTTTCCCACGTGTGAAATTAGGGGGTTGGACTAGATATCTTTTTAAGGGCTCTTTCTCTGATAAGATTTGAAGATTCCAAAAGTTCCCATGTGGTGTCATTTTTAATAGTAAATAAACTAAACTGGGCCTTGATTTCTTCAGTAATGGTCATCCTCTAGATGTGTGAATTAGAGTGATCAGTTCTAGCACCTCAGGCAGCAAGCAAATCTTTGTAGAAGCAGAGTCTATCTAAGAAAGCTAGTCTAGATCTTTTCTACAAGAGCAGTATCCCAGTCTGCTATGGACTCTGGCCGGGGGAAAGTCTCTGGGTTCTATTATGGACAGAATGTTTGTGTCCTCCTCAGATTCATAGGTTGAAATCTAATCCCCAATGTGGTGGTGTTTGGAAATAGAGCTTCTGGGAGGTGATTAGGTCATAAGGATGAAGCCCTCAGGAATGAGATTAGTGCCCTCTTGCTCTCTTTCTGCCAAGTATAGATACAATGCGAAGTTGGCAATCTGCCACCAGGAAGAGGGCTCTCACCAGAAATGAATCATGCTGGTGCCCTGATCTTAGACTTCCCAGCCACCCTAACTGTGAGAAATAAATGTCTGTGTTTTTAGCCATCCAGTCTATGGCATTTTGTTATGGCAGCCCATGCTAAGACAGGTTGGAAGATAGACAGATAAAAAAGTGACTTAAAAGAGCAATTAACTATCACTAGATACATACTCTGCATCTTACAGGAGCTTTGTGGAGGTTTCAGGAGATGGAGGAATCCAGGGATCATGTGCCTGCCCCTTTCTTATCTCTTTAGCCTCATCTCTGTTGCCCCACTTCATATTGCCTCTATTACATTGTGAGGAATTACTTCCTTCATCTTCTTGATCAAACCCTGCTCTTTTGCCAACATCTTTACTAATTTGCTTTCTCTGTTTAGATCTCCTTCTCCAACCATTGTACCCTCTTCCTTCCATTCCTTGACCAAATGCTACTCAATCTTCAACATTCAGTTCAAGTTACCCTTTTTTCATAACATCTTTCCTAATTCTCCTCTAGTTCCACACTCCAGGCTGGGTCAGGCTCCTTTCCTTGATGCTCCAAGATCATGTTTAATTTCTCAGAGATCTTGCCACACAGTCTATTCACCACTTATTTATCTGTCCATCTCACTCTTTAATTGTGAGCTAATTGATGGCAGGGGCTTTTTCCTTCCTTCTGAGTTTCTTTAGCACCTAACCCACTACTGGGTGAGAGGCACCTAGGCAGTATACAACAACTGGGTGTGATTAAGACCGTATATGGGGGACACTGAAATGGGTTATTATAAAGCCAAATAACATTTGGATCCTGCCTTCAAGGAACTTTCAATTTAGTAGGAAGCTGGTCCTCCAGGAGCAGCTCTGGCATTGCTTATGGGACTGGGAAAGTGTCAAAGAAAAATGAATATTTAAGGACATAACACTGTTGGCCATAGGTGTCCTGATAATATTTCCTCCTTCACCCTTATGTGGCAAGTGCCTTGGCTATCATAGTGATTTTATCCATGGAGGTGGGGGGAGAAGGGAAAGGGACATATATGCTACATATTTCAGGTTCCCCTTGCTGAACTGTTTACCCCAGCACATGCCTGCATCTGCGTGGTGCAAGAGGTTCCTTTCCTTTGTCACAAAGGTATTCTTCATTCACCAAGTATTACACCCAAGGGGCTGCTTGAGCCCAAGGAGGTGCCTTGTTCTGATTTGTACAAAATAATGCTATGGTGTAATTGGTGGCCCTGATATTAGTTCCAGAATCAGTTTCTTAAACACAGCACTGTTTTTGTCAGTCTTCACACTTCCAGCCCTAAGGAAGTAAGGGTAGTCTTTGGTACTAGTTGTTTACTCTGTCCTGGCAAGAGCCAGAATATTAAAACTGGAAGTTAGAACCATGAAGAGGACACACAGCAATATATGCAGGATCAAACATTTCTCTCTTCTAACTTTACATTAGTGCTGAGAGTCAGGAGCAGGCCCTTATAAAATTGGAATGAAGATATTCTGGATTCAAATTTTACCTAATATATCATTTAAATCTCAGTTTTCAGGTTTGTAAAGTAGATCTGTTGTTAGCTTTAATGCTATGGCCTCCCATGGCAGAGGATCATCTTGAATAAGTGTCTTAATTTGTTATAAGCCTTTGATCAACCTTCAGAGTCTTAAAATGAGTATCTTTTCTAATTTTGACTAGTTTAGTAGATGCAGCTCCAGAAGAGAGACTTTTCCGAACCGTTCCCCAAAGTCACTAATCTCTTTGAAGAGTTTTAGCAGGGGGTGGTTTTTAGCAGGGGGTGGGGCTGTGACTTGGTCAGATTTGCAGATTGGAAAGCTCATTTTGGCTTGTTGAGTATTTCTCCCAGGGTAATTTGTGCATATGAGATATATGTGAAACCCTTGGTATATTGTTGGTACTCAATTCATGTTTATTGTTTTGGTTGTTAAATTGTTTCTTAATAGCTCAAGTGTGACTTTAGAGGAATCACTTCCTCCCCTGGATCTTCGTTTCTCCAAATACTAGTATAAAATTCAGGTGAGCTGTCCAGTGTTATTTGTTAGCTTTTTAATTATTTCATTCATTGTAACCTTAGGTTACTTCCTTTCTCAGTGACCCTTAGCCCAGAAAACCTGGGTTCTTGTACAATCTATTTCATTAAAGCTTTAACATCTTTCACCTGACATAATATCCATTTCTGTTTGGATTACAATTAGATTTTTTTAAATACCATGAAAAATAAATTAAATAAAATACATGCTGGTATTCTTGGAAAAGAGGCAGCTGTATTAGTGACCTCCAGGAGGAACTCTGTAAATAACAAAGCAGACTCTATTTTAACAGCCTTTGTGGTTGCTTTTGTCCTCATTTTGGTAAGTTATCCCTTTAAGGGACTAGAGGACACTTAACAAAGAAGGGTATAGTCAAGATCAACTAGAGATTAGACATTATCTAACATCAATAAAATTTCATATTGGTAGGAAGGAAATAATTAATTGCTCAAACATTTACAGTTGTATTAGGTCAAGAAGCTAAGCTGATGCTAGTTATTCTGCCTTGTACAGTATGGAAGAAACAGATGCTTATTTCCAGGAACTCAGTACATGTAAAGAAGAACTGAAACAACAGCTGAGCCTCCCCTCAGGATATTTGCAAATGTGTAAGGTGCTATAGGGGAGAGAAGGAGCCATTTTTTTGTGATGGTTTAGAAAGGATTCTTGGAGAAGGTGGTTGGAGTTGTGAACTGTGCCTTAAAAGACACAGTGGAAAAGATTCCTACGGGAGAAGCAGCTAGCACAAAGATCCATGGGTAAGTTGGTCTGAGGCATGTTTGGGAAATGGGTGAGATTAGTGGGCTAAGAGCTAGAAGGCAGAGAAAGGTGGGAGTTGGGGTTAAATTGTGGAGGACATTAAAAGTCAAGCTGAAGACTTTGACTTCATTCTCTGTGCAGTGAAATGACAGCAGTTCTCTCCCACTACCTCAGGTAAGATTTGCATACAGTGTATCAATGTTCGTATTCAAAATCAGTTATTCATTGTAATGGAGAAATCTGGTTTTTTATCAAGTTTTGTGAGACATCAATCCAAAAAGGAAAATGCCTTGGTAGTTGTTAGTGCATAGTAGAGGCAATGTGGAGAAGCTGTGAGGTGCTGCAGCAGAAATCCAGAGACCAGAGCTTTGAGTACTGGCTTGGTGATGTGACCACCCAAGGCAAAGTCACTTCCCTCTTGTGAATATTCTTGTGCTCACCTGTGAAAGATGGATGACCATTGTCTTCTCAGATGGTTATGTTAATGAAATGATATGAGTGAGAAAATATTTTTGTAAACAGTAAAATGCTATCTCTAAGTAAATAACTTGTTTTAAGAAACAAAGCTTCAGTGAAACTGCATTCAAAAGGAGAGATTTCCACAGGTGTTTCAGCTCATTTAGCCTAGGGCCAATGGGGTGAGGCATTCCCTTCCCATTTCCCATTCCATGCTAGGCCCCCATGCCTCCTATTTTTTAAATTTTATACTGCTCACAATCAACCAAACTTTAACATTTTTAAAAGAGAAATCAATCTTTGAGCTTAATTGTATGTACCTTTAATTAAGGAGCTATAGAGTCTTAATTAATTAATTAATTAATTAACCACAAATGTTACTACCAAAGGCCAGATACTCTTCTAGACACTTGGAAGACTTCGGGCAGCAAAATAAAAATCCCTTCTCTTGTGGAACTTCCATTCTATTGTACCAGTATGTGTATGAGGGGCAAGCAATAAACAGTTAAACATAATAAAAATGTGTAGTACATGAGATGATAAGTGCTGTGTAAAAAAATAAAGCAGGATGAGGAAGGTTGGGTGTGCTGCATTTGAGAGCAGTCTACAATTTAAATGGGGGAAAAAAACAAGTAAAAGAACATTGCAAATTGAAAAACCCTAGACAAATGTTAGAGATTTATATTTTTAGAAAAGTTTGGAACTTCCAAAGTTATCTGTATATTTTTGTAGGATTGTCTCACTTTAATGAACTTCAGTCAGTCAGTCATTCATTCAATTTTATTGACTGCCTGCTTGAACAAATGAATAAATGCTGATGATAATAGCTATTATTATGGAGTGTCTGCTATGTAGTAAGCATTATTTACTAGTAACTCATTTAATGCTTGTAACAACTCACTAATGTAGACATATATATCAAGTGAGCAAAACTCTAGAATATAGGCAGTGAATCAGATCAAAGGAACCCTTCTTTATAAAAAGTAAAATTTGGGAAAAAAATGGCTTTGATGGAGATTACTATGTCTTTCAAATTGGCAGTCAGTTGCTTATCAAATTCTGGCATTGTCTTCCCTTCCATTACCTTTGGTTCTTTATCAGAAGTCACCAGTGAATTCAAGATGTGGCTATTTTAAAGAAGTTTTCTTACCAGCTGCTATGGTAGGCAGGTTGATGTGGTTGGTAGTCAAACTTTATCATACAAAGTTGAAGACCCCATATTGTGTACAGTGCATTCAGTTTTGTACGGTGCCTTCATGTGACCCTTCATATATAGAGGAATGATATTAAGGAAATTATGAGAGTGCCTATACCCTGTAGATTTTTGTCCATTATAGCTACTAAATAAATAACAAATATAGTATTATGTTCTGGTTGGAAGCACTGAGAAAGGAAATTCTCAGTTTCCAGGTTGCATATCAAGTAACTAATCAGTTCAAAGGGAATGAGGATGAGGGGACCTGGAAAATTTAGAATTGGAAACCAAGAAGAAAGGCAGATGAGAAGTCCTGGTCACACTTCCAGGCCAGAATGACATGGGCTGTTAGGAGAAAGACCCAGTTGTCACTCTATCCCTCCCTTGCTCTTCCCTTACTCCTCAGCTCCAGTACTACAATTCAATAAGTGTCTGACTATATATATATACATATATATATATATTCTTTAAAGTATTACAAATAGTAGTACATATGTTTTTTTCCCATTAACTTCCCCCAGGCCTCCCCTACCCCCCAGCACATGCCCTCACCTGCCCCCCCCCCACCAGTGTCTTGTATCCATTGGTTATGCTTTTATGCATCCATCCATACAAGTCCTTTGGTTGATCTTTTACAGCCCCCAACCCTCACTCTCCCCTGCCTTCCCACTGTAGTTTGACAGTCTGTTCAATGCTTCTTTGCCTCTGTATCTATCTTTTCCCCCTGTTTCTTTTTTTAAAAAAAAATCTTGCATTTGCATACTAGATATAAACATATAAGAACAAAAAATGTTTGAGTCTCAGTTTCAGTGTCCAACAGTTCTGAGTCCCAGTTTCAATGTCAAATATTTCCGTATGTGTACATGTTAGCAATGGTATCTGAATGGTGGACAAATGGTGGCAATGCAGGTTCCACGCTCTCTGGTTTGGTCCTGGGATGTCTGCAGCAATGCACAGCTGCTGACTGTTAGCATGGCAAGGTGTCATCAGTGTCTTCCATCTCTGGCCTGTCTTTGAGGTTGGAACAGACCTGTCAGTTCCTCTTTGTTGCAGGAATCCATATGGTCTTGTAGTTGTTTTCTGAAAATATACAAATATATTCCCGACCAAAAGTTAATAAAGGAATCTTTTCTGTAAATTAGACTTGGGATTTTTGTTTTATTTTTGCCCAAATGATTTTCCTTTGGATTTTTTTGACACCTTGTGAAGTGTCTGACTATTGTTGAGGTATAAAACCAGCTAGAAATGACTCTGTGCTTTCTGCTGGAGAACACCAAATAACCATAGAGAATGCTATCAAAACCTGCCTGTTCTGCTGTTTCAATTGATAGCTTTTAAATTAAATCTATGGCTTCCCTTCCATACCTAAAGCTATTACCTCACCACCTCTTTACTGGTTTATTTAAATAGCTTCTGAAATTCTAAGATTTCTAACATCCAGATTTGACTGTGTCACTTAACTATTTTGAATTGTTCAGCAACTTTCCACTCTTGAATGTGGCATGTAAAGGTTTTTATGATCTGACCTTTGCCTGCCTCTCTCTTCCTTCCCTCCTATTATATTTCAGTCCAAGCTTTACCTCCTCCATCCAGGAAGTCATCCCTGATTTCTTGGCATCGTACTGTGTTCCTACCACTGTGGATCTTGTATACAATTTTCCTCTTATTACATAATTTCATAATTATTTGCTTGCTTTTCCTTCTCTGTACCATGATTAGAATCACTTGAGACAAACATTATTCATTTTGTGTGCCAACTATTTTGTTTCTTAGTCACTACATCTAACTCATAATTTAGGCTTCTTATCTCCACAAACACATCCTGCTTCTCTGG
Organism: Antrozous pallidus; assembly: GCA_027563665.1. NCBI lineage: Eukaryota > Metazoa > Chordata > Mammalia > Chiroptera > Vespertilionidae > Antrozous > Antrozous pallidus. The sequence goes on along the minus strand of CM050509.1, from coordinate 26,694,067 downwards.
CACAAGTCATTTGTTTCTCCTCTCGCTTTATTTTTCAGTTCAATTCAATTCATACATTTTACCAGGCAGTATGGTAGTTTTGGGAAATAGGAAAGTAAGAAGGTATGATTGCTGTTTGTGGGTCTGACAGTCTAGTGGGGAGACTGCTAGGGATAGAAATTCTTTTGTGCAGTCTTTAGAGACTACAAAGCTTTTGGAGTGGCCTCGGGGAATGCCTTTGCTCCAACTCCTCAACAGGCGCAGCCCTGCTCAATCTCTTTTATACTTGGGATTCTGTAGAAGCTTTTGTTTGGGTGGGAGGCAAAGGGATTCCACTGCAAAAAACACAATTGTTTGGATACCATTTTAAAGTAAGACACACTATGTTAAGCGCTATAAAAACAGTAGAAACAAAAGAGATAGACACCCTGTCTTCTTGTTGGGCAAAAGTCAGTTTCTTTGCTAAGCCCCAGACATTCTGTTTATACTTTCAAGGAGCTTGGGGGGTAGATGGGTTGGTGCTCTTCCAATTACTTCCCACCATTTCCTACTTGCCCCCACCTACCTTCCTGAGTAAATACTCCCCTTTTCACTAGTATGGAATTCAGAGATCTTCAAATTTGGGGCAAGACAGCATTTTAGTTACTTCAATGCATTAAATTACTGGAAAAGAATTGTGCTGAGTCCTTTGCTCCCAGATCAGGGTTAGTGGCTCTTCTGCACCAGTAGAGCATTCTGTATTGACCAGAGTGAGAGCTCTGACCACGGTGTGATGCCAATGCCCATTATATATTTGTCAGCTTGCCCCCATGACAGGAGAATGTGAGCCTCTTGAGGGCATGGGCTTTCTGTGTTCTGAATGACTGGCAGTGGGCTTTGCAGAGAATAGATGCATATTCAGATTTGAGGAAGGAAAGGAAAAGTATATAGAGAGTTGCACGCAAAGGATGTAGAGGAAACCTTTAACGTAAAAGGCTACCTATTTCCCCGTACAATGCCTAGGAGATAATCTGGACCTAAAGAGCTGAGAAGTAAGGGGAATGGAGGAGCATGTTGTGAGGGCAGAGGCCAAGACCTTCAGGGATTCAACTTTCCAAGCTTTCCAGTTGACTTTTGCAGGAAAGCATTTCACACCTGTGGGAATCTTAGCCCTTATCTATTTTCAGGCCTGAGCTGAGAAGGACATTGCCCATCTTCTTATAAATTTTAAGCATGTTCAAAGTAGCTGTTAAGTAGGCCTCGAATTTAGAGGCTAAAAATAGGGCATAATAGTGCTAATTCTTGAAAGTGTCACTTGGGCCAAAAAGGATTTAGGGCAATACTTTAGGAAAGGGTGGAATTGGTATTGGGAAAACTAGCATTTTCAGAGCACAAACACAAAGCCGAGTTTCTTGACCTTTCATTTCCATCTCCTCCCAGCCACCTCCCACCCCCATACCCTGCCAGGAATTCAGGAAGTGATGGTGTATTCAATGAGGTCGTCTTTCTGACTTGCTAAGAGTCAGGAATCCTGCTTGAATCTACAGCCTCATGCTGAGAAGGATAAATCTCTTCGACTTTGACAGCCACACTTTCTTGGCACAGGAGAAGAAAAAAATTTTTTTACAACTCCTATTGATTGATTATTATATTTTAGTTATGAATGTGTTAATCATTCTGCTTTGGCCATCTTGATGGTAACTTTCTGTTTTTTACCTAGGGAAATCGCTATTTCATTTTTCCTCACTGCTCATTATTTTTTTGCAAACTTTAGACATCTTAACCATTATTAAGAAACTGTTTTCATTAACACTTAAACAGTGGTTAGTCACCCACCAGTGTTAATATATGTTAAACCTATCTATTGACATGCAAATGATGGTTTGCTCACTCTAGGTTTTACCTGCCCCACTCACTACTAAGACCTCTGAGGAAACCCTCTTCGGAAAAAAAATGGCATAATAGTTCTGGTTTTTATATCCTACTGTTTTTCTAAGGAGCAGAATTCTAACAAGCAATGGATCTGTGGGATAGCTAAGAAGCTGAAGCATCTTCAGCCCTTAGAAGTGCTTGCTTAATATAGTAAAAACCATTTAACCTTGTTTTCATAGCATATTTTGCAAATGAGTTTTATTAACTATGTTTATTCTTAGAACATCAAAAGAGGTACAAGGTAAATCACAAGACACATTTTAGAAATCTAAATAGTCATAAGCTGCATTAATAATTAATGCACATGCATGAAAGATAATAATATATTTCCATTATTGTCACTCATTATTATTGCATATTTTATAAAAATTGGGTAAGGTACTGACTCAGAACAATGTACATTTGAGCACACCATTGTTTGTCTAATGTGGCACTTGCTACTACTGTAGCTGTGGGATAGGAAAATCTTTATTTCAGACATGCTGTCACTTTCCCAGAGATTGACTTGTCTGGACAAGACAGTTTGTTGGCTTTTATTGTCCTCAAATTAAACTACTCTGTCTGACTCTTCAAGTTATCTTAAATGTTTAATTAACATTGGAAGAATTGTCAATATCGCTCAACTTCTAAGTCATTAAACATCCTAATCCTTCACATTCCTTGTGGCTGAGGACATTTTCTCTCAAGCAGTGCGGGAATGTGTCAGACAGCAGGAGGGTTACAGCCTTTACATTGGTGCTACAGTCATGATCATCATCTGTGTGGGAGATGTGGGGCTTGACTAGGTGTTTACAACTCACTAGAGGCTGAAAAATTAGCTCACGTTCATACATTCTGAAGCAGATGGAATCTCATGGAAGTAGTTGCTTCCAAACAACTCCATCTTACCTCTGTGTGCTCATACCTGCTTCCCTCAAATAGAAAGGCAATGGAAAAACTTATCTTGCATAGTCGAAATACCAGTTGTTGAAATTGGAGAAATTAATGTATTCTTTTGAGTCTCAGCATCTGTTCATCCTATATCCCCTATCATGAATAATCAGTTTATCTCATGATTACGATAGACCTGTTGAGAAAATTGCCCATCTTCTTATAAATTTTAAGCATGTTCAAAGTGAATATTTAATTTAAACTGTGCTTTGTTGACAGTGATGTCCAGTTGTTAGGTTTTCACAATAGTGTGAGAGTAGGGCATAGACAAAAGCAAGTTTTGATATAAAATAAAATGCTTGGGATTTCTGTCTTATCCTAATAAAATACCAAGAGCCACATCTATTCTGCTTTCCCCACCTGCCTTTCTAAAACACTCCTGGTCACTAATATATGCTCAAAAGGAAGATAATTCTCTTGAGACATCTATCTATGTGATTACAGATTACTCAATTGTAAATCTTCTTTGGCAAAATGACTTGATTGATTCTGGAATTTGAACTTCTTTGTGATACACTGCTTAGAAGTGACCATTTCAGCAAAGGCAAAGGGGACTTAGTCACATTCAGAAATGAGTACTGCATAAATAAGGAGAATCACACTGAATTGCCAAAGATTATTTTAATGGCCTGAACCCCTTCCTTTTACAATAATTACAGGAATATCTTTAAGCTCTTCTCTGAAGAACTCGTGACTTGAAAAATAAATTGTTTTAATGAATTGAAATATTTAAACATTTGTATTAGAATTTTCAGGATTAATGATTGTTGTGTTCCCCTCCCCTGTTTATTAAGCACAAGCAGTCTCTAATACATTTTCCTTAAATAATATGCATATTATTTACAAAATTATGTATAGCATTTCTAAAAAGCAACATTTCAAAATAACAATGTTTTTTTCTATTTTGAACTGAAAAGACAACAAAAACAAATAAACAAACAAAACAACACAGATCTGGTTGTAATCTCTGCTTATAAATTTAGCTAAGTGGTGACAGATATCAGACTATTTTATACATCAGGAGTAGTGATCCATGTTTCCTAATTCTGAAAGCTCTGTTAGACCTTGCAATAGAAATAAAGATTTTGCTCAACATCTGCCTGGAACAGAAGTCCTTCGAGAGACTGTGCATAAGTTCTCATTAAATCAGAGTGCAGAGGACTAACCAGCAGATGCTGCTGACATGAACCCAGATGTAATCTCTTTAACCTTGTCCTATAAGGTGGGAATTAGCTGCGGCCAGGGAATTCAAAGTAAATTAGGTTTTACATGGAAGTCTATAATCTAAATTAAATTTGATTAAAATGATGCCCGATTTGTGTTTGCAATGAAATCTTGCATGGCAGCTATCAGCAATGTAATTTTTAAAAGATTCATATACCTATTTTTTCACATCCATGTCTATCTATTTTTATTTTAAGATGGCCAGCTTTCCATCATTGCCTTGCCCCCACATTCTTAAAATGAAGTGGCGTTAAAAGGAAGAAGATATAAGCAAAATAACTGTTTATCGAAATAGTCCACAGAGATGGCAAACAATATCTGCTTCAGGAATGAATAGGAAAAGTGTCACTTTACAAGTCCAAAAAGAGTTGTCTTTTTTATGTTGGAAATATTTTTCTATATTTAATATCAGACTATTAGGACTTCTGTATTACACATAAGTTTTATCCTCTAACTATCTTATTAAATTAAATTAATCATTCTCATCAACACAATTCCTCATGAAATCCAATCAGTGCTTATAAAACAACAACAGTCACCAGGATCCCTCTGTCATATTTTCACATTTTTTGTTCCTTTTCTAAACTTTCTGTTTTTAATTATGTAATTTCATTTTCTGAGGATAACCTACAGAGAGATTACAATATCTTGGCTTAACTGTTTTTGAACCGGGAGCCAAATTGCAAGAAATTTTATAATTCATTTCTTTAAACTATGGTTTTTCTTCTTTAATATATCTGTCCTCTTACCATAACCATCAGATGTTTGAATATACTAATGCTTAGCAGACCCCAACTCTCTTCCCTTATAGCTATCACCTAGAGATTTGTTGCTTGGCCTTGGTATGCTCCTGAGAAGCAGGGTGCAGATATGCGCCAAGATGATTTGTATTAGGGAACTTTCGGAACACACTCAGGAGGAAGAAAACTGAGAAGAGGCTCCTGGTATTTACAGTTTGGGGACTCAGTGCACTTCTGGATAAGTGAGTGCTCCCTGTTAAGGATTGCTTCTGAGATTGATTGGTAAAAGAGTCATTTCTATTATGAACACTGCAGACATAATTTTATTCTTTGCTATCTTAACCCAAAGCAGTGGTTGGCAAACTCATTAGTCAACAGAGCAGCAACTGAGGCTCGTGAGCCGCATGTGGCTCAAAAGCCACAGTTTGCGGACCACTGACCTAATGCATACTCAATGAGCAGTGGTTAAATTTGAATGCATACTGGCTTGGGATTCCAGAGACTGGAGTTCTCATACTGTCTCTTACCTTTTGATAGTTAGCTGTGTGTCCTTGGGCTAGTCACTTACATTATTTATTTTTATTTTTTAATCCTCACCTGAGGATATTTTCTCTATTGATTTTTAGAGAGAGTGGAAGAGAGAGGGAAAGGCAGAGAGAAACATCCATGTTAGAGAAACACATCAATTGGTTGCCTCCTGCATGTGCCCCTACCAGGGTTAGGACTCGGGAGGAGCCTGGAACCGATGTACCAGGCATTCGCCCTTGACTGGTATCCTGGTATGCAGGCTGATACTCTGTCCACCAAGCCAAACCAGCTAGGTCTAGTCACTTGCTTTAAATGATCATTATGCTGCTGCATAGATATGTTGGGTCATCCTTTCTAAAATTTACCAATTAAAATGTTAAAAGATTTAAGACATAATTTACATTCAGTGAGGGGCTCAAATCTTAAATTTAGAGAAAGATGGATTTTTAAATATGTATGCACCCCTGCAACCACCCCCCAGTTCAGGATGTGAGACAGCCCCAGAATGCCAGCAAGCTCCCAGGTGCTCCCCCAGTCACTCTTGAAACTGCTACCACTAATTGAAATGTGAGCTGGGCATTACTATGTAAAAGTCATTATCTAATTAGCTTAATCTGTTAAACACCATCCATTCAATAAGTGTTTAATATATGTTGCCTTTTTTAAATTACTCTGACTTTTCTGTGGTCTCTTTTTAAAAAAATATATATTTTATTGATTTTTTACATAGAGGAAGGGAGAAGGATTGAGAGCTAGAAACATCGATCAGCTGCCTCCTGGACACCTCCCACTGGAGATGTGCCCACAACCAAGGCAAGTGCCCTTGACCGGAATCGAACCTGGGACCTTTCCTGACACTCTATCCACTGAGCCAAACAGGTTTCAGCTGGTCTCCTTTTTTGAGCAAGTGGAATTCTGAAGTAACCTATTGCTTCTTGACTCTTTGGCTGTGAAGTCAAAACCCAGAGGACTCTCCTTAGGCTCCTATGAGGCCAACAATACCATAAGGGCTAAGGTTCCCCAGTGCTCACTCCCACCATTCTAGGTTTCAATCTGGAATCTGGGAAAAAAACAAAAGAAATTGTTTTCACATGTGACACTAGATATAGCGTTATACTGGTTAGCAACAGCACAAACTTGTAAACAACAACAGTACTTAATATTGATGTATTGGTTTTAGGGTTTTCAAATGCATTTTTTGTCTACATTACCTTCCTGGATTTTCAGGCTACTCTATAAGGTTTGTGCTATTCCTTTTTTTTTTTTTTTTTTTTTTTTTACAGAGGAGGGTATATAAAAAAGCTCAGAGTAAAATGACTTGCTCAGGACCACTGAGACAGGAAATGGAAGTATTTGAAAATTACTTCATGTTGGACAGACCTCAAAGCCCCTTAACACAGTAGGAAAAACTCCAGAATCTTGGCCCTGTGTTCCAAAATGACATTTTTAAAATTACATTTTAAATACATTTATTGAGCTTATATTGGTTAATAGAATTATAAAGTTTTCAAGTGTATAATTCTATAATACATCATGTGTATATTGTATTTTGTTTTCACCAACCAAAGTTAAGCTTTCTTCCATCATTATTTATCCCCTCTTGACTCTTCTACACCCCCCCCACACACACCTCTGGTAATCACCATATTATTTTCTTTTTTAAAATTTCTTTATTGATTAAGGTATTACATATGTGTCCTTATCACCCATTACCCCTTCCAATCCCCTTCCCCCCCCGTCACCACTTATGCCCTCACCCCCCTGGTGTCCATGTCCATTGATTAGGCTTATATGCATGCATAAAAGTCCGTTGGTTGATCTCTTCCCCTTACTCCCGCCCTCCCCTACCATCCTTCTGAGGTTTGACAGTCAATGCTTTTCTGTCTCTGGATCTGTTTTTGTTCATCAGTTTATGGTGTTCATTGTATTCCATAAATGACTGAGTTCATATGATACTTCTCTTTCATTGACTGGCTTATTTCACTTAGCATAATGTTCTCCAGCTCCATCCATGCTCTAGTTTGAAGCAGACACCTTTTTCTTCTTCTTAAAGAATACCTTTCAGCATTTCATATAATACTGGTTTGGTGTTGATGAACTCCTTTAGCTTCTTCTTATCTGTGAAGCTCTTTATCTGACCTTCAATTCTGAATGATAGCTTTGCTGGGTAGAGTAATCTTGGTCATAGGTTCTTGCTGTTCATCACTTTGAAAATTTCTTGCCACTCCCGTCTGGCCTACATAGTTTCTGTTGAGAAGTCAGCTGACAAGCATATGGGTGCTCCCTTGTAGGTAATTAAGTGTTTTTCTCTTGCTGCTTTTAATATTCTCTCTTTGTCCTTTGCTCTTGGCATTTTTATTATGATGTGTCTTGGTGTGATCCTCCTTGGATTCCTCTTGTTTGTGGTTCTTTGTGCTTCCTGGACTTGTAAGTCTATTTCTTTCACCAGGTGGGGAAGTTTTCAGTCATTATTTCTTCAAATAGGTTTTCAGTATCTTGCTCTCTCTCTTCTTTTGGCACCCCCATAATTCTGATGTTGGTACATTTGAAGTTGTCCCAGAGGCTTCTTACACTATCCTCAAATTTTTGAATTCTTTTTTCTTTTTCTGTTGAGTGATTCTGGCCTCTTGGTATTTCAAATCTTTGAATTGATTCTTGCATTCCTATAGTCTGCTGTTGGGTTTCTGTAAAATATTTTTTATTTCAGTCAGTGTATGTTTAGTTTCTAGTTGGTCCTTTTTCATATCCATGAGGGTCTCACTCATCTCCTCGAGGGTCTTGTTCATATCCCCGAGGTTCTCACTGAGCTTATCGGCTTTTTCTAGGAGCCTCTTGAAATACCTCATCACTGTGGTTTTGAACTCTATATGTTTTCCTCCATTTCTTTTGTTTGTAATCTTTTTCTTTCTCTCCCCATTTACACAGCTTCCCTGAGTTGGTAGGGTAGCTTTGTCTGCTACCTGTCTCAACCTCCTCTGTTACCTGAGGTGTGCACTCTTGGTGCACCCCTTTGTGGACTGTGTATAAAGCCTTGTTGAAGATAAGTCTTGTTTGTTGTTGGTATCACTGGGAGGAATTGACCTCCAGGCCAACTGACTGTGAAGATTAGCTGTGTCTACTCTAGGAGACAGCCTTCAGTGTCTGGACTTGCAAAGTTGCCGAAGTCTCTGTGCTCGGTTTGGATGGGGCGGAGTTTCTGGGTGGGGTGGAGTTTCAGGGTGGAGCCGACAGCCTTGGGTTCCAGTCAGGCCCGGCCCACGAGGTTGCCGGGTCCTAGCATCTGCAGGTAATTGCCACAGGCACCTCTGTGAGAAAGGTTCTCTTGCGCTCTGCCTGCCACCAGAACGTCCAGTCCCCAATGGATCTGGAATCTCAGATTTTTGCACTGGTTTCAGTGCAATCGGAACTCCTTTTTCCTTCTGCCAAACGCCAGCCACACAGTCAACAGAACGCCCTCACCGTGAGCACCCATGCACGCCCCCAGAGTTCCACCTCTGGCTGGAGCTCCCCTCTCCTAACAGATGCAGCCAGTGACCTGTTTGTCCCCTCTGCATGCACTCACGGGCACACCTACAGAGTCCGCCTCTGGTTCTTCTCCTGGGATTCCTCCCGCAATCCAGGTTCTCCCCGTAAGGGCTTGGTTCCCCTAGGTTTTGAGTGCAAACCGAACTGGGTTCAGCGCATCCTGGAGCCCCTGTCTCCTTTCCGCCAGAGCACCCCTTCCAGGCTCAGACACCCTGTCCTCTTGCGCGCGCGAGTTTCCACCTTACATGGGTTTTGCAGAAGCTCTGATTATCTGTGTGCACTTCTCTGTCCCTCCAGTTTCAGATCTTCCAGTCAGTCAGCCTTCCTGTGGTTCTGGACAGTGTCCATTCTGTCCTTCAGTTCTATTCTCATAATTGTTGTGTGGGGCAAAAGCCTAGGTGTTTACCTATGCCACCATCTTGAGGTTTTTTTTAGTTCACCCACCATATTATTTTCTGTGTCTATGACTTTTTCAAAAAATATATTTTTATTGATTTTTTGCAGTATAACTTATAATTAATAGTAGTACATGTTTTCCTTTCCCCCTCCCCCTTATCCTCCCCCCAGCCTCCCCTACCCGCCAGCACATATCCCCACCCTCCCCCCTCCCCGCCCCAGTGTCTTTCATTCATTGGTTATGCTCATATGCATGCATACAAGTCCTTCAGTTGATCTCCCCCAGCATCCACCTCCCATCCACCCAAGCCTTCCCCCTGTAGCTTGACAGCCTGTTCAAGGCCACCCTGCTTCTATGTCAATCACTCTCCCTGGTTTCTTTTCTTCAAAAATATCTTGCCTCTGCATACTAGAAATAAATGTATAAGAACAAAAAAATGTTTCAGTTTCAATGTCCAACTGTTCTGGGTCCCAGTTTCAGTGTCAAATAATTCTTTATGTGTACATGTCAGCAATGGTATCCAGATGGTGGACGCATCATGGCAATGCAAGATCCATCCGCTCTGGTTTGGTCCTGGGCTGCCTGCAGACATGCACAGCTGCCGACTGCTCGCATGGCAAGGTGTCGTCAGTGTCCCCCATCTCTGGACCATCCTCCTCACTGGAACAGACCCGTCAGTTCCTCACAGTCGCAGGAACCCACATGGTCTTGGAGTTGTTCTCTGAAAACACACCAACACATTCTCGACCAAAAGTTAACAAAGGGATCCTCTCTGCAAAATAGACTTGAGATTCTTTTTAATTTTTGCCTAAGTGATTTTCCTTTGGCTTATTTTGACACCATGTGTGTTTTTTCATGCGTGTCCTGCAGTTGGTTTTACAAATGGAATTTACTTTACTGGAGTAAGAATTTTCTAGATGTATTTTACTTACTCGATATTTTTTACCTTTCATAATATTATCCCACTGCCCCCTCCCCTTTTTTGATTAATGGGGGCTTTTGGAAATTTTATATTGCAGTCTTGGTAATTTTAAATTTTAATTTTTGCACACAAATATGACTGCTTTAGGTTCTTTGGATGTTAGACAATTTTACAGTGAGATGAACTCCTAATTAGGAAAAGCTTTTTGTCCAGTACACTAAAATTTTCTTGAGTATTCACTTATTTCACTTGGCCAATTTAAATTAATCTGAAAACTTGATTACTATTTTCCTGTCAATTTTGATACTCAAGCAGAAATCTTAGTTTACCCTGTAAATACTAGTGGAAAGGAATATTTGCAATTTTGAGGAGGTCCTGAGCATTCCTGGTAATAGACTGAATTTAGATATAGACCAACTATTGCTGGCCAAGTCTCTGTCTGCCCCCTGGGTCCCGGTATGAGTTGTGCATGGGAGGTGAAGCAGCCGTGGGGGTAGGAGACCTCCCTCAGGAGGGGTGAGAATTCAAGCCCCTGCAAGGTTTGTGGGTGAGGTTCTGTTCCCCACCTCTGTTGACCTTTCACCTCTCTCCTGTTGGCCACTCTGCGACTGTGCCTGTCTTAGGTTGTTCCTTCCCTGAGGAATCTTACCCATCTCTGGCTAACCAGCTATCCTCCGGGGCCAAACAGAGTGATGTGAGGTTCAGTTCTGTCTCCTTTGTTGTCTATGACTTTTTTACTGATCACTTGACCTATTTCAAACAGCCTTCCAAACCTCTTTGAGAGCTGTCAGTCTGTTCTCTGTTTCTATGAGTCTGTTTCTATTTTGTTTATTTATTTATTTTGTCATTAGATTCCACCTATAAATGAAATCATATGATTTGTCTTTTTCTTGACTGGCTTATTTCACTTAGCATAATACCCTATACATCCATCTATGCTGTCCCAAAAGGTAAGATTTCCTCCCCTTCCCCCTCCCCCTCCCCCTCCCCCTCCCCCTCCCCCTCCCCCTCCCCCTCCCCCTCCCCCTCCCCCTCCCCCTCCCCCTCCCCCTCCCCCTCCCCCTCCTTCTCCTTCTCCTTCTCCTTCTCCTTCTCCTTCTCCTTCTCCTTCTCCTTCTCCTTCTCCTTCTCCTTCTCCTTCTTCTTCTTCTTCTTCTTCTTCTTCTTCTTCTTCTTCTTCTTCTTTGTGTAAATGTATTAATGGGCACTTGGGCTGCTTCAAAAATCTTGCCTATTGTAAATAGTGTGCAATAAACGTAGGGGTGCAAGTATTCTTTCAAATTAGTGTTTTGGGTTTCTTAGAATATATTCCCAGAAGTGGAGTCACTGGATTATAAGGGAGTTCCATTTTTAATTTTTTGAGGAAACTCCATACTGTTTTCCACAGTGGCTGCCTTAATCTGCATTCCCACCAACAGTGCACAAGGGTTCCCCTTTCTTCAAATCCTCCCCAACATTTGTTGTTTGTTGATTTATTGATGATAGCCATTCTGACAAGTATGAGGTGATATTTGATTGTAGTTTTAATTTGCATTTCTATGATAATTAGTGATGTTGAGCATCTTTTCGTATGTCTATCAGCTATCTGTGTCCTCGGCAGAGAAGTGTTTATTCAGGTCTCTTGCCCATTTTTTTATTGGATTGTTTGCTATTTTTGGTCTTGAGTTTTATAAGTTCTTTATAAATTTTGGATATTAATCCTTTATCAGATGTATCAATGGTGAAAATGTTCTCCCCTTCAATGGGTTTTCTTTTCATTTAGTTGATAGTTTCCTTTGCTGTGCAAAAACTTTTCAGTTTGATGTAGTGCCATTTGTTTATTTTTTCTTTTGTTTCCCTTGTCTGAAGAGATATATCAGAAACAATATGGTTATGAGAAATATCTATGTTGCTGCCTATGTTTTCCTCAGGGATTTTTTTTTAGTTTTGAGTTTTGCATCTATGTTTTTAATTAATTTTGAGATTATTCTTGTATATGGTATAAGGAAGTGGTCTAGTTTCATTTCTTTCCATCTATCTGCCCCATTTTCCCAACAACATTTATTGAATAGATTGTCTCAAATGCCATTTCTCATATATATATATATATATATATATATATATATATATATATGGCCTGTTTCTTCTTTTCTACCTCACATAATAGTTTTGTCAGTTGTTGCACCAGTGAGAAATGGCAGTGGCAGCACGTGGGCAAATTACCATAGGGACCTTATCCCAGAGCTGCTATCTGAACTGGAAGCAGTGTTCAAGTGGGTAACAGAGTCTGGCCTCACACTCAGAAGAGTAACCAGGGTTTTGTGGGCTGGTCCCCAGATATTGCAATGACCAACACAGGAGGCCACCTTCTAAGATGATTACCTGCCGTGAACATTCTCTCCTATGAGTGAAGTAGGGCCAGGAGTTCTACTAGACAGCACTGGTGTAGAGTAGGGGCAACCTTCATCCTCTGGGCTGAGAATTCTCACTCAGCAGACTTGGAAGCTGTGAATCTCCGACTCTGTGCAAACTTCTGCTGGTACTCTCCCTTTATCCCCACTTCCTGCCTTATGTTCACTACTCTGCAACTAGGTAACTAGGGATTCAGGGAATAGCCATTTCTTTTTCCTTTCCCAATTTTGGTTCTTTTCTTTGAAGATGGAGGCAGATCTTGTGTTTGAGAAGAAACCACAGTTAGTTCTCTTTGTTGCTAAAATAGAAGGAATTTGAGTCTTTGTGGATCCTGAAAGTGAGAAGAGAATATAAAGATTTCCACTTTGAATTATATTTCACTTTAGCTTACCTTTCCCCAAATTTACTAAACAATAATTTCTTAGCAAAATATATATTACACCATAGGACAGCAGTCAGCAAATTCATTAGTCAACAGAGCAGCAAACCATGGCTCACAAGCTGCAGTTTGCCGACCACTGCCATAGGAGACTAACTCCCTGGCTTCCCAATGAAATTTTGGATATTTGTAGCTTTGTGGGAGAAAGTCATGGAGGACTTTTGAATTTTGTGGGAGAAGGATGAGCACCTTTCAAATTACTTTAGGTTTTAGGGTGCAATTTGTGTTTGTTTGTAATGCTAATAGGGATTTTTCATATTTTGGATGGCTTACTAGTATCAGCAATCAATCCATTTTATTAAAGGCAGCACATCTTAAAACAATCACTAGTCATTGTTAAAGTAAGGAACAACTCATTATTGTTCATATCTTAAAGATTGAACCCTTCACCATGATTAATAAAGGATAGTTAGTATCTGCTTTGGTCACAAAAATTCATGTACAAAAGAAACACTTTGGCAAATTAAAAGTAAAATGGTAGCATGAACACTTGTATCTGCACTGTTAATTAAAAGACTTAACTTATTAGGCCTTGAAGGGGGAGGAAAAGAGAAACAAACAAGTATAATTTGCCAGATTAATTTTATGGTCTGTTCTATTTAATCAAACTATACCTTTTAGTGAAAATGACAAATCTGGGTTGTCAGAATGTGGTAGATAAGGAAGATAAAGGTCATATATTTTAATGTCACAGAAGGTCTTATTAAAGGAACCTTAATTACATTAGGTACCTATGAAACATTAATTAAATACTGTCTGAAATAATTAGGTCCAAGTTACTGATCGTTTAATTAAAATCAGTTTCTTATTTTATAAAAAAACTAAAGGTCCAGTATCTCTGTCGGCAGTATAATTGATAATATGTCAAAAAGGCAAAATAGTAACCTTGACCAACCACAGACAGAGGTTGATATGGCTCACAAGGCTTGTGTGCACTATTGCCATTCTACATGTTGTCCCCTGCTGCCTCGACTATTTCATGATGTGTGTGCTACCATAACCATTCAGCTTCTGGGTCACAAAACATGGGTGCCCTAGACTAGGGGAAGCAGATACAATATAGAGCAAAGTCATTACCTAGGGCTTGTAAATTTTATGCTACATGTGCAGAAAGATGAGATGCCATATACATGCACATTTTCCTTTTTAGAAATGCATCCTGCCTTTTGTCGTCTATGCCCATTGTATCTCAGAAATGCTATACACACTTTCTGATTACCTACTTGCAATCTGCACAGAGGGTATCATGACATTGGAAAAAGATAGCCCTTAACTCCATCCCCATATTTATTTAGTGTCTCTATGCCCTAACATTCATTTTCTTCTTTAGTGGCAAGTCTTGGCAGTTAAAAGTATGAGATTTGGAATCAGACTGCAGGGTTTAAGGCTCAGCTCTGCCACAGCTGTATGACACTGGGCTAGCTACTTTTTTGAATTTGTTTCCTCATCTGTAAAATATATGTAATAATAGCTATTAACAGGGTTGTTATGAGTATAGTGCTTTAATGATTGTGAAGCATTTAACACAAGTGCAATGTATATGGTTAGCCTACAAAATGGCACAGAACATTCTGTGGTGAACAGGATCATGGACATTTTAGGTCCAAGAGGAATTAGTTGAATATAGGTGAATACAAGTAGAATACTAGTTTAAAAGAACTTTAAAATATGCCAGATAGGGAAGAGATGATACAAAAGCAAAAATGTAGCTGGAGATTTTCTAGGTTGATCATTTGAAATGAGCTTCAGTTCTCTTTCTTGTTTTTTTTTTTTTTGGCTTTGTTTTTTGAGTCTCGAGCTGAGCAACCTTCTATGTTGTGGACAATGGAGGGTTGGCGATTTGGGTAGGGTAAGACAGCTTTACTCAAAGTTAGACCTCTTCACTTTGATTGTGACAAAAATAATCATTATAATAGTCTTATAGTTCCTAAAGTGCTTTAAAGTATATTATCTTATTATGCCTCTCAAAGCTTTGTGAGGTAGGTACTATAAATAGCCCCAATTTTACATGTGAAGGAACTGTGGCATAGAGAGGTTAAGATACTCTTGTTAACTCTGGGGATTTTGACTCCATGTGCTATGCTTTCTAAACTCCTTGAGCTCAGCTCTCGTGTGTGAGGGGTGGGTTCCCAAGGCCTGTAGGCTCAGTCTCACTAATCCCTATGGGCTAAGAATGGATTTCACACTTTTAAATGCTTGCAAAGGAAGAAGGCGGGGGGGGGGGGGGGGGGGCGGGGGGGGGAGTGGGGGTGGGAGAAGAGAAGCCACTACTGCTGTCCCAAACTGAATGTGGCCTTCAAAGTCTGTTTGGTATTTGCCCCACAACAGAAAAAGTTTTCTAACCCTTGTTTAGTGCAGTACTTCTCAAATTTGAATATGCATCTAAACCCTCGGGGGATCTGGTTCAAATGTAGATTCTGATTCAGTGTGTCTGTGGAGGGCCTGAGATTCTGCATGTCTAATGAGCTCCCCGGTGATACCCATGTTTCATTCAGGTCCTTGGACCACACTTTGCATAGTAAGGGTTGTGCCTCACACCAACTACATACCCCTAAACATGTTCTTTCCTTAGAGAAGTATGTACTAATGGCTACTTCTATTTGTCTCTATCCTAAGTAATTGAACCTTTTTTCAATGTTCATAGATGATGAACTTTTCGGCAATTCACCTTTAAATCATCCTGGTAGCTACCATTACCAGTTTATCAGCTATATATGCCAGAAAAGGGGTGCAATAATGGGGAGACTGGAGTATAAGACATAGTTCTTGGCCTCCAGGAGTGTCTTGTTGAGACCCATCTACAATGCTTAACCTGGGCTCTGTTGTTCCCTTTCTTCCTGCTTCTGTAGTTGGAAGTCTCACTTTCATGATAAGTGTCTCTCACAGAGACTCTGTATTCCCTTCACATTTTCATGTATACTTTGTATTCTGGGTCCTTCCTCTGTGTTCTCTGGTCTTCTGCCTTGGACTCTACTTTGCTCCTTCTTTCCTGGCCCTTGTCTGACTTCCCTAGTAGGAGTTTTCTTCGCTCTTTCCTTGATATAGTGGTTTAGTCCATTTGTATACAAGTCTTATTACAAAGCTCAGTGCCAAGCATCAGGAATCTGCTTTCAGAAACAATGTGGTTTTCTCCTTCCAGAATATGGTCACTTCCCTCTTGTTTGAATCTCATCTATTGGCTTTGGATGCTAAGTATAATGAATATGACTTATTCCATTTCTGTTTCACATGGTGCTTTATTTCATTTTTTTAAAATCCGAAACTGAGAATATTTCCCATTGGTTTTTAGAGAGTGTGGAAGGGAAGGAGGAAGGGGAGAAAAAGAAATATCAATGTAAGAGGGACACATTGATGGGTTGTCTCCTGCACATGTCTCAAATGGGTCCAGGGTTTGAACCTACAACCAAAGTGTATGCCCTTGAGTAGGAATTGGACCCATGACCCTTTGGTCCATGAGCTGACTAACCACTGAGCAAAACTGGTCAGAGCTTTCATGGTGCTTTTTAAACATAAACACACACACACACACACACACACACACACACACACACACACACACGAGGCCTGGTGCACGAAATTCAACCTGCACCCACTCCAATCTGGGACCCCTCGAGGGATGTCTGACTGCCTATTTAGGCCTGATCCCAGTAGGATCAGGCCTAAAGGGGGGAAGTCGGACATCCTTCTCACAATTCAGGACAGCTGGCTCCCAACTGCTTGCCTGCCTGCCTTCCTGATTGCCCCTAAGCGCTTCTGCCTGCCAACCTGACACCCCCTAACCACTCCCCTGCCAGTCTGGTTGATGTCTAACTGCTCCCCTGCCAGCCTGTTTGGCCCCAACTTCCCTCCGATGCCAGCCTGGTCACCCCTAACTGCCCTCCCCTGCAGGCTTGATAGCCCCCAACTTCCCTCCCTTGCAGGCCTGATCCCTCCCTTGCTGGCCATCCTGTGGTGGTCATCTTGTGTCCACTTGGGGGCAGGATCTTTGACCACATGGGGGCAGCCATCTTGTGTATTAGAGTAATGATTAACCTGCATATTACTCTTTTGTTAGATAGAATAGAGGCCTGGTATATGGGTGAGGTCCAGTTGGTTTGCCTGCAGGGTGTTCCAGATCAGGGTGGGGGTTCCCTTGGGGCATAGGGCGGCCTAAGCGAGGGGCCTGTGGTGGTTTGCAGGCCGGCCATGCCCCTCAGTGACCCAAGTGTAGGCCCTGGTATCTGGGATTCATTTATGTTCTACAATTGAAACTTTGTAGCCTGGAGCAGAGCCAAGCCTTCTGCTTACTCTGTGACAACAGCCATTTCTGTTTGGGTTTATTTACCTTCTATAATGGAAACTTTTTAGCCTAGAGTGGAGGCCTAGGCCTGCCAGAACTGCAGAAGCTTGGCTTCCTCCATCGCCGGGGAAATCCTAGCCTCTGCTCTCTCCAGCTCCGTGGTTGCCACCATTTCTGTTGGGATTTATGTATCCTCTATAATTAAAACTTTGTAGCATTGAGTGGAGGCCTAGGCTGGGCAAGGGCAGGCGGAAAGCTTGGCTTCCTCCATTGCTGGGAATACCCAAGCGTCCCTCCTGTTCTCAGTGGCCACAGCCATCTTGGTTGGGCTTTATTTGCATATCTGCTCCTGATTAGCTGGTGAGTGTGGCAGAGGTATGGCCAATTTGCATACTACTCTTTTATTAGATGGGATATATATATATATATATATATATATATATATATATATATGCCACATTATCATTTAGTGCAATAGTATTCCACAGTCTCCCATATTTCAAAGAGAACCTTACTGGCTAGACTGGATCACAGCAATACTTATTCCATAAAGAATGAACTTCTCTGATTATTGTCCTACCTGGGCCTCAGGTGTGTGATATGTCTTGCCGTTGCAGCCTTCTTTTACTCCAGAAGTCCTATCATTTTAAGCTGAAATGCTGGCATGAATCCAGATGAGTTAATTGTCACTTTTTATTACAATATTGTCCTTCTGGCTCTCTAACCACTCCTACTTCAAACATATCATAGCACCCCTTAAAAAATCACACCATGCTTTCCATGTGCACACTGATTAAAAGAGAATCATGAACTGTGAACACTGGAAGTAACACATCTGGTATGACTGCCTCAAAGCAAAGGCAGAAACTGATGCCCAGAAAAGAGAAGCAATTTGTCCAAGGTTACATAGCACACATTTAGTGGCAGAGCAAGACTAAAATCCTCACCTATTGTCCTATTTTCCTTTTCAAGAGGTGAGGATTTTAGTCTTGTTAAATCTCTTGCCTCATCACATTTTAAAATCACTGACATATTGGAAAAATAGTGTGAATGCCTGCATTTATAAAACTTATATATGACTATAACCTACACTAATAAAAGAGAAACATTCAAATAATTGTCACTCCACTACCCTACCAGCCAATCAGAGTGAGTATGCAAATTAACCTAAAACCATGGTAGCAGCCGCCCCCTCCCCCAACTCCCATCACCACTCCGGGCCTGTGGGGGTCAGAGAAGTCAGGCGCCAGCACCTGAGGCTGGCTGCAGCCCAGGAGATGAAGAAGCCCCCTGCCCGTGATCCCAGGCTGCAGCCAGCAGTAGAAGCCTCACATCCACCTGCCCTATGTCCTGGGGAGACAGAGAAACCGGGCCCAAGCGCCTAAGGCTAGGTGCAGTGGGGAGATGAAGAAGCTGCTTGCGGTCAACTGGAGGAGGGAATCCTGGGTCCTAGATGCAAGGCCTAGGCAGAGATTATTAGGGGCAATCAAACCAGCAGGGGAGCAGTTAAGGACAATCAGGGTGGCAGGCAGAAGAAGTCAGGGGCAATCAGGCAGGCAGACAAGCAGTTAGGAGCCAGCAGTTCTGAATCGTGAGAGGGATGTCCGACTGCTGGTTATCCCCTGATGGGTCCCAGATTGAAGAGGGTGCAGGCTGGGCTGAGGGACAACCTCCCCCCCCCCCCGCCCCAGCATGAATTCCATGTATCAGGCCACTAGTCCTATCTAATAAAAGGATAACATGCAAATTAACCATCACTCCACAACAAAGATGGCCACACCCATAGCCACAAATATGGCAGCGCCTATAGCCTAAAATATAGCAGTTCCCACAGCCACAAAGATGGCAATGTAGGCCAGAGCCATGTAACTGGCAGAGTAGGTGGGAAGCCAAGCCTCTTGCACGTTCAGACTGTTGCTGAGGAAGACATGCAGGGAGAGCAATGGGGAAACATGCAGGGAGTGAGGGAGGTTCCTGTCTGGGGATTCCAAATCCACCATTGATTTCTTTCGCATGCTGATTCCCCTTTTGGCAGGTATCTTCCACACAAAAGCTGTTCCATGCAAATATGTCATGTCCTAATGGGTGAATCATAAACCAAATGAATATCACATCTGGGAAACCTAACTCCCATTAGAAAAAGGACCTGGGAGGAGGGATTTAGGAATCACAAAGCCATCATGACCTGCTCGGTCTCCAGGAACTGCTGTCAAACACGGGCAGTCTGAGACCCTCCCAAATACCACCTGAGCTAAACCTGAGAACAAAGATATTTTCAAGCCCGAAAGTTGACGAAGTAAGGAGGCAGGGAAGAAAAGCAAGCAGAACAGCCAACTCAACCAAAGACACAGGAGCCTAAGATAACACAGAGAAATGTCCTGGCCACCAATGCTCTCCTGCAGATGTGGTGCCCACACCCAGCTGAGGAAAGGGGGTGTGTACATGCAGAATTTAAGGCCACCGGCAGGAGGGAAAGTCGAAGCATGCCTAAGGATTTTTTGAACATGTCCCACAGTCGAGAAGCAGAGTCAGAATCAAGAAGCAAAGTCTTACCTCAGCCCTGGGATGTTTAAAAGTATCCAAAAATAGCAGTTCCATCGCTGAGTCCACTGTCATGTTTGCCATGGATGGGAGGCACACAGAGGACTTCCAGGGCAGCCCTATAACCTGGGGGGCAACAGCAGATCTTGAGACGGAGAGACTGAAGCACTTACTGTGTCCAAAGAGCTAGTGCCGCAAACCTTGGCCTATTAGGAAGCTCATGCTGTTGGAAGTTGCTGGTCCCACCTTCTCCAGCATGGTAGAGACAGGATGAGAGAGGAGAGGCCAATATGGTGGCTCCAGTGGTCCAAATCCTGTCCTTGTCTCTGTTACCTAGCCTCTCTGCCCTCCAGGAAAACCTCACTACCAGTGCAGAGGAGGCTTTGGTGAGGGTAGTGGTGAGGAGAATGCTTCTGACTCTGGATACCAGTGAAACTGCTGTCAAGAGCCTTTCTAGGGCTGGCAGGAAAATGCAGCAATGAGAGAAGAATAATGTCTTAAAACAAAGAGGTTGGCTTATTTTTCCCTCGTCAGCAAAATGTGAATATTACCTTAACCACAGACTTTGCGAGAATTAATTGAAATAAAATTTCAGAAACTGAATAACATCCAGGTTGAAGTGGATAGGTTGGTTGAGCATGAGCATGGTCCTGTGCACGAAAGGTTGCAGGTTCAATTCCAGGTCAGGGAACATACCTGGCACATATCTGGGTTTCAAGTTGGATCCCTGGTCAGGGCTCCCAAGGAAGGCAATTGAAGGGATGTTTCTTACATCGATGTTTCTCTCTCTTTCTATCCCTCTCCTTTCCACTCTCTCTAAAAATCAATGGAAAATGAATTAATGCCATATCTACAAATGTGGATAATCTAAAAAGAAAAAAATAAATCGGGGGAGGGGCTAACCAGTTTGGCTCAGTGGATAGAGCATCGGTCTACGGACTGAAGGATCCCAGGTTCGATTCCAGTCAAGGGCATGTACCTTGGTTGCGGACACATCCCCAGTTGTGGGTGTGCAGGAGGCA
This sequence comes from Antrozous pallidus, assembly GCA_027563665.1. Lineage (NCBI taxonomy): Eukaryota > Metazoa > Chordata > Mammalia > Chiroptera > Vespertilionidae > Antrozous > Antrozous pallidus. Next base: position 26,673,239 of record CM050509.1, on the reverse strand, counting down.
GCTGATTATTGTTTCTCTGTCATCGATGTTTCTAACTATTTCTCTCCCTTCCTCTCTGTGAAAAATATCAATAAGATATAGTAAGGAAAAAAACAACAGGGTAAAAGTGGTTGAATATACTTTATAATTTAAAGCGTGTAAAATAATATAACTTCTTAGGGGCATATATGTTAGCTATACTAATAAAAAGGTAATATGCTAATTAAACCAGACATCTTTTGGACATCCATCTGGATGTCCTTCCGGACAAAGCCACGGTGGTGGGGCCGAGGCAGAGGCCGTTAGAGGCAATCAGGCTGTCAGGGGAGGGCACTTAAAGGCAATGAGGTCGGCAGGGTGGCAGTTAGGCATTGATCAGGCTGGCGGGGGATTAGTTAGGGGATAATCAAGCTGGCAGGCAGGCAAGTGGTTGGGAGCCAGCAGTCCCAGATTGTGAGAGGGATGTATGACTGCCAGTTTAGGTATGGGATCGGGCCTAAACTGGCAGTCGGACATCCTTTGATGGGTTCAGATTGGAGAGTTCAGGTTGGGCCAAGGGACACCCCCTCACCCCCATGCACGAATTTCTTGCATCAGGCCTCTAGTTTAATAAAACAGAATAGTAGTAATCTTAATTTCCCCATTTTTCAATATATACCTTGGCCATCATGAAACTTATGGATTTCTTTTCTCACATTAGTTCTACTAACTCCCCAGCTCACCTTTCACACACATGTATTTTAAATAATGTATTTTTTAAAGAAAACCCTCTTTAATTCAGCATATTTGACTTTTTGAATATTAATAGTAGTACACACAAATTCAAAATCAGTCTTCTGCCATGAAACCTACAAACCTAATAAAACCTCCGGAGTGTGATAACCCTAAATATAGGCATAGAAGAAATTTCAAAACATGTATTGCTAGCCAGCCATCAATTCATTTTTCATTCATCTATCTCTAGTCAACTGCAAGGCCCCTCTGTGATCTTACTATCTTAGCCCCTTTGTTTTTCTCCCAGTGAGACCACATGTGAAAGGAGAGATGCCTGAAGAATCTGAGCTGCAGAGACCTCAGTTTCTCAGCCTGGTCATTATAGGACCTGTGAGATAAGTCACAGTATAGAAAATGCTTCATTTTAAGAAGTATTTTTTTCCTTCCAAAGCAATTAGAATTGATTCCAATGAATAGCAATATTGTTTATTTATTATATACAATTTTATTTTGCTTCCTACTATTGAGAAAAGTTGGAGTACCAAGGAGAGCGTATATTTGCTCAGTTCATATGGAAACATGCAAATTTAGATCTTTTTATTTAACTTTTTTGGTTTACTTACAACTCAATATGGATATTGTCATAAATTACTGTCACATTTTGGTCAATGACCCCACAGATGGCACTTATGTATTTATTTGAAAAATTAAAAATATTTTAGAAGAAATACTATTTTATTTTTAAATTTTATTTTTCAATTAGAGTTTACAGTCAATATTATTAATAAAAGTATTATTATATTAGTGAAAATATTTTTATGAAATAAAATAATTAGGTGCTACAGTGTGGCAGATGTGGTCTTCTATTTGCATGTGTGCCTTTACTCAAATTATATTAAATAATAAAGAGAATCAGTAAATATTTGATAATTTATTTTAGAAATCACCTTTAAAAATGGAATAACTCCAGGTATCTAATGTATTTCTTATGTCAGTCTGAGAATTAGCTTTACATACCAACTGAACTGCTATGTGTGGTTACCATGGATGGCTGCTTCTCTGACCTGGAATTTGATTGCAGATCTTTTTACTGGTCTTTGTACTGTGTCCACAGTGAGGCAGATGCACCTACTTATTCTTCCAAGGGTTCTGCCAAGGGACCATGGCAAATGAATGAACGCCAGGAGTCTAATGACTCCATGGGCAACTTAACATACTATGGGATATTTTGCTCTGTCCCCCTTCTCAGCAATAGTCCTCCCTTAAATTTCAGGATGCTGCTTCATTCACAGAGAAGTGGTTTGTAAGAAGAGTTATTCTCTCTTTTATTCCCTCTCTCATTTTTCTTTTTTACTCAGCTTGCCAAACTGGTAGCAAGCTAGGAGCTCTTGTTTCTTTCTCTCAAGTTACATATTGACATGTTTGTTTGCTAGTAACTCAGTTCCTGTGGCTCCTCCTTTATGCAATGTGTTTGTATTCAGGAAAGACTCAGTCTCTTCTCTTCTAAGGCAGCCACCCAGGAGGCAAGCAGGTCACACAGCTGAATTAACCATGACAATTCCCAAAGCAATAGAAAGCTTTACCTAGGAATTGTTCTTTGGGTTTTTTAATGCTAGCATATGCAATCTCATACGATTTACCTTAATATGAAAAAAGAGCTGTTCAGCAAACAATACATTTTTCCATTCGAAGTAACGGAAATTTTAAGCAAAATTAATCTGGTGTCAGAGACCTAGTCCCTGCTGGGATGCTTGTTTACCTGAAAAGAGAGAGAGAGAGAGAGAGAGAGAGAGAGAGAGAGAGAGAGAGAGAGAGCGAGAGAGAGAGAGAGAGAGAGAGAGAGAGAAAAGCCTCGAATGCAGGAAATTGTATGCTACTAGCTCCTAGAGACCCCTCAAAAGGAGCAAAAACTAGTGTTGGGAACGAAAGGCAATTCCAAATCAGCATATTCATTTCTCGTATCCTCGCAAAGGAAAATACACCAAAGTGGGCCAAACCCCATGTAAATGTAACCCTCCACAAAGCGCCTTAACCCTTATCACAGTGGCCAGGAAATTTGATTAGTTGTAACTGCACATTGTTGAAAAGCACCCCTCTGTGAGGACTATTACAAGGCTATGAGGATGTCTATGGACCTGGCTGGGTAAGCCAGGGACCTCAGGTTAGGATGACAAGGTGCAGAGGTCTTAATTCCCAGGGGATCTACACTCAATCTGTCAGTTCCAGGAGACAGCTGGACTTACTTTTCTACTGAGAGCACTTACCTACTGTCTTTCTCACTTTGCCATAAAGATCTTCTTAAAAAAGAGAGTGGCCAATGAATTATGGAGCAGGAATGTAATAAGGAAGGTAAAAATGTGTCCTGTTATCAGTCACACACATTCAAGCCCAGTTCAGGGCAGCACAGTAGATAGGACTATAAGCTCTGGGATCTTCTCATTCAACCAAGATTGCTTCATACAAAAGTTGACAATGCCTGCCTGAAAGCCATTGTTGATATTCAACATTTTTTAAAAATAGCTGAACAGACTAGACAATAAGGCATAACAGAAAACTTGGTCAGGAGGCTGGCTTGGAGTCTGGCTTAAGAAAGAAATATGCTATTAAAAGTTAGCTACAAACACACGTTTCTGAATGTTTAATTTATTTCAAAATAAGAATAAACTTTACCATTCATTTAATTTTTTTCTTTAAAGCAACAAAGACACAGAACTCAATTTCAGTTGCTTGTTAGGGTATCTCTCTAATCTTCCTTTTTCACATTGAAATTTTCATATACAATAACTATGATCCTCGCTTACTGTTTTATAGGGCAGGGAGTGGACTAAGAAGACACCTTGAATGGCCTTTCATAAAGTAATTAAAGCACTTAAATATGTCCTGGAGCCATCATAAAATCATTCATTCATTGTTTAATTCATTCATCCAGCAAATATTTATTAAATAGCCTCAATGTGCCACAGATATACAGCAGTGAACAAAATCAATATACTACATACTAGAGTCACCATCCATCATGATTTCCCAACACTGTACTGATTTTAGCACTGAAAATCCTGCATCTTGCCCCTGAGGGAACTGGGGTGGTTGATCACCCTATTCACTTACTGGAACTTAATAGTCCATGGATTCCTGAGAAAGGTGGTAGGTGAATTCTGATGGCAGGAGTCCTGGTACCAGACCTGATTCTTACTACCTATATGATCTTGATCAGGATACTTTACTGAGCCCCAGTTTTCTCATTTATAGATGAGAAAAATAATATCTACTTCAGTTACTTTAAAATTAAACTAAGTGTGTTTATTAATTTTATAGGAACTGCTTGCAATGACAGCTTTCCAGCTAGCAACAGAAGAGGAATGCCCCATTGGCTTTATAAATAAGAAAGTCAGGCCCACAGTGCTTTCTGGGGGAAAACAGCAGACCTTCCTACCCTACCCAGGAGAACATCAGCAGTAGCTTAACCTCTTTGTCTGCTGGCAGGTACAAAAAAATAAAAGCAAGTATCTTATTCTCAAAAGGGGATTTATACTAAAGAAGAAAACATTGAAGTGGAAGAGGGACATGTATAATCCTACATTAAACCCCACTTTTGATGTATTGTTTTTCCTCTTCTTTCTTTAGGGTTCTCCTTTTTTATCTTTGCCAAGCTCTCTATCTTTCTTGCCCATACTTTGTAATCCCATTTAACATCCCATGAGCATCTATTAGGCACCCAGCATGTACCAGGGACTGGGATGCTGTGAGGAAGTAGACTTTGTTCCTGCCTTCAAAGAGCTGAATGTCTAGTCAGAAAAATATAAATATGCACACAAATTTAGGGGTTTTTTATTTGTTTTAGTTTATAATTTCTTCCTTTCCTTAACTGCCTTATTTTTTTTAAAAAGTAGCATTAAAAAAAGAAAGAAACATTAAGGTCTTAATTTTCTCTGTCTTCAATTATCTACCCTTCCTACCTCATTGACATCTACCTTCCATATCATGCACACCATCTTATCCGCAACTGCTGACCCCACAGGCACTAAAATGATAGTTTTCCAAGCATTATATATCAAACCAATGTGACTTTTATGATTTAGCTTCATTATTCCATACTAATGCTATAAGCTGTTTTTACTATTACTTGGTTATAATGCCATTTTCAAAGCTTGTCAGAGGAAGACCCTCAATCTCCCCTCCTGATGTACAAAGAAGTGGGCAAATTTCCTAACCCCTTTGAATTGTTTTCCACAGGTGCAGCCTCCTAATGTCTCATCTGTAGGATAAAAATTAAGTTCCCTGTACTGATGGAAGGGTATGATGGTATAAACCTTGGTTTGTGCCTTTCATTAATTCATAGTATTTGTTGATCTATTTTGTTGTTGGGCCCCATGATCAACAGTTCGGAGGCCACAAAAGGAGGAGGAAAGGGAAACAATTTAAAGAATGGGCCAGAGAATTGATATTAATGCTATTCTCAGAGCCTGGGACAGCATAGCTTTTCTGCCCTTCATTACATTAATATGTTTGTTGAGCATACCACACAGTGCCAGGGACTTTTCCTATGTTGGTCATTAATTATAAATACAGGGTGTCTCCAAAAATGCGTATACACGTTAACAGGTGATAGCTCAATTTTAAAAATGGAATGTATTTCAATAAACACTACCTTTATAAATATTCAAAGTCTGTGTATACCTTTTTCTGGACACTTTATGTGTGTAAGATCAAATCTTGCTCTAGAGGAGGTTATGATTGTGGGACATCAAATAGTTCTACAAAAAAAAAGGAAAGAAAGAAAGAAAGAGAGAGAGAGAGAGAGAGAGAGAGAGAGAGAGAGAGAGAGAGAGAGAGAGAGAGAAAGAAAGAAAGGAAGAAAGAAAGAAAGAAAGAAAGAAAGAAAGAAAGAAAGAAAGAAAGAAAGAAAGAAAGAAAGAAAGAAAGAAAGAAAAGAAACATGAGGCAGCATGCAAAGGATGCTTGGGGAGGCACAGGCCAGGAGGCGCAATAAGGTTCTGAGGAGGCAGGAAAGCTTTGAGAAAGCCTTCATGAAAGCCACCTGCTTGGTGTTAAAAGTAGGAATAGAGTATCTGCAGATCACTGAGTAGCCTTGTTACTTGAAAATCAACGATATTTTTTTCTCCTTCATCTATTTCATGTCTTCGTACAAGCCATATTGAGTCATGATCAGTTATTGAACTACTCTTTTCTGCCATGGTTATGAACAGTTTATAAGCAGTTTATGCCCATCCTCACTGTTTTCCTACCTCTTAGCTGCCCATAATCTCTATGTCAACTACACTTGAAATACAAATTCTTAAATTTATTTTATAATTCTTGGTTATATCTGTTTCCATAGTGTTTCATCACTATGGACTGGTGATGATTTGAATTTTCTTCTTGTTTTTTTTCTTTTTCCAAATACTCCATAAACTGGTGATGGTTAAGGGAAAAGGCAGAAGTATGAGTTAAAATTACCTTCTCGATAACTTTTCCTATCGCATAACTGGAGTGTTACTACCATCTTATCTATGATGGACTAGGTGTTTTATACACACTGTTAATTTTTACACCACCCCTAGAAATGAAATATTATTACCTCCATTTTATAGATGAAGAAACCAAAGCACAGAAAGATTATTAACTTGTCTGGGACCATGCAGTTATTAGAAGGTTCACAAGCACAAACACTATCAACAGATTGTTAGCAAAGTTCATAAAACAAACTTTTAGTGTGATGGGAGCTGGCCCTACCAATTTTATTTTGGCTAACATAAATTATTTAAGTCTATGCTTTCTCCTATCTACTGTGAGAAAACCTGGATATTTTCTACATTTGGTTTCAACTTTTCAATTTCCTTTGTAGCATGTAGTTTGTCCTATTACCAGTTCAGATATGCTCTTAGATAAAACTGTATTTTGTCTTTAAAAAATCCCTAGGTTGGCTACCCACTGGGCTTGGAAGTATACTTGCTTTTCCCTGTAGGTGTTACATATTGCCCAAGATCTCTGTGGCAAAGCTAGGTCTTGTGATTTCACAATCCATGCCTGAACTTCCTCATACATGCATCCCACAATTCTGCCCCTAAACCAAGCTACTCTGTCAAATTTCATATCTGTGTCTTAAATCTACTCACAACCTAGAATTCATAACTGTAAATCATAGTAAAAACAACATAAACATTCTTCTCTTTTCCCTACTCTTTGATAAGTATGTGTTTCAGCTCAGCCTCTGCATTCTGGGCCAATGTCAAAAGCAGTCTACAGGAGCTAAAAAAAATATTATTCCCTCAGGTGGTATTTGACTGGGGATAACTGCATTCTTAATCCTACCTCAGGGAAAGAATATGGAAAGAGGGAGAACTGTGCATGCATTTCTCTATTGATTCAGAAAAGGACTACAATGGTAAATTTGGGAAAGTGCAGCTGATGATGGTGGTACATTGAGGACATTTCTTGTTTATTACGCTGGTGAGAGTGATAGTCCCCCCCAAAAAAGGGGGAGAAACATTTTGTGACTACATTTACCTCCTTCAAGAGCATGGAATTAGGCAAGAAGTGTAGAGAAGAGGACTTTTGGCATCGGGAGCCATTGTGGGAGGTCTTGAGTAAACTGGGGTGTTTTGTCATCTGCTTCTTGTCATCTGCTCTTTGGGGGACAAGTGCAGCCTGAGAGCAGGATCTGTGGTGGTGAAGGACGTGGCTGTTTTCACTGGCAGGCCAATATTTAACCCTTTCTCTGTTTTTGGTGTCTCCATAATTGCTTTCATTTTTCTCTTCCACTTGTTTACAGATGATGTGGTATGAGGAATTTTTTTAACACATTTTCAGAATGACCCTGAAATGGTGTGGGGTAGCCTCATGAAACCAAAAAGAAAGACCATTTGTCTTCTGAGGAATCCCCCAAATTGATTTATATTAATGGGATGTAAATAGGTATGTTGCTCACACCTGGCCCTATTGTCTATTTTACCCCCATACCCTCTGGGATGAACTCTGAATAACTAAGGTACTGAATATTTAAGAAGGAACCCCTCATGTTACCTTTGGAATTCAAAAACAAGGACATTTTTCCCATTCTGATTTTTCTTATGATTTGTACTATCCTATATATTACTGTTTTCTCTGCTTCACACACAAGGAGATGATAATTGGAACAAACTTGCAATTACTTCATTCAACAAATATATTTTGAGTGTATACTCTGTGCTAGGCATGCTCCTAGGGGTGGGGGTACAATAGTGAACAAAACAACTTAAAAACATAGTAGGTGTAAAGATTACACTTTAGTTGGGCAGACACAGACACATAAATATTAAATAAATTAGTGAAATATATGTGATCCCCTTTATACCAGCCTGAGGGTAAAAAAAGATACTGACACTAAAGTGGACTTTTTCTGGGCCTTACCTCTACCACCTAAGTTGGTGAAACTCCCGGGTTCTCTCCCCACTTGGATACTTCTTGTTCTTTAGAAGACCACCAGTTTAACTTTTAAACTTATTGGCACAGTCTTCATGTGACCACCATGAGTTACATGGGCTAGTGCCTTACAACTCTGTAAGGCTGTATCACTGCCATTACCACTGTGACTCTTGCTTATTATGGAACTTTTTTGCCTGCACGACAGGTCTTTGAATAATGTTTTGTTCAATGTTGTTTCAATATAATGTTGATGAGATGCCATAGGAATTTTTGTTTATATCAATAGCATATGGTAAAATCGGTTTCATTATATGTTATATCACCTAAAGTTACAAAAAATTATTGACAAAGTGAGGACTTCCTCTACATTAGGCTGATAATTCACCACTGCCCTAGATTGGGGCAGGGACCTTTTTTGCAGGCAGCTAAGTCCTCATCTCCCCGGTCCAGGATGTAAGCTTCCTTTCCTTGTCCTTATCTTCTTTCATTAGCTTCATTAGTCCAGATTTCCACACCACCTTGCATCCAAGATTCAAATCCTACCTGTCTGTGTCATAGTACAGCTAGTGTCCCAAATGATGTTACAATATAATGGTAGGTATCTGTTATCTTTTGTTAGTTTACTAAAAGTCACTTATTATATTTTCTAAAAATAAAAAATAATACATGTTCACTTAATAAAACTTGAAGAATACAGGCAAATTCAAAAAAGAAAACAACTACTGACAATTTAACACCTAGAAATACCTAACTGGCACCCTGGTCAGCTTCCTGGGTATGCAAACTATGTAGCTGTAAAGGGGTCAGTGCTTAAAAGGACCCCACACTTGGTTTAGTGCTTGACTGTTGCTGTCGACATTTTTAACAGTTTATAATGATTATTAATTATTTTGCAGAAGAGACTTCACATTTTTATTTTTCAAAAGGACCTACTAATTATGTAGTTGGCTCTGCCTCTTCTTAATAGCATTGATATATTTTTTTCTGGTATTTTCTCTATCTATGTGATGCTTTTAAAAATAGCTGGGATTACACCTTTTTTTTAAGTCCTCACCAGAGGATATGTTTGTTGATTTTAGAGAGATAGTAAGAAAGGGAGGAGGGAAAGAGAGAGGGGAGAGAGAGAGAGAGAGAGAGAGAGAGAGAGAGAGAGAGAGAGAGAGAGAGGGAGAGAGAGGAGAGAGAAACATTGATCAGTTGCCTCCTCTGGGTGCCCCTACTGGGGATGGAACATGCAACCTTTTGGTTATGAGATGGCACTCCAACCAACTAAGCTACCTGGCCAGGGTGGGATTACACCACTTATATATTTTTGAATTCTGCTTTTTTCACTTAACATTAAAATATACAAATGTTCCTATTTTAAGTAGCTAATTTTTGAAAGCATTTTAAATTGATGAATGATAGTCCATCACTTATTTAACTGTTTTCCTATTTTCAACTTATAGGTTGCTGATTGCTTCTTGAGATCTTGTTTCATAGCTCAATGCCTAGAACATTGTGAATGCTAAACAAATGTTAGCTGTTATGATGTGTCCATGGTGTTTTGGCATTTTTGAAAAGGTATCAGTGGTCTCTCAGGGCAGGGATAGCTGTTAAATTCACTCTTCTTGAATCAGCTTGCTGCATCCCTTGGGAAAAACAGTACTCCCACAATAATTGACAGATACTTGGACCAGGAAAAGGAATCAGCTGTTCTTGGGCAGTATGATGTTATAAATTTTCTCACTCCAAAATTAAAGGATAGAAAAATAGATTGTTTTGGCTTTGGGCATTAGGACAATAGGTATTTTTTTCCTATTGTTAGAATTTTAATTTTGTTATAATGATATTTCTTATTTTTATAGAGGAAGAGATGTTTTTAAGAAAAAATGTTAAGCATTTTGAGTGCTTTTGTTTTCTTTTCCCAGGAGGAATGGTAATGATGGCTATGCAAATTGATTCCTTGCCCTGTAATACTTGTCAGCATTTCTGGCCTCCACATCTTCTGAAAACAGAGAGGAAGGACAATTAAATTAAAACTGTCAGCCTGTGGAATATTGTACCCTCTCCAAAGCATTTTGTTGCACTATTTCAACCAAATGCTAGAAAAAGTACACTTTATTCTCCCCAAATATTTGATTCTATCAGGCTGGAGCTTTTCCCTCTGTGCCCATAGCCAGGTGGCTGCTCATGGTAGTGGCACTGCTAAGCAATTCTATTAGAAGCTGAGATTTGGGAGAGGCAAGTGTCCAGGCCAGGCTCCTACTAGTTTGATGACATTGAACTAAGCCTACCTACCTGGTGTGAATGAGGCAATAAAAAGGGGGAGGGGGTTGGCCATGAGCTAGGCAGAGCACATCAGAGAAACATTGTGACAGCTTCAGAAAGACAGGCTGCCGACATACAGGCAGGGTCCAGGCTCTGGCTAGGGTTTGAGGGCAGGCATCTATCTGCAGGGGGAGACAAATGGTGCTCTGCCTTATTTTCCTAAATTCTAGATTGAAGTACTGAGCAGGTCAAGATTCAGATTAAGGGTGAGGGTTTCAGAATAGAGATTCAGGTACAGATGGATGGCAGAAATTTGGGGCATAGTGTTGACAGTAAGATGGAAGGCCAGTTTCTAGTACAGGGCACAAGGTCTGCAAAAGCTGACTTCATGTCTAGTCCACCAAATGTCAAATAGGCTACCTTAAGAGCACTATGACAAGGGGCTATAAAACTGGTCTTGAGTTTTGAGCAGGGGTGAGCCTTTATGTGGGGACAGTGGTTTGGGTAGGGGGCTGCTCAGGCAGAAAACTAGGCAAATTGTTGCATGCTTTTTGGAGGCACAAGGGAGACCTGAATGAATTCCCTTGATGATAGATAGGATTTCATACAGTTTTTGACAAGTGTCAATTGTTCTATTTTAGAAAATAATTCATCTTTCTATCAATTATTTTACAGATTTACATACATATACACAATTCTGTTATTTATTGGTGTTTGTGCCCCAAAATTACATTCTCTAATGAGAACTTAAGCTCCTTTCTTTGTACAGAGCACATTCTTCTGAGGGTTAGTACGCTAGGCCACGTGGCCACCTAGAATTAAATACTATTTTATTGCAGCCTATGGAATAATAGGTTTGCCTAATATTAAAGGCTTTTTCTGGCTCCTACAAAAGCCTCTCAATTCATAAATTCAAGGTAAACCTGTTTTCTTCTGCATAAAGCTTTGCTCTTTGTTAGACTTTAATAGACCAATGTGACCCTGAACTGCGGACTCTGTTTTCTTTATCAATCCTATTGGCTAGGTTAGCCATGGTGGGGGGAGATGTGGGAAGAGCAAGGAAAAGAGGAAGGGGGAGGTAAGGGAAGAGATACTGTGGTTCCAATAAAAATGTATTACATGCAATGAAAGAGATTTTCATACCCCAGTTTATCCAGCCTGTATCAAGGTAGTAGTCCCGGTGAGCAGTATAAGACACACAATGATAAGTGTGATTTTGGGAACTGATTTTCAACCCATCCACTCTTCCCTCCCTCTTATTCTTCCCCTCCACTTCTTTGAATGGAAAATGCCAAGAGCAGGTAGGCTGTGGTGGCTTCTATCTAGTCAGCAGCTTCCCGCAAGCATGGACTATGCCGTTTTATAGATCAACTCCATACTAAGCCACCCCACTCAGTTAGCATATAATACTGGGCATAAAGAACTTAAGGATCCTCTGGAAAAGGAATTTTATGAAAATATATGTATTCAATTCAAGCAATGAAAAAAATCCAGAAAAGTTAAGATTTTAATGGCAACTTCTGCTTGGAATAGAAAACATTTAAGCAATAGAGTGAGGAATTTTGGTGCTGTTGTGGTCATCCTGATGCTGGCATATTAATGCTGTGCAACTTAAGGCAAGCCCAATGATTTCTCTGGGCTTTATTTTCAGTAGAATGTTGCTTATGATAGCTGCTTACTGAGATATTGATAAGATGACATGAGAAAAAGTCTAGCACAGCACCTGGAATACAGTAGACACTGAACAATTATTTTTTCCTATTAGTTGTGTGGCCATGGATTGAAGCTTCAGCCTTCAGACAATTCTTGTTTCTTATAGGGCTGTGGTAGGACCAGGTGGAACTTGATTTTAGAAAACACAAGTGCAGAGCTGGGTAGACAAAAGCCCCCTTTCAACTCCTGGTTCAAGATGGCCACTTTCCATATGGCTTCACCTGCTGCGCACTGTTCTAATTGCAATCAGAATGGATCTCATTAGGGTTACAATGGCCTAGGAAAATGAAGAGTGGTTACCATGGCCCACTCACTAGGCCTGCCAGCCGGCGGTCCAAAAAGAAGCAGAGGCGAAAATGTTTCCTGTAATTACAGTGACCAACAAGGCACCCCAAGGGTGTTGGGAGCCTAACAAATAGCCTTTGAATTTTTTTCTTTCTATCTGCCAAATGTTTATTACAAATATGTGGGAGTCTGATTCACTAGCAATGCATATACCCCCCAGCCTCCCTGTAATATATACATAAAGCTTAGTGCGAGGGGGCCAGTGTGGAAGGCTCTAAGGAGCAGTTGCATGCTTCCTGCATGGACATACAATATGTTCCTAAATTCATTGAGTCAATATCTATTTATAATAGATTAATGGTAGTGGTTGGAACATAGTAAATGCTATGTTCCAGATGCTCTCCAAATGCTTTGAAAAACCAAACTATATTTTGTAAGTGAATAGATTCCAAATAGGTACCTTCTCAGTTTTAGGGTAGGTGGGATGGGAGTAGATGTATACTTTACCTGGGGGAGATAATCTAATTTTGTCAAATCATTTGGAGAGGACAAAATGGGTGTGAATCATTTTATTGTTCATTATATTGGTTCAGTCTTGGCGTCATTTGCCTTTATATCAATTTTGTTTTGTTTTCTAGGTAATATAGCTGTAATCTGGGTATCTACAACCAAATGAAAGAGATGCTTTTGAATTATGGACTGTATATTTTTTCTAAATAATAACTCAGGAAAAGGAAACTAACCCATGATTTAGTCATGGCTTTTTCTGGAAAATCAACAAAGAATTCTCAAAAGCAATAACACAAATATAATTTAAATAATATTTAATATTATGTGCAATGTAGATATTACTATATTCTATCTATGTATCATCTATTTTCTAAATTTATCATCCATTTACCTAAATAAACAGCTTAGATAATTGAACTATGAATGTGCAAAATTCTTACCTATCTAACTGATGTTACCTACCAAGATTAAGTAAAAAATTTCCTTCACTCACCCTGAACTTAGTATTGGAGGCTGAAATCTTGTGCTGCTGTGCTCAGCTCTTGTGCAGGCTTCATTTTGGGTGTTAATAGCTCCTTTAGCATTACAAGCCCTTATGGTACCTCTGCCTGGCTTTACTTAAAAAAAAAAAAGAGGCCTTAATTTGCTTGCTCAGGTGTTGTTTTTTAAATATATTTTATTGATTTTTTTACAGAGAGGAAGGGAGAGGGATAGAAAGTCAGAAACATTGATCAGTGGCCTCTTGCACACCCCCCGTTGGGGATGCTTCCGCAACCAAGGTACATGCCCTTGACAGGGAATCAACCCTGGGACTTTTCAGTCCACAGTCCGAAGCTCTATCCACTGAACCTGCTTGCTCAGCTTTTTTCTTTCAGTCTAACACTGCCTGTGCTTGCTGTCTCCTCTGGTTGTGTTTCATTTTTGTTCCAGAAAGAGATGGCTTTTCATTTCTCTATGGGGAGCCAGTGTCCTGGATGGGCTTATCTGCAAGCATAGCTCTGGAATTTTGTGATATGGTAGCAGATCCCAGGGTTCTTTCATGAAATTTCCTAAGCTCTCCCAGGAGAAGCAGTGAAGAGGAAAGAGGTTTGGGGCATTAATATCTGGGTTCCAATTACACTAAAATTAACGACTTCCCCATTCATCTCACCATGCATAAAGAAGGGGCCATGATGAAGGTAATTCCTCAGGAAGTCCTGGAAGTCAGACTGAGATGAGAGTCAATTGAAAGAGCCAAGAGTCTTTTGGTGCCCTAGTACAGAATCAATCTATAAAAATGGCATAGTCTATGGGGATGCACAAAGAGTTAGACACTCCTAGCTTGACTATGTGGCATCAGTTCTTCCTTGATAATATGGAAGAACTTAGTGTAAACCTGAAGAGGCATTAGAGGGATTAGGACCATTTCTGGGCCAAACCTGCTAAGGTAAATTGAGAGAGTTGTCACACTGGGAAGGAAAAAATCTGCTTCCACCTGAAGCAAGGAAACAGATAATTTTTTGTCATAGGAGAGGAATCAGAGTCTGGAATGATTGTAGCAATGGAATGATGGGATGGCAGCAGAGATAACAGTAGTGCTATAAAATAGACTACGGGTGATTGTAAGCGTGGACTAAGAACACAACTATACAGTCCAGAGGAAAGCATTTAAGCACCAGAAAGCTGGTGGAATAAAAGAGTGAGGTCATGATGGGAGCCCGCTTTAAAAAAATTTTATTAAGCACCTATTCTGTGTCAAATATTGTGTTAGGTCCTGTTCCATAAAATCTGGAGATACTATGTTTTTTTATTTATTTCAAGAAAAATAATTGAAATATAATAATGTTACATTCAATAAACATTAATATCTCAAAAAATTTTAAATAGAATAATGTTATATGCAATAAACACCAATTATTTAAGAAAAACAATAGTAATATAATAATATTACATGCAATAAACAATATTTTAAGTGGAGATATTATGTTTAATTGTGTCACGTTAGGATGCTAACATTAATCAGTTGGCAACAGTAACAGCCTGATACATCCATTATAAGACTCATCAACAAACTAATGAGTTAAGCAGCAAAATGTAATCTTTGCCTAGGAGTGGACTAACTCATTTCTTTAAAAAGTCAAACCTGCCAGGGTAAGATGGTGCTCTGACACCAGTAAACACTGGCCTAACAGTAGGAACATTTAAAACAAGCATAGCCACTATATCATTTCACATGTAATAGAATAAATAATACATCCTTAATATCTTATAATACATAATCAAAATTTCCTGCTTTTATAATATGTTTTGAGCTGGAGAACCAAGATGGTGGCATTGGTGAACACCTATATGGCTGCCCTGCACAACAATTTTGAAACTACAACTAGGGGACAGAATGGATATTATCCAGAACCATCAGAAAGCTGGCTGAGTGGAAAATCCACAAATAGGAGGAAAGATAAAGGGACACTGTGACTCAGAGGAGCCACAGAGGGCAGAGTTGCTGAGACCTGCGGAGAAGGAGGTGCGGAGCCATGCGCAAGTGGAAGGGGAGGATAGCTGGATGCCTGGGTGGTTTTCCCGAACAGGGAGGGAGACAAGGGGTCCCACTGTACTGACCCCCCAGGTTCAGGTGAGTTTTGGGGAACTCATACTCATGTGAAATGAAACTGGACCTTAAGGAGGAAGCACACTGAGATTTGGGAGCTGCAGAAGTGCATGAGCTCGCAGAGTGCATGTGTACGGCAGAGGTGCGGGAGCTAGCTGAGAGGATGCGTGGCTGGTTCTATCCTTCAGGAGGAAAAAAAACAACAACAACCCCACTGGACTTCATTGCTTTCCAGTTCTGGGTGAGAATTTGGGTGTACACTCATTTGGAGAGAAAAACTGTCTGGCAGTGGTCAGAGCCCGGGGGCAGCTTTCTCTCCCCTGCTGCGGGGAACAGAAACCTGGGTGCTGGAAACCAAGGCTGTTTGCTCAGTCTGGAGACTGCCCCATCCAAGCTGAGCAAAGCTGAGCAAAGCCATTCTACCAGCGTAAACACAGCTGATTCTCACAGCCAATTGGCCTGGACATCAACCTCTCCCAGTGAACAACAACAATATAGGCTTAACTATAACAAGCCTGTGTAACCCATATGGTAACTAAGGAGGCAGAGTCATTGTCCCCTAGAAAACACCCACCACACAAAGCTATGTGACCAACTTAGGGAAGTAGCCAAAATGCAGAGAAAAGGTAACAAATCACATTAGAAAGAAATGGAAGGAAAAAAAAAAAGACTGGACATAGAGAGTTCAAAACCAGTTACAAGATTTTTCAGGAGGCTCCTAGAAAAGGCCATTAAAGTTAACAAGACCCTCAAGGATATGAGTGAGACCCTCAAAAATATGAAAAAAGACAAACTAGAAATTAAACATATGCTGACTGAAGGGAAAAAATATTATACAGAAACCTAAAAGGAGTCTAGAGAACTGCAAGAATCAAGTCAAAGATTTGAAATACAAAGAAGCAAAATCCACTCAGCCAGCAAAGCAAGAAGCAAAAAGAATCCAAAAAATTGAAGATAATGTAAGGAGCCTCTGGAACAACCTCAAGCATCCCAACATCCAAATTATGGGGGTGCCAGAAAAAGAGAGAGAGCAAGATATTGAAAACCTATTTGAAGAAATAGTGACTGAAAACTTCCTCTACCGGGTGAAAGAAATAGACTTAAAAGTCCAGGAAGCGCACAGAACCCCAAACAATAAGAATCCAAAGAGGACCACAGCAAGACACATCATAATTAAAATGCCAAGAGCAAAAGACAAAGAGAGAATATTAAAAGCAGCAAGAGAAAAACATTTAGTTACCTACAAGGGAGCACCCATATGATTGTCAGCTGATTTCTCAACAGAAACTATGCAGGCCAGACTGGAGTGGCAAGAAATTTTCAAAGTGATGAATAGCAAGAACCTACCCAGCAAAGCTATCATTCAGAATTGAAGGTCAGATAAAGTTCTTCGCAGATAAGAAGAAGCTAAAGGAGTTCATCACTGCCAAATCAGTGTTATATGAAATGCTGAAAGGTATTCTTTAAGAAGAGGAAGAAGAAGAAGAAGAAGAAGAAGAAAGAAGAAGAAGAAGAAGAAGAAGAAGAAGAAGAAGAAGAAGAAGAAGAAGAAGAAGAGGAAGAAGAAGAAGAAGAAGAAGAAAAAGGTAAAAATATAAATTATGAACAACAAATACACTCTATCAACAAATGAATCTAAAAATCAAGTGAATTAAAAATCTGATGAACAGAATAAACTGGTGAATAGAATCAGGGTCATAGAAAGGGAATGGACTGACAATTCGTGGGGAGAAAGGGGTGTGGGAGGTTCAGGAAGAGACTGAACAAAAATTGTACACCTATGTATGAGGACAGTGGGGGTGGGAGTTAACGGCAGAGGTTGGGATGGGTACCGGGTGGAGGGGAGCTATGGGGGGGGGGGAGAGGAACATTGTAATTAATAATATGAACAATAAAGATTTATAAAAAATGTTTTGATTTTACATTTGGTTTGCTAGAATTAGGTTCCAAACAAGGTCTACACATTGCACTTGGCTTATATGTCTCTTAAGTTTCTCTCCCTCTCTCTCCCTCCCTCCCCCCTTTCCTCCTTCTCTCTTCCTTTTCTCCCTGCCTCTTTTCTTCCTCACTCTTATAACACCAAATCCACACTCCATTTTAATAATATTTACTTGTGGAAAAAATTAATTTGTTCTTTAGAATTTATAACACACTGAATTTTGCTGATTACATCTGTTAGTTTTGTCTAACTGGTTTCTCTATATTCCATATTTCCTGTAATTAGGTAGCTATAAACTTGACTACATTAAATTTACTTTATTATTATTATTTAGCAAAAAGTTTTGTAGTTTGTACGATTTATTTCTTATTCCCAATAAGTATCAGGAGACACATATTATTTGATTGTCCAACTTTTAGTTATGTTAATATTAATCAGTGGGTGTAGGTGTTTACAGCTTTATCCATTGATTATAAATTTCCCATCAACATTTCACCTAATTGTTTGATAATTAGTAATGATGATTTACTAGATCTGTTATTTCTTAAGGACTATGCAATGGTAACGTTTTTAAGTTTATCATCCTTTCTGTATTTATTAGCAGGAATTTTTCCATAAAGAAGGATTTTTCCTCATCAACTATTTGGTTACCCTGAAATGAAGTTCATATAGGAAAGACATGCTACATGCTTGATTCTTTCCCTTTATTTAACAATTTTCAAAATAATAGTGGGTGCAGCCCTAGCCTGTTTGGTTCAGTGTGTAGAACAGCGCCCTGTAGACTAAAAGTGCCCAGGTTTGATTCTGGTCAAGGGCACATGACTGGGTTGCGGGCTTGATCCCCAGTATGGGTGTGCAGGAGACAGCCGATCAATGATTCTCTCTCATCATTGATGTTTATTTCTCTCCCTCTTCCTTACTCTCTGAAATCAATAAAACAAGATATTAAAAAATAATGGTAGGCAATCTAATAAACTCCAAAAGTGAGAATGATATTTTAAAAGTATTATGAAT
This sequence comes from Antrozous pallidus, assembly GCA_027563665.1. Classification (NCBI taxonomy): domain Eukaryota; kingdom Metazoa; phylum Chordata; class Mammalia; order Chiroptera; family Vespertilionidae; genus Antrozous; species Antrozous pallidus. The sequence continues at coordinate 26,654,844 of CM050509.1, read as the reverse complement.
TCATGGATTTGTTAGTAATCACTGTCTTTTCATTCATAGAAGTCATTGTTTTTTGATGCTCAAATTCTCTATTTTTGGCCAGTGGGAGCCTCTTAGAGTTGATTTGTTTGTTTGTTTTAACAGACCTAATTAGTGTTTGATAGCATCCTTGCTTACAGGCAAAGCAAGATGTTATAGACACATCTTGAACATTTATTGCTCTCATCTAGGATCAATCATTTCTCCAAGGATACCTGGCTCCTTTTGGGGGCAAATGCTATTAAAAGACCACTATCTGAGTGTTAGGGATGCTCATTACTACCTGGTTGTTATTATTTCTAAGTCTTTCTAGAAAGCAAAGCTACTTGAACTCAGGCATTAAACTTAGTAAGTTATTACAAAATAAAATTGGATATATGAAAGTGTAATAATGCATATATAAAAGAGTTATTAAAATTCTTCAGAGTTTAGAATTTCTGGTTTTAAAAACTGCAACATTGCAAAGTAAATCCTATGCCAGTAGCACACTGTCTAGATTATTGTAATTTTTAAAGTAAATATTGAAATCAGGTAGTGGACATTCTCCCACTTCGTTTTTCTATCTCAGTATTGTTTTGGCTATTCTATATATTTTTTTGCAATTCCATGTAAATTTTAGAAGAGTTTGTCAGTTTCTTCCAAAAGGTCTTCTGGGACTTTTTTTTTTATTATTACATAAACTACATTGATGGGAAAATAAATACTCTAATGATATTGAATCATCATATTTTTGAACTTGGCATATCTCACCACTTATTATCCCTATGTATTTAATTTACTGCAGTTTATCTTAGCAATATTTTATCTTAGCAATATTATTTCATCCTTAAATATTTGACAGAATTAACCAGTGAAACCATGAAACTCATTGATTTTGAGCTTAGAGTTTTCTCTGTGGGAGTTTGCTTTTGTTAGAATCAGTTTGTTAAGTAGGATTTATATAAAATTCGTATTTTAACTGTATAATTCAATGAGTTTGACAAATAATATTCTCTGCAAATAGAGTTTTTTTGTTCCTTTCCAATTTCTGTGCCTTTTATTTCATTTTTTTAACCTAATACACTAGCTAGAACCTTCAGTACAATATTGGATAGAAGAAATGAGAGCAGACATCTTTGCCATTTCCTTGACCTGAGGAGGAAAGCATTCACTGTTAGGTATGATGTTTATTATTGAATTTTTATAGAAGCTTCTTTTTAGTTGAAAGAAGTTTTCTTATATTGTTAGTTTTAAGAGTACTTTTTTTCTTTCATCATGAATGATAGTTGAATTTTATCAAATGCCTTTTAAAAAATATATTTTATTGATTTTTTACAGAGAGGAAGGGAGAGGGATAGAAAGTTAGAAATATCAATGAGAGAGAAACATTGATCAGCTGCCTCCTGCATACCTCCTAATGGGGATGTGCCCGAAAGCCAAGGTACATGCCCCCGACCGGAATCGAACTCCGCAGGCCGATGCTCTATCCACTGAACCAAACCAGTTTCGGCTCAAATGCCTTTTTGATATCCATTGAGTTGATGATATAACTCTTTATTATTCTTTCAATATAGTGTGTTACATAGAATAAATTTCAAATGTTAAATCTATCTTACATTCCTGGTACATAAGATATTAACATAGTTATATAATGCCGGATTTGATTTGCTAAAATTTTATGTATCTACAAGGAATTTTGGTAAGTAGTTTTATGTGTTTGATGTTGATATCTGAGCAATGATGGTCTTCTGAAATAAGGTAGGAATGTTACCCATCTTTTTTTATTTTCTGGCTGAAATTATAAAAAACTGAAAATCCAAATTTGGTCCAAAGGTGTGGATCCTTTGGAAGTCTCATATATTACTAGTGTGTATTAATTTTTTCTATCATTTTGCAATAATGTTTGTCAGAACCCACCAGAGCTTAACATACATCTACACTCTAACAAAGCACTTTAACTCCTAGCTGCATACTCAAGAGAAACGAGTGTATGTGTCCACCAAAAGATATATTTAAAAATGTTCATAGAAGCTGTATTTATTATAGCAAACATGGAAACAATCCACATATTTATCAAGATGAGAATGGAAAAATAAGTTATGGTATACTCATAAATACTCATAAAATAGAAATTTATAAACAATAAAAAAGCAAACTACTAATACATTAATATGGATGCATCAAAAACATAATGATGAATCAAAGAAGCCAGCCCAAGAGTACATAGTCTGTGACTCCATTGATAAAGTATTTACAAAATTTACTGCACAGGTTTGAAAACATATTGTCCATGGGTTATGCTAAAAGTGTTTTTAATATTTTGTATTTAATATATATATTTATTGTTAATAGTATTACAATGTCTCTATTTCCTCCCCCTTTTATCTCCCTCCCCCCAGCTCCTACCCAGTCCCCCTCAGGTCTTCACCACCCTATTGCCTGTGCCCAATGGGCTATACATATAAATATATTAGTTTTTTTAATTTATCTTTTCTCATCTCCCCAACTCCCACATTCAGGTATATCAGTCTATTCTATGCCTCCATGCTTCTAGTCTTATGTTGTTGGTCAATTCATTTTGTTTGATTCCACAAGAAGGTGAGATTATGTGATACTTATCTTTCTCAGATTGGCTTACTTCATTAGCATATTAATGTCCAGCTCCATCCATGCTGTCCCAAAGAGTAAGAGATCCCTTGTTTTTACAGCATAATATTCCATTGTGTAAATATCCCACAGCTTTTTTTCCCCATTCATCTATTGATAGGTACTTGGGCTTTTCCAAATCTTACCTATTGTAAATAATGCAGCTATGAACATAGGGGTGCATGTATGCTTTCTGATTGGTGTTTTGGGATTTTTAGAATATATTCCCAGAAGTGGGATCACTGGATTAACTGGAAATTCCATTTCTAATTTTTTGAGGAAACTCCAAACTGTTTTTCATAGTGGCTGCACCAATCTGCATTCCCACCAACACTGAACTAGTGTTCTCTTTTCTATGCATCCTCACCAGCACTTGTTTTTGTTTTGTTTGTTTATATGGTTCTTTTTTATGATAACCACTAGAGGTCCAGTGCACAAAATTCATACATACAAGGGGGGGATCCCTCAGCCTGGCCTGTGCCCTCTTGCAGTCTGGGATCCCTCTGGGGATGCCCAACTGACACTTAGGCACACTCCCCACAGGAAACAGGCCTTAGCCGTTAGTCGGACATCTTTAGCGCTGTCACGAAGGCAGGAGAAGCTCCCACCACTGCCACTGCACTCACCAGCTATGAGCCTGGCTTTGGCTCAGTGGCGCTCCCTCTGTGGGAGCTTACTGACCACCAAGGGGCAGCTCCTGCATTGAGCATCTGTCCCCTAGTGGTCAGTGCACATTATAGCAACCGGTCATTCCACCATTTGGTTGATTTGCATATAAACCTTTTATTATATACTAGAGGCCTGATACACGAAGAAGGCCTTCCTTCCCCCAGCTGCTGGCACTGGCTTCCCTCTGGCACCCTGGACCCGGGCTTCCTTCTCATCCTGGCTTCATCTGGAATGTAATCCGGAAGGATGTTTAGAAAGATGTCTGGTTTAATTAGCATATTATGCTTTTATTATAATAGACTAGAGGCCCGGTACAAGAAATTCGTGCACAGGGGGTATGGGGGATGTCCCTCAGGCCAGCTTGCACCCTCTCCAACCTGGGACCCCTGGAGGGATGTCCGACTGCCCATTTAGATCGGGCCTAAACAGGCAGTCGGACATCCTTCTTACAATGCAGGACTGCTGGGTCCAAACTGCTAGCCTGCCTGCCTCCCTGATTGCCCCTAACTGCTTCTGCCTGCCAGCCTGATCACCCACTAACCACTACCCTGCCAGCCTGATTGATGTCTAACTACTCCCCTGCCAGCCTGTTTCTCCCCAACTTCCCTCCTCTGCCGGCCTGGTCACCCCTAACTGCCTTCCCCTGCAGGATTGATAGCCCCCAACTGCCCTCCCTTGCAGGCCTGGTCCCTCCCAACTGCCCTCTCCTGATGGCCTGATGGCCCACAATTGCCCTCCCTTGCAGGCCTGGAACCTCCAAATGGCCCTCCCCTGCTGGCCATCTTGTGGCGGCTATCTTGTGTCCACATGGGGGCAGGATCTTTGACCACATGGGGGCAGCCCTCTTGTGTGTTGAGCTGATGGTCAATCTGTGTATTACTCTTTTATTAGATAGAACAGAGGCCTGGTGCATGGGTGGGTACCAGCTGGTTTGCCCTGAAGGGTGTCCTGGATCAGGGTGGAGGTTCCCTTAGGGCGTGGGATGGCCTGGGCAAGGGGCCTATGGTGGTTTGCAGGCTGTCCATGCCCCCAGCAACCCAAACGGAGGCCTTGGAATCTAAAATTAATTCATGTTTTACAATTGAAACTTTGTAGCCTAGAGCACAGCCAAGCCTTCTGCTTACCCCATGGTGGCAGCCATTTCTGTTTGAAACTTTATAGCTTAGAGTGGAGGGCTAGGCGCTAGGGCTGCAGAAGTTTAGCTTCTTCCATCGACCCAGCAACCCTAGCCTCTTCTCTCTCCAGCCCTGTGGCTGCCTTCAGATTATGTATCTTTTATAAATGAAACTTAGTAACATTGAAGCCTAGGCTGGCAAAGACAGGTGAAAAACTTGACTTCCTCCATTGCTAGGGAAACCCAAGCCTCCCTCCTGCTCTCAGTGGCAGCAGCCATCTTGTTTAGGGCTCATTTGAAAATTTGCTCCTGATTGGCTGGTTGGCATGGCTGGTGGGTGTGGCTTGTGGGTCTGGTAAAGGTATGGTCAAATTTGCATATTACTCTTTTATTAGATAGGATGATTCTGACAGGTGTAAGGTGATATCTCATTGAGGTTTTAATTTGCATTCTCTCATGATTAGTAACTGGGCATTTTTTCATATTTATCTTGACCATTTGTATATCCTCTTTGGAGAAATACCTATTTAGGTTCTCTGCCCATTTTTCAATTGGATTGTTTGTCTTCCTTTTGTTGATATGCATGAGTACTTTATATATTTTCGATAGTAACCTTTTATCAGATGTATCATTGACAAATATGTTGTCCCATACAATGGATTTCATTTTCTTTTGGGTGCAGCAGCTTTTTAATTTTTACGTAGTCCCAACTACTCATTTTTTTCCTTTGTTTCTCTTGCCTTAGGAGCTATATTGGCAAAAATTCTGCAATGTGAGGTGTCTGAGATTTTACTGCCTATATTTTCTTCAAAGATTTTTATGGTTTCATGCTTTACATTTAAGTATTTTGTTCATTTTGAGTTTGTTCTTTGTATGGTGTAAGTTGGTAGTATAGTTTCATTTTTTGCATGTGTCTGTCCAATTTTCCCAATAACATTTGTTGAAGAGACTGTCTCAACTCCATTGTATGTTCTTGTCTCCTTTGCTAAATATTAATTGACCATAATGGTGTGGGCCAATTTCTGGCATCTCTGTTCTGATCTATTGGTCCACATGCCTGTTCTTGTGACAGTACCAGGCTGTTTTGGTTTTAATAGCTTTGTAGTATAGTTTGACATCTGGTATTGTGATTCCTCCAACTTTGTTCTTCTTTCTCAAGATTGCTGTAGCTATTTGGGGTCTTTTAGGGTCCTGTATACATTTTTTGGGGTATTTGTTCTAGTTCTGTTAAGTATATAGTTGGTATTTTAATGGGAATTGGATTGAATATACCTATTTCTTTTGGTAGTATAGACATTTAATTATGTTAATTCTTCCAATGCATGAACATGGTATATGTTTTTATTATTCTTGTTATTTATAATTGAATTTTCTTAACTGCACATTTCCATTTTTATTTTTTTTCTTCTTCAGAGAATAGGTCTGTTTTATTGAGTTACCTGTTGACATTATTTTATTCTTTCACTTTCTGGCCATAGATCACCTTAAGGTAAAGATATAATTTGTCATCTACACTTGAGTGTGAGGGGAAACTATTTATTATACCAGTAGCATGGAAACTAGACTATATGATCCCCACAGCCATAGGTACCAACTTATGTCTTCTGTCTCCAGTTTAGATGCTTATGTCCTATGTCTCTGGTAGAATGATGCATAGCAACAATCCTTGTAGTGGTGGGAAACTCAGAAATCTTGGTCTCTGTGAGCAGTCAGTGTACTCATGGCAAGTAACCAGGCTCCACTCTTGAGGGCTGACATATCCAAGCTTAGAAATGTAGAAGGCAGTGAATATGAGGTCTTTCCCACTAGACCTGGTAACTTAATCACTTCTTGCAGGCTAAATTCACTGGTTGTTTATGGAAGTAATTAGGGAGGAAACAAGGAGCTAGAGATGCCACAGCTGATGCAGGTTGGGCCCTATAGAGGGAGAAGGTGGGGGCTGAATTCCAGACCAGGTTTCATGTGCACTGGTTGAGTTACATTTCTTGAAGGAGGGGGTATCTTTTTCTATTTTACACAAAGGTGTCTTGTGGCAGCAGACCCATTTGTATTCTTGATCTGCATATTCTCTGCCCTGTTTTTGTTGTTGGTTCAGTAGTAAATCTAAGTGAAAGCTAACTTAAATCAAAGTAATAATCCATGCCAATTTTGAAGCTTACGCAGCCTCTGTAATCTGTTTTAGCGAATTTTTCAACACCATTTTTATTATCATTTTCTGTTAATTTGTTTAAAAATTTTAAAAATGTTTTTGTTGTTTTCAGGAAGGCAGGGAGAAGGATAGAGAGAAATAGAAACATCAGTGATGAGAGAAAATCATTGATCAGCTGCCTCCTGCATGCCCCACAATGGGAATCAAGCCCACAACCTGAGCATGTGCCCAGACCAGGAATTGAACCTCCTGGTTCAAAGGTTGATCTCAACCACTGAGCAATACTGACCAGGCATCCCCTTAATTTGTAATGTAAGCTTTAATTACCATTTCCTCTCAAGAAGTATTTTTATCTTCTTGTTTTCATTTTCTGATAATACATGATCATTTTTTAAAAGTTTTAAAAACAGAGAATTGTGTCTACCTGACAGAAATAGCTATTTCTAAGAATTTGTTATACATATACTTCAGACTTTTCTATGAATCTATAAGTAGACACTTCCTTTAGTATATACTTATTTATCTTTATATTGATTTATCTTGATTGACATTTATATATTTTTTAGTTTTTTTACTATCATAAGCTATTCTGCAATTATTATCCTTATACATGTAGGTTGCATACACTGGGGCTAATGTTTTCTTAGGATAAATTGTCAGCCATAAACTGCTGGATCAAAGGATATGTTCATTTAAAGTTTTTATTTTGTTGTTATTTTTACTACATCACCCTCCAGAATGGTTGTGCCATTTTACATTTCTGCCAGTAGTATAAGAGAATGTTTATTCCTTACTTTCTTGCCATTACTGGACAACACCATGCTTTTTAGTGTTTGTTATTCTGATAGGCAAAATGAATGTTTGGTAGAAACTAAGTGTTCAGTAAATATTTTTTGAATAACAGTATTGTTGTGGTTTAGTTTTTATATATTTGATTATTGGTGAGTTTGACCAAATATTCCAGGCCTCTGCAACTTTTTTCAGTAGATGGTCAAATAGTAAATACTTTAGACTTTTTAGGCTACATAGTTTCTGTTGCACCTGCTCAACTCTGCCTCATTGTAGTGAGGTGCATCCATAGACAATATGTAAACTGAATGGCTGTGATTGTGTTTCAATATATAGAGAAATAGGCAGCAGCCATATTTGTCCCACAGGCAATATTTGCTAATCTCTGATGTATTTGTATTTGTTGCTATTTAGAACACTTTTGTGAATTGCTAGTTTGTATCCTTCACACATTTTTTTATTTGGGGGGGTATTCTTCTAGATGACTTAGAAGAATTCTTTATTCTGTTTGGTTACAAAGTCACAGTATTAGCCCTTTGTCTGATTTTGCAAATATTTCCCTCAGTTTTTCATTCATTTACTAACTTTTCTTATGGTCACTTTTTCCTTTATAAATATTTTTACTTTTTATGGAATTAAATCTGTCAGTCTCTTGCTTTATGGTTTTAGGGTTTCATGTTATACTTAGAAAGGTCTTCCTTACTCTAAGATTATAAAAATATTCTATATTTTTTCATTGCTTTTCTTTAATTTTTAAAAATGTGAATATGTTTCTGACTGTATTTTTATTTTATTTAGTGACAGGAATATAATTTTATTTGAAATATCATTTTATTATATACTAAATTCCCATATTGTGCATTGGTCTGTTTTTGAACTCTAATTTTCTAACTTATGTTTTATGAATTACTTTTGTGTTATTTTATATGGTATTTATTTCATCACATTTTCTAATGTCTTATTACTTTCATAGGAAGTCTATTGAGTTTACATATACCCTACTGAAATTACTGAATTTTTTGATTATTTCTAATAGTTTTTCTCTTGAATTTTCCAGGCTGTCATATTGTCCTCTACAGATAATGATAATTTTGCCTCTTCTTTTTCAAAAGAAATATCTCTTATCTTGTTGCAGTGGCTAGAATTTATATGATAATTCATGTAATAGCAGTGATAATGGATACCCTTATGGTGTTCTTGATTTTAATGAGAGAGGCTCTTATGTTTCATTGTTAGGTGTATTTGATCGTAATTTTTGATAAACATTCTATCATGTTTAAGAAGATTTCTTCTATTCCTAGTTTATTATTTTTTTTCAAATAAGGATGGATATAGAATTATCAAATCCTATTTTGGCATCTATTGAGATAATTATACAATTTTTCTACTTCAACCAGATTATGTAACAAATTATGTCAATATATTATTAATATTGGGCCATTCATTTTTTTTCAGGGAAGACTCAAATAGGTCAGAATGCATTCTTCTCCTAGTTGTGCTCTAATATAATGTTGAATTATGTTTGTTAATGTTTTATTTAAATTTTTTTATATTTGTATCCTTAGAGAGGTTTGGTCTGATAATAATTTTTTTTTGCTGTGTTTATCAGGTCTGCTATTAGGCATTTACAAAACTTGTGAAATGAATTGGGAATGTTTTCATGCTCCCAATGACAGAGAAAATTATATAGTTAAATATGATTAGTTAAAGGGCTAAAATGAGATGAAAAATGTCTGATCCTTGAGATAATGATAAAAAATATATATAAACCCTTGTGGATCTAGTGCCCTTTGGGGGAATAGATCTTTGTCAACCTATAAAATTTCATATTTATTTATTATTCATTGTAGATGTTAAATCTTGTTTCAGTTGTTTGTAGTAACTATAGTTTCCTTGAAAATTATCAATTTTGTCTAGATATTCAAGTTTGCTGGCACAAAGTTGTACATATTTTTCTTTGATTTTTAAACTCATCTCTAATTTATGGCTATATTCTTCTGTTCATCCTTTCATTTCATTTATTGATCTATGTACTGGGATGTGCAATCGTTTCTAGTTTCATGTCATACAGAGTGGTAAATAAGACAGCCAAGATATTTGCCCCCATGAAGTCTACATTTCAATGTTGTGCATTTGTGTTTTTTTGCTTGGATGAGTTTGCTAAGTGTCTGTTGTGTTGATTTTTCATAGAAAAACAATTTTATCAGTTTTTATCTTTTTTCTTAATTAATTAATTTCTTATTTTATTTCAGCGTTTCCTTAAAAAGATTTTTGTTAGAGAAAATTTCAAGTATATACAAAAATAAAATAGTACTCATTAGCTACCTTCAACGATTATTTATTCATGGTCAATCTTATTTCATTTATATTCCTAAAGCATTGTATTTCTAAAACCAAACCTCAAACAGCTTATCATTTCATCTAAACACTTCAGTAAAACCTATCAGTATGTTATACTTTTGGAAATATAACAATACCTATATCACTCCTAAATAATTTCTCAATATTATGTCATCATTCAAATTTCCTCAATTGTATCACAAATATATTTTGATAGATACATTTTTAGTTGTCATTTATTTTCCTTTTCTACTTTTTAACATGAAAAAAATTTCAACACATATATAAAAGTAAAAATAATAAGACATACAACAAGAACTTGTACACCCTCTACCAGATTCAGCATTTTTTAATAGTTTGTCATATTCTCTCTCCCTCTCTCTCTCTATGCACATATACACACACACACATATATATTTGCTTCTGTACTATTTTAAAGGAAGCTGCAGACATCCTGATATGTCAGCATATTCAATAATAAAATAATCTCCTAATATCTGTAGTACCATTGGAACTATTAACATTATTTCACTATATCATCTAATATCCAGTTCATATTCAAATTTCCCCCATTTGTCTAAACTTTAAAAAAATAACTAGGTCATATTAAAAGACACGGAAGCCAACTTGAAGGTACTTCTACTGACTGAATCTTAGATGATTTTATCATCAGAATAAATAATGAATAAATTTAAAAGTATGATAAAGAATGGAATATTCACATGGTTTCAAAGTACATCCTCTACAAAATACTTACTAATTACAAGAGGGAGAAAAAACATTTCAGAAAGGAGAAGCCTGGCCAATACTATATAAAAAAAGACTTTGACATTTTTTAAACTGCTTTTTTTCTCCCCTGAATTAATAGCCAATTAAGTTCATACATTGCAAATAAAATATCTCCTTATTAGTCCTTTTAAATATTACGCTATTTTTTAACCTTGCAATGTATTTGTTGAAAATTCAATTGTCCTGTTAGACTTCCCACATTCTGAACATATCAGCTTTGCCTATTAGCACAAGTATTTTGGCTTTAATTAAGACTGCACTTATTTTGCAAAATGTAGTCTGAAAAATTAGTTAAATTTAATAAAAGGATTGTTTTTAAAATGGTAAAATTTCAAAAGTATCCAAAAATAGATGGATTAACACTGTTTTAATATACTTATTTGCCTTATTAATCACTTATAGATCTGTTATTTTCTAAGAAACTAGTCTCTAACTTCAACTAGTTTATTATTATTAGTAGTAGTAGTAGTAGTACTAGGGGCCTGGTGCACTGAATTCGTGCACTGGGGGTGGGTGGTCCCTCAACCCAACCTGCCCCCTCTCACATACTGGGAGCCCTCAGGGGATGTCCAACTGATGGCTCACCCCCAGCTTGCCCAGCCATCACCCTGCTCAGCTCAGCCCCTGCTGCCTGCGACCACCTGGCCCCAGGGGCTGGGCGCTCGCCGCCACCACCATTTCATCTCCACCCCTGGGGCCCAGCACTCGTGCCACTTGGCCCTGCCCCCACTCCTGATTGGCTGGTAGCATAGCCAATCAGGAGCAAAGATAAGGTCAATTTTGCATGTTTCTCTTTTATTATATAGGATCATCATCATCATCATCATCATCATCATCATCATCATTTAATCCTCACCTGAGTATATTTTTTCCACTGATTTTTAGAGAGAGTGGAAGACAGAGGGAAAAACAGAGAAATATCAATGTGAAGAACACATCGATTGGTTGCTTCCTGCATGAACCCTAAGAGCCTTCAACCAAGTATATACCCTTGATCAGAATAAAATCAGGACCCTTCGGTCTGTAGGATGACCTTTATCTACTAAGCCAAACAGGCTAGAGCTAAATTCAGCTAGTTTGATTTTTCAAGTCAGTTTGTATTGAGAAGAGTTCAGATCCCTAATATTTGGACCCAGAGAATACTGCATTTGCCAACAATAAATTAGGAAATGAATTTTACAGTGAGGTGACTCTTTGTTCTCCTGTAAGCGGGTGTTTAGGACCAACCATCATTTATTATCTTATCCTTGGCAAATTAATAAGTTTTATGGATCAGGTTAACCTGAAGCATTGTGCTAATATTGATAATAATACACTAATTTCTTCTCTGCCCTTTTAATGGGGCCAGGGAAACTTTATAAATAATATGTGAAAAGCAAACAGATTTAAATGATGAATTCTTAAAATGTATCCTACCCTAGCCAGTGTGGTTCAGTCGATTGAGCATTGTCTTGTGCACCGAAAGGTTGCTAGTTTGATTCCAAGCAGTGAACATGCCTGGGTTGCAGGCACCATCCCCAGTAGGGGGTGTGCAGAAGACAGCTGATCAATTTTTTGCTCTCACAGTGATTTTTCTCTCTTCCTCTCCCTCTTCCTTCCTCTCTTTCTTAAAAAAATATTTAAAAATGTATCTTGTCTTCTTTTCACTTAAAATCTTTTTAATGACTACCAATTACTTCACTTTTTAAGTCTGAAACACTTCTGAGTTTTATTTTAGTTTAGATTTCTTTTAAAATGAAAGTGAATATTCTGATTCCATTGTCATATTGTCTTTGTTTCACTTACTGTCACAAGTTTCTCCAACAGTGTTGTGGTTGAAAAACAAGAAGTAAAACTGTCATTATTTGCAGATAACATGATATTATCCATAGAAAACCCTAGAGACTCCACCAAAAAAACTACTAGGTTCAATAAATGAGTTTGGCAATGTAGCAGGATACAAAATTAACATCCAGAAATATATAGCATTTTTATACACTAGTAATGATCTCTCAAAAAGAGAAGTTTTAAAAATCCCATTTACCATTGCAACAAAAAATTAAAATACATAGGAAAAAAATTAACTAAGGAAGTAAAAGACCTATATTTGGAAAACTATAGGACATTGAAAAAAAGATAGAGGAAGATATAAATAAATGGAAAAATATACCGTGCTCATTGATTGGAAGAATTAACATAATTAAAATTTCCATACTACACACTATAAAAACTTTTATTGTTGAAATTATTAATGACCTTTTAGAAAAATGAAAATGTCTTCTGGTGGTACACAACATCTGCTTCCTATCAAGCCACCCTGAAAACCCTACTTGTCCACTATGAATACTATAAAGTGACCATGAATTGACTTTCCCAAGCTTTGCCCACTTTCTAGGCCAAAGTTGGGGCTGAGATGAGTGCCTCTTCTGCTCATTCTGGCATTCAACTCACCCTAAAATTTATCTCTTCAGAGTTCATCTAATTAACTTAAAAATTAACTAGTCTGTCAACAGACTGTTGGATAAAACATGGTTATGCTGGACATGACTGTATAGTAGAGAAGATTCACACGTTAAATGCGCAGCAGGTTGGATTTGGTGTCCAGAATAACTGTCACCTTCCAATTACAGAGTCTGTGTACGAGATTCTCTTGTATTTGACACATCTGTTCTGCCCTCTGCAAAACTGTTCATATGATTAAATCATAACCTCCTCTGAAGAAATGTTTTGCCAGATCATAATAAAACAATCAAATCTCTGTCTGAATAATCACAAATTTTAGATTGGTATGGTAATAAATAGTGAAGCCTTGCTGTTGAATATTTCAAAAAGATTTTAACTCCTCTGTTTGGGATGGTATTAAGGGTTTTGCTGCTGAACCTGGAAGAACTAAGCTTATTTCTGCCTAAAAGTAGCTAAACATATGAGCTTGAAATCTTGAGCTCAGTTCTTGAACTTGCTTCATAGAGTATGATTGGTCCTGAAAGTACCAGTATATGTGAATGTGCTTTGTATTTCATGTATGTGATGTTTTCTTTATTAGATTGTCTACCCATAAGCCTCTTGAATTTTGTCTATATATTAATGCAAACAGCATGGACATTGTTGCGGGCTAAAAATAATGTAATAACTTTTTCTTTTTAAAAAGAGTGTAAGTTTCCACTTAATAGTATGAGAAATTTATAGTCCATAGCCTAGTTAGAGAGCCTATGTAAGTCTAATTATATCTTCACTCTCACAAGGCTTCTAAGCTATTTATATCCCTAATACTAGAGGAAATAAAGTTCAATTAGCTTGGTGTCTGGGTCCTGGTCCTGGTTGCTCTTGCAGGTGGCCTATAGATTCCCTAGCTTCTCAATTCTCACAGATTCTATTGTTGAACTTTCTGCCCTTAGGCTCCTTTTTTAGGTTGACTTTTATAGCTCCTTAAAGCTGAATAAGTTTTCTGGGGTATTCCCAGATACATAATATCACTTTCTAATTCAACTAGTTCTGTCAATAAGGATTGCAGGTCAGAGAACAGAAAGCCAAACTGATCTTTAAGTTTATATTTCTCTTCAGCAACAAAACATGAAATAATTTGTATTTTAAACTCTTGGCCTGGTTCCCCTATCTACCTTTTCTTCCCATTCTTATTCTTAAAAAAAGATATGATACTATTATTCCAATGACTAAACAGCTTTATATAAGTTACCAAGCTCAAACTTTAAAGGCCCAGAAAGTTAATTGGAAGTTTGTGGCATAATCTAGTGTTCTAAAAAACTTTTCAAAATTAAAATTAATTTAATAAGATATGATAAGCACTTTTTGGTGTGTGTGTGTGTGTGTGTGTGTGTGTGTGTGTGTGTGTGTGCGTGTGTGTGTGTGTGAAATAGTGAAATAGGGAAGAAGCAGTTAACAAGCAACTGACCACACAAAGATGGATTATTAAGGCTCAGAGAGGTTAAAGGTACTGAGAGAACGATCAGGGAAGAGGAGAGTTAAGAGGGAGGTGAGCCTGCTCTTGGGTCCCATTGCTTGATTTCAGTCAGCTCCTGCAGGGAGAGTGTTCTTTCTGCGCTCTTTTGCATTTCAGTTTACCTTACTATTTATTTTTCTCTCAGATTCAGATTTTGGATCTGTTGACCTTCTAGCTAGCTCTTTTTCCTATGTTGAATGTTTGTCAATAAAGCAACCCATAGGTACAGTTTGCTTGCCTCTCTTTATGACAGGCCATGTATGGACAGACATATTGGACCATGAAAAAACATCTTTGGCAGAGAGCTCACAGCACCCACAGGAAAAAAAAATAAACACAAAACTAGTCAAAAATAAACTCAACAGACCAGAGCTAGAAACTTTTGTTATTTCTCTTTCAACCCTATGGGAAATAATGAAATTGTTTATTCTTTTACATGTTGTGATTAGCTGTAAACTCTGCTTTAAAAGACAATAGGCTTGCTCAAAAGTTGTTCTAACAGGTTTATCTTGGACAATAAGCTTCCCAATAAAAAAACAGGCTATATGCAAATAAAGTCATTTCTGTTTCTGAAAATCACGTTTATAAGCACCACAAGTACATTTCAATTGATAAAGGAAGCAGTAGGTAGAAATGTGTAGTCAAATACTTCCTGTTCACTACCTACATATACATATTTTTCTAGTACATTGCTCAATTGTAAAATCAGGGGGAAAGCATGCAATAAACATTTTTGCAGCAAAATTTTAGTAAAATATCTGTAAAAAGAAGACCAAATATACCAATGTTGAATATTACAATGTATTTGATTAATTTTTTCTTCTTTTAATACAAAATTGTCAGATAATCTTGTCCTGCAAAAATACTACATTTTAAAATTCAGTATGGTACTATCAGGCACCCCCAGTCTCTTCTAGTTATAACTGGTACCGAGCTCGCGCTGCTTGTCAAAATTTAATGAGAGGGCCCGTTCTAAAATAATTGAATTTTCATATCAGAACGAACCAGGATTACTCAGACAATAAAATTGCTGAGTCCTGTACTGTTACCGGCAAATACCTTTTGCTTTGCTCATGAAATCAGTATGTAAATGTTCAGGGTTTGTATTTAAGGCATCTTAGGCATTTGGAGTTGTAGTACTAGCAATAATTTCAAATGGTGCCGGTGATAAGTAGCTGGTTTTTTATAATGTTCAAAGTGTAATTTGTTTGGTGAATCAGGATAAGCATTTGGTTTATATTTTATATAAATGTTAATGCACTTGCAGTTTAATTATGTTTCTTAACTTTTAACATTTCAGAAGTCAAATTTGAAGACTAGTCCATCAGATTGTCTTGCTTTCATAACATTCTGAAAAATGGGAGCACCCCCATTCAGTGAATTAAAAAGTAAGAGGTGTCTGTAAAGTTTGTGATGGTATGTTTTGGGGGCTGGGAACACTGATATTGAAGTGATAGGAATGCCATGCTTTAGGGGTACTCTCCCCCATAACATTGAGTTCCTGAGATATGGATTCAGACCTAAGAGCTCTCTATCAAAACCAGGAGACATCTTCAAGAAGTGGCTAATTTATTTCTTTGTTGATAGTAGAGTTGGAGAGCAACTTTGAATAAAGTAATATAATTGTAAAAAATTAACGAAGCTCTCTGTAACATTGCAGTGATTGAGGGCATCAAGAGAGAAAAGAGCTCTTTCTAGTTTGGTGGAAGAAAGTTTATTTAAGAACTATTATCTTTTATAGTATCACTAGGGGCCCGGTGCACGAAATTCGTGCACTGGGGGTGGGTGGTCCCTCAACCCAACCTGCCCCCTCTCACATACTGGGAGCCCTCAGGGGATGTCCAACTGATCGCTCACCCCCAGCCTGCCCAAGGCCCTTTAGGCCTTGGCCACCCAGCCATCGCCCTGCTCAGCTCAGCTCAGGCTGCCTGCGACCACCCCGCCCCGCGGGCCAGGCTCTCGCCACCACTGCCATTTCATCTAGACTCCTGGACCCAGCGCTCATGCCACTTGGCCCTGCCCCCGCTCCTGATTGGCTGGTAGCATAGCCAATCAGGAGCAAAGGTACGGTCAAATTTTCATGTTTCTCTTTTATTATATAGGATTTTTAAAACAATCTGCAGGTTTTTAGCCTTTAAGTGCATGTGTGCTCATTCTAAAGTTAGCTCTATAATTTGCAAAAGACATTTGTATTTTGTCAAAACTACAATTTTTTTTCACATCTTTCTCATGACATGGCTTGGTTTAGTTGAAAGATGATTGGATAGCCTGGCTGTGACGACTCAGTGGTTGAGCAATCACCTATGAACCAGGAGGTCAATATTCGATTTTTGTTCCAGGCACATGCTCAGGTTGTGGACAAGACAGCCAATCAATGATTCTCTCTCATCATTGATGTTTCTATCTCTCTCTCCCTTCTTCTCGGAAATAAATAAAAATATTTATATATACAGTGGCCACCAGGAGGCAGGCACTAAACACAGGAGCTATTGAGCTGTGGTGACTTGGCAGCTGTGGTCTTCAGCTGACGCACCCAGAACCAGAGAGAAGGGAGCCAAATTGGGGTGGGGGGTGTCACCCAAGAACCACCCTCTAGCAATCCAGGACCCCTCAGAGGATGTCAGAAAACTAGTTTTGAGTTTTGGCCTAATCCTCACAGTCCAGGCCAAGGGACCCTACCTGCTGGAGGGACCCCACTTACTCCACAGACTTCCTGGAGTGCTGCCCTTGGTGCGGCCTGCTGGGGAAGGGCCACAGGAGGTTGGCTCCAGATCATATCTGGCCCATCCACTCAGTCCTCCCCAACCAGTCACCTTCTAATTAATTTCCTTTCAATGTACACAAATCCATGCACTGGATCACTAGTATTTCAATAAAAGAAAGAGGATTGGATAATT
Source organism: Antrozous pallidus (assembly GCA_027563665.1). Taxonomy (NCBI): domain Eukaryota; kingdom Metazoa; phylum Chordata; class Mammalia; order Chiroptera; family Vespertilionidae; genus Antrozous; species Antrozous pallidus. Next base: position 26,637,517 of record CM050509.1, on the reverse strand, counting down.
CATTCATAGAAATAGAATACCTAGCTTTTGCTTTATTTCCTCCATAGACTACAAGGGTTATCAAACTACAGCTCATTGCCAAATCTTGCCTTTTGCCTGATTTTATAAATAAAACTATTGGAACACAGCCACACTCATTTATTCATGTATTGCCTATGGCTGCTTTCATGCCACAAGGGAAGTGTTGACTACTTGAAAAAGGAACCATGTGTCCCACAAAGTCTAAAATATTTACTAAATGATCCTTTATAGAAAATGTTTGCAGAATACTGATCCAGTAGATAGCCTTGGTCAGATAACTTATTATTTTTCATTGGTGGTGGTAATTATGACGATGATAGCTAACACATACTGAGCACTTACCGTGTGCCAGACCTTGTCATATATATTTTGCTTTCATACACTCATTTAACCCTCAAAGATTCCCCATATTATAACAATGTTACTATCCTCATTTTGCATACAAGGAAAAGGAGACACAGAAAGGTAGTGAAAAGTCCACTTGTCTAGTGAGTGGCAGACAGGCAGACAGACTCAAGAATGTATACTTTTTTGTGTTTATTTTATTATGGAATTTTTCAAGCATACATGAAAATAAAGAGTATAATGAATCACTAAGTATGCATCACTCAACTTCAATAATTAATAGCATGTTTCCATTTTGTTTTATCTACTAGCCCTCTCATCATACCTTTCAACTATTTTATGTATGTACATCAAATCTCAAATTTCATGTCATTGCACCTGTAAATTCTTTAATATTTTTCTATAATAAACATTAAAACATATCACCAAAATACCATTGTGATATCTAAAAAAGTCACAGTAATTTCATAACATCTAATATCCAATCAATTTTAAAATCTTTCTGATTGTCTTAAGTTTTTCTTTTGGTAGTTAATTTGTTTAAATCAGAATCCAAACAAGTTCCACTTAGGCATTTAGAAATTATGGCACTATGTTTTCCTTAATTTAAAATAACTTCTACCTCTTTCTGATATTTTTTATTTTATAAAAGTGGGTTTAGTTGAATTGTGGAATGTCCCACATTCTGAATTTGAACAATTGCTGATTTTCAGTGAAGTTAAACATGTTCCTATTTTTGGGTTTTTGTTGTTCCTTTTTTTTTTACTCATATGTAGATAGTTGATTAAATTAAAGTGCGTGTGTGTGTGTGCGTGTGTGTGTGTGTGTGTGTACAAATTTTTGAGACTTCTTCAGAATTTGTAATGTGTACTTCCTATTGTATCACACCAGAAAGCTCATGTCTGCTTGTTATCACTAAAATATAATGCAAGCTTTCCTCACTAGGTTCAGGTGATATCAGTATGACCCTACCATTATGCAGTTTTGCTCATTACATTTTCTCCTAATGGTTTTATTATCAACTAGAGACTGGAGCACAAAATTCATGCATGGGGGCATGTCCCTCAGCCTGACCTGCACCCTCTCCAATCTAGGACCCCTCAGGGGATGTTCAACTGCCAGTTTAGGCCTGATCCCTGAACCGGCAGTCAGACATCCCTCTACAATTTGGGACTGCTAACTCCTAACCACTTTTCTGCCTGCCTGATTGCCCCTAAGTATTCTGCCTGTCAGTCTGAAATCCCCCTAACCACTCCCCTGCCAGCCTGATTGATGCCTAACTGCTCCTCTGCCATCCCGATCACCTCTAACTGTCCTCCCCTGATGACCTGATCACCCCCAACTGCCTTCCCCTGCAGGGGGGCTCTGGCTCGATGAGGTGGGGCTGAGGGAACTGGGGGACTCCAGATGGATAAGGCAGGGCTGAAGGGACTGGGTGCTGACATCTTGTGGTTATGGGTGTTGCCATCTTGTGAGGCCATGGCACTCAATTAGCATATTTCCTCTTTATTGGCTGTGGGCACTGGTATCTTGTGAGGGTGTGATGGTCAATTAGCATATTCCCTCTTTATTAGATAAGGTTAAGTGATTATTTCCCAGATTCACTATTTCATCGAGAGCTGCAAAATAATGATTTTTTAAAAATTCTTCCATAGCAATCACTCATCTGCTGGATCTTATTTATCATCAATGCTATTTATCATTGTCATTAATATCATCTTCATCAAAATAATATATTATCCAGGCCTTAAACACATATATCATACAAATCACAAGTAGAAATTGAACATTTTGCTCCATATTGGTTACTTCATTTAAAAAGTGTGAGTGCGGCCTCGGAAAAAAATGGCGGCGGAACGGAGGGATTCGATCTGAATCTGTTCACAGGGTAGAGGGAGGGAGCAGCTGAGAGTCGCACAGGGAGCATTTGTCGGAGTCTAGGGGGACAGCTGTGCTCCAGGAGAAGATAGAGGACTGCTGCGCTGGCCTCCCCAGCCTGAGAGGCCCCAGTACTGCTGGGTTCTCTCCCTGAGCCAACTGCGCGAGGAGGCGCGCGGAGGCGGACCAGGACATCTTGAACGAGAGGAGCCGGAAAACATACAGCTGCCGTTCCCGGTACCAGCGGGACCTCTGGGGCTCCCGGAGCACCGGCGACCAGGTGGCGCGCAGAGCCCAGGGAGCTCTAAACTCCAGCAAGGAAAGGTCAGATTTCCCTGGGGGTACTTTGGACGCGAAACTGAGGGGGCTGGCAGTCTGGGAGATCTGCACCTCGGAACTCAAAACCTGGAGAGCTGCACCTGAAATAGAATCTGTGGCTGTTGAAGCTGGTGAACTTGGGAGAGGGCCCTTGGAGCTGGTGGCAGAGTTGATCCCTGGAGCGCAATCAGTTTGGACCTGACAGAGGGGGGAAGCCCGGAAGATTTTGGGAGGGTTCTGGCTGCTAAAACAGCAGTCACCATTAGAGAGGCAGTATTGTTTACTTCAGGATAGAGAGGACCAATAGACCCAGAAGTCAATCTAGAAACACTGCCACCCAGGGGCCAAATCACAAATTGACTCTTATGTGACAGGGAATTGATTATATCTTTTCTTCGACCTTGGGAATACAGTCTATTTTCATCTACACTTTAGTATCTTTTACTCTACCTCAACTTCACCTTTATACCACCACTCTCTGGCTAACCTTTCCCTATTTAGTGCCTTGTTTCCCTTACACTTTTCCCGCTTTAGATTTACCTAATTCTTTCCCCTTACCCCCTGTTAAAATTTCACCCCACTGATATATCTAATCTCTAACCACCTAATCCAAGTGCATATATACCTCTAGCTTCTCTGACTTCACTATCTTAAAGTGTTTTTAGCCCTGTCCTGTTGTTGTTGTTTACTTGACTGTTGATTATATTGATTTTTTAAGCAGGTTTATGAGATTGATTTGCTTATTCTGTTATTTTGGTTTGTCTTGTAGGGGGGGTTATTTTTATTTTTGGTGTTGTTTCTTGTTTTGTTGTCCTCATCTGCATTGTTTTTGAGATAGATTTTTGCTTCTGTGTTCCCTCACCTCTCTTGATATTAGTAGTTGTATGTAATTTGTATCAATCTCCAAGTACTTGTTGCAGGTTTTGGTTCGGATTAGGGGCTATCCTATAGGAGTTTTCACCCCACATTTATAATTTACTCCTTTTATTTCTTTTTTTCTTCTCCCCCTTTTCCCATTATCATTTTGGCATTCCTGTCTTTCTTTTCTGTGAGTGTATGTGTTTGGGGGGGTCTCTTTCTTTTTTGTGTGAGTGTGGGTGTGTGAGTGTCTGTGTGGGTCTGGGGGAGGTTCTCTTTCTTTTTTCCCACCTATCACCAAATTTGCCTTTCTCTGGCAGTCACCTTTATTTGGAATTACAATTACTTTGACTACATTCCGGTTCAGTGCCTGGTGCGTTGCACCTGGTTGTGTTGTATTTTGTGCCTTTAAATCAACACAGGAGAGTGAGAACTACATAACCACATACACAGAGAAGAGAGACCATGGGAAGACAAAGAAATAGCCCACATATGAAAGAAAAGCAAGGCTCGCCAGAAAAGGAGGTAAACGAAATGGAAGTTAACAACCTGTCAGAGAAAGAATTCAGAGAAATGGTCATAAGGTGGCTGAAAAGAATGGAAGACAAATTTGATAATATGAGTAAGACCCAAGAGGAAATGAGGAAGACCCAGGAAGAAATGATGAAGAGCCATGAAGAAATGAAAAGTGACATTGCTGAAGTAAAGAACTCAATAGAAAGTATTAAGAGTAGACTAGAAGAAGCAGAGGATCGCATCAGTGAGCTAGAAGACCAGGTAGGAAAAAATAACCAAGTAGAGCAGCTACTAGAAAAAAAAATTAAAAAGCAGGAGGAGAGCCTAAGAGAACTTTGGGACAACATGAAACAAAACAACATCCGTATAATTGGGCTTCCAGAAGGACAGGAAACTGAGCAAGGAATAGAAAACCTGTTGGAAGAAATAATGACAGAAAACTTTCCTGGTATAGGAAAGGAAAAACCCACACAAATCCAAGAAGCTCACAGAGTCCCAAGCAAAATAAACCCCAAAAGACCTACGCCAAGGCATATTATAATTAAATTGGCAAACACCAATGACAAAGTAAGAATCTTAAAAGCTGCCAGAGAGAGACAAAAAGTCACCTACAAAGGAACACCCATCAGACTAACAAGTGATCTCTCAACAGAAACCTATCAGGCCAGAAGGCAGTGGAATGAAATCTACAAAGTCATGCAAAGGAAGGGTCTGAATCCTAGAATACTGTACCCAGCAAGGCTCTCAATCAAAATTGAAGGTCAAATCAGGAGCTTCACAGATAAAAAAGGACTAAGGGAATTCGTCACCACCAAACCAGCAATGCAAGAAATGCTAAAGGATCTGCTGTAAAAAGAAATAGGAAGCGAAGAAGGATCACAGGGGCAAAGAACAAAAATGGCAACATATAAGCACCTATCAATAATAACTTTAAATGTAAACGGGTTAAATGCTCCAATCAAAAGACATAGGGTAATAGACTGGATAAGAAAACACAACCCATGTATCTGCTGTCTACAAGAAACCCACCTCCGAAAAAAAGACGCACACAGACTGAGGATGAAAGGTTGGAAAAAAGTTATTCAGGCGAATGGAAATGAAAAAAAAGCTGGGGTAGCCATACTTATATCTGACAAATTAGATCTCAAAGTGAAGGACATAACAAGAGATAAAGAAGGCCACTTCATAATACTAAAGGGAGCAATTCAACAAGAAGAAATAACTCTTGTAAACATATACGCACCCAATACAGGAGCACCCAAATATATACAAAAACTCCTAGAGGACATCAAGGGAGAGATAGACAGCAATACAATCATAGTAGGAGACTTTAATACCCCATTATCACCATTGGACAGATCCTCTAAACAAAAAATCAGTAAAGAAACATCAATTCTCAATGACTCACTGGACCAGATGGAATTAATTGACATCTTCAGATCATTTCACCCCAAAGCCACAGAATATACATTCTTTTCAAGTGCCCATGGGTCATTCTCAAAGATAGACCATGTATTAGGTCATAGGCAAAGTCTCTCCAAATTCAAGAAGATAGAAATCATATCAAGTATATTCTCAGATCACAGTGGCATAAAGCTGGAAATCAACTACAATAGAAACAATCCAAAGAAATCGAACACATGGAGACTAAACAGCATGCTATTAAACTATGACTGGGTTACTAGAGAGATTAAGGAAGAGATAGAAAACATCATGGAAACAAATGACAATGATAGCACAACAATCCAAAATCTATGGGACACAGTGAAAGCAGTTCTGAGAGGGAAGTTCATAGCTCTACAATCCTACTGCAAAAAACTAGGAACAGCGGCAATAAATTATCTAACCCAACAACTCAAAGAGTTAGAAAGAAAGCAACAAGAAAAGCCCAGTGTAAGCAGAAGGAAGGAAATAGTAAAGATCAGAGCATAAATAAATGACATAGAGACCAAAGAAACAATACAGAAAATCAACGAAACCAAGAGCTGGTTCTTTGAAAGGATAAACAAGATTGATGAACCTCTAGCCAGACTCACCAAGAAGCAAAGAGAGAGGACCCTAATAAATAAAATCAGAAATGAAAGAGGTGAAATAACAACAGACCCCATTGAAATACAAAGGATTGTTAAAAAATACTATGAACAACTCTACTCCAACAAACTGGACAACCTGGAGGAAATGGATATGTTTCTAGAAAAATATAACCTCCCAAAACTCAATCAAGAAGAATCTAAACAACTCAATAGACCAATAACTGTGGAAGAAATTGAAGCAGTCATCATAAAGCTTCCAGCAAACAAAAGCCCAGGGCCAGACGGCTTCACAGGCGAGTTTTACCGAACATTCAAGGAAGAACTAAAACCTATACTCCTCAGACTATTCCAGAAAATTCAAGAGGATGGAAAACTTCCAAACTCCTTCTATGAAGCTAGCATCACCCTAATACCAAAACCAGATAAAGACGACACAATGAAAGAGAATTACAGGCCAATATCCCTCATGAATATAGATGCCAAAATCCTCAATAAAATTCTAGCAAATCGGATCCAGCAGTACATCAGAAAGATCATACACCACGACCAAGTAGGATTTATCCCAGGAATGCAAGGATGGTACAATATCCGCAAATCAAGAAATGTGATACATCACATAAACAAATTGAGAGATAAAAATCACATAGTCATATCAATTGATGCAGAAAAAGCATTTGACAAAATCCAACATCCTTTCTTAATAAAAACTCTCAATAAGGTAGGAATAGAAGGATCATACCTCAACATAATAAAAGCCATATACGATAAACCCACAGCATACATCATACTCAATGGGCAAAAACTACAACCATTTCCCCTAAGAACAGGAACAAGACAGGGTTGCCCACTTTCACCACTCCTGTTCAACATAGTACTGGAAGTATTAGCCATTGCAATTAGACAAGAAGAAGAAATAAAAGGCATCCAAATTGGAAAAGAAGAAGTTAAGCTATCCTTATTTGCAGATGACATGATATTGTACATAAAAAACCCGAAAGACTCCATAAAAAAGTTAGTAGATTTAATAAATGAGTTCAGCAATGTAGCAGGCTACAAAATTAATGCCAAGAAATCTATGGCATTTCTATACACTAATAGTGAACTTACAGAAAGAGAGACTAAAAAAGCAATCCCATTTACCATCACACCAAAAAAATTAAGATACCTAGGAATAAACTTAACTAAGGAGGTAAAAGATCTATTTGTGGAAAACTACAGGGCACTGAAAAAAGAGATAGAGGAAGATGTAAACAGGTGGAAGAACATTCCATGTTCATGGATTGGGAGAATCAACATAATTAAAATGTCCATACTACCCAAAGCAATCTATAAATTTAATGCACTCCCCATTAAAATACCAATGGCATATTTCACGGACCTAGAAAGAACTCTCCAAAAATTCATCTGGAACAAAAAAAGGCCCCGAATAGCCACAGCAATCCTGAGAAAGAAGCACAAAGTCGGTGGGATTTCCATACCAGATTTCAAGCTGTATTACAAGGCTACTGTTCTTAAAACAGCCTGGTACTGGCACAAGAACAGACATATAGATCAATGGAATAGAATAGAGAATCCGGATATCAACCCAATCCACTACGCTCAATTAATATTTGACAAAGGAGGCAGGAACATAAAATGGAGTCAAGACAGTCTCTTCAATAAATGGTGTTGGGAAAATTGGACAGATACATGCAAAAAAATGAAACTAGAGCACCAACTTACACCATACACAAAAATAAACTCAAAATGGATACAGGACTTAAACGTAAGACAGGAAACCATAAAAATATTAGAGGAATCTACAGGAAGAAAAATCTCAGACATATGCCAAAAGAACTTCTTTGATGATACCGCTCCGAGGGCAATGGAAGCTAAAGAGAAAATAAACAAATGGGACTACATCAAAATCAAAAGCTTTTGCACATCTAAAGAAACCATCAACAAAACAACAAGAAAACCCACTGTATGGGAGAACATATTTGCAAATGTTATTAGTGATAAAGGTTTAATCTCAAGCATCTACAGGCAACTCACCCAACTCAATAAAAGGAGGACAAATGATCCAATAAAAAAATGGGCAACAGACCTAAATAGAATCTTCACAAAAGAAGACAAAAGGAAGGCCCAGAGACACATGAAAACTTGCTCAAAGTCACTAATTATCCGAGAGATGCAAATCAAAACGACTATGCGGTACCATCTCACACCTATCAGAATGGCTTACATCAACAAATCAACAAACGACAAGTGCTGGCGAGGATGCGGAGAAAAAGGAACTCTTGTGCACTGCTGGTGGGATTGTAGACTAGTACAGCCACTGTGGAGAACAGTATGGAGATTCCTCAAAAAACTGAAAATGGAGCTCCCATTCGACCCAGTGATCCCACTTCTAGGAATATACCCCAAGAAATTAGAAAGGCGAATTAGAAAGGATATATGTACCCCTATGTTCATAGCAGCACAATTTACCATAGCTAAGATTTGGAAACAGCCGAAGTGCCCATCAGCAGATGAGTGGATCAAAAAACTATGGTACATTTACACAATGGAATACTACGCCGCGGAAAAAAAGAAGGAGCTCCTACCATTTGTAACAACATGGATGGATTTGGAGAGCATTATGCTAAGTGAAATTAGCCAGGCAGAGAAAGACAAATATCACATGATCTCACTCATTTGAGGAATACAATCAATGACATAGACTGATGAACAAGAATAGATCCAGAGACTGAGAAAAGTCCATCAGAATGTCAAACCTCAGGGTAAGTGGCAGGTGGCGAGAGTAAGTGGAAAAGTCAATATACTTGAACTCTTGAACTGAGGTAAGTGATTTGTGTTTTTACATCCCTGACAAAGTTTATATAAAATTATAAAAAAATGGCAGCTAGTCTGACATTGAATTGACATGGCCTAGAGCTTGTCATATCCTATGGAGACCAGTCCTTAGGCTAGGCCCTGCTTAACCTCCCATGACACCATAATACCCTTACATGATATTATTCTACAATGTCATTATAATATTTGATATTTGACAACAGCATATTATACAATTATCCCAAATAAACTTACAAACTAATTCTTTGAATGTTGGGCAGCAACTTAAAAAAGAATAGGAAAGAAATTAATCCCTTTCAGAAGGAATTAAGGCACTGGGAAGGCATCCGAGCATTCTATATTGGCCCTTCTTGCCCTTTCTGCCAAGAGGGACCTTCTTGTTACTATCCAAATACACACAGCTGATGCCAGAGTTTTCAGTTCGAGCTGTGGCTGAAGCCTTTGGGCAGCTGGCACCATGGATCTGTATCTCGACCAATGGTGTGAGCTGGGCCCTCTCTGGAGAAGAAACCTGGGTCCCCCGAGATATGTGATCAGTACCGGGACCCCGCCAGCAGGCAAGGGGACCCCAAGGCAGGTACTGGACGTGGAGGCCACAGGGGGGCATAGACTACAAAGGAGACAGAACTGAACCTCACATCACCCTGTTTGGCCCCGGAGGATGGCTGGTTAGCCAGAGACGGGTAAGATTCCTCAGGGAAGGAACAACCTAAGACAGGCACAGTCGCAGAGGGGCCAACAGGAGAGAACTAAAAGGTCAACAGAGGTGGGGCACAGACCCTCATCCACAAACCTTGCAGGGGTTTGAATTCTCAACCCTCCTAAGGGAGGTCTCCTACCCCCACGGCTGCTTCGCCTCCCACACACAACTCATACGGGGACCCAGGCGGCAGACAGAGACTCGGCCAGCAATAGCTGCTGTATATCTAAATTCAGTCTATTACCAGGAATGCTCGGGACCTACTCAAAATTGCAAATATTCCTTTCCACTAGTATTCACAGGGTAAACTAAGATTTCTGCTTGAGTATTAAAATTGACAGGAAAATAGTAATCAAGTTTTCAGATTAATTTAAATTGGCCAAGTGAAATACGAGAATACTCAAGAAAATTATAGTGTACTGGACAAAAAGCTTTTCCTAAAACATTAACTGAAAAATCTATTAGTAGTTCATCTCACTGTAAATTTGCCTAACATCCAAAGAACCTAAAGCAGTCACTTTGTGTGCAAAAATTAAAATTTAAAATTATCAAGACTGCAATATAAAATTTCCAAAAGTCCCCATTAATCAAAAAAGGGGAGGGGACAGCGGGGTAATATCATGAAAGGGACAAAAAAAATATTGAGTAAGTAAAATACATCTAGAAAATTCTTACTCCAGTAAAGTAAATTCCATTTGTAAAAACAATAGCAGGACACCCATGAAAAAACACACATGGTGTCAAAATAAGCCAAAGGAAAATCATTTAGGCAAAAATTAAAAAGAATCCCAAGTCTATTTTGCATAGAGGATCCCTTTGTTAACTTTTGGTCGAGAATGTGTTTGTGTGTTTTCAGAGAACAACTCCAAGACCACGTGGGTTCCTGCGACGGTGAGGAACTGATGGATCTGTTCCAGTCATGAGGATGGTCCAGAGATGGGGGACACTGACGACACCTTGCCATACTAGCAGTCAGCAGCTGTGCATGTCTGCAGGCAGCCCAGGACCAAACCAGAGAGGATGGATCATGCATTGACACAATATGTCCACCATCTGGATACCATTGCTGACTTATACACATAATGAATTATTTGACACTGAAACTGGGACTCAGAAAAGTTGGACATTGAAACCGAGAATGAAACACTTTTTGTTCTTATACATTTATTTCTAGTATGCAGAGGCAAGATATTTTTGAAGAAAAGAAACAGGGGAGAGTGATTGATATAGAGGCAGGATGGCCTTGAACAGGCTGTCAAGCTACAGGGGGAGGCTTGGGTGGATGGGAGGCAGATGCGGGGGGAGATCAACGGAAGGACTTGTATGCATGCATATGAACATAACCAATGAATGAAAGACACTGGGGCGGGGAGGGGGGAAGCTGGGGATATGTGCTGGGGGGTGGGGGAGGCTGGGGGGAGGATAAGGGGGAGGGGGAAAGGAAAAAATTTTTCAAAAAAAAAAAAAATAAAAATAAAAAGTGTGAGTGCTTTCTTAATAAATGAACATTAGCCTAAAATACACCCTTACCCACTAACATGTTCCAGTAGTCCCCAGATTATTCCTCCTGCTCCTGCCCTCCTGAGCTTTAATACCATGGTAATAATTCTCTTCCTTAATGTCATTTTATGTAAAATACATAAAAAGAATTGTTCAGATTCACTCTCCAATTTTTCTTCTTCCCATGTCACTTGAACTCACTCCAGTGATGTTTAACTCCAACAACTGAAAGTACTGTGTTCAGTGTCACCAATGCATTTCCATATTAGTAAAGCTAATGATCCCTTTTTTCTTACAGGATGATCCAGAAATATTTTATACTCTTTTGAATTTTTCTTCTGCCTCATTGGCTGTTCCACCATCACACTGCCACCTATACATCAATGGAAGGATACTCTACACCTGCTCCTCCATTTCTTCTCTATTTATTCTATTTCAGTGACCTCATCTAGTCCTTTACTTGAAATATAATCCAACTTCCATTTTCCTCTTGATAAATAACCATAGGCTATGGGGTATTGTCAGTAAAGGGTCTGAAATGTTTCAAGGGGAATCATGTATCACCCAGGCTTCCTGGTCACACCTCTGCCCCTTGCTATGACATCCTGAACTTTCCTTACTGTGGATCCTACAGCCCTTTTCTACATTGTCTCTACTCTCAGCTCTCCTCAAGTCCAGGCCTCACCCTGCCTTTTAGGTCCAGCAGATGCTTTCACTTTATCCAGGGAATTCAAGCTCCCCAAATTTCTCTCCTGACTTCCCTGATGAACTTACGCCCTCAAAAGTCACTGATGACCTCCTCCCTGGTCAAATGCAATGGTTTTGTTCATTTGTTTGCATGTCCTCAAAGGTGATATTTATTATCTTCTTTAAGGGTGGATAGAATTTGATGGTGGTGGTGGTTGGGGTAGGGGGAGATTTTGAAAGTCATTCAGCACCAAGTTCTGTGGAAAAGTTTAGGGATTAGGATAGGTCAATATGTAAACAAAGAAATTAAACTAAGTGACCATTCATTCATTCATTCATTCACAAACTCTGGTAATCTTAGAAATACTACCTATTTGAGGAGATTCAAAGTTTAAAAAGACATAGTTCTGACTTGGGCAGCTCTTGCCATAATGAGGACAATGGATATTAGTAGGAGGCAAAGCATATGGGGAACAATTTAGTGACTGGCTGAAAGGACTTCTTAGGACTCAGACAAACAAGCTCAAAGCCTTCCTCTTTCCTAAGTCTATTTGTTATCTTTGAGCCTTGATTTTCTCAGCTATAAAATGGAGATGATGGCAGTACTTCTTTCATGAGGTCTCTGTAATAATTAAATAATTCAATGCAATTGAAATGATGGTGCACAACAAGAACTTGATAAATAGTAACTATTATTCTCTTATGAGACCTATTAGCATCACCTGTCTCTCTTAGGCACTGGAACAATTGTGATAGTCAAAGTTTATACATTCACAGAAGCTCTTAGAGTTTGCTCTTTTCCTTATATTTTCTGATCCTGGCTCTTTTGTCTAGAACTGTGCTGTCCAAAAAGTGGCCATCAGCCACTTGAAATGTGGCTTGTGCTAAGAGGCTTAGTGTGAAAAAAAAGATAAATTATCTCATATATAATAGGAATAATTTATTTATATTGATCACAAATTGAAATTATACTTTTTGATATATTATATTAATAACATATACTATTAATTTCATCTGTTCTTTTTCTTTTTTTAAATACAACTATTGGAAATTTCCAAAATAAATATGTAGCTTGCATTTGTAGTCTACATTCTATTTGATTGGACAGTACTTGCCTAGAAGCCACTGCTCCATATTTGCTGGATCCACTTCACTTTGGGGTACGATCAGATTTTCCTCAGCCCTATAACCCTGGTGCTAGTAATTTTCTCCCATTTCCTTGCTCTTTTCTACAATGACACAATTAGCCATTTCTTTTGGTCTATCCTGACCGTATCCCTTATTGTGTTGATGTTCATAGTCCCCTACACCTAATGGGCAGTGAATGGCACTTGTGGACACTCCTGGGATTTTGGTGGATTTTGCTCTTGGTCTTCTCACAACATTTGTTTCATCTCTGTTCTAACAACAGCATGACATCTGCCATTGCACATGTTGGTTTCTCATTAGAGAGTTCTAGGTCTCTTCGCCTTACTCTATTGTGAACTCATTGATGACCCATACTGTTCCTAATTTAATTCTGCTCCCTAGTGACCATGGTAGCATATTTCAAAAATTGTGTGCTCATTAAGTACTGCAGGGACCACAAATTACTCTCAGGCTGTATTTCCTGCTGATAATTTCCCCCAGCAGTCCCATCTCAGTGGTGGGTATCACTGGGGGTGGGTAAGCTCTCTTGAGGAACAGCTGGATGTATGGCCAATGTGGAGGGAGCTGAAATAGGCTTCATTCTGCTTTGGTTGCAGGGGATTTACCCAATCTGCTTTGTGGTGGGCATCCTTCCAACTTTGTGGGTGATGTTGCCATGTTATTACTAGTGAGTAAATGAGGCACAGAAAGAAGAGTGGGTAGAACCTTGGCAGATGTGGGTTTGCTAGCAGCAGTATTAACTAAGCAGGACCACCATTCATTTGGCTTTGCCTCCTGTGGCCTGATACCATGGTGACACCACCACACTCTCTCTGTAAAACTTGCACTTACCATTCTTTTTAGAGAGGCTGGGGAGAAAGATCACTTAGCAGTGTGCTGCTAAGAAGGTAAAATCAATGGCACCTTTCTGCTTTCATCCTTTCTTCCCTGAGGTATTTGATTGTGTACTTCGCATGATTTGCTTTCTGAAAATGGATGGCCTTGTAATCTTTTTGTATTATAAGTATAGTTTTTGCTAAAGCATCCCATGTCTCTCTACTATGGTGGCTAGTAGTAAAATTTTGTCTACAATGATAAAAATGATAGAGTATTTATTGACTTAGGTTCTACCCATTTTTAAAGAGATTCAAGTTCCCATTAAATTCGTTCTACAATGTTCTCCTAATTGTGAAGGAACATTTGATGCATGTTTATTAACTACTTCTAACAACATCATGCCATCTGCCACTTTTTCTGTCCTGATCCAGCTACTGTAATGATTCCTAATTCTGAAATAGAATCAGTGCTCCACCAAGCCTCCACAATAAGGTTATCATTGAAACTACCAAATCTGTGGTATGGCTACTGAAGAGTGATAGTCTCTGCTCCTTACCCACTCTACCTTCTCTATTCCAGATTGGGGATTTCAGAGAAATTTCTCTCTATCTTGCTTCCTCTATCTCCTCCTTCTCCTTCTTTTCCTCTTACCTTTTTCCTCTTCCTGTTGTGGTGGTCTTGTCACTCCAGGATTCAATTCTGTAGAAGCTAAGCCTGGGGACAATTTGAATGACTGGCAATGTGATATTCTTAAAATAATGCCCTTCTCTTCTTTTCCAAACTTACCTATTAAACTTGAACAAAATATAAGCACTAAATTTCTTTAAGAGTTTTTCCCTAAGAGGCTACTTACTCCCTCAAGTAAATAGACCCTTGGTGGCACTGGCCCTATTGCTCCTCTAGACAGGCTAAAGCTGCAAGGCTCAGACACTGTGCCACTTCTGTGCAGGAAAATGCATCATATTTTTCTTTTGAAAACATTATAAAACTTTATTGAAGTATATTGAAGAAGACTCAAATAAAGAAGATTAAAATTTGCCAACTATTGTGGCTCAGTGGTTGAGCATTGACCTATGAACAAGGAGGTCACAGTTTGATTCCTGGTCAGGGCACATGCCAGAGTTGTAGGCTTGATTCCCAGTAGGGGGAATGTAAGAAGCAGCTGATTAATGATTCTCTCTCATTATTGACTTAGGTTCTACCCATTTTAAAAGAGATTCAAGTTCCCATTAAATTCCTTCTACAATGTTCCACTAATTGAGAAGGAACATTTGATGCATGTTTATTAACTACTTCTAGCAATGACTACTAACAACTACTTCTCTCCCTCTCTGATATCAATAAAAATGCACATGAAAAAGAAAATTAAAATTTATCTCCTATGGTAATGGATTGGAAAATTAAACATTTAAATATAATAGTTATGTTCTAATTGATATATAGATTCAGTGCAATTAAATAATGACAATAGATTTTTCATTGGAATATTTCCCTTAGCTTAAATTAAATGTAACCTATCCTATCTAATAAAAAATTAATACGCAAATTGATGGTACCTCAAATCAGGCCACACCCACAGCCACATCCATAAGCTAATCAAGAGCAAATTATGAAAATAAACCACAACCAAGATGATTGCCACCACTGAGAGCAGGAGGGAGGCTTGGGTTTCCCGGGCAAGAGATGAAGCCAAGCTTTCCTCCTGCCGTTGCCGGCCTAGGCCTCCACTCAGTGCTACAAAGTTTCAAGTATAGATGATATATTCCAACAGAAATGGCGGCAGCCACAAAGCTGGAGAAAGCAGAGGCTAGGGTTTCCCAGACGATGGAGGAAGCCAAGCTTCTGTAGCCCTAGCACCTAGGCCTCCACTCTAGGCTACAAATTTTCAATTATAGAATTTAAACAGAAATGGCTATCCCCACTGAGTGAGCAGAAGGCTTGGCTCCACTCCAGGCTACAAAATTTCAATTGTAGAATATAAACTAATCCCAGATCTCAGGGCCTCTGCTTAGGTTGCTAGGGGGCATGGCCAGCCTGCAGACCACCACAGACCCCTCATCCAGGCTGTCCCACACCCAAAGGAACCTCCGCCCTGATCCGGAACACCCTTCAGGGCAAACCAGCTGGCCCCCACCCATGAAACAGGCCTCTATCCTATCTAATAAAAGAGTAATATGCAGATTGACCATCACTCCAACACACAAGAGGGCTGTCCCCATGTGGTCAAAGATCCTGTCCCCATGTGGACACAAGATAGCCACCACAAGATGGCCATCAGGGGAGGGCCATTAGGAGGTTCCAGGCCTGCAAGGGAGGGCAATTGTGGGTGATCAGTCAGGCAGGAGAGGGCAGTTGAAAGGGAACAGGCCTGCATGAAAGGGCAATTGGGGACTATCAAGCTTGCAGGGGAAGGCAGTTAGGGGTGACCAAACCAGCAGAGGAGGGAAGTTAAGTGCAAACAGGCTGGCAGGGGAGCAGTTAGACATTAATTAGATTGGCAGGGTAGTGGTTAGTGGGTGATCAGGCTGGCAGGCAGAAGCAGTTAAGGGCAATCAGGGAGGCAGGCAGGTGAGCAGTTTGGAGCCAGCAGTCCTGGATTGTGAGAAGGATGTTTGACTGCCTGTTTAAGACCAGTCCTACTGGGATTAGGCCTAAATCGGCAGTTGGACATCCCTTGAGGGGTCCCAAATTGGAGAGGGTGCAGGCTGGGATGAGGGACATCCTCCACCTCTCGTGCAAGAATTTCATGCACTGGGCCTCTAGTATATATAAAAAAGGGAAATATGCTAATTAACCAGGATACCGTAACAGGTCATCCTGACAGGAATTTGTGCACACAGTGTCGGGGGTGGGGCAGTAGGGCTTCTGAGAATCTACGCTGGAGGAGGGCTTGATCAGAAGCATCTGGGGCTGCTTTAAGGGCCAGATAGGGAGGCAGGGCTGAACCAGCAACTCAAGAGGGGGCAGTGCCACGCTATTTTAAATCAAGCACTGGGCTCCTAGTTGACATATAACATTGTATAAGTTTAAGGTGTGCAATGAAGATTTGATATACATATATATTGTGAAAAGATTACCACAATAAAGTTAGTTAAAGCATCCTTTAACTCATATAATTACCATTTTATTGTTGTTATGGTGAGAACATTTAAGTACCACTTTCATAGCAACTTTCTTTTTTCAATATATTTTTATTGATATTAGCGGCAACCAGTTTGGCTCAATGGATAGAGCATTGACCTGTGAACCGAAGGGTCCCAGGTTCAATTCCGGTCAAGGGCACCTATGTTGGTTGTGGGCACATCACCAGTAGGGGATGTGCAGGAGTCGGCTGATCAATATTTCTCTCTCATCGATGTTTCTTACTATCCCCCTCCCTTCCTTTGAAAAAAATCAATAAAATATATATCCTATCTAATAAAAGAGTAATGTGCAGATTGACTATCACTCCAATACACAAGAGGGCTGCCCTCATCTGGTCAAAGATCCTGCCCCCATGTGGATACAAGATGGTCACCACAAGATGGCCAGCAGAGGAGGACAGTTAGGAGGTTCCTGGCCTGCAAGGGAGGGCAGTTGTGGGTGATCAAGCCTGCAGGGAAGGGCAGTTAGGAATGCCCAGGCCAGCAGAGGAAGGAAGTTGGGGGCAAACAGGCTGGCACAGGAGAAGTTAGACATCAATTAGGCTGGCAGGTTAGTGGTTAGGGGATGATCAGGCTGGCAGGCATAAGCAGTTAGGGGCAATCAGGGAGGCAGGCAGGCGAGCAGTTTGGAGCTAGCAGTCCTGGATTGTGAGAGGAATGTCCGACTGCCCATTTAGGCCCAATCCTACCTGGTCTAAATGGGCAGTCAGACATCCTTCAAGGGGTCCCAGATTGGAGAGGGTGCAAGCTAGGCTGAAGGACACCCCTCACCCCCCATGCATGAATTTCGTCCATACTAGAGGCCTGGTACATGAAATATGTGCACGGGAAGTAGGGGGTGTCCCTCAGCCCAGCCTGAACCCTCTCCAATATGGGACTTCTCGAGGGATGTCCGACTGCCTCTCACAATCCAGAACTGCTGACTCCCAACTGCTCACCTGCTGGCTTCCTGATTGCCCCTAGCTGCTTCTGCCTGCTAGCCTGATCACCCCCTCACCATTCCCCTGCCAGCCTGATTGATGCCTAACTGCTCCCCTGCCAGCTTGGTTGCCCCTATATCCTCCCCTGCAGGCCTGGTCATCCTTTATGGCCCTCCACATCAGGCCTTGTACCTCCAAACTGCTCTCCCCTGCAGGCCTGGGTCTTCCCCTGCAGGCTTGGTTGCCCCCAACTTTCCTCCTCTGACGGCCTGGTCAACACTAATCTCTTTCACCTGCAAGATTGATCGCCCTCAACTGCCCTCCCTTGCAGGCCTGGTCCCTCCCAACTGCCCTTCTCTGCAGGCCATCTTGTGGTGGCCATCTTGTGTCCAAATGGGTCAGGATGTTTGACCACATGGGGGAAGCCATCTTGTGTGTTGCAGTGATGGTCAATCTGCATATTACTCTTTTATTATATAGGATAGAGGCTTTTTGCATGGGTAGGGGCCAGCAGGTTTGCCCTGAAGGGTGTCCCGGATCAAGGTGGGGGTTCCCCTGGGATATGGGGAAACCTGGGAGAGGGGTCTGTGGTGGTTTGCAAGCCAGTCATGCCTCCCCAGTGACCCAAGTGGAGGCCCAGAGCAAAGCCAATCCTCCTGTTCACTCCATGGCTGCAGCCATTTCCATTGGGATTTATTTGTCTTCCATAATTGAAATTATAACCTTAAGCAGAGGCCAAGGCAGGCTAGAGCAGGCGGAAGGCTTGGCTTTCTCCATCGCTGGGGGCAACTGTAGCCTCCTGCTCTCTCCAGCTCTGTGGCTGCCATCATTTTTGTTGGAATTTATTTATCTTCTATAATTAAAAATTTGTAGCATTGAGTGGAGGCCTGGGCTAGCCAGGGTGTGTGGAAAGCTTGGTTTCCTCCACTGCTGGGGAAACCCAAGCCTCCCTCCTGCTCTCTTCATGGCTGCAGCCATCTTGTTTGAGGTAAATTTGCATACTTGCTCCTCATTGGCTGATGGGCATGGCTTGTGGGTTTGGCTTGTGGGTATAGCGGGGGTATGGGTAATTTACATATTACTCTTTTATTAAATAGGATATATTTGTTAATATCAGAGAAAAAGAGAAAGAAACATCAATGATGAGAATCACTGTTTGGCTGCCTCCAGCACACCCCCCACTGGGGATTGAGCCCAAAACATGGGCATGTGCCCTTGACTGGAATCTAACCCAAGACCCTGGAGTCCAAGGCCAATGCTCTATCCACTGAGCCAAACTGGATAGGGCTAATAGCAACTTTCAAATATATAATACAATATTGATAACTATGTGACCATGCTGTACATTGCATCCCAGAACTTATTCATCTTTTAACTAGAAGTCTGTACCTTATGACCAATCTTTCCCCAATCTCACCTTCTGACAACCAACATTCTATTCACTGCCTCAGTTCAATGATTTGAAATTCCTTATGTAAGTGAAATCATACATTCTTTCTATGCTTGATGCCGATCAATTTATCTTTCTGCATAGACCTACCCTAAAACATTATCAATGCAGGCATAGAAGAACCCAGTCCTCTGGCTGGGGTTATCTCAGGAACTCTGCAGGGTCTCTACAGTCATATTTGTTAACTAACTGAGCCTAAGAACCTCATTTCTACAGTGTGTTGCTCTCTACATAATTCTGGAACAGTGGCTAGGTGTCGATAATGAATCTGTTTTGGAAGAGCATGCACAATGGAGTTTGAGATCACATGACTCAACAACCTACCTAATTTCAAAATCTCCATTGAACAACACTCCTGCCAGGTAGTCATCTGGCCACTTCCTGGATCCTTACCAGTGTGTTTTTGTTTTGTTTTGTTTTGTTTTGCTTTGCTTTCTTTTGTTAAACAAAATGCTTTAAATTTGTTTCAATTACAGTTTACATCCAATATTGCTTTTTTATTAGTTTCAGGTGTACAGCAAAATGATTAGACAATGAAATACTCTATAAAGTGTACTGGATATTTCCAATACCTACCTCACACCATATATGGTTATTACAATACTAGAGACTCAGTACATGAAATCTGTGCATGGGAAAGGGGGTCCTTTCAGCTTGACCTGCAATCTCTCCAATCTGGGACCATTCAGGACCTCTGGCTCTTAACCGCTCACCTGCCTGCTAGCCTGATCTCCCTAACTGCTCTTCCCTGGTGGCCTAATCCCCCTAACTGCTCTTCCCTGCTGGCCTAATCCCACTAACTGTTCTCCCCTGCCTGCCTGATCGCCTCTAACCACCTCTGCCTTGGTCCTGCCAACATGGCTTTGTTGGGAAGGACATTTGGAAAGTCGTCCTGAAAATGTTCAGTCTAATTAGCATATTACCATATTACCCCTTTTCAGTATAGATGCCACCTTGTCCTAAAAATGCAGGTTGTTCCCGGGTTTTCCTATCTTGGAAGGGGACCCCACAATAGCATCCTGGGTTTTAACCAGGGCTTATGTACTTGTGCTTTATCTCAGCAGATGTGTTTCCTAGTAGAAGACTCTAAGGTACCTTGAACATTTCTATCAAATTTGCGAAATAATCCTCCCAAAATGTTGAACCACTTTAAACTTCCAGCAGCAGGAGAGAAAAAATGGCAGCAGAATGGATGGATGCATTCTGAATCATTTCCCAGGGCAGATGGAGGGAGCGGCTGAGGGTCACACGGGGAGTTTTTGTTGGCTAGTTGGGGGACAGCTGTCCTCCAGAAGAAGGTTGGGGACTACTGGACTGGCCTCTCCTGACCAAGCAGCTACAGTGCTGCTGGGTTCTCTCATGGAGAAAGCAGCTCAGAGGCTGACCATGCCATCTTGAAGGGGAAGGGCCTGAAAATATACAGCTGCAGTACCCACTAGATGGCTGAGACCCCCAGAATACTAGTGCCCAGTTGGCACAGACACCCAGATATGAAGGAGGTCTGCATTCCGGAATGGAAAGGAGAGTGAGGACAACATAACCAGACACACGAAGTAGAGACACCATGGGGAGACAAATAAACAGCCAGCATATGAAGGAAAAACAAGCCTCACCAGAAAAGGAGGTAAACAAAATGGAAGCTAGCAACCTGTCAGAAAAAGAATTCAGAGAAATGGTCATAAGGTGGCTGAAAAGAATGGAAGACAAAATTTGACAATATGAGTAAGAACCAAGAGGAATTGAAGAAGAACCAAGAGGAAATGACGAAGACCCAAGAAGAAATGGAGAAGAGCCAAGAAGAAATGAAAAATGACATTGCTGAAGTAAAGAGCTCAATAGAAAGCATCAAGAGTAGACTAGAAGAAGCAGAGGACCACATCAGTGAGCTAGAAGACAAGGTAGAAAATAATACCTAAGTAGAGCAGCTTTTAGGAAAAAAAATTAAAAAGCAGGAGGAGAGCCTAAGGGAACTTTGGGACAACATAAAATAAAAAAAGATCCATCTATATTAGGGCTTCCAAAAGGACAGGAAATTGAGCAATGAATAGAAAACCTGTTGGAAGAAATAATGACAGAAAACTTAAACACACACAAATCCAAGAAGCTCACAGAGTCCCAAGCAAAATGAACCCCAAAAGACCTACGCCAAAGCACATTATAAGTAAATTGGCAAACACCAATGACAAAATAAGAATCTTAAAAGCTGCCAGAGAGAGACAGAAAATCACCTACAAAGGAACCCCCATCAGACTAACAAGTGATTTCTCAACAGAAACTTATCAGGCCAGAAGGCAATGGAATGAAATATACAAAGTCATGCAAAGGAAGGGTCTAAATCCTAGAATACTGTACCCAGCAAGGCTATCAGTCAAAACTGAAGGTCAAATCAGGAGCTTCACAGACAAAAAAGGACTAAGGAAATTCATTACCACCAAACCAGCAATGCAAGAAATGCTAAAGGGTCTGCTATAAAAAGAAATAAGAAGCAAAGAAAGGACACAGGGGTAAAGAACAAAAATGCCAAAAAATAAGTACCTATCCAGAACAACTTTAAATGTAAATGGATTAAATGCTCCAATCAAAAGGCATAGTGTAACGGACTGGATAAGAAAACACTACCCACGTATCTGTTGTCTACAAGAAACCTACCTCCGAAAAAAAGATGCACACAGACTGAAGGTGAAAGGATGGGAAAAGGTTCTTCAGGTGAATGGAAACGGGAAAAAAACTGGGGTGGCAATACTACCAACAAACTAGATCTCAAAGTGAAGGACATAACAAGAGATAAAGGAGGCCACTTCATATTAAGGGAGCAATGCAACAAGAAAAAATAAATCTGGGAAATATATACGTACCCAATACAGGAGCACCCCAAAACATGAAAAAAACTTCTGGAAGATATCAAGACAACAATACAATCATAGTAGGAGACTTTAATACCTCACTATCACCATTGGACAAATCCTCTAAGCAAAAAATCAGTAAAGAAACATCAATCCTCAATGACTCACTAGACCAGATGGAATTAATTGACATCTTCAGATCATTTCACCCCAAAGCCACAGAATATACTTTCTTTTCAGGTGCCCATGAATAATTCTCAAAGATAGACCATATGCTGGGTCATAAGCAAAGTCTCTACAAATTCAAGAAGATAGAAATGATAACAAGAATATTCTCATATCACAGTGGCATAAAGCTGGAAATCAACTACAATATAAATAATCCCAAAAAAATCAAACACCCTGAGACTAAACAGCATGCTATTAAACAATGACTGGGTGACCAGAGAGATCAAAGAAGAAATAGAAAACATCATGGCAACAAATGACAACTATAGCACAACAGTCCAAAATCCATGGGACATAGCAAAAGCAGTTTTGAGAGGAAAGTTCATCGCTCTACAATCCTACTACAAAAAAACAAGAAACAATGGTAATAAATTATCTAACACAACAACTCAAAGTGTTAGAAAGAGAGCAACAAGAAAAGCCCAGTGTAAGCAGTAGGAAGGAAATAGTAAAGATCAGAGCAGTGATAAATGACATAGACACCAAAGAAACAATACAGAAGATCAACAAAACCAGGAGTTGGTTATTTGAAAGGATAAACAAGATTGATGAACCTCTAGCCAGGCTCAGCAAGAAGAAAATAGAGATTACCCTAATAAATAAAATCAGAAATGAAAGAGGTGAAATAACAACAGACACCATTGAAATACAAAGGATTGTTAAAAACACTATGAACAACTCTACTCCAACAAACTGGACAACCTGGAGGAAATGGATATATTCTTAGAAAAATATAACCTCCCAAAACTCAATCAGGAAGAATCTAAACAGCTCAATAGACCAATAACTGCAGAAGAAATTGAAGCAGTCATCAAAAAGCTTCCAGCAAACAAAAGCCCAGGGCCAGACGGCTTCACAGGGGAGTTTTACCAAACATTCAAGGAAGAACTAAAACCTATCCTCCTCAGACTATTCCAGGAAATTTAAGAGGTTGGAACACTTCCAAACTCCTTCTATGAAGTCAGCATCACCCTAAAACCAAAACCAGATAAAGACAACACAAAGAAAGAGAATTACAGGCCAATATCCTTCATGAATATAGAAGCCAAAATCCTCAACAAAATTCCAGCAAATCGGATCCAGAAGTACATCAGAAAGATCATACAGTATGGCCAAGTAGGATTTATCCCAGGATTGCAAGGATGGAACAATATCCACAAATCAAAAAATGTGATACATCATATAAACAAATTGAGAGATAAATAGCACATAGTGATATCAATTGATGCAGAAAAAGCATTTCACAAAATCCAACACCCTTTCTTGATACAAACTCTCAACAATGTGGGAATAGAAGGATTATTCCTCAACATAATAAAAGCCATATATGATAAACCCACAGCAAACATCATACTCAATGGGCAAAAACTATAAACATGTCCCCTAAGAATAGGAACAAGACAGGGATGCCCACTCGCACTACTCCTGTTTGACATAGTCCTGGAATTATTAGCCATTGGAATTAGACAAGAAGAAAAAATAAAAGGCATCCAAACTGGAAAAGACGTAAAGCTATCCTTATTTGCAGATGACATAATATTTTATACATAAAATACCCGAAAGGCTATCCTTATTTGCAGATTACTTAATATTTTATACATAAAATACCCGAAAGGCTCCATAAAAAACTAATAGACTTAATAAATGAGTTCAGCAACGCAGCACGATACAAAATTAACCACAAGAAATCTATGGCATTTCTATACACCAATAGTGAACTTACAGAGAGACTAAAAAAGCAATCCGATTTACCATCTCACCAAAAAATTTAAGATACCTAGGAATAAACTTAACTAAGGAGATAAAAGACCTATTCTCAGAAAACTACAGGACACTAAAAAAAGAGATAGAGGAAGATGTAAACAGATGGAAGAACATACCATGTTCATGGATTCGGAGAATCAACATCATTAAAATATTCATACTACCCAAAGCAATCTATAAATTTAATGTACTCTCCATTATAAAAACAGCAGCATATTTCACAGACCTAGAAAGAACTCTCCAAAAATTCATCTGGAATAAAAAAAGACCCTGAATAGCCACAGCAATCCTGAGAAAGAAGCACAAAGTCCGTCGGATTTCAATACCAGATTTCCAGCTGTATTACAAAGCTACTGTTCTAAAAAACAACCTGGTACTGACACAAGAACAGGCATATAGACCAATGGAATAGAATAGAGAACCCAGATATCAACCCAAACCACTATGCTCAATTAATATTTGACTAAGGAGGCATGAACATAAAATGGAGTCAAGACAGTCTCTTCAATAAATGGTGTTGGGAAAATTGGACAGATACATGCAAAAAAATGAAACTTGACCACCAACTTACACCATACACAAAAATAAACTCAAAATGGATACAGGACTTAAACGTAAGACAGGAAACCATAAAAATATTAGAGGAATCCACAGGAAGAAAAATCTCAGACATATGCCGAAAGAAATTCTGCTCCTAGGACAATGGAAGTTAAAGAGAAAATAAACAAATGGGACTACATCAAAATAAAAAGCTTTTGCACAGCTAAAGAAACCATCAACAAAACAATAAGAAAACCCACTGCATGGGAGAACATATTTGCAAATGTTATCAGTGATCAAGGTTTAATCTCAAGCATCTATAGAGAACTCATACAATTTAGTAAAAGGCAAACACAAGATCCAATAAAAAAAAATAGGGAATGGGCCTAAATAGAATCTTTTTGATAGAAGACAAAAGGAAGGCTTGGAGACATATGAGAACCTGCTCAAAGTCACTGATTATCCGAGAGATGCAAATCAAAACGACTATGCTGTCACATGGGTCAGAATGGCTTTCATCAACAAATCAACAAACGACAAGTGCTGGTGAGGATGCAGAGAAAAAGAAACTCTCATAGAGTGTTGGTGGGATTGTAGAGTGGTGCAGTTACTGTGGAGAACCATACAGAGTTTCCTCAAAAAACTAAAAATTGAGCTCCCATTTGATCCAGTGATCTCACTTCTAGGAATATATCCCAATAAAGTAGAAACACGAATTATAAAGGATATATGCACCCCTGTTTTCATAGCAGCACAATTTACCATAGCTGGAAACAGCCTAAGTGCCCATCTGCAGATTAGTGGATTAAAAAACTATGGTACATCTAGACAACGGAATACTACGCTGCACTAAAAAAGAAGGAGCTCCTACCATTTGCAGCAACATGGATAGAGCTGGAGAGCGTTTTGCTAAGTGAAATTAGCTAGGCAGAGAAAGATAAATATCACATGATCTCACTCATTTGTGGAATATAATGAATGACATAGACTGATGAATAAGAACGGATCCAGAAACTGAGAAAAGTCCATCAGAACGTCAAACATCAGGGTAAGTGTGGGGTGGCGGGATTAAGGGGGAAAGCCAATATATTTGACCTCTGGAACTAAGATAAGTAATTTGTGTTTTTACATCCCTGACAAACTTGATATAAAGCTATTAAAAATTGTCAACTAGTTTGAGACTGAATTGACATAGCCTAGGGCATGTCATCTCCTATGGACACCAGTCCTTAGGCTAGGCCCCCTTTAACCCCGTGTGACACCATATAGACTTACATGATATTATTCTACAATGTCATTATAATTTTTGAAAGTTGACAACATCTTATTGTTCAATTTTCCCAGAGAAACTTGCAAACTAATTATTTGAATGTTTGGCAGCAATTAAAAAAAAAGACAGGAAGGAATTAATCACTTTCAGAAGGAATTAAGGCACTGGAAAAGCACTCGAGCATTCTGTATTGGCCGCTCTTGCCCTTTTTCCCAAGAGGGACCCTCTTGTTAAAATCCAAGTACACACAGCTGTTGCCTGAGCTTTCAGTTCAAGCTGTGGCTGAAGCCCCTGGGTGGCTGGTACCATGGATCTCTCTCTCGCCCAATGGTGTGAGCTGGGCCCTCCCTGGAGAAGAAACCTAGGTCTCCCGAGTTATGTGATCAGTAACGGGACCCCACCAGCAGTCAAGGGGATCACAAGGCAGGTGCTGGGTGTGGAGGCCATAGGGCATAGACTACCAAGGAGACAGAACTGAACCTCACATCACCTTGTTTGGCCCCAAAGATGACTGGTTAGCCAGAGACGGGTAATATTTCTCAGGGAAGGAACATCCTAAGACAGGCATAGTTGCAAAGGGACCAATAGGAGAGATCTTAAAGGCCAACAGAGGTGGAGCACAGACCTTCACCCCCCTATCCTTGCAGGGGCCTGACTCTCACCCCTTCTGAGGAAGCTCTCCTGCCCCCACAGCTGCTACGCCTCCCACACACATCTCAGAGAGGGACCCAGGGTACAGACAGAGACTCGGCCAGAAATACCTGCCCTATATCTAAATGCAGTCTAGCACCAGAAGTGCTCAGGGCCTACTCAAGAATCCAAACAATCCTTTCCACCAATATTTATAGCATAAACTAAGATTATTGCTTGAGTATTAAATTCGACAGTAAAATAGTAATTAAGTTTCAGATTAATTTAAATTGGCCAATTGAAATAAGTGAATGTTCAAGAAAATTTAAGTGTACTGGACAAAAAGATGTTCCTAAAATATTAACTAAAATTTCTATTAGTAGTACATTGCTTCGTAAAATTGCCTAACATGCAAAGAACCTAAAGCAGTCATATTTTTGTGCAAAAATTAAAATTTAAAGTTACAAAGACTGCAATATGAAATTTCCAAAAGCACCCATTAATAAAAAAGGGGGGGGGATAGTGGGGTAATATCATGTAAGGAAAAACATCTTGTAAGTGAAATACATCTAGAAAATTCTTACTCCAGAAAATTAATTTCTCTTTGTAATGCTAACAGCAAGACACCCATGAAAAGCACACATGGTTTCAAAATAAGCTGAAGGAAAAACAATTGGGCAAAAATAGAAAGAATCCCAAGTCTAATTTACAGAAAAGATCCCTTTATTAACTTTTGGTTAAGAATATGTTTGTCTATTTTCAGAAAACAATTCCAAGACCATATGGATTCCTGCAACAAAGAGGAACTGACAGGTCTGTTCCAACTGTGAAAACAGTCCAGAAATGGAAGACACTGATGACACCTTTCCATTCTAGCAGTCAGCAGCTGTGCGTTGCTGCAGGTGGCCCAGGTCCAAACCAGAGAGGGTGGAACCTGCATTGCCACCATATCTCCACCATCCAGATACCATTGCTGACGTGTACACATAAGGAACTATTCTATTTGACATTGAAACGGACTCAGAACTGTTGGACGTTGAAACTGAGACTCAAACATTTTTTTGTTCTTATATATTTATTTCCACTATGCAGACGCAAATTTTTTTAAAGAAAAGAAATGGGGGGGAGGGAAAGATTGATAAAGGCAAAGAAGCATTGAATAGAAGGTCAAACTAGTGAGAAGACAGGGGAGGGTGGGTGTGGGGGCTGTAAGAGATCAACCGAAGTCCTTGTATGCATGCATATAAGCTTAACCAATGGATACAAGACACTCGGCCGGGGGGATAGGTGAGGGCATGTGCTGGGAGTTAGGTGAGACTGAGAGGAGGTCAATGGGAAGGAAAAAAGGAAACATATTACTACTATTTTTAATACTTTAAATAATAAAAAATAAAAAACACAAAATATACAAAGCTAAAACCTTCATGTATATCAATAAACTAAAAATCAAGTTTGGCACACTTAAACGATATCACAATTAACATAAATAAATATAATGAAAAATAAAAATAAAATAAACTCCCAGCAGCAAACATGTCTGTGTCCTCCATCCAACTTTGATGCTAATATCATTGATTTCTCCCTAGAAGCTTCCCTCCCATCAGCCAGGATTGCTTGGTACTTGAGCCAACCTCATTGTTCAGCTGGGGACTTGATTTCCTGAGATAGAATTATGAAGGATGAAAAATAGTTTTCCTCTACCTTTCTGAGTTCTTAGTGGAGTCCCTGGTAATGAAAGTCAGATCACCAAGAGAAAAACAAAGTTAATTAACATGTGTACATCATGTACATGTGGGAGATCCCAGGGAAAAATCAGTAATTCCTCAAGGTGGCTGAGAATCCAGAATTAAATACCTTCTTCCTAGGGAAAGGGGACAGGAGATGTAGGTCTCTTAGAGGAGAGTAGATGATATTTAGGAAAGATGAATGGGGTAGGGTGAAATAGTTTCTAACAAAGTTTGGATGTGATGTCAACTTCTACTCTCCTGTCCTTGTGACAGGAGTCAGTCTTCTCTGCCTGATGACACTTCTCCCATCAAGGGGACCTATGACATTTAAGTTCCTTTGGGGGGGTCTGATTTTAGGCAGATCAGGAGACTTCAGTGAAAGCCTATGCATGCATTTGCTGTTTTTCAAGCATCTGCAGCTCGAGATCATGAATATAACAACACAGCTTATGTCGGGGTGGCATGTTCTCTGACCTTCAGAATAAATCCCACAAAAGCTTGTTTCCTCTCTTAGATTATTTGCTACAGTAGCTTTATTCCCTGGAGATGGTATTCTGACCAGACCTTCCTGGGAGTGGTCATAACATACCCTTTGTTTGTAGGAAAGTGTGGACCACTTTGCTAAATAAACCAGGGGTCATTTTCTCATCTTGTGGAGAGATAAAGTTATGATAGCTTATCTCCCTTTCCACAGGTTTCTTGTGGGTTTGTGTTTCCCGCTGCCCCCCACCCCCCGAAACTACCCCCAGCAGCCCCAGCACTTCAGCCGCAGGCCTTGGGGCTGCTGGATGCCAGCCTTCCTGCTAGTTTGTATCCTGATCCAGCCCCCCGTAACCCCAGTGCCTCCATGGCTGGGCTTGGAACTGCTGGATGCAGGCCTCCCTGCTGTTTTTGTCCCTGATCTGGTCCCCACAGTCCCAGAGCCACCATGGCAGGCCTTGGGGCTGGAGGGTACAGGCCTCCCTGTGGATTTGAATCCCTGATCTGGGGCTTGGGGCTTTGGGTTGTCGGCCTCCCTGTGGGTTTGTGTCCAGATCCGGACCCCCGCAGTCCCAGTACCACCATAGCTGGGCTTGGGCCTGCTGGGTGCTGGCCTCCTGGCCACTATGGGAATAACTACCTTTGTTGGGAAATTTGCATACTCACTCCAATTGACTGGTAGGTTAGCAGAGTGATGGTCAATTTGCATCTTTCTCTTTTTTTTTCAAGGGTGGAAATGCCAGATGGCAGAATTTTATGATTTTATTAACACAAATACAATGTATACACAATCTGTCTATTCATTTTCTTCGCTGTGCAGCCTAGTATTGGGATTGGTGACTCTGATGGCCAGCTGGGCTGCTCTTTCCACAGTGCCTTTGCAGTTCTTTGAGGAGACATTGTGAGCAATCTCAGCACAGTAAGATTTATTGCACATCAGCAGCACTTCAAGCTCCTTGATGTTATGGACCAGAAACTTCCAAAAGCCACTGGGCAGCATGTGCTTTGTTTTCTTTTTGCTTCCAATGTTGGCCATCAAGATCTGGCCCTTGAATCTTCTACGCACCCTGTTTTCAATGCCTCTGGGTTTCCACCAGTTCTGCTTAATTTTGACATATTGGTCTGACTGGTGCTGTATAAAATTCTTGGTCCTCTTTTTGACAATCTTGTTATTTATGAGGGGTCTGAGGGCAGCCATGGTGCTGAATAGGAGACAGCTGCCATCTCCGTAGGCAGCGCTAAGGAACCTGCATCTTTCTCTTTTATTAGTGTAGATTATTGACTATCCTCCCTATGCTGTACTTTACATCTCCATGACTATTTTGAAACTACCTATCTGTATTCTAAACCCCTTCATTTTTTTCACCCAGTTCCTCCAACCTCCATATTATCTGGTAATCATCAGTCTGATCTCTTTCAGTTTTTTTTCTGACAATTCAACTTGGTGCATAAATACAACTGATATATAGTTATTTATTTTGTATCCTGCCATTTTACTGAATTCATTTTTCAATTCTTATATTTAATGGCATCTTTAGAGTTCTCCAGTATTATGTCATTAACCAATCAAGACAGTTTTAGTTCTTCCTTTCCTATTTAGATGCCTTTAATTACTTCTTGTCTGATTGCTGTTGCTAGGAATTCCAGTACTTTTATAATATGAGTGGTGAAAATGGACAATCCTGTATTGTTCATGATCTTAAAGGAAACACATTTAGTTTTTCTCATTTGAGTATGATGCAAGCTGCAGTTTTGTTATATATGGCCTTTACTAGGTTTAAGTATGTCCCCTCTATTCCAACTGTGCTGAGAGTTTTATTATAAACTAGTGGCCTGATACACAAAATTCATGCATGGAGAGGGGATTCCCTCAGCCCACTCTGCACCCTCTCCAATCAGGGACCCCTTGGAGGATGTCCAACTGCTGGTTTAGGCATGATCCCTATGTGGGATCAGGCCTAAACATCCCTCTCACAATCTGGGACCAATGGCTCCTAATCGCTAATCTGCCTGCCTGCCTGATCACCCTTAACTAACTGCCTCTGTCTGCCTGCCTGATCACCCCTAACTGCCCTCCCCTGCCAGCCTGATCTTGCCCCCAACTTCCCTCCCCTGAAGGCCTGATCTCACGCCCCCCCCCCCAATGGCCTTCTATGCTGGCCAATTTTGTTCTAATTAGTTGATTTCTGCCAATCAGCTTAAAAAGCTCTGCCTCCTAGGCAGCCATTGGCTCCTCACAGTTAACCCAGATTTGGTTCTGATTGGTCAGTTTCTACGCCAGTCAGCGTCAAAAGCTCTGCCTCTTAGGCAGCCATTGGCTCCCCACACTTCAACCAGATCTTGTTCTGATTAGTTGGTTTCTATGCCAGTCAGTCTCTCTGGGCCTATCAACAGAGCCTGATCAGAAAAGTGGGGCTGATCAGCATCCCCAGTGGAGGCCTATAGAGATATGGAGGTGTGGCTGCTGGCCAGACTGGGAGAGAAAGAGAGAGGCAAGTGCTGATCAAAAGCTACCACAGGGGCAATGGATCAGTCCCTGCTTCTCTCTTCAGGTTTTTCTCTGGCCCTGATTGGCAGCCCCCTCAGCAGTCAGTGCTGGGGGACTGTGCCTGCATCAGAAGAAGGCTGACTGCAGGACTGACTTGTGGTTGGTCGAGCCTCAGGGGTTTAGAATTACTAATTGTTACAACCCATGGTTTTTATATGTTAGGACTAGAGACCTGGTGCATGAATTTGTGCACAAGTGGGGTTCCTTGGCCTTGCCTATGGGATAGGGCTGAAACCGGCTCTCTGACATCCCCCAACAGGTCCTGTATTGTGGGAGGGTATAGGCCAGGCTGATAAACTCCACTGGTGCACAATTGGGGCCAGGAATAGATATGAGAGGTTGGCCAGCCAGGGAGGGACCTCGGGAGGGTTCCAGGCCATGTCCAGCCCATCTCCTTCAGTACTGATTGGCTGGAGTCCAGCAGCAAGCTAACCTATCCATTGGAGCGTCTGTCCCCTTGAGGTCAGTGCATGTCATAGCCAGCAGTTGAGTAGCCTTAGCATGTCATTAGCATATTATGCTTTGATTGATTGAATGGTCAACTAGTTGACTGGACACTTAACATATTAGGTTTTTATTATATTAGGGTGGGAGCTGGATTTTGTCAAATGCTTTTTCTGTATGTATTGATATGATCATATGATTTTATCTTTCATTTCATTTTTGTGGTATATCAATAATTGACTTGCAGATACTGTACCAACTTTGCATCTCATGAGTAAATCTCACTTGATCATGGTGTATAATCTTTTTAATGTATTGTTGGATTCAGTTTGCTAATATTTTGTTGAGGATTTTTGCATCTATGTTCATCAAAGATATTGGTCTGTAGTTTTCTTTTTTTTTTTGTAGTGTCTTTATCTGGCTTTGAAATTAGGATAATGCTAGCCTCATAAAATGAGCTTGGAAATCTTCCTTTCTCTTACATTTTTGGAATAGTTTGTGATAATAGGTGTTAGTTCTTTTAATCTTTGGCAAAACTCACTTGTGAAGCTATTGGGCCCAGGATTTTTGTTTGTTGGAAGTTTTATTTGCTTACTAGATGCCTGGTACACAAAATTTGTGCATGGGGGGGGGGGGGCTCCCTCAGCCCAACCTGTGCCCTCAGGGGATGTCTGACTGCTGGTTTAGGGGATTGAGCCTAAACCTGCAGTCGGACATTCCTCTCACATTCCGAGGCACTGCATGCACCAATGACTATACTTTTCACACAGGTGAAAGGTATCTTGCTATTGTATGGACAGCTACATTTTTTGTCCTGATTATAAAAAGTAGTACATAGCATTATCTTTTTGAGGCAGTAGTACCATTTACCCCATCTTATGGGTGGAAAAACTAAAGCAGAGAGAAGTTAAGTAATTGGCTTTATCACACAGTTAAAAGTGTCAGAATCAGGGCGGATCAGAAAATGTCAGCATTGCATCATCCTGTTTTATCAGCGCTAGAGTAGCTTTGCCAGGTTTTAATTTTTTAAATCTAAGAGACTGTTCCCAATATATAGGGTAGGGTCCCTAGGCCTGGCTGGCAGTCAGGGCAACCTCTGTGGGGCAACTGGCAGGCAGGGTGATTGGGGAGCCCCCACTGGCACCACCTGCTGGCCAGCCCTACCCCCCACCAGTCACCTCCCTCTTGGTCAGTGTGCATCATAGCAGCTGGTCATTCTGCTGTTGCATCAATTTGCATATTAGGGTTTTATTATATAGGATTACTGCTTCAATTTCATTAGTTATAATTGGTGTGTTCAGATTTTTTGTTTCTTCTTGATTTAGTTTTTGGAGTTTTATGTTTCTAGAAATGTATCCATTCTAAATTGTCCAATTTGTTGGCATTAGTTGTTCTTGATACTTTCTAATAATCCTTTTCATTTGTGTGATGTCAGTTATTACTCCTCTTTCATTTATGATTTTACTTAGGTCCTCTCTCTTTTTTTCTTTGTGAATCTGGTTCATTGTTTATCAATCTTGTTTATGCTTTCAAATTATCAGTTCTTGCTTTCATTGGTCTTTTGTACTTTTCTAGATTCTATTTCATTTATTTTTCCTCTATTTTTTATTTTTTTTTCTTCTACTCACTTTGGACTTTGTTCTTTTTCTACTTCTTTTAGGTGTAAGCTAGATTGTTCATCTGAATTTTTTTGTTTGTTTCTTGAGATAGGCCTATGTTGCTATTAATTACTTTCTTAGGGCTTCTTTCACTGTGTCTCATAGATTTTGCGTTGTTGTGTTTTCATATTTACTTCCCTAAAGGTATCTTTTAAGTGCTGCCTTATCTTATTATTAACTCACTCTTTGTTTAGTAAGATGCTACTTAGCCTCCGTGTATTTGTGTCCTTAGCAGTTTGTCTAATAAGGGTTTTTCACTGTAGAACAGTTTGAATCATTAGAGAATATCCTACTTTAAAGCTGAAATACATTTCTCTAACACTTGGTCCTATTTTCTACCCTAAAAAATGAAAATTTCCCCTCCATGACAACTCTTATGACATTTGAAAACAGCTCTCTTAAACCCATTAAGTACCCTCTTCACTTCTCAAAGCAACATTTTTACATGTTATTATCGCTCTCCTCTAAATGTTCTCTTGTTTTACAATGCCCTTTTGATGGTAGTGAAACTCAATAATGAATTGAGTACTCCAGATCTTATCTGATTAAAAGGGATAAAGTGGGACTATAATCCTTTATGATTTGAAGGCTAGACATCAAAAGCAGCATCATTTATTTTTAGGAGCACTTCATTGACATCCCCTTGCTATGATTCTGTCTTCTTAATAGAATTTAAGAACATCAAATGCCAGAGCAAGACAGTAGGGCTTTCAGTAGGTTCCTGGGTAAGATAAATGGCCACATTCTCATCATGATGTCCAACACTCGTGTCAGCAATAGCAGCAATCTCCATACTGGGTTTTTCATGTGTTTTGTTGGATATGGCTGTAGGTGTTTTCAAGCCCTCCTTCCCCCATACATTTCCCTAATAGCAAATGACGTTGAGTATCTTTTCATGTATTTATTTGCTGTTGATATATCCTCTTTCATGAAATGTCTCATGTCTTTTGTTGTTCTCTATGAAATTGAAATTGCATTCCTCTTCTTAGAAGCAGGAGACACAAATGAGGATTTTGTAGGCAAGATGAGATTCAAATTGAATATCCAAAATATACTGGCAACACATTACACTGTAGACTTATTGGTTGTTTACACTCGTGATCACATGCCTGACTGGGATCTATGGTTCACTGCTGATTCCCAGCATCATGAAAAGGTTTTGTACCATATGTAGCCAGCACAGAAAAGGGTCAACATTCAAAATTCGAATTATCATTTCTACTGAATGCATACCAATCCCACACTATCATAAAGTAAAAAAAAATTAAAGTTGAACCACTATAAGTTGGAAAACAATCCAGAATTAGATTCTCTGTTTGTCTGGTTTAAAATAAATAAATAAATATTTATTTTTGGCCAGTATCTTTTTTGTGTGTTTTATTTTTTATGTTTTATTTTATTTATTTTTTCCATTACCATTTATCTCCTCCATGCCCTCTTCCACCTCCACCCATCCGCTGCCCATGCAATCACGACATGGTAAACTCCGTGTCCATGAGTTCTCTTTCTTTCCCTGTTTTGCTCAATCCTTCCACCCCCTCCGGCAATAAAACCCTCCCCCTGAGCTGTCTGCCTACTCTTTATTATATTTTTAATTAAAATTGTTGGGGTGACATTGGTTAATAAAATTATATAGGTTTAAAGTCTACAATTCTATGATACATCATCTGTATGTTGCATTGTGTGTTTACCAGCCAAAGTTTGGTTTTTATTAACTACTCAGTTTTTAGAGTTCCTTATATATTCTAGTTCTTTGTTCAGTGCATGGTTTGCAATGTTTTCTCCACCACATAGCTTGTCTTTTTGTCTTCTCATCAGCTTTCACTGCACAAAAGTTTTTAATTTAGATAAAATCCAATATATTTTGGTTTTATGCATTATACTTTTGATGTGAAATATAAGAATCCTTTGCCTAGCCTTAGAGCCCAAATATTTTTTCCCATTCTTTTCTCTAAGACATTTGTAGTTTTACATTTTTCATTTAAGTCTGTGATCCATTTTGAATTAATTATTGTATAAAGTGTATGCTTTAGGTTGGCTTATTTATTTACCTATGGATGTTCATTTGCTCCAGCACCATTTATTAAATAGTGTATCTTTCCTATTATACCTTTCTCAAAAACCAGTTGGGCATATTTATGTGCATATGTTTCTGAGTTCTTCTGTTACAATGATAAATATCATACTTTATTGATTTATATTTGCCCTGAGTTTCAGTTTGAGCGGTTCTTCCTTTGTGATTTTTTTTATTATTATTCAAGATTATTTTAACTAGTCTAAGGCCTGTGCTTTCCCACATAAACTTTAGAATAAGCTTCTCTATATCTGTAAAGAAACTTGCTGTAATATTTATGCCATTGTATTAAACCTATATGTTAATTTGACAATTGATACATTTAGTATGCAGTCTTCCAAGCCATGAAGAAGGTATGTCTCTCTTTTTATTTATCTTAATGTGTTGTCTGTCTTTTATGTTTGAGACGTAAGTGTTTGCTATATATTATTGATACACCCCCTAGGTCATGTATATGCGTTGAAAATATTTTCTTCTAGTATGTGGCTTACATTTTAATTTTCTTAACAATGCTTTTAAGAGCAGAAGATACACATTTTTAAAAATATATTTTTAATTGATTTAAGAGAGGAAGGGAAGGGAGAGATAAATAGAAACATCAATGAAGAGACAGAACCATTAATTGGCTGCCTCCCACATGCCCCCTACTGGGGATCCATCCCTTAACCCAGGAATGTTCTCTTGACTGGAATCAAACCTTGAGTCGGCAGGCTGACACTAGATCCACTGACCCAAACCAGCAAGGGCAGGATATACATGTTTACAATATCCATTTTATTGTATTTTTAAAATAATTTGTGCTTCATATGATCTATATAAAGCTAAACATGCCATAACCATAAAACTCAGCAATTGCAATCTTTGCCTACAAAGTTGCAAATATTTTTTCACCTATTTTTTAAGAAGCTTTATAATTTGAGAACACCAAGATGGCGGCATAAGCAAACACCTATTGTTCTGCCCCACTCAACGATTTAAGAACTACAACATAACAGCAGAACAGACAAGCACCCAGAATCGCCAGAAAGCTGGCTGAATGTAAACTCCACTAATAGGAGCAAAGGTGGGACACAGACTCAGGACCAGCGGGAGCTCAGCCTTTCAGATGGAAAACAGGTTAGGAGCCGCCCTGGTCGCACACTCGCGGGCTGGGGCTGGAGCAGGGACCGGCCGGATTTAAGCGGGGCTCGGCAGAGACTCCTAGTCCCAAGGGTCGCGCAAACCCGCGACTTGCCCCCTGGAAACTTGTCTCCTGGTTCCGGAAACCATCTATTTTACAGCCCTGAGCTGGATTTTTGGTGTGCAGGCACATTTGGGGAAAGGCAGAGTTGTCTGGCAAGGGGAAGAGACTAGCGGCTTTCTCTTGGAGGTGTCTGCAGCCATCCCCATCCAACAGAGACCCGCTCGCACGAGCGCCGCATAGGACCCAGCTGCCTCCACCGCTGCCGCTGCAGCGCAGCCCAGAGACTCCACCCATCCAACCTGAACACAGTCTCCCTTCACAGCCAATTGGCCTGGAGGTCAAACCCTCCTAGGGCTAACAACAAAAAGCTGGGTTTAAATTCAAAAACACTGAATACAACCCATAAAGGATTGCAGTAAGAGTACCCACCTCAGGTAACCGGGGAGACTGAGCCACTATCCCTTTGAGGATATCCACCACATAAAGCAGCCACCATGCAGAGACATGGAAAGAAATCAGGTGTGAAAGAAATGGAGGAGAAAAGACAACAAGACATAGAGTTCAAAACTACGGTAATAAGGCTTTTCAAGAGGCTCCTACAAAAGGCCAATCAACTTAATGAGAATTACCAGGAAATAAACAAGACCAATCAGCAAATGAATGAGAATTACAAGGAGATGAATGATACTTACAAGGAAATGAATGAGACCCTCAGGGAAATGAACAAGACCTCTGAGGATACGAACCAGACCCTCACAGATAAAAAAAAAAAGGACCAACTAGAAATCAAGCATACACAGACTGAAATAAAAAATATTACACAAAGTCCTAAAAGCAGTCCAGAGGGCCACAAGAACCAAGTCAAAGATTTGAAATACAAAGAAGCAAAATCCACTCAGCCAGAAAAGCAAGAAACAAAAAGAATCCAGATAATTGAAGATAGTGTAAGAGGCCTCTGGGACAATCTCAAGCATGCCAACATCCGAATTATGGGGGTGCCAGAAAAAGAGAGAGAGCAAGTTAATGAAAACCTACTTGAAGAAATAGTGACTGAAAACTTTCCCCACCTGGTGAAAGAAACTGACTTAAAATCCCAAGAAGTACACAGAACCCCAAAATATAGGAATCTAAAGAAAACCACACCAAGACATATCATAATTAAAATGCCAAGAGCAAAAGATAAAGAGAGAATATTAAAAGCAGCAAGAGAAAAACAGTTGGTTACCTACAGGGGAGGACCCATACGATTGTCAGTGGATTTCTCAATAGAAACGATGCAGGCCAGACGCGAGTGGCAAGAAATATTCAAAATAATGAAGAGCAAGAATCTACAACCAAGATTACTCTGTCCAGCAAAGCTATCATTCAGAATTGAGGATCAGATAAAGTGCTTCGCAGATAAGAAAAAGCTAAAGGAGTTCATCACCACCAAACCAGTATTATATGAAATGCTGAAAGACATTCTTTAAGAAGAGGAAGAAGAAAAAGGTAAAAATATAAATTATGAACAACAAATATACATCTATCAACAAATGAACATAAAAATCAAGTGAACTGATAGGCTGATGAACAAGATAAACTGGTGACTATAACAGAAACATGGACATAGAGAGGGAATGGACTGACAATTCTAGGGGAGAAAAGTGTTGTTGGAAGTACAGCAAGAGATTGGACAAAAATCTTGCAACAATGGGAGAGGACATTGGGGAGGGGGAGGTGAGGGCGGAGGGTGGGATAGGTACAGGGTGGAGGGAAGATATAGGGGGATAAAAAAGGGGAAACAATGTAATTAATAAACTGAACAATAAAAAAAGGAAAAAAATAAAATATTAATAAAAACCACTATTGAATATCTAAAAAAAAAAAAAGAAGAAGAAGCTTTATAATTTGAACTTTTATATTTAGTTCTATTGTCCACTTTTAGTTAGTTTTTATGTGGATGTTAAGTAAATGTTGGAATTTATAGTATTTATATGGATATCAAGCTTTTCTATCACCATTTGCTGAATAGGCTATATTCTTCACATTGAATGCTTTGGTATCTTTATTGAAATCAATTGAATACATATCCATGGGTCTATTTGTGAACCCTCTATTCCATCGCCTTGACCTACTTGTTGATCCTTGAGTCACACTGTTTTTATTACCATCATTTTAATAGTAAGTCTTAATATCAGGTAGTTTAAGTCCTCCAGTATTATTCACCCATCCTCAACAAAATTGTTTTGATTATTCTAATTTCATACTTCCGTATCAATTTCATGATTAATTTGTCAATTTATATGGAAAAGTGCATGAAGATTTCATTGAATCTATAGATTGATTTGAGTAAAATTGACATCATAACAATATATAATCTTCCAATTCTTGACTGTGATATGTATACCTCTATAGATATTTAAATCTTTATTCATTTATATTAGTCTTTACAATTTTCAGTGTAGAGATATTGCACATCTAGAAATAACCCAGATGCCCTTCAATGAGTGAATGGTTAAACAAACTGTTTTTGCCATTGGATACTATTGGGCAATAATAAATGAGTAAATACTGATATATTTAACAACCTGGTTAGAGCTTCTGGGAATTATGCTAGTTTGGGGCTAGTGTGAATAAAGCTGCTGTGAGTACCTGATTAAGGGTTTTTTGTGTGAGTATAAGTTTTTTCATCTCTGTGTTAAATCCCCAGGAGTGCAATTGCTGAGTTTTATTGTTATGGCATGTTTAGCTTTTTAAAGAACCACCATACTCATTTCCAGTGTGACTGTATCACTATACATTTCCACCAGCAATGTATGAATGATCTAGTTTCTCTGAATTGTTGAAAGATTTAGTGGTGTCAATATTTTTTAATCAACTATTCTGATAAGTGTGTGGTAGTATCTTATTTTGATTTTAATTTGTATTTCCTTGATGGCTAACACTGTTGAAAATCTTTTCTTGACTATTCATCTTTGGTTAACTGCACATTCATATCTTTTGCCTAGTTTGTAATTAGGTTGTTTTTTGTTTTGTTTTGCTTCACTGTTGAGTTTTGAAAATTCTAAGTGTATTTTAATTTTTTTAAATGGAATTTATTATTGATTTCAGAAAGGAGGGAGGAGGAGAGACAGAAACATCAATGATGAGAATCACTGATCAGCTGCCTCCTGTACGCCCCCTACTGGGGATGGAGCCCGTAGCCCAGATACGTGTCCTAACCAGGAATTGCGCCATGACCACCTGGTTCATTGGTTGACATTCATCCACTGAGCCACGCTGCCGGCTAAGCCTAACTATCTTATCTAATAAAAGACAAACATGGAAATTAACCATCACTCCGCTACACCCACAGCCAATCAGAGTGAGTATGCAAATTAACCCAACAAAGATGGAAGTTAATTTACATATGCAAGTGTGGAGAGTGTAAAGCCTGCTTTGAGGAGAAGGGGGGCAGCAGAGGGAGCCACTAGAGTGGTGCTCCAGACAGAAGTGAGGACTTTGCAATGTTTTTTCCAGTAGGTAATTTGTGATCTTCTCAGGACTTTTTGAAGTATGGTTTTAAATTTTAATGAAGTCTAATCTATTAATCTTTCTTTTTGTTGATTATACTTTTGATGTCAAATCTAGGAACTATTTTGCCTAGCTCTAGGTACCAAAGCATTTCCCCTATGTATTTATCTAAAAGATTTATAATTTTCCATTTAAGAGCATGATCCATTTTAAATTAATGTTTACATGAGATGTAAACTTTAAGTAGACTATTTTGTTTTACTTATAAAAGATGTTTAAGTTTCTAAAAGATGAATTCATTTTATTTATTTTTATTATTTATTTTTTTAAATATATTTTTTGCAGTATAACTTAGATTTAATAATTGTACATATGTGTTCCTTTCCCCCCATTATACACCCCCCAACCTCTCCAATCCCACAGCACATGTCTCCACCTGCCTCCCACCCCACCCGAGTCTTTCATTCATTGGTTATGCTCATATACATGCATACAAGTCCTTCGGTTGAATCCCACAGCACCTGCCCTCCACCCTCCCCGGCCTTCCCTCTGTAGCTTGACAGCCTGTTCAATGCCTCCCTGTTTCTATATCAATCATTCTCCCCTTGTTTTTTTCTTCAAAAATATTTTGCATCTGCAAACTAGAAATAAACGGACAAGAACAAAAAATGTTTCAGTCTTAGTTTCAATGTCCAACTGTTCTGAGTCAAAGTTTCAATGTCAAATAGTTCTTTGTGTGTACAACTCAGCAATGGTATCCAGCTGGTGGACACATCATGGCAATGCAAGATCCATCCTCTCTGGTTTGATCCTGGGCCACCTGCAGCCATGCAGAGCTGCTAACTGTTAGCATGGCAATATGTCCTCAGGGTCCCCCATCTCTGGACCATACCCGTGACTGGAACAGACTCGTCAGTTCCTCACTGCCCCAGGAACCCACATGGTCTTGGAGTTGTTCTCTGAAAACACACAAACACATTCTCGACCAAAAGTTAACACGGGGACCCTCTCTGCAAATTAGACTTGGGATTCTTTTTATTTTTGCCCAAATGATTTTCCTTTGGCTTATTTTGACACCATGTGTGTTTTTCATGGGTGTCCTGCTGTTGGTATTACAAATGGAAGTTAATTTTCTGGAGTAAGAATTTTCTAGATGTATTTTACTTACAGGATATTTTTCCTTACATAATATTACCCTACTATACCCCCCTTTTTTTGATTAATGGGGGCTAATGGAAATTTTAGATTGCAGTCTTGGTAATTTTAAATTTTAATTTTTGAACACAAATATGACTGCTTTAGGTTCTTTGGATGTTAGGCAATTTTACAGTGAGATGAACTACTAATAGATATTTTAGTTAATGTTTTAGGAAAAGCTTTTTGCCCAGTACACTTAAATATTCTTGAGTGTTCACTTATTTCACTTGGCCAATTTAAATTAATCTGAAAACTTGATTACTATTTTAATGTCAATTTTAATACTCAAGCAAACATCTTAGTTTACCCTGTAAATATTAGTAGAAAGGATTATTTGCATTCTTGAGTAGGTCCTGAGCATTCCTGTTACTAGACTAAATTGAAATATAGAGCAGGTATTGCTGGCCAAGTCTCTGTCTGCAACCTGGGTCCCGATCTGAGCTGTGCATGGAAAGCGAAGCAGCCGTGGGTGCAGGAGACCTCCCTCAGAAAGGGTGAGAGCTCAGGACCCTGCAAGATTTGTGGCTGAGCGTCTGTTCCCCACCTCTGTTGACCTTTTAATTCTCTCCTGTTGGCCCTTCTGGAACTGTGCCTGTCTTAGGTTGTTCCATCCCTGAGGAATCTTAACCATCTCTGGCTAACCAGCCATCCTCCAGGGCCAAGCAGGGTGATGTGAGGTTCAGTTCTGTCTCCTTGGTAGTCTATGCCCTAATGGCCTCCATGTCCAGCACCTGCCTTCGGGTCCCCTCGCTTGCTGGCAGGGTCCTGGTGCTGATCACATATCTCGGGGACCCAGGTTTGTTCCCCACAGTGGGCCCAGCTCACACCATTGGGTGAGAGACAGATCCATGGTGCCAGCGACACAGAGGCTTCAGCCACAGCTTGAACTGAAAGCTCAGGCAACAGCTGTGTGTATTTGGATAGTAAGAAGAGGGTCCCTCTTGGCAAAAAGGGCAAGAGGGGCCAATATAGAATGCTTAGGTGCCTTCCCAGTGCCTTAATTCCTTCTGAAAGGGATTAATTCCTTTCCTATCCTTTTTTAAATGGCTGCCCACAATTAAAAGAATTAGTTTGTAAGTTTGTTTGGGATAATTGTATAATATGCTATTGTCAAATATCAAAAATTATAATTACATTGTAGAATAATATCATGTAAGGGTATTATGGTGTCACGGGAGGTTAAGGAGTGCCTGCCTAAGGACTGGTGTCCATAGGAGATGACAAACTCTAGGCCATGTCAATTCAATCTCAAACTAGCTGCCAAATATTTTTTATAACTTTATATAAACTTTGTCAGAGATGTAGAAACATAAATTACTTACCTTAGTTCAAGAGTTCAAATATATTGACTTTCCCCCTTACTCACAGGACCTGCCATTTACCCTAATTGACATTCTGATGGACATTTCTCAGTCTCTGGATTTGTTCTTGTTCTATGGCATTCATTACATTCCAAAAATGAGTGATATCATGTGATATTTATCTTTCTCTGCCTGGCTAATTTCACTTAGCATAACTCTCTCCACCTCCATACATGTTGTTGCAAACGGTAGGAGCTCCTTCTTTATTACCTCAGCATAGTATTACATTGTCTAGATGTGCCATAGTTTTTTAATCCACTCATCTGCTGATGGGCATTTAGGCTGTTTCCAAATCTTAGCTATGGTAAATTGTGCTGCTATGAACGTAGAGGTACATATATCCTTTCTAATTCGCGTTTCTAGTTTCTTGGCGTATATTCCTAGAAGTGGGATCACTGGGTCGAATGGGAGCTCCATTTTTAGTTTTTTGAGGAAACTCCATAATGTTCTTCACAGTGGCTGCAACAGTCTACAATCCCATCAGCAGTGCAGGAGAGTTTCTTTTTCTCCACATCCTCACCAGCACTTGTCATTTGTTGATTTGTTGATGTAAGCCATTCTGACAGGTGTGAGATGGTACCTCATTGTCGTTTTGATTTGCATCTCTCGGGTAATCAGTGACTTTGAGCAAGTTTTCAAATGTCTCTGGGCCTTCCTTTTGTTTTCTTTCTAAAAGATTCTATCTAGGAGGAACTAAGATGGCGGCATAGGTAAACACTTATTGTTCTGCCCCGCGCAACGATTTAAGAACTACAACATAACAACAAAACAAAAATCATCCAGAATCCCCAGAAAGCTGGGTGAGTGAAAACTCTACAAATAAGAGTAAAGGTGGGACACTGCGACTCAGAGGAGCGGTGGGAGCGCAGCCTTGAAGAAGGAAACAGATTAGGAGCCGTCCTGGTCGCATGCATGGGCTGGGGCTGGAGCAGCAACCCAGGCTGGATTTCACCAATGAGGAGGGTGGAGACGTCCCACTACACGGATTCCCCAGTGCCAGGCAAGGTCCGAGGTCTGGGAGACGCACCTTGGAAGCGGGATACAGCAGAGGTCTCCTAGTCTGCCGAGAAACCCAGAGGCGTGGAAAAGAAGTTTGGGCGCAAGGGTTGCACAAACCTGCGACTTGCCCCCTGGAAACTTGTCTCCAGGTCACGGAAATCATCTATTTTACAACCCTGGGGTAGACTTTGGGTGTGCAGACACATTTGGGGAAAGGCAGAATTGTCTGGCAAGGGGAAGAGACTAGCGGCTTTCTCTTGGAGGTGTCTGCAGCCATCTCCATCCAACATAGACCCGCGAGCGCGCGCACGAACACCACATAGGACAAAGCTGACACAGAGGCTGCCTGCGCAGCTCAGAGAAACCTCCCATCCAACCTGAACACAGTCTCCCTTCACAGCCATTGGCCTGGAGGTCAAACCCTCCTAGGGCTAACAACAACAAGCTGGGTTTAAATTAAAAAATACTGTACAACCCATAAAGGATTGCAGTAAGAGTACCCATCTCAAATAACTGGGGAAGCTGTGCCACTGACCCTTAGAGGATATCTACCGCATAAAGCAGCCACTATGCAAAGATATGGAAAGAAATCAGGGGTGAAAGAAATGGAGGAGAAAAGACGACAAGACATAGAGTTCAAAATCACGGTTATAAGGCTTTTCAAGAGGCTCCTAGAAAAGGCCGATGGACTTAATGAGAATTATGAGCAAATAAACAAGACCAACGAGGAAATGAATGAGACCCTCAGGGAAATGAACAAGACCTCTGAGGATATGAACCAGACCCTCACGGATATGAAAAAGGACAAGCTAGAAATCAAGCATACACAGACTGAAATAAAAAATATTACACAAAGTCCTAAAAGCAGTCCAGAGGGCCACAATAACCAAGTCAAAGATTTGAAATACAAAGAAGCAAAATCCACTCGGCTGGAAAAACAATAAACAAAAAGATTTCAGATAATTGAAGATAGTGTAAGGGGCCTCTGGGACAATCTCAAGCATGCCAACATCCGAATTATTGGGGTGCCAGAAAAAGAGAGAGAGCAAGTTAATGAAAACCTACTTGAAGAAATAGTGACTGAAAACTTCCCCCACCTGGTGAAAGAAACTGACTTAAAAGCCCAAGAAGTACACAGAACCCCAAAATATTGGAATCTAAAGAGGACCACACCAAGACATATCCTAATTAAAATGCCAAGAGCAAAAGATAAAGAGAGAATATTAAAATCAGCAAGAGAAAAACAATTGGTTACCTACAGCGGAGCACCCATTCG
Organism: Antrozous pallidus; assembly: GCA_027563665.1. Classification (NCBI taxonomy): domain Eukaryota; kingdom Metazoa; phylum Chordata; class Mammalia; order Chiroptera; family Vespertilionidae; genus Antrozous; species Antrozous pallidus. Next base: position 26,592,634 of record CM050509.1, on the reverse strand, counting down.
ATTGTCAGCGGATTTCTCAACAGAAAAGATGCAGGCCAGACGTGAGTGGCAAGAAATATTTAAAAAAATGAATAGCAAGTATCTACAACCAAGATTACTCTATCCAGCAAAGCTATCATTCAGAATTAAAGATCAGATAAAGTGCTTCGCAGATAAGAAAAAGCTAAAGGAGTTCATCACCACCAAACCAATATTATATGAAATGCTGAAAGATATTCTTTAAGAAGAGGAAGAAGAAAAAGGTAAAAATATAAATTATGAACAACAAATACACATCTATCAACAAATGAACATGAAAATAAAGTGAATTGATAGGCTGATGAACAGGATAAACTGGTGAATATAACAGAAACATGGACATAGAGAGGGAATGGACTGACAATTCTTGGGGAGAAAAGGGTTGTGGGAAGTACAGCAAGAGATTGGACAAAAATCTTGCAACAATGGGAGAGGACAGTGGGGAGGGGGAGGTGAGGGTGGAAGGTGGGATAGGTACAGAGTGGAGGGGAGATATAGGGGGATAAAAAAGGGGAAACAATGTAATTAATAAACTGAACAATAAAGATAAAAAATGACAAACAAAAATAAAAAATAAAAAAAATAAAATATTCTATTTAGATCTGTTGCCCATTTTTTATTGCATAATTTGTCCTCCTTTTATTACGTTGTATGAGTTGCCTGTAGATGCCTGAGATTAAACCTTTATCACTGATAACATTTGCAAATATATTCTCCCATACAGTGGGTTTTCTTGTTGTTCAGTTAATAGTTTCTTTAGCTGTGCAAAAGCTTTGTATTTTGATGTAGTCCCATTTGTTTATTTTCTCTTTAGCTTCCATTGCCATAAGAGTAGTATCATCGAAAAGTTCTTTCGGCATATGTCTGAGATTTTTCTTCCTGTGGATTCCTCTAATATTTTTATGGTTTCCCATCTTATGTTTAAGTCCTGTATCCATTTTGAGTTTATTTTTGTGTATGGTGTAAGTTGGTGGTCTAGTTTCATTTTTTGCATATATGTGTCCAATTTTCCCAACACCATTTATTGAAGAGACTATCTTGACTCCATTTTATGTTAATGCCGCCTTTCTCAAATTTTAATTGAATATAGTGGTTTGAGTTGATATCTGAATTCTCTATTCTATTCCATTGGTCTATAGGTCTGTTCTTTTGCCAGTACCAGGATGTTTTGAGAACAGTAGCTTTGTAATACAGCTTGAATCTGGTATTGAAATCCCACTGACTTTGTCCTTCTTTCTTAGGATTGCTGTGGTTATTCGGGGTCTTTTTCATTCCAGATGAATTTTTGGAGAGTTCTTTCTAGGTCTGTGAAATATGTCATTGGTATTTTAATGAGGAGTGCATTAAATTTATAGATTGGTTTGGGTAATATGGACATTTTAATGATGTTGTTTCTCCCAATACATGAGCATGGTATGTTCTTCCACCTGTTTACATCTTCCTCTATTTCTTTTTTTTAGTATCCTGTAGTTTTCCAGTAATAGGTCTTTTACCTCCTTAGTTAAGTTTATTCAAAAGTACCGTAATTTTTTTTGGTGGGATGGTAAATGGGATTACTTTTTAAATCTCTCTTTCTGTATGTTCAGTATTAGTGTATAGAAATGCCATAGATTTCTTGGCGTTAATTTTGTATCCTGCTACATTGCTAACTCATTTATTAAGTCTATTAGTTTTTTTATAGAGCCTTTCCGGGTTTTTTATGTACAATATCATGTCATCTGCAAATAAGGATAGCTTTCCTTTTCTTTTACAATTTGGATGCCTTTTATTTCTTCTTCTTGTCTAATTCCAGTGCCTAATAATTCCAGTATTATGTCAAACAGGAGTGGTGCGAGTGGGCATCCCTGTTTTGTTCCTGTTCTTAGGAGAAATGGTTGCAGTTTTTGCCCATTGAGTATGAAGTTTGCTGTGGGTTTATCATATATGGCTTTTATTATGTTGAGAAATGATCCTTCTATTCCCACATTATTGAGAGTTTGTATCAAGAAAGGGTGTTGGATTTTGTGAAATGCTTTTTCTGCATCAATTGATATGACTATGTGATTTTTATCTCTCAATTTTTAAAAATATATTTTATTGATTTTTCACAGAGAGGAAGAGAGAGGGATAGAAAGTCAGAAACATCGATGAGAGAGAAACATCGATCAGCTGCCTCTTGCACATCCCCTGCTGGGGATGTGCCCGCAGCCACGGTACATGCCCTTGACCGGAATCGAACCTGGGACCTTTCAGTCCGCAGGCCGACGCTCTATCCATTGAGCCAAACCGGCTTCGGCTTTTATCTCTCAATTTTTTTATGTGATGTATCACATTTATTGACTTGCGGATATTGTACCATCCTTGCATTCCTGTGATAAATCCTACTTGGTCATTGTGTATGATCGTTCTGATGTACTGCTGGATCTGATTTCCTAGAATTTTATTGAGGATTTTGGCATCTATTTTCATGAGGGATATTGGCCTGTAATTCTCTTTCATTTTGTTGTCTTTGTCTGGTTTGAGTATTATGGTGACAAACTCCTTCATAGAAGGCATTTGGAAGTGTTCCATCCTCTTGAATTTTCTGGAATAGTCTGAGGAGGATAGGTTTTAGTTCTTTCTTGAATGTTTGGTAAACTCCCCTGTGAAGCCGTCCGGCCCTGGGCTTTTATTTGCTGGAAGCTTTTTGATGACTGCTTCAATTTCCTCCATATTTATTGGCCTATTGAGCTGTTTAGATTCTTGCTGATTGAGTTTTGGAAGGTTATATTTTTCTAGGAATATATCCATTTCCTCCAGGTTGTCCAGTTTGTTGTAGTAGAGTTGTTAATAGAATTTTTTAACAATCCTTTGTATTCAATGGAGTCTGTTGTTATTTCACCTCTTTCATTTCTGATTCATTTATTAGGGTCCCCTCTCTTTGCTTCTTGGTGAGCCTGGCTAGAGGTTCATCAATCTTGTTTATCTTTTCAAAGAACCAGCTCTTGATTTTGTTGGTATTCTGTATTGTTTCTTTGGTCTCTATGTTGTTTATCTCTGCCCTGATCTTTACTATTTCCTTCCATAGATAATTTATTGCTGCTGTTCCTTGTTTTTTGAAGTAGGATTGTAGAGCTATGAACTTCCCTCTCAAAAGTGCTTTTGTTGTGTCCCATACATTTTGGATTGTTGTGCTATCATTGTCATCTGTTTCCATGATGTTTTCTATCTCTTCCTTGATCTCTCTAGTAACCCAATCATTTTTTAATAGCATGCTGTTTAGTCTCCATGCGTTTGATTCCTTTGGATTGTTTTTATTGTAGTTAATTTCCAGCTTTATGCCACTGTGATCTGAGAATAGGCTTGATACGATTTCTATCTTCTTGAATTTGGAGAGACTTTGCCTATGACACAACATATGGTCTATCTCTGAGAATGACCCATGGGCACTTGAAAAGAATGTATATTCTGTGGCTTTGGGGTGAAATAATCTGAAGATGTCAATTAATTCCATCTGGTCTAGTGAGTCGTTAAGTATTGATGTTTCTTTACTGATTTTTTGCTTAGAGGATTTGTCCAATGGTGATAGTGAGGTATTAAAGTCTCCTACTATGATTGTATTTCTGTCTATCTCTCCCTTGATATCATCCCGGATTTTCTTTATTTACTTGGTTGCTCCTATATTGGTGGGTATATGTTACCAGAGTTAATTCTTATTGTTGAATTGCTCCCTTTAGTATTATGAAGTGGCCTTCTTCATCTCTTGTTATGTCATTCACCTTGAGATCTAATTTGTCGGATATAAGTATTGCTACCCCAGCTTTTTTTCCATTTCCATTCGCCTGAAGAACCTTTTTCCATCCTTTTACCTTCAGTCTGTGTGCATCTTTTTTTCGGAGGTGGGTTTCTTGTAGACAGCAGATATATTGGTCTTGTTTTCTTATACAGTACATTACTCTATGCCTTTTGATTGGAGCATTTAATCTATTTACATTTAAAGTTATTATTGATAGGTACTTATATGTTGCCATTTTGTTCTTTACTCCTGTGTTCCGTCTTCACTTCCTGTTTCTTTTTACAACAGACCCTTTAGCAATTCTTGCATTGCTGGTTTGGTCGTAATGTATTCCCTTACACCTTTTTTGTCTGTGAAGCTCCTGATTTGACCTTCAATTTTGATTGATAGCCTTGCTGGGTACAGTATTCTAGGATTCAGACTCTTTCATTGCATGACTTTGTATATTTCATTCCAATCCCTACTGGCCTGATAAGTTTCTGTTGAGAAATCACTTGTTAGTCTGATGGGGGTTCCTTTGTAGGTGATTTTCTGTCTCTCTCTGACAGCTTTTAAGATTCTCACTTTGTCATTGATGTTGGCCAATTTAATTATAATGTGCCTTTTCGTAGGTCTTTTGGGGTTTAATTTGCTTGGGACTCTGTGAGCTTCTTGGATTTGTGTGGGTTTTTTCTTTCCTATATCAGGGAAGTTTTCTGTCATTATTTCTTCCAACATGTTTTCTATTCCTTGCTCAGTTTCCTGTCCCTCTGGAAGCCCTGTTATGCGGATGTTGTTTTTTTCATGTTGTTCCAAAGTTCCCTTAAGCTCTCCTCCTGCTTTTTAACTTTTTTTTTCTAGAAGCTGCTCTACTTGGGTATTTTTTCCTACCTTGTCTTCCAGCTCACTGATGCGGTCCTCTGTTTCTTCTAGTCTACTCCTGATATTTTCTTTGGAGTTCTTTACATCAGCAATGTCACTTTTCATTTCTTCTTGTGTCTCCATTTCTTCATGGCTCTTCTTCATTTCTTCTTGGTTCTTCTTCATTTCCTCTTGGTTCTTCTTCAATTCCTCTTGGTTCTTACTCATAATGACTTCTATTCTCTTCAGCCACCCTATGACCATTTCTCTGAACTCTCTGACAGGTTGCTTGCTTCCATTTCGTTTACCTCTTTTCTGGTGAGGTTTGTTTTCATTTCATTGGTGGGCTATTTCTTTGTCTCCCCATAGTCTCTCTTCTCTGTGTGTCTCATAATGTGGTTCTCACTCTCCTGCGTTGATTTAAAGGCTCAAACTACAACACAACCAAGTGCAATGCACCAGGCACTGAACAGGAATGTATTCACGGTATTGGTAACTCCAAATTAAAGGTGATTGCCAGAGGAAGGCAAATTAGGTGATAGCTGAGAAAGAAGAGAGTAAGAGAAAGCACATACACACAGAAGAAAGAAAGAAAGAGAGAGAGAGAGAAAGAGAGAGAGAGAGAGAGAGAGAGAGAGAGAGAGAGAGAGAAAGAGAAAGAGAGAGAGAGAAAGAAAGAGAGAAAGAAAGAAAGAAAGAAAGACAGAAAGAAAGTAAGAAAGAAAGAAAGAAAGAAAGAAAGGCCAAAATGAGATTGGAAAAGGGGGATGAAGTAAAAAGAAAGAAAAAAGGGGAATAAACTATAAATATGGGTCGAAAACTCCTATAGGACAGCCAGTAATCCCAGCAAAAGCCAGCAACAAGTACCTGGAGATTAATACAAACTATATACAACAACTAATATCAAGGGAGGTGAGGGAACACAAAAGCATAAATCTATTAAAAAATCAATGCAACCAACAACAAAACAAAAAGCAATGCCAACCCCCCCCCCACAAAACAAATTAAAAGAAAAGAATAAGCAAACCAATCTCACAAACATGCATAAAATATAGATATAATCAACAGTCAGGTAAAGAACATCAGCAGGATAGGACGAATAACAATTTGGATAATGAAGTCACAGAAGCAAGAGATGTGTATGGACTTGGAGCAGGTGGTTGGAGATTAGATATAAAAGTGGGATGAAATTTTAATAGAGGGTAAAAAAGAGAGAATAAGGAAAATCTAAAGCAGAAATTGTGTAAGGGGAACAAGACACTAACTAGAGAAAGGTTAGCAAGAGAGTGATGGCATAAGGGTGAAGTTGAGGTAGAGTAAAAAGATACTAAAGGGTAGACGAAAATAGACTGTATAACACTAATCCCAAAGTAGAATAAAGATGAAATAAAAAGGCACTTAAAAAATTTTAAATAGTAGTCGAAATAAAATTGATTCCTTAATTTGTGTTACACAAGAGTCAATTTGTGATTCAGCCCCTGGGTCTCAGTGTTTCTGGGTTGACCTCCGGGTCTATTGATCCTCTCTAGCCTGAACTAAAATCCCTCTATGTCTATGGTATTCTCTACTGATTTGTGAAAATAGGCTGCCCCAGAGCTGCCTCTCTAATGATGAGCACCTGTTCTGATGCCCAGCCTCAGAAAAACAGCTCACCCCTGTGGTCTCCCAGGTTATCCCCCACCAGGGGTCCCCACGTTCCTGGTTCAGCACTGAGAAACTCTGACTGGGAGAGGAAAAACGCAGGCATCCAAACTCAAGTCCCGCTCATATTTCTGCGCGAAACTCCTTTTCCCCTTGGGTTTGGCAGCCCGCACCCTCCCAAAATTGTTAGGCTGGCCTTCTCCGTCAGGTCCAAATGGGTTGCTTCCTAGGTCTCCTCTCTGCCACCAGCTCCAAGGGCCCTCTTTCACGTTTACCAGCTCCAACAGCTACGGACTTTTCCTATCTTTTTCCCCCCCCAGGTGCGAATTTCCCTGCTTTGCCAGCTCCCCCAACCCCAGGGGAAATCTGACCTTTCCTTGGCGGAGCACAGGTTTCCTTGGAATCTGCTTCTGCCCCAACTAGGTACCAATGTTCCGGGGGTCTCAGCTGCCCAGTGGTTACCACAACTGTAAAATTTTCAGGCTCTTCCCCTTCAAGATGGTGCAGTCCGCCTCTGAGCCAGTGGCTCCGTGAGAGAACCCAGCCGCACTGGGGCCACTCTGTTAGGGGAGGCAAATCTAGCAGTCCTCCTCCTTCTCCCAAAGCCCAGCTGCCCCCCAAGTTGCCAACAAATAGTCCCCGCACGACCCTCAGCTGCTCCCTCCATCTTCCCTGGGACACAAATGATTACTTGTCCTTCTGTCCCGCCGCCATCTTTTCTCCCTCCTCATGATGGTGAATTCATTTGATTTGATGGATTATAGAAGTATTCAGAATGTCTATTTATTTTGGTTGAATTTTAAAAATAATTTTTCTAGTTGCTGAATTTCTGTGAATAAAGTAATTTATAGTATCTTATTATCCTTTTCCTGGCTGTAGGAGTTATAATGATATCTTCTGTTTTATTCCTGATATTGGTGATTTATAGTTTCTCATTTTTTATCAGTATTATTAGAGCTATATCAATTTTAATTATTTTATAAGTAACTTATTTTCCTTAGTTTTCCCTATTCCCTTTTATTTTTATTTATTTTTTTAAAAAACTTTCTTTATTGATTAAGGTATTACATATGTGTTCTCACCCCCGATTGTCCCTTCCAACTTCCTCTCCCCAATCATGCCTTTACCTCCCTTGGTGTCTGTGTCCATTGGTTATGTTTATATGCATGCATACGAGTCCTTTGGCTGATTTCTTCCCCTTACCCCCACCCTCCCCTACCTTCCCTCTGAGGTTTGACAATCAATGATTCTCTGTCTCTGGATCTGTTTTTGTTAATCAGTTTATGTTGTTCATTATATTCCATAAATTAGTGAGATCATGTGATACTTATCTTTCTTTGACTGGCTTATTTCACTTAGCATAATGCTCTCCAGTTCCATCCATGCTCTAGTTTAAAGCAGTCACCTTTTCCTCCTCTTTTCTTCTTCTTCCTCTTCTTAAAGAATACCTTTCAGCATTTCATACAATACTGGTTTGGTGATGATGAACTCCTTTACCTTCTTATAGGTGAAGCTCTTTATCTGACCTTCAATTCTGAATGATAGCTTTCCTGGGTAGAGTAATCGTGAAAGTAGGTTCTTGCTATTCATCAGTTTGAAAATTTCTTGCCACTCACATCTGGCTTGCATAGTTTCTGTTGAGAAATCAGCTGACAACTATATGGGTGCTCCCTTTGTGGTAGCTAACTGTTTTTCTCTTTCTGTTTTTAATATTCTATCTTTGTCTTTTGCCCTTGGCATTTTAATTATTATGTGTCTTGGTGTGGTCCTCTTTGGATTCCTTTTGTTTGGGGTTCTGTGTGCTTCCTGGACTCATAAGTCTACTTCTTTCACCAGGTGGGGGAAATTTTCAGTCATTATTTATTCAAATAGGTTTTCAGTATCTTGTTCTCTCTCTTTTTCTGGCACCCCCATAATTCTGATATTGGTACACTTGATGTTGTCCCAGAGGTTTAACACACTATCCTCAAATTTTTGGATTCTTTTTTCTTTTTGCTTTTCTGGTTGAGTGTTTTTTGCCTCTTGGTATTTCAAATCTTTGGCTTGATTCTTGAGTTCCTCTAGTCTGCTGTTGGGTCTCTGTATAATATTTTTTATTTTAGTCAGTGTATGTTTAATTTCTAGTTAGTCCTTTTTCATATCCTTGAGGGTCTCGCTGAATTTATTGGCTTTTTCTAGGAACCTCTTGAAAAAACTTATAACCATGGTATTGAACTGTATATCCAGTCGTTTGTTTTCCTCCATTTTGTTTGTGATCTGTTTCTTTGTCCCACATTTTTTGCTGCTTCCCTAAGTTGGTAGGGTAGCTTTGTGTGCTAGGTGTCTCAGCCTCCCCTATTACCTGAGGTGGACACCCTTGGTGCATCCCTTTGTGGACTGTGTGTACAGCCTTGTTGTAGTTAATTCTTGATTGTTGTTGGTATCAGTGGGAGCAATTGACCTCCAGGCCAATTGGCTGCGAGGATATACTGTGTCTATGCTGGGAGACAGCCTTATGCAACAAGACTTTCAAAATTACAAAAGCCTCTGTGCTCAGCTTTGATGTGGCGGAGATTCCGGGTAGAACTGACAGCCTTGGCTTCTAGTCAGTCCTGCCCCACCAGATTCCTGGGCCTCAGTGTCCTCAGGCAATTGCTGCAAGCACCTCTGACAGAAAGGCACCCTTGAGTTTTGCCTGCTGTCAGACAGTCCAGTCTCTCCACCAATGAATAGGGATTCACAGATTGTCACCCCGTACTGGGGTTCAGTGCAGTTGGAACTGGGGTTCAGTGCTATCTTGAACTTTTTCTCCTTCCTGTTAGATCAAGCCAGCGGCACACTCAACAGTCCATCTTCTCTGCGTACATTCACGCGTGTGCCTCCAGACCTCTGCCTTTCACTTTTCCTCTGAGTTTCTGCCTTACAGTCCAGAGTCCCCACGTATGGACCTGGGTCCCCAGGGTCTCACCTTGAACTGAGGTTCAGTGCAGTCCAGAGATTTGTCGGTTCTCTCTGCATGTACTCACGGGTGTGCATCTGGACCTCTGCCTTTCACCTCTCCCCTGATTTTCCAACTTACAGTCCAGATTTCCCTCCCTCCCCTCCATATGAGCCTGGGTCCCCAGGGTCTTGCCTGGAACTGGGGTTCAGTGCAGTTGGAACTGGGGTTGAGTGCAGTCTGGAGCTTTTGTCTCCTTCTGGAAGAGCACACCAGCCAGGCATTCAGCTCATGAGTCCTCTCGGGCCCTGTCCTCTGTGCGTGCATCTCACTACCTCAGACTTTGCAGCTCCTCTGATTCTCTGTGTGCTTTTCTTTCCTTCTAGTTGTAGGATTTCCATTCAGCCAGCTTTCCTGTGGTTCTGGATGATGTCCATTTTGTCTTTTAGTTGTATTTTTAAAATTTTTGTGCAAGGGAGCAGTTTAGATGTTTACCTATGCTGCCATCTTGGTTTCTCCTCTATTCCCTCTTTTTAAATTTCATTGATTTCCCCAATCATCTTTAAGTTTTCTGTTTGCTCTGGGTTTATTTTGCTTTCCTTTTTAAAAATTTCATGAGGTAGGAACTTAAATTATAAATTTGAGATCTTTACTTGTGTCTACTATAAAAATTTAGTTTTATAAGTTTCTGTCTCAGTACATCTTCAGCTGCATCCCAGTAGTTTTGATCTGTTGTATTTTGATTTCCATTTACTTTTATAGGCCACTAGTAACAAAACCAGATGAAGATAGCAAACAACAACAACAACAACAACAAAATACTACAGACCAATACCTCAAATGACCCTAGACACAATAACCTTCCACAAAATTGTAGCTACCAATGTATAAAAATAATTATATTTCGTGACCAAGTTTGATTTACTCTAGATATACAAAGCTTCTTCAACATTAAAAAAACCAATTCATATAATCTACTGTATCAACAGGCCAAAGAAAAAACATTTCATAATCTCATGAGAAAAAAGACAGTCTACCCATTCTGCTGTTATTTTCTTTCCAAAGTTCTAAACCTCTATTTCTTTCTGTCTAGACATCTTCTTAAAAACCATTCTTTAATGACAATTTCGGGAAACAGGTTATTACTTTTCTTTTGTTTGAGTCTGTCTTTATTTCACCTTCATTCCTAAAGAATATTTCATGGATCATTGAGTTTGTGGTTGACTAGCCCCACCTGGCACTTTTGGGTGGGGAGGAAGGCACATATCACTGCTAAACCCCACTAGGGAAATCTAATCCTTGCTTCTTCTGGGTAAAATATGAAATAATTGCTTCTTGTTTGGACTCCACTGATGTGCAGTTTTTCCACTATTAAGATTAGTGGGATTGTTAAATCATGGTAAGTTTATGTTTAACTTTATAAGAAACTGACAAAGTATTTTTGCAAAGTAGCTGTACACTTTTGCATTTCCACCTGCAATGAATGAGAGTTTCCATTGCTCCACATCCTCACCAACACTGATAATATCATTTGTATTTCTGTATGTTATACTTTTTAAAGTTCTACTATTATTTTAAAAAATTATAATGGACCTTAGTAAGTTACAAGAACAACAAAATTTGACCTACTTAGCAGATTCTATTGTCTTTAATAGTAGTATACTTTCAGAGGAAAAAAAATGAGAAGGAACTGAAAGAAATTGGCTAGACCTACTCTTATCATCCCTATTCCCCTTCTTAAATATAATCAGACCTAAAAAGATGACTTAAGGAGATGATTTCCTGAGTAAATCTGTTTCCAAGCTGGGACTAGAAGCTAGGTATGCCTGGTGTCTTATGTCCCTGGTTCTCATTTTCTCTTTTAGTCCACTTGTTTATATGAATCTAACTCGCTTCCGTTCTTTGTCATTGTCTTTGTGTGAAGTGTTTTTGATCAATTTTTTCCAAGTTTTATTGATACATAATTAGCATATTGACATGATATAAGGTGCACAATGTAAAGATTTGATATACATATATGTTGCAAGATGATTGCCATAGTCAGGTTAGTGAACACTTCTATCACCTCAGATAGTTATCATTTTTGTGTGTGTGTGTGGTAAGAAATTTTAGATCTACTCTCTTAGCAACTTACAACTATATAGTACATTATTGTTAACTACTGAGGCCTGATGCTGAGGCCCCGGCTGCCTCAGCGAGCCCTCACAGCCCCTTGCAGCTCCAGCTTCATAGAGAAGGTCATTTGGAATGATATCCGGAAGGTCGTTCAGCTGTTTGGTCTAATTAGCATATTAGCTCTGTATTATATAGGATAGTAACCATGTTATAGTTTAGATATCCCAAATCTATTCATCTTGTAACTGGAAATTTATAATCATTGACCACCTTCACACATTCTCCCAATGTCCCCGGTAACCACCAATCTATCAATCTATTATCTATTTGTATGAGTTTGGTTTTATTATTATTATTATTATTATTATTATTATTATACATACAAGTTAGAACATACAGTATTTTTTTGCCTGACATTTCACTTGGTATAATACCCTCAAAGTTCATTCATATTGTCATAAAGGGCAGAGTTTACTTCTTTTTGGAACCGAATAATATTTCATTACATATACCACTATTTCTTTATTCCTTCATCCCTCAGTGGATGCTTAGATTATTTCCATAGATTGTCTATAAATATTGCTGCAAATGAACAGGGTAGTTCAGATATCTCTTTGAGATTATTTGATTTCATTTGGATATATTACAAGAAGTGGAATTGCTGGATCAAATGGTAGTTTTATTTTTAATTATTTTTAGGAACCTCCATATTGTTTTCCATAGTGGCTGTACCAATTTACAGTCCCATCAACAATGCCAATGGGTTTCCTTTTCTCCACATCCTTATTAGCACTTGTAATCTCTTTTTCTATAATAGTCATTCTAACAAGTGTGAGTTGATATATCATTGTGATTCACACCTGTAACTCTTAGCAACTTACCCTATACTATAGACTCTGTGGGGATCACTAAAATCTTCCCTTATGTTATGTAACACTTTGACCTTTGAAAAGTATTTTCATTTACACAAACTCCTCTGATTCCTACATCAGAATTGATATAGTTATCCCAATTTTTAAATGAGGAAAAAGTTTGCTGACATATTAAAACAGTTATTTAACCTAAGTAGAAAGTGAGAGAGCCCACATTTTTCACCTGGAAATTTAGAGTTCCCCATTCTGAGCAGGACTTTTTTTCATTCCACCGCCAATCAATCTCCAGATCCCAGCATTTCTTCTTCTGTTGCAACTTTGAATTTGTTTCTTCCTATCCATTTCTCATGGTCACTTTTTTCCAGATCTTTGTTAGTTCACGTATTCAGTGGCCTCTTAGGAATAGCAATGACAATTGAGTAACTACCATCCTTCTCTAAAATCTGACTTTAGAGAATATATTACATCTGGAATATATTACATCACCTATTTAGAAGTATATATGCCTAAAAGTCTGGTTGCCTTTTTTCTTTCCTTTCTTTTCCTTTGCTTTTCTTTTCCTTTCTTTCCTTTTAAATATACATTTTATTGATTTTTTACAGAGAGGAAGGGAGAGGGATAGAAAGTTAGAAACATCGATGAGAGAGAAACATCGATCAGCTGCCTCTTGCACACTCCCCATCGGGTATGTGCCCGCAGCCAAGGTATATGCCCTTGACCGGAATCAAACCTGGGACCTTTCAGTACTCAGGCTGATGCTCTAACCACTGAGCCAAACTGGTTTCAGCAGGTTACTTTTTTTCTCCCTCTGGTATTTCTGACACTGAAAAAAATCTGTCTCTCTCTGTCTTGTCTCTGTCTCTCTCTCTTTCTCTCTCTGTCCCTCTCTGTTTCTCTCTCACTCCATATATATATATATATATATATATATATATATATATATATATCATAATATGCTGCGAGGGTAGCCCAGGTTCTGGGAGCCTGCTGGCGGCCAGAGGAAAGCTCAGGTCCCCGGTGCCAGAGGGAAGCCAGTGCTGGCAGCTGGCGGAAGAATGGCCTATTCTTGCACTAGAGGCCCAGTGCATGAAATTCATGCACTTGGGGTGTATCTCTCAGCCCGGCCTGTGCCCTCCTGCAGTTCAGGAGCACTTGGGGATGTCCAACTGATGGTTTAGGCCCACTCCTTTAGCACTGCTACAGAAGTGAGAGAGGCTCCCCCCACCACTGCTGTGCTTGCCAGCCATGAACAGGCTTGTAGCTGAGCAGAGTTCCCCCTGTGGGAGCACACTGACTACCAGGGGGCGGCTCCTGCTTGAGTGTTCAATACATATCATAGCAACGAGTCATTCTACCATTCGGTCCATATGCATATTAGCATTTTATTACATAGGATAGGTATAGATATAGATATGGATATATGGATATGATATATGGAGATGTAGAATGTCTATACAGAGATTCTGTGATTGTAGAAATGAAAAGGCCTGAATGGCTAAATGATGATCACAAAGGTTCAATAGGCTGTGTTTTAACTTGAGTTGAGACGTTCTAAATCTTTGGCCTCTCTGTTCAGTCAGTGGGCTGTTTTAGGTCTCTTTCCTTATGCCCAGTTGTTCTCATTTCAATTTTGAATTTTCTTAGTATCACTTAACTCTCTTCTCTTTAAAAGCTTTTTTGTAATAATATGTCATTTATATGTAAACTTAAGACCTTTTCTTGTTTGCCATAAAAGAATGCTATTTGTATGTATCAGCTGAAATATGTTTTTTGTCATTCTACTAGGAGGTAAAGCGTCACTAATATGGTCTCTAAGTCCTAAAAGACTTTAATACTTCTTTGCTTATCTTTGATCAACTTGGTTTTAGAACTCTAATTATATAAAAATGTAACTATCATAATGTCAACCACATTTAACCTTCTTGATATCCCATGATTCTTTGCATTAAGGGTGCAAGGCCAGGTCTTTGCTGACTGCTTGATAACTGAATGAGTGATTATTCTCCTTGTTAATGGACAATGATATAGAAAACTATTCCATATGTACAGAATATTAATGAGAAGCTGCAAAAGCTGAGATAAGACTATAAGATGCTGCAAGCAATCACTTATAAGAACATTATAAAAATATTACTTTTCAAGGATGTAGTCAGACGGGGAATGGGGGGGGGGGTGTCCCTGTGTGACGAATGAGGAAGAAAAGGGCAAGACACATTCTTGCCCACATGAATAACTGAGTAATTTGCAAACATCATTTCTTCAATGGTTTCTATTATTTAGTATTTAATTTAAATTTAACAAAAATAAACTTTGTGAGATAGCATTGCTTATGTTGACATTGGGAGGGGAAGCATCTTGCTTCCTTCTCACCCTCTTTAATGCTTTCTGCACCAGATACAGTGTGTCAAGCATTTGTCCTTCATGAAAAATACCACAGAAATGATTGTTAAAGAAATTTCAGCCAACTGAAGAAAACTGGCCAATCCATAGCAAAGTTATTTCCCTTAATACTGGTTTTTAATTTGGGGTATTGTCTTTAATTGGAAAATTTAGGAAAGTCATTCTTGGGTGGTATACTAAAAAGGAAGAATGCTCATTAGATATTGTTTAATTCTCCAGTATAATTCACTTGGGCTCTATAAATAAGATCTATGAATCAGTTATAATAGATACATGAGATGTATCAGCCATGAGATGTCACAGCCATAAAGGACTGAGAAATTATTTAAGCCTGTTTTTCTCAATTGAGTATTATAGAAACCATTTTTAAAGGGAAAAATATTCTTACTAATACCAGTGTGAACTTAAATTATTTGTAGAATGCTAATAGAACAAGAATATAATAATATAGTGTAATGTAACATGTAATATTTTTACATATATAAATACATATATATATATATAAAATAATAAAGTAATGCATATAAACTAGGTATAACTTGTTATACATAGAACACTTGAGATGATTCCCTTCTCCCACTTCTTTCTACTGGTCTGAAAAGGACAACTGTGTCATATACAGGGCCTTTGTTTGGTAGGAAGACATCTTCTGTCTAACATGTACACCTTTGTAGGTTTTTTGGTCTAGTTTTTAACAATTAAAATAACACTCTACTTGGCTTTCATTAAAGTTATAACATAAAAACATTAGTGGACAGAAAAATAACATAGCAGTCCTTGATTATAAGAATACACCTTGGAGTGAGACCGGTTTGGCTCAGTGGATAGAGCGTCGGACTGCGGACTGAAAGGTCCCAGGTTCGATTCCGGTCAAGGGCATGTACCTCGGCTGCGGGCACATACCCAGTAGGGGGCGTGCAAGAGGCAGCTGATCAATGTTTCTCTCTCATCGATGTTTCTGACTTTCTGTCCCTCTCCCTTCCACTCTGTAAAAAATCAATAAAATATATTTTTAAATAAATTAAAAAAATTATTATGGCACACCAGTGTGTCTCTTTCCGTACACAGGTTTAAAATTGCTACCATAAAGAGTTTATGAGATTATTATTCTTTTAAAAAAAAGAATACACCTTGGACACTTTAAAATGAATTATCATAGAAATGAAAACACAAAATTAGAATATTCTAATAACCACAGATAAACCATCTTCCCTAATAAATCTGCAAAGCCTAATTTGAAAAACATTGATCTAGACCAGTCCTCTTTTTTCTTTTTACAAAAGGAGAACTGTTAAAGTCATAAACAAGCCAGAAGTTGAGCTGAAAGAGGAATCCAGAAATGAATCAATTTCTTGATTTTTAGTAGAGAAAATTTTCTACAAAACAATACAATTTTTATTTGTATAATTTAAATTTATCCCATCCAAAACTAAAATCAGAATATTACCACTTTGTGTTATCTTCCATAATGCTTGGAGTTTTAAATCACTTAGGAACCCATGAATATTCATCTGTTCACTGTCATTAACTGTTTTGTACTTCAAACTTTATTTATTTGACAGTAGAATGATGTGTTATTTTTATGTTGGTGCTGATAGTGTTTAAAGTATGAGTAATAGGTGATAATGAGAAGGTTACTGGAAAAATCAGGTTAGGAAAAAGAATCAAGGCTCAAGGCTCAAGGCTCTGGGATGCAATGCATTTGGCCATAGCATGATGAGTTTGGATAGTTGGAGCAGTGACAAGTATTAAGATTTGTAGATAGCTATTATTTTTAGCTTCTAAATCTCACCTTTGTGTACAAAATGTAAAGGTCACTAGATGTAGAGTTAACCACATTTTCTTTTTTTAAAATATATTTTATTGATTTTTCACAGAGGGGAAGGGAGAGGGATAGAAAGTCAGAAACATCAATGAGAGACAAACATCGATCAGCTGCCTCTTGCACACCCCCTGCTGGGGATGTGCCCGCAGCCACGGTACATGCCCTTGACCGGAATCGAACTTGGGACCCTTCAGTCCGCAGGCCGACACTCTATCCACTGAGCCAAATGGGTTTCGGCACCACATTTCCTTTTTTGACCTCAGTTTCCCAATATGTAAAATGAGGCAATGGGCAAAATATAAATCAGCCATTTTCACTTCATTTCCTTCCTACAATTTAGCTACAAGTTTTGACTGAAATATAACCAAACAATTCAGTTTGTTCTGAGTCTTTTTTGATGTACTTAAAATTAGAGAAATATAAAGTATGTTATGCTATATTATTAGATAACTTGATAACAGCTATACTTCATTCCATTTTACTTAATATCCTTTTCATTTTATTTTTATAACTTAATTTGAAGTTTTGAGCAAAGTACTATGTTTACATGTATAAAGGGAGAGATTATAGGAATCATTTGTTGCTGTCACCATCAAATGACACATGCAATGATGTTTATGTGACACCTTGAAGGATAGATAGGATTTTGAAAGCTAATAGATAAAAATGGAGGGCTTTCAGCGTTGGGGAGGAGGCTGACCAGGTGAGCCTGGCATGTTCAGGGAACATTAATGAGCAAGGGAATGGTGAGAGTAGGGAGAACTTCAGCAAGACTTTCAGAAAGAAGCCAGGCTGCAAAGGGCCTTGGATGACAGGAAATGGAATTTGGTCTTGATAAGCAGACAAAATACTCCATTGGGGCTTTCTGTGTATAGATATTCTCAGATAAGCATTAACTAATGGGTCTGGATCCAGTGCCTGTTCATGCAGTTGGTTTTGTCCATCCTTTGATGACAGTGTGCTCTTTCCCTCCTGTAAAACTCTCTCAGTACTGTTTTCTTTTCTTTTTAGGGACTGCTTTGGGTGACCTTTATTTCCTTATCTATAAAATGAAAGCATGGAAGTAGATCGGTTGATCATGATTCATTCTCAGTCTTCTCTCTTCCTCTTTCCCTCTCATCACTGAAGTATCTCATTACAGCATCTATTATGTACTTGTGTGGAGGTGAGATGTGTAGTTTAGGAAAACAAATCCCACATATGATTCTCCCATCAACATTAAAATCCATACATTTTAAAAGGCACACTCTAATATTTTGATTTACAGTCCTTATTCGTTGAAAATTCAATTTGGTAACTCTGGAGAATATACAGGAAAAGTCTATCATGTTTCTAACATTTATGATCTTTTTGGCTAAATTAACAGAATACAGAACTAAAAGTGGCTGAAACAATGAGGACAATTTATTATTTCAGAACCAGATGAGGTTGGTTTTAGGATTATCTAGTTCAGTGAGTGATTCAGTATTCTCATCAAAGCTATGACTTTCTTCTGTCTTTCTGCTCTGTCATCCTCAGCATCCTCGGTATTATAATGTCTTTTCTTCTTGTTTGCAAGATGGCTGCAGCAGCTCCAGATAGCATATGCAGAAAAACAAAACAAAACACATGAGAGGAAGAGGAAGAGGGGGCATTTTTCTTTTAATTATGAAGAAGAACCTTCCCTAACCAAATTCCCTCATGTTCCGCTGGCCAGAGAAGCGATAGTCATATACTCATTTCTTAAGTGCAAGAGAATATTCAGATATTGGTATCTGGCATATCCAGCTTTTATAGTGAGAGGTAGTTCTGCCTGAATAGGAGAAAGGGAGAGGGAAATGGATGTTGGGAAAGCAACGAATAGTGCTTGTCACGTTGTCCTTTTTCCAACACTCATTTTAAGACTCACCCCTCCTTTATGTAACCACTGGCTAATTAAAGCTAAGTATTTAGCATAAATCAGGGCTTTGGTGGATTATCTGAATAATTAGAGAGATTGTATGCCCAGGGCCCTTATTTTATTTCATCTAAAAGTTTAATGATAAATGGGCTTTCATTGCCCAAAAGGGGCTTCTCTGATGCTGAAACCAGATATAATTTTTTTTTATTGAATTGAGTTTTAGGAAAATAACTTAAAATGTACGAGGACTGTGATAAAGAGCAGCTTAAATTCTCTTTTTTTTTGGCTTTACAAATCTTCATCAACCACCAAAAATAAGACTAGATTAAAAGTGTATGTGAATATTTAATGTAAAATTAGGAATATGTTGCTAAAAATCAGGAAAGAGTTTAGAGCTATGACCATGATGAGTAAATTGTGAAATATCAGCTTACTTCTCTGCTACAACACTGACCTAAAGAAGCTTTTCTGTTTCCCCAGCAACCTCACACAGCATTATCTTGCTTCCCTCAGAGTAAATTAAATGTGATTTTCAAGTGCTACACTTCATTATTTTAGAAATCACAATACCTCCCTTAAATAATAACATTTCATAAACCATATTAGAGTTTATTTTTAAACCCGAGCAGAGAAAGTATTTATTTGGGGAAATATTTTTCTTTTAAATCTACTAAATTTTCAAGGACTTATAAATTATCTCCATGAGGAAATGGTAAATAGGGAATTGTATGTATAATTTACTTATAATTTATTAGTGATTGCCCAATCATATTTTTTTTAAAAAAGTATTAGTTACCAGGGATATGAGAAAGATAAAAGCCACATCTCAAATGAACCATCTAATGTCAAACAAAATCAAAAGCTCTAGATAATGAAAATTGGGTTAGTGCTAAGAAACATTCTTTAAAGTCAAATGTTAGCTATTTTATCATATGTTAAAATTGTAAATATGTAAGCTATTGGTTATTAGACATCAATACGTTTGTATAAATGAGTCTGAGATCATTTTCCTCTCATGTGGTAAAATACAAATAACAGGAAATTTACTATTTTAACCAGTTTAAAGTGAAAAATTCAGTGATATTGTTATGGTCTGAATGTATCCCTCAAAATATTTAAATCCAAATCTCCAAAGATGATGGTTTGGGGATGAGGCCTTTGGGAGCTGATCAGGTCATGAGGATTAAGTTCTCAAGAATTAAAATAGTGCCTTATCAAAAAAGCTCTGGAGAGGTCCCTAGGCCCTTCTACTATGTGAGGACATAGTGAGAAGATGCAAACTATGAACCAAGAAGAGGGCCCTTCGGATAATACAGCTATGCTGATGCCTTGATCTTGAACTTCCAGCCTCTAGAATCTGGGATGTTTTGTTATAACCACCAAAAGAGACAAAGACAAACATTTAGTATATTCACAATGTTAAACAACCATCACCACTACCTAGTTCCAGTACTATTTTATCAACACAGATGAAAACCCCATGCTAATTAAGCAGTCACCTCCTAATGTCTTCTCCCCAACCCCTGCCAACCACTAATCCGGTTTGTGTCTCAATAGTTTTGGCTATTCTGTATATTTCACATAAATGGAATCATACAATATGTGGTCTTTTGTGACTGGCTTCTTTCACTTAGCATGTTTACAAGGTGAATCCATGATGCAGCATGCATCAGTACTTCATTTCTTTTAATGGCTGAATAATATTCCATTATATTGCTATACCACATTTTGTTTATCTAACCATGAGTTGTTGGACATTTGTGTGTTGTTTCAAACTTTTGGCTATTATGAAGAGTGTTGCTATGAATATTCGTGTATACATTTTTGTATGGACATATGTCTTCAATTATTGTGTATAATTTACCTAGAACTAGAATTCTTGGGTCATAATAGTTAAAGTTTGAACATGCAAACCAGGATCTACATATGAAGGACATGAAGATCCTCATGTAAGTGGTAGAGTTTGGGTAAGAATGGAAAGAGAAGAGGAGTAGTCTGGGGACGAGGGGCTGGTGCTCCCCTCCCTGCCACATTCTGACTCAGCACTCCCAGGAATCTAAGAATTCTACATTTGAAACTGTTCTTCTGCAAAGTTGCAGGTATTGCTGTTTCATTTTGCCAGAATTCTCAGGGCATATCTTTTTGTCTAGGGTGCACCTCAAAGGAATCTAAGTGACCCAGCCAGCTAGGCTTAGTGGTTGAGCTTCAACCTATGAACCAGGAGGTCATAGTTCGATTCCCAGTCAGGGCACATGCCCAGGTGGTAGGCTTGATACCCAGTGTGGGGCATGCAGGAGACAGCCAAACAATGGTTATCTGTCATCGTTGATGTTTCTGTCTCTCTCTCCCTCTCCCTTCCTCTCTGAAATCAATAAAAATATATAATTATATATAAAAATATATAATAAAATAAAGGGAATCTAAGTGTTTTTCTTATAGATAGCTGTTATCTTTCTTATAAAAGATAATATTTCACAAACTTCTCTTGATCTAGGGGAGGAGTTATCAATTTTCATATTGCTATTAGGGGAAGGAACATGGTTACAATGTCAGGATGGGTAGAACCATGGGTGGCAAAGCCAGAAAGTGACTCAAATCTCTGGCCTCCTGGTTCAGGGAGTTGACCATTAGATAGCATATTTCATTCTTCTTGCCCAAGCACATTGACCTTGAATAAGAAGTCCCCATGAATAATAGCCCCAGAACTGTTTTTTTTTTCAGAGACAGGTAGATAAGTTGAACAATTCTACATTGTTTTCTAAAAAACAACATATTTTTCTTGTTTGAGTAAAACTGAAAGTCCCATTCTAGCTATCACAAAATTAAAACTCTTCCCTGGTAACTTTAAGCTGATATTTAGCTGAAAATAGGGCCAGAATAATTTGTTCTTCAATGTTCTTCTAGAGTCTTTTTCTGCTATCTTTACTCCCACTTAGGGTTATTGAAGTCACAGATAACTTTTCTTTGGTCATTTTAGATAATTTTCTATTTCACAGCCTGTCCAAACCCATGGGTTTCTGTGGGATTTCCTTGGTCTACTGTGACCTTGAAGAATAAAAGGATTCCTTGATTAGTGGTGAGATAACACAATTACAAATTAGCTGAGTCTGTGTGAGTCCTTCATAAGGCCTGAAATACACTAATTTAAGCTGGCCTTGAGTGAATCCCTTGTCCCTGACATATTCATAAAGAAAGAATGTGTTGATCAGTTATTGATGCCAAAGACACATGTCTCTTAAAGCAAAATAAAGTAAAAAACAAAAACAAATCACCTCACTTATCTATTCATCATACATGTTTTTGGGCCCAGCCCTTCACTAGGATATGGTCATCTAGAAGATAAACAATAGAAGTCTCTGGCATTTCCTCTGTCCAAATGAGGAAAACCCTTCAAGATCATATCATTCAATGGAAGAGAGGACTAATACTGATGTTCTGAGCCAGAGAGTCCAGGCTAGGACTAACTGGTTCTTTAGTGTTCCTTCTACCATATAATCATCCTGATGCCTGGATTTAACTCAGAAGATTAAGATAGGCTATCTGCATATGATTTTGGAAGCTGGGAAGCACATGCCCAAGCATGTGAGCAAGGCACATGTTCTAAACCTGTTGAATTTAGTGGCATTATTCCTCTTCAAACAAGCTATAAATTTGGTGCACTAAATGTACTTTCTGTCTCACTGAATCTTAACCAGAGTGCCTGGACATCCTGGAGTATCACAAGTCTTTTACAGCTTCATGATTATATTTCTGATCAACATATGATTTTTTTTGCTATGGCTGAGGTTCAACACTGTTGGGAGAGGTCTGCAAGATGAAGTATGAACTGCATAAGTGAGGAGTTGGGAGTACCATTGGTCATGTGTATAAGAAAGAGGAAGAACATAATTTCAGCACCAAGGAAAGATAGTGTGATACCTAGGAAATGTAAAAATTTGGCTTAGAGAGTATTTGAGAGAGCATAATATCAGGGGAGTAAACAGTTCCAAACAAAGAGCCACATAAGTGTGCAATAATTGTGCATGCATTCCTAAATACAAATAGTCATTTGAGGCCATTGCCATACACATGCATTGGGTTATTTTGAATTTTTAATCACTTTAAGTATACTGTCTAAAATACAATATTTGTCAATGTGACTTGTTCACAGGACAGCTGAAAAACGCTATTCTAGTGCAACCTGCTTCTGCTTGCTGAACTATTGTTGAAGCCTCATAGAAAGTGTCAAGAGTGAATTCAGAGGAGAGAGAAATCTTTTCTGACTGGGATAATTAGGGAAGACTTTGTAGACAGGGTGGTATCTGAGGTAAATTTTGAAGTCAATTGCAGAAGTATAGGATGGAAGAGATGGACTTGGCAACCCATGTGAAAAGGGCTAAGGGTTTTATCTCATAGAAAGCCCATGAATTAATGTATTCCATAAAATGTTACATACCTATATTGGGGGAACTGTGCTATGTGCTAGAATTAGGGAGCTTAGTTGTGCCCTGGACATTTTCACAGTTTAGTTGGGGGAAGATATGGTAATAGATAGCTGTTATATAAGTGAAACTGCCTGCTCATTTGGTGCCTGAATGCAAACTAGAAGGCCTGAAGCATAGGTTAGGGCTCAAGACAATAAGCATGTGGTAAGAATTCTGACTAGGGCCATGGGCAAAGGCACAATCACAGATGGTTTTGTCCAACATTTTTTAAAGAGTTCATATTTCACTATATAGGATACAAGAATGTAAGATAGGGTTGTACATTTCCCATATTTCCACCATTTCAAGATACCATCCATTGCTGACAACTTGCATCCTTGATCCAAAATGATCACTGTTGAAAAGATAACATGATTCACATTAAATATAGGGTGCCCCCCCAAATGTATACATACAATTTGAATAATTACAAAGGCAGTGTTTGATAAAATACATTTTATTTTCAAAACCATAAAGTTGATTTTTAAAGCTGAAGATTTGCTACCAGAAACAGCTTCGTTCTCTAAGAACCTGGAATTCAGTAAAGAAAAAGTACCCACAGTGAGAACACTTAAATCACAGTCATCTTTAAGTGGGAATCCTAAGTAATAGTGCTCACTGAACCTGGCTCCACACTATACATCATATCCTACATAATAAAAGCCTAATAAGTGAAGTGTCTGGTCGGCCATTCAACCAATCAAAGTGTAATATTCTAATGATATATGAAGGCCACTCAACTGCTTGCTATGATGTGCACTGATCACCAGGGGGCAGACACTCGGACAAGTAAGTTAGCTTGCTGCTGGAGTGGGTTGGGCTGGAGATGCCCTGGAGCCCTCCCACGGTCCCACTTTGGCTGGCCAATCTCCTGCATCCCTCCCTGACCCTGATCATACACTGGTGGAGTCCTTTGGCAGACCTGCACCCTCTTGGAATCCAGGACCCCTCAGGGGATGTTGGAGAGCCAGTTTCAGTCTGACGGCAAAATGACCAGTCTCTCTGACATGCACTGATCACCAAGAGACAGACGCTCAACACAGGAGCTGCCCCCTGGTGGTTAGTGCACAGAGGGAGCACGCTCAGCCAGAAGGTGAGTTCATGGCTGGCGAGTGCAATGACAGTGGCAGGAGTCTCTCCCACCTCTATTGCAGCACTAAGGATGTCCAGGCACCCTCCCTGTCAGTTGGAGACCCCATGAGGGCTCCTGGACTACAATAAGGCACAGGCCTGGTTGAGGGAGGCCCCTTTTCCCGAATGCAGGAATTTCATGCACTGGGCCTCTAGTAAGAACACAAAAAGAAGCTCCTCACAAACCTCATTCAATACCATTTCACTTGACAGCATGGTATTGGAAGAACAGTTGTTAGAAAGTGCTGGAAGTGATAGTTTTCTGGGGAAAAGTGTTAAAAAGAATTCAAGTACAAATTATCAGAACCCAGCAGATAGTGCAAATGCCATTGCAAACCTATAGAATTATGGTGAAACCTCTCCAGATGCCATAGTATAAATTCAGAAAATGCTCAAGAAAACCATAATGGCCTGATGTCAGTTGTGATGTTTAAAATTATTAGTGTTAATGGGGAAATTCACATCCAAGGGGCAGATACAGCAATCTGTCTTCTAGTGGACCAAGTGACACCGGATCAGTTAGGCAATATCAGTCTTCAGCTTTAGCTTTCCAATCGTTCAGTAGGTTCTGATCATAAAGCTGTTATTCATTCCAAATCCTCTCCTGAGATTATTCTGAGATTTTAAAGTAAGCCTGGGAGAGAAGAACCAAGATGGTGGCATAGGTAAACTCCTATACTGCTGACCCACACAACAATTTCAAAACTACAACTAAAAGACAAAATGGACATCATCCAGAACCACTGGAAAGCTGGCTGAGTGGAAATCCCACAAATAAAAAGGAAAGATAAAAGGACACTGAGACTCAGAGGAGCTGCGGAGGGCAGAGTTGTGGAGACATGCGGAGACAGAGGTGTGGAGCTGCACGAGCAGGAAGAGTGGGTGGCTGAATACCCAGCTGGTTTTCTCAAACGGGGAGGGAGACAAAGGTGTCCCACTGCACTGATCCCCAGTTCCAGGCAAGTCTCAGGGAACCCAGACTCATAGGGGGTGAAACTAGACTGTAAGGAGGAAGACACTGAAACTTGGGGGGTGCAGAAGCGTGCAAGCTCATGGAGAGGGCACGTGGCTGGCTCTATCATTCGGAAGGAAAAAAACAAAACAAAACCTCTGGACTGCTTTGTTTTCCAGTTCTGGGTGAAACTTTGGGTGTCCAAACTCATATGGGGAGAAACTGGACTATCTGGCAATAGCAGAGCTCTGGAGCAGCTTTCTCTCAGAGGTGCATACAGCTGTTACCGTGGGGCACAGAGACCCAGGCACTGCTTAGGGCAGGGTTGATGGGAAACCAAGGCTTACTGCTCAGCCCTGAGACTCCACCCCATCCAAACTGAGCACAGAGGCTATCCCAGCATAGACACAGCTGATTCTCACAGCCAATTGGCCTGGAGGTCAACCCCTCCCAGGGATACCAACAACAATCTAGGCTTAACTACAACAAGACTGTGCAGCTCATAAAGGGGTGCACTAAGAGTATCCACCTCAGGTAACTGGGGAGGCTGAGCCACTGTCCCCTAGAGGACACCTACCATACAAAGCTACTCGACCAACTCAGGGAAGCAGCCAAAATGAGAAGACAAGGAAACAAATCACATTTGAAAGAAATGGAGGAAAAAAACAACTGGACATAGAGTTCAAAACCATGGTTATAAGCTTTTTCAAGAGGTACCTAGAGAAGGCTGATAAATTTAATGAGACCCTCGAGGATACAAAAGAGGACCAACAAGAAATTAAACATACACTGACTAAAATAAAAATTTTATACAGAGACCTAAAAGCAGACTAGATGACCACAAGAATCAAGTCAAAGATTTGAAATACAAAGAAGTAAAATCCACTCAGCCGGAAAAGCAAGAAGCAAAAGAAATCTAAAAAAATGAAGATAGTGTAAGGAGCCTCTGGGACAACCTCAAGCATACCAACATCCGAATTATAGGGGTGCCAGAAAAAGAGAGAGAGCAAGATACTGAAAACCTATTTGAAGAAATAATGCCCGAAAACTCCCCCCACCTGGTGAAAGAAATAGACTTAAAAGTCCAGGAAGCACACAGAAGCCCAAACAAAAGGAATCCAAAGAGGACCATGCCAAGACACATCATAATTAAAATTCCAAGAACAAAAGATAAAGAGAGAATATTAAAAGCAGCAAGAGAAAAACATTTAGTTATCTACAAGGGAGCACCCATACAATTGTCACCTGATTTCTCAACAGAAACTATGCAGGCCAGAGGGGAATGGCAAGAAATATTCAAAGTGATGAATAACAAGAACCTACAACCAAGATTACTCTATCCAGCAAAGCTATCATTCAGAATTGAAGGTCAGATAAAGTGCTTCACAGATAAGAAAAAGCTAAAGGAGTTCATTACCGCCAAACCAGAATTCTATGAAATGCTGAAAAGTATTCTTTAAGAAGAGAAAGAAGAAGAAAAAGGGTAAAGATACAAATTATGAACAACAAATACACCTCTATCAACAAGTGAATCTAAAAATCAAGTGAATTAAAATCTGATGAACAGAATAAACTGGTAAATATAATAGAATCAGTAGCATAGAAAGAAAATGTTCTGACAAATGTTGGAGGGAAAGGGGTGTGGGAGGTGAAGGAAGAGACTGGACAAAAACCGTACACCTATGGATGAGGACTCTTGGGGGGGGTAAGGGCAGATGGTGGGGTGGGTACCAGGTGGAGGGGCACTATGCGGGGCGGGGGGGGAGGAACATTGTAACAATCTGAACAATAAAGATTTATTAAATTTTTAAAAGTGGGCCTGGTGCTGTAATACACTCTTTGCTTGCAGGAAATAAAAGTATTTGTGTGATGCCATATAGAAAACTTTAGCACTGAATTTCTTACATCTTCCCTTACAAATACTCAACATTTTTTTTAAGATGATACTGTTGCAACAGTGATGCCAATGAAGATACAAGTTTCTAACACAAAATAAATTTAAAAGATGAGAGTCTTCATGGTAGTACAATATCCCTTGAACCAGCTCCTGTAGCCATTCACATTGATCATCTTGTGGTAGAGAGAAATGACAATCGCTCTTTTCATATCAGAGATTCTCAGATCCTTAACACTGGGAATGATTTTTTTTAAATATCACAAGGGAATCATTTCTGCTTTCCAGTGGAAAGCATGTTCTGAAGAAACAGCACAGTGTCACTAAAACCACTCAGACAAAGTCCAGAGGCATCTGGCCTTCTTAGTCGATTCACTATCCTGAGCGCTCCTTCAACTTCACTTGGGAACAGCTCATGGAAAAGAATGAATCTCTTAAGCAGGAATTGGCTAAAGCTAAAATGGCTCTTGCAAAGAGGCTCACCTGGAGAAAAATGCTCTTCAGGTGAAGAAGCATATAAAGAAGATGACAGCTGAATAGCAGGAATGGCCATCAAAACCCAAATTATAGCTCTGAAGTCAGAAGGTTATATTTATAGAGATGTTACCAATGAGTTGGGAGAATTTCCTTTTCGTGAAAAGACAACAAAATGAAATGGAATGTGATGAAGTGGTGACTAGTCTAAAGCCATTTTAAGAAGTATCAGGTATGGGCATTACAATCTTTTGGTTATTTTGTGTTTAGGATTTAACCCTCTTTTAAACTGGTGTGATATAGAGAAGTCAAAACATACTGTAAATTAATTACATGCCTAATGAAGATGTCATTTCCTAATTTTGATATCACACTATAGGCATTTTTTTAAAAAGAAAAATGAAAACCTATTTTGTTCCACAGATTGTTGACTTTATCACTCTCTGTTAATGATTATTATTTACAAATATTCAAGTGCTTTTAAGGCTAATGTAAAATAAAAGGATTACATTTTAAATGTTTAAAAATACATTTCATTTTCAAGTCTGAGCTATCAGCTATTATAGTATGTATACATATTTAGAACATCCTGTATATGCAGTTACTTCTGTTTAATATATATATTAAAATGTAAAACTAAAAAACCTCATAATTTAGAAAATATAGTGATTTGATTTTTTAGGCTGTATTTATTGAAGTTTAGCATCTGTAATTATGGGGGTGATGCTTGCTATGCTGATCTTAATGCACCTGTGATTTTTTCTGATTTATTTTAAAATAAACATATAGCCGAGACTGGTTTGGCTCAGTGGATAGAGCGTCGTACTGCAGACTGAAGGGTCCCGGGTTTGATTCAGGTCAAGGGCATGTAACTTGGCTGCGTGCACATCCCCAGTAGGAGGCGTGCAAGAGGCAGCTGGTCGATGTTTCTCTTTCATCAATGTTTCTGACTTTCTATCCCTCTCCCTTCTGCTCTGTAAAAAAATCAATAAAATATATTTTTAAAATAAACATATAGACATATATGAACATATAGTATATTGAGGGGCGGAGTAAGTTACTGGGCTATAGAAGGATTCCACCATTCTCTATATGAAAAAGATATGGTGATCATCTGTAGGCAGCACATTTATCCTAGCACTCCCTTACCACTTTAAATATATATATATATATATATATATATATATATATATATATATATATATATATATAATTGATTTTTTACAGAGAGAAAGGGAGAGGGATAGAGAGCTAGAAACATTAATGAGAGAGAAACATTGATCAGCCACCTCCTGCACACCCTTTACTGGGGATGTTCCCGCAAACAAGGTACATTCCCCTGACTGGAATTGAACCTGGGACCTTTGAGGCCACAGGCCAACGCTCTATCCACTGAGCCAAACCAGTTAGGGCTCTTGCCACTTTTAAGACTAAAATTTATCAGTCTTCTCTACTAGACTCCCAAGTTAAATGAGGTAGGGTGTGCTGTTCTCTGCTTTATCCCTAGAACCCAGCGAAGTGTTTGTGCTTAAATTTGGCATTTAATACATGTTGGATGAATAAATGAGTGAATGAGTGTCTAAGGCTTGGAGGTGGAGATGAGGAGAGAAAACTACGAGGCCTTTGGAAGGCTGGCATGTGGAAATGGTAATGTGCTTGTTTGCCATAGTTGCCTACATAAAATGAAGTCAAGCAGATATAAAAAATAAACTATAGGGAGACAGAGTGGTATCAATACAGGAAACACTTCTCTGGTCACCTGATGACAAATGAGTACATATTGTAGCAGTTTTTAAACTTTATTTGAAGTAATCTGATGAAAACTGTGGTCAGTCTTCCCAGGAAAATATGCATATGCACACATACAAGCCAAGCTTGCAGAAAATGTCAAGAGGTTCAACAAACTTCTCATGCCCATTTGTATACCTCATGTTGGGAATTTCTATTCTCATCACTTTGCAATTATCAAAGCACCTTCATGTACATTATCTTAGGATTGGAGACACTGTGGAGAAAGCAAGCAAGAAAGAACTGTGAAACCCATTGTTCAGGCAAAGAAAATGAATCTCAGAGAGGTTAAGTCATTTGCCCAAGGTCACATAGAGCATACATCCTGGAACAAGGACTGAGTCCAGGTGTGTCAGACAACATATTTCAGGGGCTCTGCAGTGCATCACTGTTGTTTCTGTGTCCCTAGAAGTGTTCAAACAGGCAGTGAGATAGAGGTGCTATGAGCATTGACAGGTTGGATATGAAATACTTAATAAATGTACGAAATACTTTACAAGTCAGAAAGCATTGTATTTGACCACTTACCAGATGTGTAGTCTTAGGAATGTTACTTAAGTGTCAGTTTCTTTTTAAAAAAATAATTTTTAGAGAAAGAGGAAGGAGAGATAGAGATATAGAGGGAAACATTGATTCTTTCCACTTATTTATGCATTGATAGGTTGATTCTTGAATGTGCCCTGACCAGGGACTGAATTTATAACCTTGGCTTATCAGGACGATTCTCTGACCAACTGAGCTACCTGGCTAGAGCTAAGCCTCAATTTCTTCATCTTTAAAATAGAGGTAACGATAATATCTGCCTTATGTGTTAGCAAGAGGCTAAATGTACACATTCCTTAGTACATACCTAGAATATGGTAAGCATCCAATAAACTTTAGCTGTTCTCAATAAATGGTAGCTAGTATTGATGTAATTATTGTTATTATTTGAAGTAATTTTATTTCAATAACACCATTAATCTCTCAGGAGGAAATTCTGTCCCTCATGATCGTAGCTGTGAGGGAGTTTTTTTGTACCTTTATTCAAGCTGTGAAGTTACATGGCTATGTTGCTTTAACCCATGGCACACTAAACACTGGCCTATTCAGGTATTGTTTTCTTATTCTTTAAAGAGTACTAGTAGAGATAGCAAATATAGTCAAAATGATTACCATAACTTTTTATGGTTTTAGTTGACAAAGGAGTTTATACTTAATATTTGTATTTTGATAAAATAATATACCCATATTTCCCCCAATTTAAAGCAGTCTCAAGAAAGAGAGAACAGACAATGCTGTCTCCCCTTAAAAAGTAAGAATGCCATCAATTTGGCTAAATGTTTAAAATATAGGAATGGGCAAATGTAGGTTTATAGTAATTAACTGATAGCACAAGGATAAATTAGTTTATACACTCACAATTGTAATCCTACTTTTGCCAGTTCCTGAATATATAGAAGACATGGAGGTATTCATAGAATAAGTTAAGAATTTGCCACTTTTGGAATTCTGAGCATCGGGGAGAGAGAAACTACAGTTCTGGGAATTGTGCAAAATCTATAACTTGTAAAATTTTATAGTAAAATAGAAAGAGTATTAGTTTCCCTTTGGTGAGTCTGTCCTTGTCACTAAATATCTTAAGTTTCCTTTTTTTGGCAGATAGTTGTTAGATTAGGAGAGAGAGTTGGCAAAGATACCCCTTCAGATTTAAATAGCAGATAACGTACATTGAAAGTGGGCACAAGTATATTTCCATAAATTGATTTTAGAAGGTTTTATCCCATTACTTTTTCCAGCAATCAGTTTATCTAAGCTTTTTTCTTTCCTCTTAATAAAAGCAGAAGAAAGTAGGCTGTTTATGCTTAGTATTTTTAATTACAACCTACTCTGTTTTTGTACACTATTGAATTGTATTAGGCAACATACTGGCAAAATCCATTTGGCTTACATTTTAGCTTACTTTAATTTTATAAGAATTGAAAACAATTTTTAGGCTTTGGATAATATAAACTACCAACCAAGATTTCAAATTTATCATGTGATGCTTTTTTTTCCTCTTTCTCTTTTTTATTTTATTATTTTATTTTTTATTATTTAAAGTATTACAAATAGTAGTATATATGTTTTCCTTTCCCCCCCATTGTCCTCCCCCCAGCCTCCCCTACCCCCCAGCACATGCCCTCACCTGCTTCCCCCCCTCCCCAGTGTCTTGTATCTATTGGTTATGCTTATATGCATGCATACAAGTCCTTTGGTTGATCTCTTACAGCCCCGCCCCCCACCCTCCCCTGCCTTCCCCCTGTAGTTTGACAGTCTATTCAATGCTTCTTTGCCTCTGTATCAGTTATCATGTGATGCTTTATTCTTCTTTCTTTCCAGGCTGAAAGTTGTCTTGAATAGCTTTTGCAAGGGAGATCATTGAAGTCAGTGAAGAGACTGTGAAGTACGGATTGGTAGTTACAAAATAGTCATGGGGATGTAAAGTACAGCATAGGAAATACATTCAATAATATTGTAATAACTATGTATGGTGCCAGTTGGGCTCTGGAAATATGATTGTCTAACCACAATACTGGACATCTGAAACTAATACAAAATAATATTGAAAGTAAAGTGTAACTGAAAAAAATAATTTAAAAAATAATCCATATTTTATAAAATAAAAAAAATGAAGTAGAGACTTAAAACTTTTAAGTTCTGGTTATTAAAATGGTCACATAATTTTTATCTATATAAAGTGAGGTGGAGAGTTGAGGTGCAACTAGGAGGGATGAAAAGTTCCATACTTACTTTATTTATTTTGTTTACAGGCTTGCTTACTTTTCCTCCTGGAATGCCATGATCTGGGCTTCACTAGATCAAGGTCAAGTTTACTTTTTCTGAGCTATAAAAAAATCAGCTATGCTCTCTAAATGTCTTTTTCTAGATATATTTCAGTATTTCACCTTTATAGTGGGAATACCTAGCAAAGCTCATAATAACTACCTAGATTCCCAGAAAATAATGCCGTTAGCAGATATTCAGAATTTTGAGTGCAAGTTGCTAGTATTTCTATAGCTTTGATTTTATTCTTTACCATAAAAAGGGAAGATATTTGAAATTAAAAGTGCCTGACTTTGATCTATGTTTGAATAATCCTTGAGGCATTTATTGTAATTAAGGGGACTGACTTTGGTGCTCTTCCATTCATCCCAGGTTCCAAATAGGAGTTTTCTTTCTCTTTTTTTGCATTACAAAAGAAAGGGTGGGAAATTAGTACCGATTCACATATACACTTCTTCCTGCCATTTCTTCTGCCTGGTTGCCAAAGTACAGCACTCAGCAAATCAGGAAAGTATTGCTCAAAAAAAAAAAAGAGATATATATGATGAAGTTAATGTAACAGAGAGTCTATATTACCTGCAGCTTTGGAACAGAACTATCAGCCCACACTGACTAGGGAGTTATTTCCTCACGTTATTTTAATATGAAGCAGTATGAGTGACAGTCTGCAACGCAGAAGAGACTGCCACTGAGAAGACCCCAGTACTACAGAGGTACCTCCTGCTATTGATGCTTGCAATTGTTTATTTTTAAAGGGAATTGTACTTTTTCAGAATGATGTTTCAGAAAGATATTGAGTGTTAAAAATGAGTTCATCTATTTTTGTATGAAGTAACAGATGAAAAGATGAGTAATCAGTGATAAAAGGGCCAGTGTTTATTGAGTAGAATAGTGTTTTGTTACCTAGACTTATTTATTTTTTCTTTTTGTTGCAATTATTAAATGGCATAATTATCCTCTTATTTTTCTTTCTTTTTTCCTACCAAGTTTTGTTCAAAATATTTGGACAACAGAACACCGTTGAGTGATGTGGCTTGTCCAGAAGTTCCACATCCCCCTAATAGATTCTGGAAAGAGCTGTAAGTTACATTTCTCTTTCTCTTTATTTTGAGGAGGAGATGTGAGGTAGGTTACTTTGATCTTATAACAGGATATCTTGTGGTCTGTTGTGCTATCTGTTTTGGCAAATTAGTTTAATTTACTTCAGCTTCATATTAAGCAACTCTCTGGAAAGTGCTGGGCTATGCCTTACTTAGGCTCTTGATTCCAGTAGTTACAGGCTGTTGTTGTTTCTTGTGATTAAGCCCCTATTTACTGTAGCCCCTGAGAAGTGAGTCAGTCAGATAGTTATCTGTTCACCCACAACCCACCTTACAAATTGAGTCCTGAGTGTGAACAATAGGGTTTCTCCACCTAAGAAACCACTTGCTGAGACAGTGTCAGATTTGGATGGTATGGGGGTTGGGGTGGGAAGTCATTCTTTGGTCAAGACTACCTTAGCATTCCCTGCTATCCCTGGACTTAGCCAACGATCCTGATAAGGGAGAGAAAGGTGTGGGAGGAAATGTGGTGAAATATTTCAGAATGGCACCCTGTACTCACCTAGCCTGTTCCCATGCAATAGTGTGGAATATGGCATAGATCTTTGGCACTTAAGGTTGGGGCAAAACAGCATGGGGTCTTGAACAGAATTGGGGATTTGGAATGCCTGGGCTGGTTGGTACCTGAGTCTCTGCTATGTAACTCAAAATAAGTCACTGCATCTTTCTGAACCCTGACAACTTCACAGGGCTGTGATGAACAACTAATCCAACAATAAACCTCAAAACACTTCTAAAATCACAAAACACTGAATCAACTATTAGTTATTTGTATCAGAGTTTCGTACTGGAAATGTAGATTAAGTCATGAATATAAATGTAAGAATGAAAGTTTGGATAAGTCTTATGAGATTGTTCAGTCAATTTAACTCCTTAAATGATCATATTTTATAAACCCCAATTTTCTATTATCAGGTTTACTTCTCCTGTATTGACTTCCTTAACTGTTTCTCCCCTTCATGGCAGGTAGACTCTACAATGATCTGTTCAAAGAGAGCCTTTTCCTGTTCCATCCTTTTACTGTTCCTCTTCCTGTCTTTCCCAAATTAAACTGAGGAACCAGCCAATCCAGCTGGCTTTCTCTGCCCAGACATCTGATAGGATTTACCCAGCACTGTGGGGCACCAGGGAAAGATTTACTTCAAAGAGGGGATGGAAATCTTGGGAACTCCCAATCACACCTGGGTAACAATGGTAGAAATTCCCACCTAACTGAAGGGCTGTGTCTGGGCTGGGGAGGAGGGTCAGAGGGGAAGCACAGTCCCCCTGGGGTCCAGGTGGGAAGGAAGAATTAATATAAGAATAAGAAATTATAATTTACATCCACAGTAAACTTTAGATTTTTGGCTCTTCTTTATTTGGATGTAAACCTTACAAATTTTAGAAATTATTTTCAAATAAATGATGGGGCTGATGGCAGGAGGCACTGAAAAATATGAACTACAACTAGATTAAATTATCTACCATATATAAATTGAAACAATCATTTCACTTTAAACTGGAGCTTTCGTCACATAGCAAGCAATTATTTTTTCATGTTATCTTTATGTCAGCTTTCTAAAAACATCATAAATCCATAAGGTAGACTAAGTATTTAAAATTGCATAGCAGGGAGAGTCTTCTGTACAAAATAAAACAAAACCTGAGACACAACAGTGAACTACAATAAAGCGTATAGCTATGAATATAGACACTTAGAAATAAGTTAGAAGAATAGCTATTTTACTCCCTGTCATTTTCCCATACTACGAAGATCCAGATAGGTATTATTTGGCAGGCAGTATTATTTGAAGGCAGATGTTACACATGCAATTATCATAAGCACTCTATGAGTAGGATGACCACATGATACAAATTTATTTTTATCCTAATACAGTTTACAGAGGTTTTTTTCCTGCCAAATTACACTATACTTTATGGAAATGTAACATTTTGTATGAATGGGGAGGATAATCCTGGTTGCATGCTAATGAGGGAGACAAAGTAGCCTTATTCTTATTTGCAACTGGCCCAGACCTTTCCATTAGCAAATTAAAATCTGTTCAAATTTATTTACTAATATATTAGGAGATGCTTCAGGCTAACCCCTTGACCTGTATTATACAGCAAACAACTGTAGTAGTGAAAATAATTAATAAAATGTAATGCACCTCCTGTTTATTTCTTCTTTATGCCCAGGGGTCAGCTGTATAGTGGGTTTGCTATTTGTATTCAGTTACATGGGTATATTTACTTTAAAATTATCAATTATAGTTTCAAATGGCTATTCTTAATTGCAGTCTTCGTATTCAAGTGTGATACATATCATATACTGTATATGCTTTGTGTTTATTTCTATATTATATCACCTGCACGTGGCCAATTCTGAGGAGTCTATTCTTTTGAAAATAATGTCTCCTGAAGCCTGTTATGCTGTTTGTGTTTACTGCATAATGACTAGAGCCATGGCTTTATTCATCCTCATTATACCAATACCAAACCAATTAGTGTTCACTCTCTATATCTTGGAGAAACCATCTCGTCTCAATTACCTTGTGGATCCTTAAAAGAGGTTTGGTTGCTAATGGACCTGAAATTTGCAATGGGAATGGCAAGGTCTGCAGGGCTTCTCAGGAGTAGATGAGTGGACTAGGCTTTGCTGCCCTCTGCTGTCTATTTTAAAAGGCAGTGCTGTTTTTCTGGCTGCAGAGTTGTTTCTGAGCACTATTGAATGTTTCATACTGCTTGGAAACTAACCACAATATTGAGCAATGGAAATGAAATTGCTGTTGCGATAGATAGTAGTGAAGTGTGGTAGCAATAATCTTAGTTAGAAACTGCTTGAGTTCTGTACTTATTTGTTTGCTAAAGCAATAGAAAGTTATTTTAATTTCCTGAACTTATGTATGATTGAATACTCCATTGATGATGGTTTGAATATCCTATTGATTGTGATCTCACTGGTCATCAAAGCACATTCCTCTGGGAACCAGGACAGAACAATTATCCTAAATTGTCTCCGTAGCTACAGATAACTGAGTTTCAGTTAACTCAGTGGTCCCAGAATCAGAACATACCCTAAATAGCCTCAGTAGCTACAGATAGTGCATTCCTATTGACTCAGTGATCCCAGAATCTGGGCAGCACAATTATTCTAAACTAGGGGCCTGGTGCATAAAATTCGTGCACTGGGGGTGGGTGATCCCTCAGCCCAACCTGCTCCCTCACACATACTAGGAGCCCTCAGGGGATGTCCTACTGACTCCTTACCCCTGGCCGAAGCTTTAGGCCTTGGGCTCCCAGGGATCACCCTGCAATGGGGCTGATGGTTGGTTCTGCTTCAGCAACCCAGGCCCTGCCTGCCCAGCCCTGCCCTTAGCCCCAGTGGTGACTGCCCAGCCCCAGGGGCACCCCACACTTGGCAGCCGCATGCACCAGCCTCGCCTCCCTCCCGTCCATGCAGCTCCCGTCCCATGCAGTGCACAAGCCGGCCCCTCCTGTCCTGCACAGCTCCCATCCTGCCCAGCGTGCCGGCCGGCCCCTCCCATCTTGCCCGTCCCTTCCCATGCAGCTCCCATCCCGCCCAGTGTGCTGGCCGGTCCCTCCCTTCCAGCGCAGCTCTCATCCCACCCAGTGTGCCAGCCAGCCCATCCCACGTGGTTCCCAGCATGCCATCCAGCTGCTCCTATCCCGTGGGGCTCCCATCCCACACAGTGCACAGGACGGCCTTTACCATCTGTGTGGCTCCTGTCCCAAGCAACGTGCAGGCCGGCCTCCCGTGCTCCTTGGCCCCTCCCCTCCACCTCATGCCGCTTGGCTCTGCCCCCTGCTCCTAATTGGCTGGTAGCATAGAGAAGGTATGGTCACATTTGCATGTTTCTTTTTTATTATATAAGATTGCCCTGGTGGTCCCAGATAATGTGTTTCTATTGATTCAGTGATTCGTAGATACTTTAGATAGCTGACTTGTTCAATTTTTGCTTCTGTAAAAAAGTGCTTTTTGCAAAACAGGTTCCTCATTCCAGACCCAAAGATGTAATCGATACCTTTGTGATATTCTGCCAATATAAACCAGATGTGTCAAGCTGTTCGCTGCTGCGAGGTCTGGAGTGCTTTTGCACATAATTCGACTTCTTGAGGCATCCTTTGTAAAATGGGTGTACACTACAATAGTAAGTGCACATGAATGGTACCAGAAGCATATGGTCTGTGCCTGTCTCATCTAAGAGCCAAACCTGCTATGCTATGCACCTTTCACAAATATAATTTTTTAAACTCTTTTTAAAAAAAAAAAAACATTTTATTGATTTTTTTACAGAGCGGAAGGGAGAGGGATAGAAAGTCAGAAACATCGATGAGAGAGAGAGACATCGATCAGCTGCCTCTTGTACGCCCCCCACTGGGGATGTGCCCGCAGCCAAGGTACATGCCCTTGCCTGAATCAAACCCGGGACCTTCAGTCTGCAGTCCGACGCTCTATCCACTGAGCCAAACTGGTCTCGGCAGGGACCAACTTTTTTAAAACCTTTGTCAGAAATGTTTCCAATATCTCATTGGTTCAGAATAATATCTGTAAGGTTCTATGCCTCCGTGAGAGAAACTGCAAGCAGGGAGTCCAAATAAGTGAACGAATTGATCAGGCTTTATTGGGGGTCTCTGGGTGGGTTCACAGGCTCGGGGGGAATGGAGCCGGGGAAGCCGCGCTCTGGGACTGGGGCAGGGGTTTTTTATACCCCTCCTGGGATGGTTGGTGGGTTTTCCATTGTGACTTCGGTGGTTACAGTTTGTCGCGCTGGCAGATGTATAAGGAAGTTAAGGACTTTCCAAAACAGGGTGTGTAAAGGTCACTGAAATCCCAGGGCAGTCAAGCATCTCGTGCCTGTCTGAACCAGCAAGGCCCCAGGGCTCGGCCTGGGCCCGCCCCAGGACACCGGACAATATCAGTGCTGGAATAATTTTATGATGAGAGGATTCTCCAAGTAAAAGCAAGACTTAAAGAGAAGTAGTAGAAATAAAATCATAAATGATGGAAATGTTTTGCAGGACAGAGGTGCAGAGTAGCTGGATGAGTGGGAGACTTCTCATTTCTGTTCAACAAAAGTGAAAGGTGAGCCCTAGCTGGTTTGCTCAGTGGGTAGAGCGTCAGCCTGCAGACTCAAGAGTCCCAGGTTCTATTCCAGTCAAGGGCATGTACCTTGGTTGCAGGCAGTAGGGAGTGTGCAGGAGGCAGCTGATTGATGTTTCTCTCTCTTTGATGTTTCTAACTCTCTCTCCCTCTCCCTTCCTCCCTGTAAAATATCAATAAAAATGTTTTTTAAAAAGTGAAAGGTGAATTTCATTTTGTTTATCACCCCAGGGAATGGCATCCTCCTTTCTCTCTAAAACTTCCCAGGTGAAGTTTTTTCTTTCTGTAGTCAGCCTGCTTGTGACCCTCACAAACAATCATAAATTGGGGTGATGAAATGTCAGTCAGGTTCTTGGATGAATTATCTGCAGCATCTATCATGTTGGTATCCCACATTTCTACATGCAATCAAGAAGGGTTGTTAGTTTTCTTGTCTGCTCAAATATAATCTTATGGCTCTATTTCCTGTTTCTACATAACCCAGGATGGGCAGATGCTTAAGTAGCAGCAGTCCTTTCTATTCGTGCAATATTCTTGGTGTACTGAGACCTCCCAAATAACCTGTGAAGTAGTGGCAATAGTTGTTATTTGCATGTTTTACAGCTGAGCACACAGCTACAGACATTAAGTGACATGGATAAAAGTTATAGTAAACATAGAATACAACCATAATTTACAACTTCAGCAGCTTCAAAGAGGCAGCTCTGAGAGGACTGCGACAACAGAAATCCATCATGCATTAGGACCACATCTTTCCCTGGAATACCAATCCTTTCCTTACTTTCTTCCTTTACCATCTTCCTGCTATATCCCCAAATTCCTGGATGGTACTTTCATCCTTTCCCCAGCCAACCCTGTGGCAGCCACTATCAACTCTCCTTGACACAAAAACCCAAGAAGCCACAACATGCCCCTTCCAGGTTTGGAGCCTATTCCTCCTCTTCTGAAATGAAATTGAAAGACTTGCTTATCTATGAGAATTAATTTTTTTAGTAATTAGAGTAAATTGCCATGCTGATGCTATAGGAGAACTCCTTTTACCTGTCAGATTTAGCCTCTTTTACAAAATCACTATCAGGTTTTTTTAAGGCCCCTAGTGAGAGGTGGCATAGGACTATAGACTCTTAGGTTTTTCTTTGACAGGTTGCAATCAGACTTTTGGTTCATTGCTTTCTCTGCAGCCATAAACAAGTGCATTTTCCATAGGTCAGTGGTTGCTATCCTGGGGCTACACCATGCATTCACTGTGGGCTGATTAAAAAATATTTCAGAAAATAAACATAATCTAGCCTTTAAAATGTATATAAATATTATTATGCCAGTTAAATATAAGTTGATTAAAATATTATTGACTTGGCAGTAGCAGTTAATCAGTTAAGAGTTTCTAAATGAACAGATACTATAATCATGTAGGAATTCAATGAAACATTTCAGTGTTTAAATGGTATCCTAATATTTCTTTTAAAAGAGAGAATCTATAGCAAAATAAACTGAACTGGAACTCAGAGGACTTGGGTACTAATAGTCTCTCAGTTATAAACTCCGGATCCATTATATATTGAGTGATTTGGAGCAAGTAAGTTGTTCTCCACCCCTGCTTTTCCCAGTCTAATAAAAATGCATTTATTACTAAATATTTATTGTGATTCTATTAGACTGCTAACATGTATTCAGTACTTGTTCACCAGCCTTTTTAATATTCACAATGGCCCTGTGAAGTATGTGTTAGTTCTTTTTCGTAAAAAGAAAATGCAACACATAAAAGGAAGGTATTTGTTCATTCCTATTACTGTATTATATAAATTTTTTTGAAAAAAGAGTTTCACTTAGAAACTACTGTAACATGTAGTTAGGAACTCAGTTAATTTTATTGGCATTTGTAAAGTTGATTCTGCAGCTACTATTTAGTGGATCCTTTTCTCACTTATTTTAAATCCAACTTTTATCTATACTGAATTCCTATATACTATACAGGATCTGCTTCTGGACTCTACTATGATCCATTGATGGGTCTTCCTAGTCCTGTGCTGTTTCACTGTTGCAATGACTAGTCTAAAATATTTTTATATTTTATAAGGCATGTGTAACTTCTTTATCCTTTCTCAATAGTTTCTAGAGCTTTAAAAAATCCAGGTTATTTTTGTTCATTTTCTCTTCTGCATGAATAATTACACTGACATTTTCGGGTTTAATGGACAAAATGTATTGGATTAAAAGTAGTTTGTGCAGAACTGACTTTTCCACACTATAGTAAACGTTTTCAATTATCCTTGTCATTTTTTATATCCTTCAGTAATTATAGCTGTATTCATATAGGTCTTATGTATTTTTGGGTTTTTTTATTTCTAGAAATTATTATTATTGCTATTGTGAATAGATAGAGCTAGTTTTGAATGATATGCAAAATTTAGATTTGAGGAACAAAAATAGTATAATTGAAGGCTTAGTGGAGAAAATAACCATGTAGTGTTGGGAGAAGGTAAGGATGGTAGAAGCTATTGGTCCCTAGTATTTAGGTTAAATTTTACTGACAATACTTGCCTAACCTGTTTGATAGGGTTATTATGGAAGTTTTTCAAATGTGTGAAGTATGTGAAAATGGGTCTTCTAGTTTAATGCAGAACAAGCAGAATTGTTTATGAAGTGTTAAATGAATTTATTCTGACACCTTGTGGTCATTTAAGGGTATGTGTGATATAATTCAATTGGCTAAACTGGAAGAATATGGATTGCCCACAGAATCATATTTAGAACTAAATGGGGTTTTAGAGATAATTAAATCCAACATTCTCATTTTATACATGAAGAAATCAAGTCCCAGAGAGCAAATGTATCTTTCCAAATTCACATAGCTTAATAACTGAATTGGGATTTTTTTTCTGACCTTTTGCCTACTGCTCTTTTTACTATATCATATCCATTTACCAACTTCCTACAGTTGTAAAAAAAAGAACTAAAATGAAATTATTATCATTTTAAATCCAAGACAAACATGTCTACATAATTTTCATGTAATCTCTGAGGAATTTAAATCATTAATAATATATGTGTTGGGGTGGTGGTGATGATGGTGTTTCTTTTATGTGAGAGGAAGATGTTGGGCTGGTTTCTGGTTGTTCCTAACAGAACAAATTGTACACCCTAAAAGATTTAGTCACTACAACTCAATGCAGTGGATCTACACAATGCTTTGAGTATCAGGGACTTAGAATATTCTTCAAGCCATTCACAGGGTTTTCTTAATAGCCCAAGGAGGCGTACATCGTCTAAGAATGGGTCTGCCTTAGTGTGCCTGTTGCTCTCAGTCATTGGAAGTGTAGTAGTGATGAATACAGATCATAGTAGCTGGGACTATTAGTTATTTTTACTCTCTAGGGATGGGGACCCGAATGGTACACTTTTATGATCACTGAAGTCCTTCCACTGCTTTGCACAAGTCTACTTTTCCTCATGAGTATAGGGAAGAGCTGTCCCATGGTTTCTATGTACAATTTTTTTGTGAAAAGAAAAACTCAGAAGAGGGAGATTGGTGGGATGAACTACAATCCCAGTCTTTGCAGTTGATATTGGGGCCACAACTGTAGTCATCCTTTTCCTTCTCCACTATCCTTTTTAAATTCACCTCACCCTGTCTCTTCAACAGGTCTTGGTGGCTTGACTGCTATAATCCATACCTTTATTCTTGAATGGTCCGAAGCCTTGGAAATTAGACCCTTCTCAGTGTAGCATCTCATCACTTGTCCATTCACAGTTACAATGGGGCAAGGGTACCCAAGTGGATCACCTGGGTTCCACATCTCATTCCATATGGATGGACCCCTTATGTAAAAGCAGTCCTACCTCTTGCTGATAAGGGTCAATTATCTTTGCTGGTACTACAACTCCTCTTCTTGCCTGCTGGTCTTTTGGCATAAGGAATCCAGAGCCCTGACATGCATTTCCATTATCTCTGACTGTAGTTTAATGGGATCCTTGCTGTGTTCCCTGGAAAGAGTGCACCCCCTTTGTGAAACAGAACCTACAATCCTTCAGAGCTCAGAGTTGAGGGCACAGAAAGCATAAAACCCCCTGTTGGTCACTGGAAGTAATGTTAAGTATGGCTACTCCTGCTTCCACTCCTTGATTCTCAGAACGTTATGTTCTGTGTTCTTCTTAAGAAGATATAACACCATATTGAGGTCTTTAATACATACACTGTATTTCTCAAGATGACATCTCATCATTTCAGAGTGTTGTCCCTGTGCTAGTGCTTCAGCTTTGCCTTTAGTAAGGCATGCCATCACTCTGAGGTTGTTTTGAATGGTGCAATATGTTATAGAACCAGTAGGTCCCATTATCATGGGTCCACTCCCTTACCTCTTTCACTGTGAATTGAGTCTTCTAGTTGCATGCTATACTTCTATGTCTGTGTATTCTGTAAACCTCAGGATAGTAGTGCTGGCTAAGGCTCTGTCAGAAGGAAAAGAAAACCAATGCCAGATAAATATCTATTCCTGTGAGTAGGATCTGAAATTTCATCTTTATTATTTCCTTCTTTCTTCATCTTTTGTGTTTAGTCTGCCCCCCCCCCCCCGCAATTTATCGAGATGGGAGCTTATATTAATGGTCTCAGTTCTCTCTCCTTTTAGAATACAAATGTTTAAACCCATAAATTTCCTTCTTAGCACTTCCTTGGCTATATCTCATACATTTTTATGTGTTGTATTTTGCTTCTTGTTCAATTTAAAATATATCCCATGTTTCCAGTGATTCACTATTTGATATTTGACCCATGGTTTATTTTTAAAGTACTATATTTTCTGGCATATAAGATGATTTATTAACCCAGGAAAATTTTCTCAAAAGTTGGGCTTTGAAATCAAATCTGATGTTTTTTTAATTTTTATTTGGTGTGTGTTGGAAGAGGGGTAGTCTTATACAGCAAGTATATCCCAAACCCTATATTTTAACTGGAAAAGTTGGGGGTCGTCTTATATGCCCAGTCATCTTATATGCCAGAAAATATGGTACATTATTTAATTTACCAATATTTGTTAATTTCCCAATTTTTCTTACATTGTTGGTTTATAATCCTATCTAATAAAAGAGTAATATGCGAATTGACCCTACCTCCAATCAAACCACGTCCACCAGACAATCAGGAGTAAATTATGCAAATAAACCCCAACCAAGATGGCTGCCATCACCGAGAGCAGGAGGTAGGCTTGGATTTCCCCAGCAATGAAGGAAACCAAGCTTTCTGCCTGCCATTGCCACCTAGACCTCCACTCAATGCTACAAAGTTTCAATTTTAGAAGATACACAATCCCAACAGAAATGGTGGCCGCCACGGAGCTGGAGAGAGAAGAGGCTAGGGTTGCCAGGGTGATGGAGGAAGCCAAACTTCTGCAGCCCTAGGGCTAGGCCTCCATTTTAGGCCACAAAGTTTTAAATAGAAATGGCTGTTGCCACAGAGCGAGCAGAAGGCTTGGGTCCACTCCAGGTTACAAAGTTACAATTGTAAAACATAAATTAATCCTAGATCCCAGGGCCTTCACTTGGGTTCCTGGGGGGTGTGGCTGGCCTGCAAACCACTATAAGCCCCTCACCCAGGCCACCCCATACTCCAAGGAACCTCTACCCTGGTCTGGGACACCCCTCAGGGAAAACCAGCTGGTCCCCACCAATGCACTAGGCCTCTATCCTATCTAATAAAAGAGTAATACGGAGACTGACCATCACTCCAACACACAAGAGGGCTGCTCACATGGGTTCAAAGATCCTGCCCCCATGTGGACACAAGATGGCCACCAAAAGATGGCCAGCAGAGGAGGACAGTGGGAGGTTCCAGGTCTGCAAGGGAGGGCAGTTGTGGGCGATCAGGCCAGCAGGGGAGGTCAGTTGGGAAGGACTAGGCCTGCAAGGGAGGAGAGTTGGAGGTGATCAAGCCTGCAGGGGACAGCAGTTAGGGGTGACCAGGCTGGCAGAGAAGGGAAGTTGAGGGAAAACAGGCTGGCAAGGGAGCAGTTAGACACCAATTAGGCTGGCAGGGTAGTGGTTATGGGGTGATCAGGCTGACAGGCAGAAGCAGTTAGGGGCAATCAGGGAGGCAGGCAGGTGAGCAGTTTGGAGCCAGCAGTCCTGGATTGTGAGAAGGTTGTCCAACTGCTCATTTAGGCCCAATACTACCGGGATTGGGCCTAAATGGGCAGCCAGCCATCCCTCAAGGGGTCCCAGATTGGAGAGGGTGCAAGCTGGGCTGAGGGACACCCCCCTCCCCGAGCATGAATTTCATGAACAGGGACTCTAGTTGAATTATATTTTGGTTGGAAAATATGCTTGATGTAATTTCAATTATTTTACATTTATTGAGACTTGCTTCATGGTTTCATTGATGATCTATCCTGGAGAAGGTACTGTGTACACCTGAAAATGTATATTCTGCTATTGTTTGATGGGATATTCTACAGATGTCAGGTCATCTTTGTTGGTAGTGTTATCCTAATCTTGAATATCCTTGCTATTTTTCTGTTTATCAGTTATTGAGAAATCTCTTTTACTTTTGAATTGTCTATTTCCCTTTCAATTCCATCAGATCTTTTGATGTATTTTGGGTTATTAGGTATCTATTTCTTTTCATTGTTATAGCTTCCTGATGAATTG
Organism: Antrozous pallidus; assembly: GCA_027563665.1. Lineage (NCBI taxonomy): Eukaryota > Metazoa > Chordata > Mammalia > Chiroptera > Vespertilionidae > Antrozous > Antrozous pallidus. Next base: position 26,548,020 of record CM050509.1, on the reverse strand, counting down.
ACATTTTATTATAAACTAGAGGACCAGTGCATGAAATTCATGAATGGAGGTGGGGGTGTCCCTCAACCCAGCCTGTGCCCTCTCCAATTTGGGACCTCTCGAGGGATGTTCAACTGCCTGTTTAGGTCTGATCCCACCAGTCAGACATTCCTCTCACAATCCAGGACTGAAGGCTCTCAACTGCTTGCCTGCCTTCCTGATTGCCCCTATCTGCTTCTGCCTGCCAGCCTGATTACCCCCTAAACACTCCCCTGCCAGCCTTATTGATGCCTAACTGCTACCCTGCCAGCCTGTTTGCCCCTAACTGTCATTCCTTGCAGGCCTGAGTTCCCACCAACTATCTTTCCCTGCAAGCCCAGTCACTCCCAACTTCCCTCCCTGCAGGCCTGGACACTCCTAACTGCCCTCCCCTGCAGGCTTCATCACCCCAAACTGTCCTGCCTTATAGGCCTGGTCCCTCCCAACTGCCTTCCCCTGCTGGCTATCTTGTGGTGTCCATCTTGTGTCCATATGGGGGCAGGATCTTTGACCCCATGGGGGCAGCCCTCTTGTGTGTTGGAATGATGGTTAATTTGCATATTACTTTTTTATTTGATAGGGTTGTCCCTTCTTTAGTAATTTTTGCCTTTAAGTTACTTTTGTGTGGTATTAGTCTAGCCACTCTACTTCTCTTTTGTTTGCTCTGTGCTTGGTCCATTTTTTTTTTACCCTTTTACTTTCAACATATTTGTGTCTTTACACCTACAGCTTGTCTCTTATGCTAGTTAGTTTGGCTCAGTGGATAGAGCATTGGCCTATGGACTGAAGGGTCCCCAGTTTGTTTCTAGTAAAGGGCATATGCCCAGGTTGTGGGTTCAAACCCCCATATGGGGTGTGCAGGAGGCAGCCAATTAATGATTATCTCTCATCATTGATGTTTCTACCTCTCTTTCCCTCTCCCTTCCTCTCTGAAATTAAAAAAAAAGTAATTAAAATAAAGAAAGAAAGTATGTCTCTTGTAGGCAGAAGATAATTGGATTGTATTTTTAAATTCAGTCTGACAATCTGCCTTTTTATTTTTCATCCTTTTACACTTAATGTAATTATTGATATGATTGGATTTATTTCTGCCATATTGCTACTTATTTTCTTTATGTCACATATCTTTTTTTGTTACGTGTTTATCATGAAATTTCAACTCAGTGCAGTGGATCTACACAATGCTTTGAATATCAGGGACTTAGAATATTCTAAGTTCATTTTTATCATGTATTGTGTTAAGTACATATTTTCTAGTCTTCCATTTTAATTCCATTGACTACTTTTGGTCCTCTAAATGGGTGTTCTTTATTTTTTCTTTGTTTTTTGTAAGATTTTGTTGCAAACTAGACATTTTAGATAATATATTGTAGCAAATATGGATTCTCATCTCCCCTCTTGGAAGATGTTTTTGCTTTTGTTTGTTTATTGACTAACTTGCCTGAACTATTTTGTGGAATCTGTATTCTTTGCAGTTCTCTTCCCAGTTGTTTTTATTCTTATGCATGGTTTCCCAGGATATGTAACTGGATTATTAAATATTAGAGGCCCGGTGCACAAATTTTTGCACCAGTGGTGTCCCTCGGCCTGGCTTGCAGGATCGGGCCAAAACTGGCTCCCTGACATCCCCTGAGGGTTCCTTGATTGCGAGAGGGTGCAGGCCAGGCCAAGGGACCCTACTGATATATTATGGGAGCCAAGGAGGAACACAGGAGATTGGCCAGCTGGGGAGGGACCATGGGAAAGCTCCAGGGCATGTCAGGCTCATCTTGCTCAGTCAGAGTGGTTAGTGTATGTCATAGCAAGCAGTTGAACAGCTTTAGCATGTCATTAGCATATTATGCTTTGATTAATTGAACGGCTGACTGGTCAACACAACACTTAGCATATTAGGCTTTTATTATAGATTAGAGGCCCGGTACATGAAATTTGTGCACGAGGAGGGTGTCCCTCAGCCCAGCCTGCACCCTCTCCAATCTGGGACCCCTTGAGGGATGTCTGACTGCCCATTTAGGCCTGATCCCAGTAGGACATCCTTCTCACAATCCAGGACTGCTAGCTCCAAACTGCTCGCCTGCCTGCCTCCCTGATTGCCCCTAATCGCTTCTGCCTGTCAGCCTGATCACCCCATAACCACTACCCTGCCAGCCTAATTGATGTCTAACTGCTCCCTTGCCAACCTGTTTTCCCCCAGCTTCCCTCCTCTGCTGGCTTGGTCACCCCTAACTGCCCTTGCTTGCAGGCTTGATCACCTCCAACTCTCCTCCCTTGCAGGCCTGGTCCCTCTCAACTGCCCTCCCCTGCTGGCCTGATGGTCCACAACTGCCCTCCCTTGCAGGCCTGGAACCTCCCACTATCCTCCCTTGCTGGCCATCTTGTGGTGGCCACCTTGTGTCTACATGGGGGCAGGATCATTGACCCCATGGGGGCAGCTCTCTTGTGTGTTGAAGTGATGGTCAGTCTCCGTATTACTCTTTTATTAGATAGGATAGAGGCCTAGTCCGTGGGTGGGGACCGTCTGGTTTTCCCTGAGGGGTGTCCCGGGTCAGGGTGGGGGTTCTATTGGTGCATGGGGCAGCCTGGGAGAGGAGCCTGTCATGGTTTGCAGGCTGGCCATGCCCCCCGTGATCCAAGTGGAGGTCCTGGAATCTAAGATTAATTTATGTTCTACAATTGCAACTTTGTAGCCTGGACCAGAGCCAAGCCTTCTGCTCACTCAGAGGTGACAGCCATTTCTGTTTGAAACTTTGTAGCCTAGAGTGGAGGCCTAGCCTAGGGCTGCAGAAATTTGACTTCCTCCATCGCCCTAGCAACCCTAAGCCTCTTCTCCCTCCAGCTCCGTGGCTGCCACCATTTCTGTTGGGATTATGTATCTTCTATAATTGAAATTTTGTAGCATTGAGTGGAGGCCTAGGCCGGCAATGGCAGGAGGAAAGGGAAACCCAAGCCTCCCTCCTACTCTCAGTGGTGGCAGCCATCTTTATTGGGGTTTATGTGCATAATTTGCTCCTGATTGGCTGGTAGGCGTGGCTGTGGGCATGGCTTGATTGAAGGTAGGGTCAATTTGCATATTACTCTTTTATTAGATAGGACTAGAGGCCCAGTGCACAAAATTCATGTAAGGGAGAGCTGGTGGAGGATTGTCCCTCACCCCAGCCTGCATCCTCTCCAATCTGGGATCCCTTGAGGGATATCTGACTGCCCATTTAGACCCGAGACATCGGGCCTAAATGGGCGGTCAGATATCTCTCTCACAATCCAGGACTGTTTGTTCCCAACTACTTGCCTGCCTTCCTGATTGTCCCTAACCACTTCTACCTGACAGCCTGATCACCCCCTAACCATTCCCCTGCAAGTTTGAATGATGTCTAACTGCTCCCCTGCCAGGCTGTTTGACCCCAACTCCCCTCCTCTGCTGGCATGATTGCCCACAACTGCCCTCCCTTGCAGGCCTGGTTCCTCCCAACTGCCCTTCCCTGATGGCCATCTTGTGGTGGCCATCTTGTTTCCACATGGGGGCAGGATCTTTGACCACATGGGAGCAATAGACTTGTGTGTTGGAATTATGGTCAATCTGAATATTATTCTTTTATTAGATAGGTTAGAGGCTTGGTGCATGGGTAGGGGCCAGCTGGATTGCCCTGAAGGGTGTCCTGGATCAGGGTGGGGGTTCCTTTGGGGCATGGAGTGGCCTGGGCAAGGGGTCTGTGGTGGTTTGCAGGCCAGTGATACCCACTGGCAGCCCAATGGGAGGCCCTGGTATCTGGGATTTATTTATCTTCTACAATTGAAACTTTGTAGCCTGGAGTGGAGCCAAGTCTTCTGCTCACTCCTTGGCAGCAGCCATTTCTGTTCGGGTTTATTTACCTTCAATAATTGAAATTTTGTAGCCTTAAGTGGAGGCCTAGGCCCACCAGGGCTGCAGAAGCTTGGGTTCCTTCATCGCCAGGGCAACCCTAGCCTTTACTCTCCCCATCTCCGTGGCTGCTGCCATTTCTGTTGGGATTATGTATCTTCTATCATTGAAATTTTGTAGCAGTGAGTGGAGGCCTAGGCTGGCAAGGGCAGGCAGAAAGCTTGGCTTCCTCCATTGCCCGGGAAACCCAACCCTCCCTCCTGCTCTCAGTGGCCACAGCCATCTTATGTGGGGGTTATTTGCATATTTGCTCCTGATTGGCTGATGGGCGTGGCTTATGGGTGCAGCTTGGGGGATGTAGTGTGGTCACTTTGCATATTCTTCTTTTATTAGATATTCTTCTTTTATTAGATCCACCAGTATTTTTTTAAGATATATATATTTTTTTATTGATTTTTTACAGAGAGGAAAAGAGTGGGATAGAAACATCGATCAGCTGCCTCTTGCACACCCCCTACTGGAGATGTGCCCGCAGCCAAAGTACATGCCCTTGACTGGAATCAAACCCGGGACCTTTCAGTCCAAAGGTCTGTTGCTCTACCACTGAGCCAAACCGGTTTTGGTGATACACCAGTATTTATTCTGAGCTTTCACTTAAACATCTTGAGCCAGTAAGGCTTCTACCATTCAAATGGATATGTGGGTACAGCTTTCAATTGGAGGCAGTTTTAAAGTCTTCCACAGCTTTTACTTTCTGCTAGAACTTTTCCTGCCTTCTCGGCATGTGTACAAGACCTCATACTCAGCCAGGAGAGGTAGATCTCTGGGATCTTCTACAGTCTCACCTATGTACAAGCAGCCTTATACATGCGTGCAGCCTTCCAGAACAGCAGAGATACCTAGTAGCTTATCAAGGCCCACTATAGCTGTCTTATTTCTCTTCAAATTTCTGGCTGATATGTTACTTGATCCAAGCAGGATTGTAGTCTCAAAGAGCTGTAATATTGAATTTCTCCAATTTTTGCCGCTAAGGTCTGTTATCTTAATATATAAAGAAGTAATATGCAAATTAGGCTCTTTCACAGGGTGGGTGTGGTTGCAGGGCTAGGGGAAGCACTCAGGGTGTAAGTGCCATTTCTTCCAGCCCGGGCACACTCCCCCGTGCCCCACAGCCAAATCCCAACACCAACCTGGGGTTTACTACTTTATTGGAGCTGCTTCCCACACCGCCATCCTCTGCCCTAAGACCACGCTGCCTGCAGCAGGACTCCCCAGCAGCGTCCTGACAGGCGGGCAGCCTGAGAGAGCCCAGTGGAGCGGGGCTGCAGGGAGTCACGGAGGGGTGGGGCCTCCAGAGACAAGTTACTGGGGGGTCTGAGGAGAATACCTGAAGGAAAAGGAAGCTTCAGTGATACGGCTGGCCAGCAGCTGCAACCGGGGTTCCGCAGGTGCAGGGACAGGCCCCCGCCTGAAGGGCGGCTTAAGCGAAGCGGCAGGCCAGGAGGCAGGTGGCCCAAGGGGTACAGAGCAGTGCACCGGAGGGGTCTCGGGCCAGGGAAGGGGGCCAGCGGGCAGGAATCTGCCTTACCTGAGGAGCGAGGTTATGCAGTGGCCCCAAAACTTGGGAAACAAGAAACGATGACTGCCAGGAGTGGCGTGGACGCGCAGCCCTGAGGAGGGGTTGAGGAGCGGCGCCACCTCAGTGCAAAGGCACAGTACTGCTAGGTACCCCACTGCCGGGGTTCGGTGGAGCTCCTGGCGCTAACTGGGTCTCATGGTGGCCTGCGCACTTGAGAGGCCACCACTCCTGCTCCAGCCTTGGCCCAAAAGCAAGCCCATGCCCGCCCCGAACCTCATTTCCTGCCCTCCCCACTGCTGGCCAGCGCCTGCACAGTGAGTGTGAAGTCTACACCTGCTCTCCAGAAAGGGGGTTGGGGGGTCAGTAAATAATGGGGACAGGGGACAAGGGAGAGGAAAGAATGTGGAACATCCAAGAAGAAGAGCGCAGCTGTGAGGGCTCCCTGCTCTCTGCAGCCAACTGTAATTGGCCTCAGTTTCCTGGATTGAGCATGTCCCAGTGCTGTCACTGAGCTTTGAGGACCAATTTAAATACTATATGAAGAAAATGAGTGAAGAAGTGAGAAAGAGAGGGAAAGGCGAACAACACAAAAGAAAGATTGGAAGGAACCTGTAAACCTATGGTCACTTAAATAGGAAATATAGTCAATAGTGTTGTAATGACGGTATCATGGCAGGTGGGTGCTGGAAATATTGAGGAACACTTTGTAAAGTATATGATTGTTTAACCACTATTCCTTAATATAAAACCTAAAACTAATACAAAATAATGTTGAATGTAAAGAAATGAAAATAGGAGTGAAATTTTTATAAATTTCACAGTTTAAATAAAGGCTGTAGAGACTGGGTCGCAAGTGATCCAGTCCAAAATCCCCATCTTATTGCTTTTCTCAGACCACTCTTGTTACCATTTGTGCTGTTCAGGTCCCCAAATGCAGTTGCCAAGAAGAGCTTAGACTTGCAGAGAATTGTTAGGTAGAATGTCCGTAAGAGAAAAGGTAAAGGTTGCCAGAGAAGGGTAGGAAAGCTGAAAGATCACCAGTGCAGATTGACCCTTGTGAAGGAGATTAAGAAGGAAGAACCGGTGGAGAAACCTTGGATTCAGTGCAGCTCTCATGAAATTTGGTAAGGCCAATGGTGGTGGAGATTTGAGGGGTCCTAAAAACAAAGCTGGCTGTCAGAGTAGTCCTGCATTTCCCAGGATTGGGCCTACTTTCTTATCCTTGCTTTGTTCGGTCACTGGCTAGGGACAGTTTGTGGAAATTGTGGCTTCAGTGCAAAATCAGTGACAGATTTCCATGCACAGCAGCTACGAATGTCAATGAAATATACTCTCTGTAGGTGCAGTTTTGAAAGCCACAGTAAAGAGAAGAGATTTCATGGCTACCCTACTTATTCTTTTAAAAATATTTAACATATTTTTTCTATTTATTGATTTTAGAGAGAGAAAGGAAGAGAGAGAGAGGAGAGAGAGGGGGTGAGGGAGAGGGAGGGAGGGAGGGATGGAGAGAGAAACATCGATTTGTTATTCCACATATACATGCTTTCACTGGCTGATTCTTGTATGTGCCCTGACTAGGTATCAAACCCCCAACGTAGGCATATTGGGACAGTTCTCTAAACAATGGCCAGGTTTTAAAATTATTTTTCTTTTTCTTTTAAAAAAATGTATCTTTATTGAAGAAAGTATTACAGATGTCCCCTTCCCTCACCCCCTATTGACCTTCTCCACCTCTCTCCTGACCCCTCCCCAGGCCTTCACCACACTATTGTCTGTGTTCATGGGTTATGCATACATATATCCATATAAATTCTTTGGTTAATCTCTCCCAACCCACCCCTTCCTTCAGAAATATGTCAGTCTGTTTCGTGCTTCAATGTGATCCACAATGATCTTTTCTGTTCAACAAGTAGTATTATATTACAATTCATTTTTAAACAATTGATATCATGGAGCAACTCAGGAGTACCTCCCCACATTTGGAAAACACTGATCTGAAACATATATTTGACCATAATAATTTAGTGATTATTGTTAGCAGTGCCATCATTAGTTAACACTAAATAATACCTTAGAGCCTGATCAGTGTTGCTCAGTGGTTGAGCATTGACCCATGAATGACCCATGAACCAAAAGGTCACTTGTTCACTTCTCCGTCAGGGCACATATGCAGTTTGTGGTCTCCATTCCCAGTAGGGGGCATGTAAGAAGCAGCTGATCAATGTTTCTCTTTCATTGACATTTCTGTCTCTCTATTCCTCTCTCTTATTCTCTCTAAAGTCAATAAAAACATATTTTAAAAATATAAAAAATAACACTATAGTTAATATATAAGTGCTTATCTAATGTATGTTCAGTATATACTTACATATTGCAAAAAATAACCATTTCATCTATCAGACAAATCCAGATGGCTGGATATATCAACAATTAAAATTACTTTAGCAGAGCTGATCTGTGCAAAATCACTGCTTAAAATCAAAATAAAGAAAAGTAATTCTCATGATAATTTTGTGTATTAGTGGGATATCTGTTAATCATACTGTTATTCCCATAGGGGAATAGGAAATCAAATCAAATATACCTAAATAAATCAGAAATACCATTTTAAATAAATAAAAAGGAACTGAGACTAGATTGCACACTTTGTATAAACAAATAGAAATTAAATTCCTGATGAATAGCTTCTTTATTTCATATGCTTTTTGTCCCTACTCAAATCACCTGACTCAGTAAGACACTTTCCATCTATTTGTTTGGAAAAAAGAGTGGCCATACTTTTCTGATTTAATGATGTGTTTATTGTCTCAAGGTATAACATGAGCAGAGGTTGCCAGACAATTTTTGAGTGAAATTTATAATTCCACATTTTCTATATTCCACTTGATATATCTTTTAGGTATAGCATATGATATACCTTTCTCTTTCTCAGTTTCCACCTTTTTGATAGCAGTCCCATTTTTAATTACATCTGGAAAAAAACAAAAATTATTGTTAGTGTAAATTTAATAAAAGAGCAATAGGTGATATAATTATATTACTCATTCATTCCATACATCTGACAGTTTGAGTTGATGGACCCCCAGCCCTTATCGTCCCTCACTTTCTGTCCCTTCACAGTACAAGATGAAGTGGTTCAGCCTTTCTATAGGTGGGATGCCCCTAAGTTCATGCCTCCTATAGAAAGGGAGAATAGCATGATATAAGTTGCATGGGGTGTGAAAAGTTAATATAGCAAAGTATTCAATTTTAGTATCTAGATGATGGGTGTGCTTAATGTACAATTTTTTCCAATTTCCATGTGTATTTGAAATTTTTCATAAGAAAATGTTAGGAAAAAAAGAAAAGTGGCCCTGACTAGTATGGCTCAGTTGGTTGGACTGTTGCCCCATGCCTCAAAAGATTGTGGGGGTAAACTTTTGTGCACAGAGAGGGTTATAGATAGTTCAGCCATAACAGCTGGAAAAAAAGGTAGGGAATATAAGTACAGATGCAGGTAAAAGGGAAGGTGTATTGGTGGTAGTTCTCTTTTGAGCACTTGTATTTTCTCAGTGAAGGGAGAAACAAGACCATCACCTGATGGTGAGGCTGTGGGAAATTATGGATTTGAGAGAAGAGAACATATATGAGATAGTCTTCTTGGAGCATGGGTGAGTAAATTGACTGGGAAAATGGAATAGTCTGTTTATTAGGAAACAAGTCCTAAAGGTTGGATTGCTGGTTAAAAAATTATGTACATTTTTATGGATATTGACAACTTACCTCTATAAGAGTTGGATACATTTATATTTCTACAAATAACTTACAGTAGTCCTCTTTCATTCACAGTTTCAGTTACCCATGGTCAACCATGATCCAAAATATTAAATGAAAAATTCCAGAAATAAAATAATTCATAAGTTTTAAAACGCATGCTGTTTTGAGTAGTCTGATGAAATCTCACACTTTCCTGTTCCATCCAGCCCAGGATGTGGATCATCCCTTGTCCAGCATCTATACTGTATAAGCTCCTGCCAATTAGTCACTTAGTAGTCATCTGCTATTAGATTATGTTGTGATAGTTCTAGTTTATTATTAGTTATACTTATTAATATATTACTGTGCCTAAATTATAAATTAAACATTATTATAGGTATGTAGGTGGGTAGGTAGATAGAAGAGAATACATATATATATATATATATATATATATATATATATATATATATATATATATGATTTGGATTGCATCAGTATATCTGTTTCCTATTCCTTTACCAAGTAGGTTGTCAAATATTTTTTTCTCTTTTTATATGACAGTGGACTTTTAATTCATGTAATCTCTTGATATGCATGAGATAAGCATCTTTTTATGTGATTAAGAGTCAAAGATTACAAGAAAAAGTTGTATTTTTACAGGGAACTACCTCTCAATCTTATGAGGCAAACAATTCTACTTTCTGTCTTCATGACTAAACCTATACTGTGACCTCACCGAGACCGGTGTGGCTCAGTGGATAGAGCGTTGGACTGCAGACTGAAAGGTCCTGGGTTCGATTCCGGTCAAGGGCATGTATCTTGGCTGCGGGCACATCCCCAGTAGGGGGCGTGCAAGAGGCAGCTGGTCGATGTTTCTCTCTCATCAATGTTTCTGACTTTCTATCCCTCTCTCTTCCGCTCTGTAAAAAATGAATAAAATATTAAAAATAAAAAAACCTATATTCTGTGACCTAGAGCCCTTGTGGGAACCATGACAGAGATGCCAGATGCTCAAGGCCAATTAAAGTGTGGAGGCCCTATCTACAGTACACCAAATGGCCAAGGCCACTTTGAGCATGAGAGTCTTAATCAGAATGCCCAAGGACTATACACAGAGACAAGGCCACAGCAATCTCATGGTGCATGTGCCCTTCTGTAATCTAGATGATTCGTGTCACTATTGGATACAGGCCTATTTTGTCTAAGTGGTATAATACAGGGTACTGACCAGCCAGTGTACTGGTGCTACTATGATGTGAGAGAGAGGCTGAAGAGGTTACTGAGAGTACTGAGGCTAAAGAGCTCAGGCCCCACTGCTATGTGAAGCAATAGATCTAGAGGCAGCACACAGCTGCTCAGGTAATGGCTATGGAGACAAAGGCTGCTAGTTAACAATGCATGTGTAGGAAAGATGTATTGTTAAGTAGTTGGTGTGTGGCTGCCTACATGGGACTTTACTTTGAAAAACTGTTTTATTTAGTGGATCCTTATTAACAATGGCTATATGGCCACTGTCTCCTACAATAAAGACTTTCTTATACCCTACAACTTATCATGGATTTTCCATCTACTTCCCAATGTCCAAGAAAGTCCAGTCCCTGGCAGAGGGGCTAGGACCCATCAGTTAGTATAGTAGAGCAAGATTCAGAAGAATATGAAGACTTAGAGCAGCTGTGCTCTGACAGCCTTGAATCACAGAGGCTTGGGGATAGGAAAAGTCTTAGAAGAGATCTTAAGTTAGTATTAGAGTAAGGAACATGATCCAGGACTTCTAATGCCCTGGCCAAGACTCAAACTCTGTTCTTGGTGTTTGGGGAAGACAAAGGTTTTGGAGTTGGCAAGTGATAAAACATTTATATGTGAGCTTTAGGAAGATGAAGCTCATGCTTTTGTAATGGATGAAGATGGGTGAGGAGCAGTGGTTTGCCCATAACATGTATTTAGCAAATATGCCAAAGAGAAAGAAAAAGTATGCCCTCCAGGAGGGGAAAGAGCTGCAAGACACAACAGTGGCCTGCTGGTTCATGAAACTCTGAATCAAGTGGTCTGTTAGGGTTCCAGGAAAGAAAGCCAAGACAGAAAAAAAAACCCTGCTGTGCATACTATGTAATTCATGTGCTGTGCATAGGTACCTGGTAGTTGAGAGTTGGTAGTAAGACCTGAAAATCAGCCTCTGTTCTTCATACTATGTCACAGGCCCACAGGGCTGTGAAAGCCCAGAAAGGGTTCTCCTTTCTAATATGTAAACAATAGGGGGTGCTTTACTAATCTGTTATACCAGAGGGGCATCTTTTACTAATCCATCTCTCCTGAGGAGGGCACCTTTCTCTAATTTGCATGAAAGTGCTGTGTGGACTATCCGTGGCCACATTGGTATTCTCTGCAGTCATTCAACACAATGTCCCTGGCAATGGCTATTGGTCTTTATCGTCACAGGCCCTAAGCTTCCTGTGATGTTCCAAGAACTGTATGGAATGACTTGAGGGGCTTAAAGTTAGAAGGCTGTGGAAGGAGCTCAGAGGGAGGTAAAAGATTACAGACAGGTTTAGAAAGATAAAGAAATGACTTGGAATTAGACAAGGATACTAAAATACAGTTTTTCTATAGCTAAAATGTTAAAAGTTACTAAAGTTACTACAATGTACTCCATGTCCAATAGAATAATTTCAATGTATTTGCAAAATTATGAGGAATGATTGTCATCAAATGTTTGCCATTAACATGGAACATTAAGAATAGATTCTATTTGGTTTCTGGCCTGCTTTCTGTAGTACATTTTAGGAAAGCACTTCATCAGAAGAGAAGAAACTCAGTGTTAGGGAGGGATCAAGACTATCACTAATTAAATGTTATATTATATAGATACTAGAGGCCTGGTGCACAAAATTTGTGCATGGAAAGGGGTATCTCTCAGCCCAATCTACACGCTCTCCAGTCTGGGACTCCTCGTGGGATGTCTGACCTCTACTCCTCGCAGGATGTCTGACTGCCCATTTAGGCCCGATCATGCAGTCAGAAATCCCTCTCACAATCCAGGACTTCTGGCTCCCAACTGCTCTCCTGCCTACCTTCCTGATTACTCCTAACTGCTTCTGCCTGCCAGCCTGGTCACTCCCTAACTGCCCTCCTCTGCAGGCCTTGTCACCCCTAACTGTCCTTTCCTGCAGATTTGATTGCCCTCAACTACTTTCCCCTGCTGCCCTGATCACCCACAACTGCCCTCCCTTATTCCTGCTAGCAGGAAATATAACATTTAGGTGCAGGCCTGGTACCTCCCAACTGCCCTCCTCTGCTGGCCATCTTGTGGTGGCCATCTTGTGTTCACATGGGGGCAGGATCTTTGACCACATGGGGGCAGCCCTCTTGTTGTTAGAGTTATGGTCAGTTTGCTTATTACTCTTTTATTACGTAGGATAGAGGCCTGGTGCTTGGGGGGGAGCCAGCTGGTTTGCCCTGAAGGGTGTCCTGGATCAGGGTGGGGGTTTCCTTGGAATGTGGGGCAGCCTGGGTGAGTGGCCTGTGGTGGCTTGCAGGCTGGCCATGCCCCCTGGTGACCCAAGCAGAGGTCCAGGGATCTAGGATTTATTTATCTTCTATAATTGAAACTTTATAGCTTTGAGCAGAGCCAAGCCTCCTGCTTGCTAAGTGGCTGTAGCCATTTCTGTTAGGATTTATTTATATTTTATAATTGAAACTTTGTAGCTTTGAGTAGAGGTCTGGACTGGCCAGTGTGTGCAGAAAGCTTGGCTTCCTCCATTGCCAGAGAAATCCAAGCCTCCTGCTCTCTCTGTGGCCGCAGCCATCTTAGTTGGGTTAATTTGCATACTCACTCTTGATTGTCTAGTGGGTGTGGCTTGTGGGTGGAGCAGAGTGATACTTAATTTGCATATTACTCTTTTATTAGATAGTATTATTTGCTCTGTTAGAAATGGAATCATTTTTGCATACCACAATTATGCACAGGACAGTTTCACGCTGCCCCTCTTCCTCAGCCACTTAGAAAAAAGTGAGCTAGAAGGTCCTTAGATTCTCCCCAAACACACTGGGATTGGGCTCAACAAATATATACTTATTGACTTTTCAGGTTGTCAGGTGTTTCTTTCTGGCTTTGGAAATAAACGGCATTTCCACTAGCATTCAATAAATAAATGCAAAAGAAAACAAGAGACAAATGACTGAATCAATATGCTCTACCACCAAAATATGTGAATTACAATTAAATTCATATAGCTATGTTTGTATGATCTTGTTAGGAATGAATATTTTGTGTATACCAACCCCAAAAAAAGAAAAAGAAAAAAAGAAAAAGAAAAAAGAAAAAGAAAGGAGAAATTCATAAAGAGAGTGTTCAGCTTAAAGGCAGTGAAGATTATAGTATTTAATTTTAAGTGAATGCTCAGTATTACATTGACTTACCTGATTTTTTAAGCAGATATCCACTACCTTGATATGCTCCATTTTTTTCATTTGGTCTTATTATTGATCCATTGAAAGTTGTTGGCACTGCAAAATATTTGTAATTATTTACTGTTTTTAAAACTTTGAGGGGGAAATATAAGTATCTACAATACAATTTTACTTTCCCATTGGCTAATCTCACTTTTTAAATCTATTAATTGAACAGTGAATTTTTACTTACCGGCATCAGTCAACTCTAAATAAAGTTGACATCCCACAAAATACACAAAAACAAAAAGGTAGAAGAACTTTTTGTCCATGATTTAAATATTTGTAGTCCTTTTTTCTTATGGACAAAAATAGAAGTGTAACTGTGGCTCAGTTATTTCCACTGTCTCTATCCTCTGAACTAAGATGCTCTGCTTCCCTTAGAATTATGAAGAGGAGCCACTAATGTGAGGTCAGCATACATCACCATAATGGTGCAAAGTCATGGAATCCAGCCAGCCAATAAGGTGACTAAGATGATGGAGAGGTAGGCCTAGAGGGTTGCTTAGCGCCTATGTTTATAAGAGGGAATAAGACTAAATTGCTGCTCTCAGGGAAATTGTAGTTGAGCAACAGAAGGCAGACAGATATCCTACATAATAAAAGGCTAATATGAAAATTATCCCCTTGACTGGAAGTTCAACCAGGGGATAGGGCTGGCCAGCCAACCACCCTTGGCCTCTCCCCTCAGTGGGCCCCACCCCCAATCAGCCCCCACCTTGATTAGGGGTGGGGCTGGCCCACGAACTGCCCACAGCCCTTCTTCCTGGCCAGCTCAGCTGGCCCAGTTAGGACCGGCTGGCTGGGCCCCACCTGTGTACAAATTCATACACCAGGCCTCTAGTAAATTATAATTCAGGATGACACACATATAAGAAGCAAATAGAATATACACAAGAAGGATTCTCTGATCAAAATTTCTGTCTTTCACTCCTGCTCCCTCACTTACTAGTTGCTGATTTTGATTAAACTACTTGCTCTCTGAATCTCAGTTTCCTCATCTATAAAATAGGAGTAAAAAGTAGTATCTCTTTAATAGGGTTATTGTGATGATTAAATAAGATACTTAAGCCAAAACCGGTTTGGCTCAGTGGATAGAGCGTTGGCCTGCTGACTGAGAGGTCCCGGGTTCGATTCCGGTCAAGGGCATGTACTTGGGCTAGGGCACATCCCCAGTGGGGGTTGTGCAGGAGGAAGCTGGTCTATGTTCCTCTCTCATCGATGTTTCTGACTTTCTATCCCTCTCTCTTCCTCTCCGTGTAAAATCAATAAAATATATTTTTTAAAAAGATACTTAATGTCTGACACTGCTATTGGCTATGGCTGTTATACAGGGTAACCCCCAAAAATGTATATACACTTTAATAGCTGTTATATCAGTTTTGAAAATGAAATGTATTTCAATAAACAATGCCTTTATAATTATTCAAAATGTATATACACTTTTGGGACACCTTATATATGATAATATCTACATCCATAGTAAATCAACAACTCAGCACATTTCTAAACTCCCGTGTGCTCTTGAGAGGCTTAAACCTAAATGGATGCCTTTCAGAATTTGCTTTATGGAGACAGATTGGATAATCCCAAAATGTGAAAATGAGAATGAAACATGGATGGCCTACAAGGATGTTGTTAGTCTTGACCCTATCCTGGCCCATCTAGAAGTGCTCATTATAAACAAGGCAGTTTCAGGCTCCCCCTCTTCCATGCCCAGTTAGAAAAAAAGTGAGTTAGAAGGTCTTTATATCCTTCCCAAACACACTGATATTGGGCTTGGGAAGAACACCATAGGTCAGCTATCTTTTACAGATATTGTGAGGATGATCAGTCTAGAATCCACCTGATAGTCCTAGGCAGTTGACTATAGCTGGCTATTACTTTATTTTTATAACTCTTAATTCCTGTCTTCCTCCTATCATTTTCTGACCGTGAATGACCCGTGAGGCCTTGGTCTTCACACTGTGCTCTGAACTCTCAGAATTAAATCTCTGATTCATTTCTTCCACCTTGACTTCTCTTTGGATCTAGATTGATGTTGCTCTTTGGTCTCTTGACTTAGTTTTGGATGGTCAATCACCCCATGGATACAGACAATGATACTTTAACCATTAGTGTGTAAGTCAGGATTCTATCAGACAACCAAAAACAGTAGAATATATATATATATGTTAGAGGCCAATTTCATGAATTTGTGCATGAGTGGGGCCCGGCCAGCCTGACCAGGGAGAGGGGACATGGGTAGTTAGCTGGCTTGCCTGCTGGTCAAACTGCTAGTCGAGGGGACAATTTGCATATTAGCCTTTTATTATATAGTATATACAGAGAGTGGCCAGATTATTATGCATTCAGAAATCATAACAATCTGGCCACTCAGTGTGTGTGTGTATATATATATATATTGAATATATGTCTTCTATGTATATATGTATATTTACATATATGATATCATATATATAATAACAAGGATTTGGCTCCCACAACTGTGGAGGTGGGCTAGGAAATTCTGAAATCTGTAGAGCATGCCAACAGGTTGGAAATTCTTGGATAAGAGCTGACACTGTAGTCCACAGGCATAATTTCTTCTTCAGAGAAACCACAGTTTTACTCATAAACCATATAATGTAATTTACCTGCTTAAGATTCCACAGTAACTCCCCATTGCAATTAGATATAAAAGTTTATTAGCATTTTTAATAGGGCCCTATGTACCTAACCTTTGTCTACCTTTTTATAAAAGTACTAGAGGCCCAGGGCATAAAATTCATGCATGGGCATTTGGGGGGTCCCTCAGCCAGGCATACACCCTCTCCAATCTGGGATTCCTCAGTGGGTGTTCTAGTGCTGGTTTAGGCCCAATCCCAGAAGTTGGACATACCTCCAGCAATCCGGTCTGCTGGCTCCTAACTGCTCACATGCCTGCCTGCCTGATTGTACCTAACTGCCTCTGCCTGCCAGCCTGATGACCCACTAACTGCTCCCCTGTCAGCCTGATCACCCCTAACTCTCTCTGCCTCAGCCCCCACCACCTGGCTTTGACTGGAAGGATGTCCAGAATATGTCCAGTCTAATTAACATATTATCCTTTTATCAGTATAGACTATTTTATTTTTTTAATTTATTTTTCAGTTATAGCTGACTTTGCCTTATCTCCTATTGTTTTTCATGTTTTTGTCTCTGGACATGTCAGGCTCTTTCATTTTCAAAACCTTTGCACTGGATATGTTAGCAGCCCAGGAAACACCTCCACATATACTTTCTTGGTTTCTTCCTTGTAATTTTGGGTCTCATCTCAAATGTCACTCTCTCAGAGTGGCCTTTCCTCACAACCAAAGATGCTCTGCCATATTATTCTGTTTATTTTCTTTGTAGAACTCATTGCTATTTTACATTCTTGTTATTTGTTTGATTCCTTGTATTGGTTTGTATTCTGTTACACTTGTAAGCTCTTTTCTGGCATGGCCCTTGACTGTCTTATTGTGTGGTATCACCGCACCTAGGACTATGGTTGGCTTTACCCTCTCCTCCATGCTTTGCTACATAGTTTCCAGAACTATTTTTAATCATCAGAAGAAACAACACTAATTTTCTCTGTATTCTACAGGCAAAATCTGGATGATTTTGATGAGTTTGTAGTACCACCTTCTGAAAGACTAGAGAATCTCCAGAGGAGAATAATCTAAAGAGTGAAAATTTATGAAAAACTTGTATCATATGAAGAACCGGTCATGAAATTTCAATGTTTTATCTGTACAAGAACAGACTGAAGAGAGTAATCTCAGGTTTATCACTAATTATTATTTATTGTCTTGCTCATTTTGTGCTCTCAGGTTTATCACTAATTCTTATTATTTATTGTCTTGCTCATTTCGTGCTCTCTTGTTTTCTTCTTATTTTTTTCATCTTTGTCCAAATTCTCAGCAGAAGAGTAGAGCTTCCTAGGTGATCTTCTGTAATTTAATTTATGCTAGAAACTATGTTTTGAAAGATGCAAATGGCTGGAAAATTCAATTGACTTTCCTTTTATGCAAAGAAAAGGACTGTAGTTAAATGCATTATATTCTTGGATTTCCTAAGCAAACACCATATTGTCTCTTTTATCTCTTGATTTAAATAAAATTAGAGTATTTTTAGCACTACCAGGCATAGAAACATCAAAAGCTCTGGATAAAGTCTCAGTGGAATGTGCTTCCAATTCTTCAAGTAGTTCTCCAAATAATGCTTCCTATTTTCATGCTGAGATAGGTCTTGAGTATTATACCTTGCTGCAGATGTGGCAAGTGTGGATATGTTGTTGAGTCTGTTAGTGTGCCTGTTGTCACTCTGTAGTGCTGTTTTCCTTGTCTTCCAAATGGGGATCCAAAGATCAGTCCAGAGTCCCAGGTTTCTCATACAAACAGTACCATTGATAACCTTCCTTAATAGTCCAGAGTCCTGGATTTCTTTTTTTTTTTTTTTTTGTCTTTAGGAAAAAGCAAGTGGCTTTTATTGGAGAAGAAATACACTGGCACATATACATGCATATGCATAGGATGAGATTTACTTGTACATTTACATATATACATGTATATATTTACTTAACTGCTATACATACATACATATATATGTATACCCATGCATACATGTATTCTTAACAGCTACAGAAAATAAAGAAGAGAAAAATAGGACAATGAGGGCTGAGTGATTTTCTTTTAATTATAAAAAAATCTGTTATTCCTATTTCTGAAACTTATTTTGAATCTGAAATACAAAAACATTGTTTTGTTTCCAGTGTACTTTAATCATCAAAATTCCATCACATAGAAATCATACACATGTTTCTTTGTGTAAAAGGAAATAAATTTTCTTTATAGTTTAAAATAATTTAATATTACATTTCTCAATGCATTTTAAGGACGTTGTGTAAGGAAAAATAAAACTGTAAATTATAAGGCTAAAGCTAATATATTTGCACTTTTATAAAAATAAAACATCCTTTCAGGAAGCCACATCTATGGAGAATATTTTCCACAAAAAGATATATTTTGCAGCTGAAACTCAAAAAGGGAAATGGGACAAGTGCACACGTGTATCTTACTTTATTTAAAATTACATTTAGAAGCAGAGTAAGAAAGAAGAAAGAGCTGGTTTCAGATATACTCGGTATTGGAAAATAAAACAGTGTGCATATGTTTTCTTTATTTTCACATTTCTGCATTTCTTTTTTTGTTTTGTTTTGTTTTGTTTTCCACATTTCTTGTTAGAGCTTTAAGAGCAACTCAGTAGAAGGGAAAAGACTATAAAGACTTATACATTCTATTAAACCCCTTTTGTTTTACTACCTAATGATTTTTTTAATTGATTTTTTGCAGTATAATAGTAGTACATGTTTTCCTTTCCCCCTCCCCCTTATCCTCCCCCCAGCCTCCCCCACCCCCCAGCACATATCCCCAGCTTCCCCCCTCCCTGCCCCAGTGTCTTTCATTCATTGGTTATGTTCATATGCATGCATACAAGTCCTTCCGTTGATCTCCCCCCGCATCTGCCTCCCATCCACCCAAGCCTCCCCCTGTAGCTTGACAGCCTGTTCAAGGCCATCCTGCCTCTATATCAATCACTCTCCCCTGTTTCTTTTCTTCAAAAATATCTTGCCTCTGCATACTAGAAATAATTGTATAAGAACAAAAAGTGTTTCAGTCTCGGTTTCAATGTCCAACTTTTCTGAGTCCCAGTTTCAGTGTCAAATAATTCATTATGTGTATAAGTCAGCAATGGTATCCAGATGGTGGACATATCGTGTCAATGCATGATGCATCCTCTCTGGTTTGGTCCTGGGCTGCCTGCAGACATGCACAGCTGCTGACTGCTAGTATGGCAAGGTGTCGTCAGTGTCCCCCATCTCTGGACCATCCTCATGACTGGAACAGATCCATCAGTTCCTCACCGTCGCAGGAACCCCCATGGTCTTGGAGTTGTTCTCTGAAAACACACAAACACATTCTCGACCAAAAGTTAACAAAGGGATCCTCTATGCAAAATAGACTTGGGATTCTTTTTAATTTTTGCCTAAATGATTTTCCTTTGGCTTATTTTGACACCATGTGTGTTTTTTCATGGGTGTCCTGCTATTGTTTTTACAAATGGAATTTACTTTACTGGAGTAAGAATTTTCTAGATGTATTTTACTTACTCGATATATTTTTTTTTGTCCCTTACATGATATTACCCCGCTGTCCCCTCCCCTTTTTTGATTAATGGGGACTTTTGGAAATTTTCTATTGCAGTCTTGATAATTTTGAATTTTAATTTTTGCACACAAAGTGACTGCTTTAGGTTCTTTGGATGTTAGGCAATTTTACAGTGAGATGAACTACTAATAGATTTTTCAGTTAATGTTTTAGGAAAAGCTTTTTGTCCAGTACACTATAATTTTCTTGAGTATTCTCGTATTTCACTTGGCCAATTTAAATTAATATGAAAACTTGATTACTATTTTCCTGTCAATTTTAATACTCAAGCAGAAATCTTAGTTTACCCTGTGAATACTAGTGGAAAGGAATATTTGCAATTTTGAGTAGGTCCCGAGCATTCCTGGTAATAGACTGAATTTAGATATAGAGCAGCTATTGCTGGCCGAGTCTCTGTCTGCCGCCTGGGTCCCCGTATGAGTTGTGTGTGGGAGGCGAAGCAGCCGTGGGGGTAGGAGACCTCCCTTAGGAAGGTTGAGAATTCAAACCCCTGCAAGGTTTGTGGATGAGGGTCTGTGCCCCACCTCTGTTGACCTTTTAGTTCTCTCCTGTTGGCCCCTCTGCGACTGTGCCTGTCTTAGGTTGTTCCTTCCCTGAGGAATCTTACCCATCTCTGGCTAACCAGCCATCCTCAGGGGCCAAACAGGGTGGTGTGAGGTTCAGTTCTGTCTCCTTTGTAGTCTATGCCCCCTGTGGCCTCCACGTCCAGTACCTGCCTTGGGGTCCCCTCGCCTGCTGGCGGGGTCCCGGTACTGATCACATATCTCGGGGGACCCAAGTTTCTTCTCCAGAGAGGGCCCAGCTCACACCATTGATCGAGATACAGATCCATGGTGCCAGCTGCCCAATGGCTTCAGCCACAGCTCGAACTGAAAACTCTGGCATCAGCTGTGTGTATTTGGATAGTAACAAGACGGTCCCTCTTGGCAGAAAGGGCAAGAAGGGCCAATATAGAATGCTCGGATACCTTCCCAGTGCCTTAATTCCTTCTGAAAGGGATTAATTTCTTTCCTATTCTTTTTTAAGTTGCTGCCCAACATTCAAAGAATTAGTTTGTAAGTTTATTTGGGATAATTGTATAATATGCTGTTGTCAAATATCAAATATTATAATGACATTGTAGAATAATATCATGTAAGGGTATAATGGTGTCATGGGAGGTTAAGCAGGGCCTAGCCTAAGGACTGGTCTCCATAGGATATGACAAGCTCTAGGCCATGTCAATTCAATGTCAGACTAGCTGCCATTTTTTTATAATTTTATATAAACTTTGTCAGGGATGTAAAAAAACAAATCACTTACCTCAGTTCAAGAGTTCAAGTATATTGACTTTTCCACTTACTCTCACCACCTGCCACTTACCCTGAGGTTTGACATTCTGATGGACTTTTCTCAGTCTCTGGATCTATTCTTGTTCATCAGTCTATGTCATTGATTGTATTCCTCAAATGAGTGAGATCATGTGATATTTGTCTTTCTCTGCCTGGCTAATTTCACTTAGCATAATGCTCTCCAAATCCATCCATGTTGTTACAAATGGTAGGAGCTCCTTCTTTTTTTCCGCGGCGTAGTATTCCATTGTGTAAATGTACCATAGTTTTTTGATCCACTCATCTGCTGATGGGCACTTCGGCTGTTTCCAAATCTTAGCTATGGTAAATTGTGCTGCTATGAACATAGGGGTACATATATCCTTTCTAATTCGCCTTTCTAATTTCTTGGGGTATATTCCTAGAAGTGGGATCACTGGGTCGAATGGGAGCTCCATTTTTAGTTTTTTGAGGAATCTCCATACTGTTCTCCACAGTGGCTGTACTAGTCTACAATCCCACCAGCAGTGCACAAGAGTTCCTTTTTCTCCGCATCCTCGCCAGCACTTGTCGTTTGTTGATTTGTTGATGTAAGCCATTCTGATAGGTGTGAGATGGTACCGCATAGTCGTTTTGATTTGCATCTCTCGGATAATTAGTGACTTTGAGCAAGTTTTCATGTGTCTCTGGGCCTTCCTTTTGTCTTCTTTCGTGAAGATTCTATTTAGGTCTGTTGCCCATTTTTTTATTGGATCATTTGTCCTCCTTTTATTGAGTTGGGTGAGTTGCCTGTAGATGCTTGAGATTAAACCTTTATCACGAATAACATTTGCAAATATGTTCTCCCATACAGTGGGTTTTCTTGTTGTTTTGTTGATGGTTTCTTTAGCTGTGCAAAAGCTTTTGATTTTGATGTAGTCCCATTTGTTTATTTTCTCTTTAGCTTCCATTGCCCTCGGAGCAGTATCATCAAAGAAGTTCTTTTGGCATATGTCTGAGATTGTTCTTCCTGTAGATTCCTCTAATATTTTTATGGTTTCCTGTCTTACGTTTAAGTCCTGTATCCATTTTGAGTTTATTTTTGTGTATGGTGTAAGTTGGTGCTCTAGTTTCATTTTTTTGCATGTATCTGTCCAATTTTCCCAACACCATTTATTGAAGAGACTGTCTTGACTCCATTTTATGTTCATGCCTCCTTTGTCAAATATTAATTCAGCATAGTGGATTGGGTTGATATCCGGATTCTCTATTCTATTCCATTGATCTATATTTCTGTTCTTGTGCCAGTACCAGGCTGTTTTAAGAACAGTAGCCTTGTAATACAGCTTGAAATCTGGTATGGAATTCCCACCGACTTTGTGCTTCTTTCTCAGGATTGCTGTGGCTATTCGGGGCCTTTTTTTGTTCCAGATGAATTTTTGGAGAGTTCTTTCTAGGTCTGTGAAATATGCCATTGGTATTTTAATGGGGAGTGCATTAAATTCATAGATTGCTTTGGGTAGTATGGACATTTTAATTATGTTGATTCTCCCAATCCATGAACATGGAATGTTCTTCCACCTGTCTACATCTTCCTCTATCTCTTTTTTCAGTGTCCTGTAGTTTTCCACAAATACATCTTTTACCTCCTTAGTTAAGTTTATTCCTAGGTATCTTAATTTTTTTGGTGGGATGGTAAATGGGATTACTTTTTAAATCTCTCTTTCTGTATGTTCAGTATTAGTGTATAGAAATGCCATAGATTTCTTGGCGTTAATTTTGTATCCTGCTACATTGCTAACTCATTTATTAAGTCTATTAGTTTTTTTATAGAGCCTTTCCGGGTTTTTTATGTACAATATCATGTCATCTGCAAATAAGGATAGCTTAACTTCTTCTTTTCCAATTTGGATGCCTTTTATTTCTTCTTCTTGTCTAATTGCAATGGCTAATACTTCCAGTACTATGTTGAACAGGATGGTGAGAGTGGGCAACCCTGTCTTGTTCCTGTTCTTAGGGGAAATGGTTGTAGTTTTTGCCCATTAAGTATGATGTATGCTGTGGGTTTATCATATATGGCTTTTATTATGTTGAGGTATGATCCTTCTATTCCTACCTTATTGAGAGTTTTTATTAAGAAAGGATGTTGGATTTTGTCAAATGCTTTTTCTGCATCAATTGATATGACTATGTGATTTTTATCTCTCAATTTGTTTATGTGATGTATCACATTTATTGATTTGCGGATATTGTACCATCCTTGCATTCCTGGGATAAATCCTACTTGGTCGTGGTGTATGATCTTTCTGATGTACTGCTGGATCCGATTTGCTAGAATTTTATTGAGGATTTTGGCATCTATATTCATGAGGGATATTGGCCTGTAATTCTCTTTCATTGTGTCGTCTTTATCTGGTTTTGGTATTAGGGTGATGCTAGCTTCATAGAAGGAGTTTGGAAGTTTTCCATCCTCTTGAATTTTCTGGAATAGTCTGAGGAGTATAGGTTTTAGTTCTTCCTTGAATGTTCGGTAAAACTCCCCTGCGAAGCTGTCTGGCCCTGGGCTTTTGTTTGCTGGAAGCTTTATGATGACTGCTTCAATTTCTTCCGCAGTTATTGGTCTATTGAGTTGTTTAGATTCTTCCTGATTGAGTTTTGGGAGGTTATATTTTTCTAGAAACATATCCATTTCCTCCAGGTTGTCCAGTTTGTTGGAGTAGAGTTGTTCATAGTATTTTTTAACAATCCTTTGTATTTCAATGGGGTCTGTTGTTATTTCACCTCTTTCATTTCTGATTTTATTTATTAGAGTCCTCTCTCTTTGCTTCTTGGTGAGTCTGGCTAGAGGTTCATCAATCTTGTTTATCCTTTCAAAGAACCAGCTCTTGGTTTCGTTGATCTTCTGTATTGTTTCTTTGGTCTCTATGTCATTTATTTCTGCTCTGATCTTTACTATTTCCTTCCTTCTGCTTACACTGGGCTTTTCTTGTTGCTTTCTTTCTAATTCTTTGAGTTGTTGGGTTAGATAATTTATTGCCGCTGTTCCTAGTTTTTTGCAGTAGGATTGTAGAGCTATGAACTTCCCTCTCAGAACTGCTTTCACTGTGTCCAATAGATTTTGGATTGTTGTGCTATCATTGTCATTTGTTTCCATGATGTTTTCTATCTCTTCCTTAATCTCTCTAGTAACCCAGTCATAGTTTAATAGCATGCTGTTTAGTCTCCATGTGTTCGATTTCTTTGGATTGTTTCTATTGTAGTTGATTTCCAGCTTTATGCCACTGTGATCTGAGAATATACTTGATATGATTTCTATCTTCTTGAATTTGGAGAGACTTTGCCTATGACCTAATACATGGTCTATCTTTGAGAATGACCCATGGGCACTTGAAAAGAATGTATATTCTGTGGCTTTGGGGTGAAATGATCTGAAGATGTCAATTAATTCCATCTGGTCCAGTGAGTCATTGAGAATTGATGTTTCTTTACTGATTTTTTGTTTAGAGGATCTGTCCAATGGTGATAATGGGGTATTAAAGTCTCCTACTATGATTGTATTGCTGTCTATCTCTCCCTTGATGTCCTCTAGGAGTTTTTGTATATATTTGGGTGCTCCTGTATTGGGTGCGTATATGTTTACAAGAGTTATTTCTTCTTGTTGAATTGCTCCCTTTAGTATTATGAAGTGGCCTTCTTTATCTCTTGTTATGTCCTTCACTTTGAGATCTAATTTGTCAGATATAAGTATGGCTACCCCAGCTTTTTTTTCATTTCCATTCGCCTGAATAACTTTTTTCCAACCTTTCATCCTCAGTCTGTGTACGTCTTTTTTTCGGAGGTGGGTTTCTTGTAGACAGCAGATACATGGGTTGTGTTTTCTTATCCAGTCTATTACCCTATGTCTTTTGATTGGAGCATTTAACCCGTTTACATTTAAAGTTATTACTGATAGGTGCTTATATGTTGCCATTTTTGTTCTTTGCCCCTGTGATCCTTCTTCGCTTCCTATTTCTTTTTACAGCAGATCCTTTAGCATTTCTTGCATTGCTGGTTTGGTGGTGACGAATTCCCTTAGTCCTTTTTTATCTGTGAAGCCCCTGATTTGACCTTCAATTTTGATTGAGAGCCTTGCTGGGTACAGTATTCTAGGATTCAGACCCTTCCTTTGCATGACTTGGTAGATTTCATTCCACTGCCTTCTGGCCTGATATGTTTCTGTTGAGAGATCACTTGTTAGTCTGATGGGTGTTCCTTTGTAGGTGACTTTTTGTCTCTCTCTGGCAGCTTTTAAGATTCTTACTTTGTCATTGGTGTTTGCCAATTTAATTATAAAGTGCCTTGGCGTAGGTCTTTTGGGGTTTATTTTGCTTGGGACTCTGTGAGCTTCTTGGATTTGTGTGGGTTTTTCCTTTCCTATACCAGGAAAGTTTTCTGTCATTATTTCTTCCAACAGGTTTTCTATTCCTTGCTCAGTTTCCTGTCCTTCTGGAAGCCCAATTATACGGATGTTGTTTTGTTTCATGTTGTCCCAAAGTTCTCTTAGGCTCTCCTCCTGCTTTTTAATTTTTTTTTTCTAGTAGCTGCTCTACTTGGTTATTTTTTCCTACCTGGTCTTCTAGCTCACTGATGCGATCCTCTGCTTCTTCTAGTCTACTCTTAATACTTTCTATTGAGTTCTTTACTTCAGCAATGTCACTTTTCATTTCTTCTTGGCTCCTCTTCATTTCTTCATGGCTCTTCATCATTTCTTCCTGGGTCTTCCTCATTTCCTCTTGGTTCTTACTCATATTATCAAATTTGTCTTCCATTCTTTTCAGCCACCTTATGACCATTTCTCTGAATTCTTTCTCTGACAGGTCGTTAACTTCCATTTCGTTTACCTCCTTTTCTGGTGAGCCTTGCTTTTCTTTCATTTGTGGGCTATTTCTTTGTCTTCCCATGCTCTCTCTTCTCTGTGTATGTGGTTATGTAGTTCTCACTCTCCTGCGTTGATTTAAAGGCACAAAATACATTCCAGTCACGAGGACGGTCCAGAGATGGGGGACACTGACGACACCTTGCCATGCTAGCAGTCAGCAGCTGTGCATGTCTGCAGGCAGCCCAGGACCAAACCAGAGAGGATGGATCTTGCATTGACACGATATGTCCACCATCTGGATACCATTGCTGACTTATACACATAATGAACTATTTGACACTGAAACTGGGACTCAGAAAAGTTGGACATTGAAACCGAGACTGAAACACTTTTTGTTCTTATACATTTATTTCTAGTATGCAGAGGCAAGATATTTTTGAAGAAAAGAAACAGGGGAGAGTGATTGATATAGAGGCAGGATGGCCTTGAACAGGCTGTCAAGCTACAGGGGGAGGCTTGGGTGGATGGGAGGCAGATGCGGGGGGAGATCAACGGAAGGACTTGTATGCATGCATATGAACATAACCAATGAATGAAAGACACTGGGGCGGGGAGGGGGGGAAGCTGGGAATATGTGCTGGGGGGTGGGGGAGGCTGGGGGGAGGATAAGGGGGAGGGGGAAAGGAAAACATGTACTACTATTATACTGCAAAAAATCAATAAAAAATAATTTAAAAAAAAAATAAAGGCACAAAATACAACACAACCAGGTGCAACGCACCAGGCACTGAACCGGAATGTAGTCAAAGTAATTGTAATTCCAAATAAAGGTGACCGCCAGAGAAAGGCAAATTCGGTGATAGGTGGGAAAAAAGAAAGAGAACCTCCCCCAGACCCACACAGACACTCACACACCCACACTCACACAAAAAAGAAAGAGACCCCCCACACACACACATACACTCACAAAAAAGAAAGACAGGAATGCCAAAATGATAATGGGAAAAGGGGGAGAAGAAAAAAAAGAAATAAAGGGAGTAAATTATAAATGTGGGGTGAAAACTCCTATAGGACCGCCCTTAATCCCGAACCAAACCTGCAACAAGTACTTGGAGATTGATACAAATTACATACAACTACTAATATCAAGAGAGGTGAGGGAACACAGAAGCAAAAATCTATCTCAAAAACAATGCAGATGAGGACAACAAAACAAGAAACAACACCAAAAATAAAAATAACCCCCCTACAAGACAAACCAAAATAACAGAATAAGCAAATCAATCTCATAAACCTGCTTAAAAAATCAATATAATCAACAGTCAAGTAAACAACAACAACAGGACAGGGCTAAAAACACTTTAAGATAGTGAAGTCAGAGAAGCTAGAGGTATATATGCACTTGGATTAGGTGGTTAGAGATTAGATATATCAGTGGGGTGAAATTTTAACAGGGGGTAAGGGGAAAGAATTAGGTAAATCTAAAGCGGGAAAAGTGTAAGGGAAACAAGGCACTAAATAGGGAAAGGTTAGCCAGAGAGTGGTGGTATAAAGTTGAAGTTGAGGTAGAGTAAAAGATACTAAAGTGTAGATGAAAATAGACTGTATTCCCAAGGTCGAAGAGAAAATATAATCAATTCCCTGTCACATAAGAGTCAATTTGTGATTTGGCCCCTGGGTGGCAGTGTTTCTAGATTGACTTCTGGGTCTATTGGTCCTCTTTATCCTGAACTAAACAATACTGCCTCTCTAATTTTGACTGCTGTTTTAGCAGCCAGAACCCTCCCAAAATCTTCCGGGCTTCCCCCCTCTGTCAGGTCCAAACCGATTGCACTCCAGGGATCAACTCTGCCACCAGCTCCAAGGGCCCTCTCCCACGTTCACCAGCTTCAACAGCCACAGATTCTATTTCAGGTGCACATCTCCAGGTTTTGAGTTCCAAGGTGCAGATCTCCCAGACTGCCAGCCCCCTCAGTTTCGCGCCAAAAGTACCCCCAGGGAAATCTGACCTTTCCGAGCTGGAGTTTAGCACTCCCTGGGCTCTCCAGAGTCCTGGATTTCTTTCTTGAGGATCCTTCCTAAATTGTTAATTTTATTTTAGAAATTTTATTTTATTTTAAATTTATCTTTATTGTTGAAAGTATTACAGATGTCCCTCTTCATCCCCCCCCCCCAACTACCCCCCTCTTCCCCACTACTTCTCCTGCCCGAGTTCTTCACCACACTATTGTCTGTGTTCATGAGTTATGCATATATGCAGATGTGTTATTTAAATTGGATTACTTTTAAATCAGGGAATAATTTAAGTCATGCCCAGAATAGTTTCACTCCTTTGGCATAAATATTGTTTCCAGATCTCTCCAATGAAAATATTATATCTTATTTGGAAATAGTGGCACTCTGGAACACAATATAGAACTTTAATTTTCTCTTATCCTACTGTCCTTTACCTAGAGTTGGTATTACAATTTTGCTAGCATTATAAAAGACATTAAAATGTTATGCGTGGGAAGTTATTTTTGTTGTTCAAAAAGAAGTTTCTCATTAATCATTCATTAAATGGTTTTGGCAGCTATTGGAGATTATTGCTTAGATGCATTGTTTTGCGGAGGGTTGCAAAATGGTGATCTTTTTAATTCATTAATTTCTTCTCTATTTATTAGCAGGACATTTTCTTTTTTAAAATATATATTTTATTGATTTTTTACAGAGAGAAAGAGAGAGGGTTAGAGAATTAGAAACATCATTGAGAGAAAAACATCGACCAGTTGCCTCCTGCACATTCCCTACTGGGGATGTGCCTACAATCAAGGTACATGCCCTTGACTGGAATCAAACCTGGGACCTTTTAGTCTGCAGGCCGATGCAGTATCTACTGAGCTAAACTGGTTAGGGCAGGACAGTTTCTTTAAAAAGGAGCTTCTCACCTGGCTGCTATGATTCAGTGATTGAGCATCAACCTATGAACTAGAGTTCACAGTTTGATTCCTGGTCAGGGCACATGCCCAGGTTAGGTTGCAAAGCTTGATCCTCATTAGGGGTTGTGCAGGAGGCAGCCGATCAATGATTCTCTGTTATTGATGTTTCTAACTCTATCTCTCTCTCTCTCCCTCTCTAAAGTCAATAAAAATCTATTTTTTTTAAAAAGAGCTTTCCCTTATTAGCTACTTGACTATGTTCAAATATAGTCTGCATAGGAAAGTTAAGATAAATACTTGAATATTTCTCTTTACCTTCAATTTTCAGGATAGGGGGTTGCTATCCCAATGACTACCTATGTTGACCAGTGATCTTTGAGTGTGTGTTAATTATGATTTATATATATATATATATATATATATATATATATATATATATATATATATATATATATATAATGCATTGTAGTCATTGTAGGCAGTAGTAGTAGTAGTAGTAGTAGTGATCCATTGAGAGTCCCTTTAGGCTACCTCCTGAGTAGAACTAGAAGTTTCCATTAGATGACTAAACAGGCAAGTAACATCAAGAACATCAAGAGCCACTGTACTGGGATGACTGGAAGGGAAGAGGTGTGGTTGTTGAGAGCCAACACTACTTACCTGGCCTGAGAAAATGTGTTGGACTCACAAAAAAGCCATATAGTTTTCTCTTAGTGATTTGTTACTCCTTTACTTATGACTAAGTGGTTACTTAGATGTCTATGTTAACCTGGTTGCATTTACTCTTCATTAATTTTAGCTCTTTATGAAATTTTACTTCACTAGATACTGATGTCTACCTCACCCCACCATGACACAATGTTGAATAGAACACATAAAAGTGGACATCACTCATCTTCTTTCCAATTTCAAAAAGAACGCTTTCAAGTTTCACCAGAATGTATGAAGTTTGTGTACTCTCTTTATGTACACATACATGCGTACACATATCTATAGATACTTTACCCAAGCAATGATAAAATCTCTAAGCTACAGGAGCTGCTAAGTTTAACTTGGTACTCCATCATACATTCAATTGGTAAAGAGACAATGTGCTAAGTGGATCCAGTCAGTTTTACTTATGACAACAAAGCAAGCTGAGAAGATCAGCATGATGTCAGCCCCCATATTCTTATTCCCATAGAATGGCAATAAATCATAGGGAGAAGATGACAGATGACAGGAGAACTGAGTTGCTCTAGTATGGAGGAACTGTTTCCATATTATATCTAGTTGGTTTTATAACTGGAAGTTATACCTTAAGGAAGGAAAGTCCCACACTTGACCAGAATGAGGGGGTGGGGAATGAGAAATTGTCATCTGGCATCCCTCACAAGATAGGAAGGTGGTGAGAAACAGTCTGCACAATATTAATTATTTTGCTGTGTTCCTGGGAGGGTCACAGGACATTTTACCCAGATTTATGTGAGCTTGCAGTTAACCTTGCCTATGGAGACTATGTGGACATGTGCCAGGTTGTTTGGACATTTGAGCAGAGTCATTCTCCTGTAAACAAGAACAATCAATGAAAATTAAGGGAACCTTTTAAGTGTATTGATACATAGTAATAAAAATATATTTATTTATTACAATACTATCTAATAAAAGAGTAATATGCAAATTTCCCATACCTTCACCACACCCACAAGCCACGCCCACCAGCCAATCAGGAGCAGATTATGCAAATAAACCCTAACCAAGATGGCTGCCACCACTGAGAGCAGGAGGAAGGCTTGGGTTTCCCCGGCAACAGAGGAAGCCAAGCTTTCTGCCTGCCATTGTGGGCATAGGCCTCCACTCAATGTTTACAACATTTCAATTATAAAAGATACAGAAATGGCTGCAACCACTGAGCTGGAGAGAACAGAGGCTTGGGTTTCCCTGGCAACGGAAGAAGCCAAACTTTCAGCCTGCCTTGCTGGCCTAGGCCTCCACTCTAGGTTACAGTTTCAAACAGAAATGGCTGCCGCCATGGAGCGAGCAGAAAGCTTGACTCCACTCCAGGCTACAAAGTTTCAATTGTAGATATAGATTAATTCCAGATACCAGGGCCTCTGCTTGGGTAGCTGGGGACGTGGCCAGCCTGCAAACCTCCACAGGCCCCTCGCCCAGGCTGCCCCTCATCCCAAGGGAACCCCCACCCTAATCTGGGACACTCTTCAGGGCAAACCAGCTGGCCCCCACCCATGCACCAGGCCTCTATCCTATCTAATAAAAGAGTAATTTGCAGATTGGCCATCACTCCAACACACAAGAGGGCTGCTCCCATGTCGTCAAAGATCCTGTCCCCATGTGGACACAAGATGGCCACCATAACATGGCCAGCAGGGGAGGACCGTTGGGAGGTTCTAGGCCCTGCAAGGGAGGGCAGTTGTGGGCAATCAGGCCAGCAGGGGAGGGCAGTTGGGTGCGATCTAGCCTGCAGGGGAGGGCAGTTAGGGGTGACCAGGCAGGCAGAGGAGGGAAGTTGGGGGAAAACAGGCTGGCAGGGGAGCAGTTAGACATCAATTAGGCTGGCAGGGTAGTGGTTAGGGGGTGATTAGGCTGGCAGGCAGAAGCAGTTAGGGGCAGTCAAGGAGGCAGGCAGGTGAGCAGTTTGGAGCCAGCAGTCCTGGATTGTCAGAAGGATGTCTGACATCCCTTGAAGGGGTCCCAGATTGGAGAGGGTGCAGGCTGGGCTAAGGGACATCCCCTGCCCCTCCGTGCATGAATTTCGTGCATCAGACCTCTAGTAAATTATTTTAGTATTTAATGGTTTGGTTGTCAAATTGTGTTCTTTAGAAATGCTCCAGTAATGGTAAATCAGGACTTCACCACTAGAGGGCGGATGACACTCATCATCCATTTGGTCAGTATGGAAAGTTCTTCCTGAGAGTACAAACCTAATTGTCATTAATTCCAGAATGTGTATGAATTTTTTAATTTTTTTTATTTTTTTATCTTGGAAGAGAAAGAGATAGAATGAGGGAAGGAGGGGGGAAGAGAGGGGGAGGGAGAGGGGGAGAGAGAGAGAGAGAGAGGGAGAGAGAGAGAGAGAGAGAGAGAGAGAGAGAGAGAGATTGACATGAGAGAGAAACATTAATAGAAACATGATTGGTTGCCTCCTGCATGCACACTGACTGAGGATTGAACCTGCAGCACGGGTATGTGCCCTGACTTGGAATCGAATCTGCTAACTTTTGGTGTATAAGACAGTGTTCCAACCAACTGAGCCACAACAGCCAGGGCAAAATGCAAATGAAATTTAACTTTAAGTATAATTATTGTGCAATAGTTGTATTAAAGTATTTTCTTCTTTATTTTCTGGATTTTAGATCAAAGAGTAACGCAGTAAACCCCTCAATATACTTAGCCAAGATTTACCAATTGTTAACATATTGCTACATTTGTTTTTTTTATGTATGATTTTTTTTATCCAAAACATTTCAGAATGATTTGTAGACATTATGGCACTTTACCTCGCAGTACTTCAACATGTGCCTCATAAGAACAAGTTCATCATCTTACATTATCATACCTAAAAACTATTACATTGATCTAATATTATCTAATATCTAGTCTTAAATGTCTATGTTGTTTCCATAATGCTTAAATGTCCCAGTTGTTCCCATAATGTCTTTTATAACTGTTTTATGTTCTATTCAGAATCCATTCAAAGATCACTCAATATATTTGGTACCATAATTCTTCTTTATCATATCTTTTCAATTTTCTTTAACCTAGAGCAGTTTCCCTGCCCTTGATTTTTAAAATATGGCAATTCTACACAAATATACAAGTGAACATATGTTTATATATTAAAATTTAATGTGTAATTGTTTACTTCCTCCACCCACTGAGAGTGCAATAATTTAGGCAGACAATGTAACAACCCTAATTATAAATGTTACCCAAGACTGGTGAAATAAAATAAAAAGTATGTCTAAATGCAGCAATTCTATATATTAGGTATAATAAAATTCTATATTGAGATTTTTGCGTTAGTTGTTTATTAGATTATGAACTTTTAGAGAACAAATTGTGTTTTGTTCATTTTAATAATTCCTGCCCCAGTACAGTATTTTGAATATCATGAAACTTATCATATGTTTAGGAACTGAATGAATGGTTCTCTCCCTCTTCTTGATTATAGTGAAATATATGTAACATAAGATTTATAATTTTAACTATTTTAGGTGTACAGTTTAGAGCTATTAAGGACATTCATATTTTCATGTACTATTCTTTTATAATAATTTAAGGGATATATTAATTGCAGAAAAGTTATTAAATAGATAACCAAAAAGAAAAATGATTTAAACTCCTCTCAAATTCTACCTAATGCACAGAAAACTGAGATATTATTACTCTTAACATTTTAGTATATACCCTTCCAGATTACTTTATGTACATTCCTATTCAAATAAGATATACAAGTGAACATATTATATATATTGTACAGTAATCTACTCTTGTTTCCTTAACATATAGTCAGTGTTTTTCATGTTAATATTTATAGATAAATGGGTTGTTTTTTATCTGGTTATATTTCATCTACTTTTTCATGTCATATACCTCCAGTAGACATACTGATGGTTAGGGGTCTTGGTAACAGGACTAAGAATACAGATGAGTCCCATGAATTATCTTTTTCTCTCTCTCTCTGAGCCCAGTGGAAAACAACAATAGGGCCTGGATTTCTAGTTGTGGGTTTATGTGTAATTTGGGAATTGCAGAAGGGGTTAGGATTATTTTTCTAAGTCTTATCATTAGGTCAGGGATCTAATGACAACCTTGCACCAAAGGAAGGAACAAGAACAATGTATGTCATTTGAATGGAATGTCATTTGAAACCAACATCTTCTGGAGAAATGTTATTGAATGCCTGACTCTTTGTATTACTTGCTTAGAGGGAAAAAAAAACAAACAAACTCATATTGAACAACAAAATGTCAATGCTCACTACCAGAGAGAGACTAGACCTTGTCTGACGGGTAGTAGGACCACTGCAGGAAGAATACCATTAATGAGACTGTTGCTAGGAGACGGGAGAGCCAAAAGCCCATGGCATTGTAGGGGTTCCACTGAAAATCAAGACAGTTGAAGTGATTTGAATCAGAGGTTTAGCTACTAAAATCTGTCCTTTGATGAGCATCTACTTTTTAGTGTGTAATGCTTAATATGATTTTATGTTTTTGGAGGAATTTCGAGGCTAATCCCAAGGTATTTCATTTCTTTCCACAGAGATTATCCCTTCTTCAAAGCACAACTCATTTTCAAGTGGCTGCTGCCCCTCCCCCTCTCCCCCCGCCCTTTCTCAGAGCTATAGCCTGGGAACTGGTGCATAGGCAAAGCGCATGCTGCTGGTAAGTAGCCGAGCGTTCTTTTGTAAAATAGATACCCAAAATATGCTTGCTAAAGTAAGTGACATGTTTTAATGGAATAGAATAATACTAAACTGTGTAGGATTTTCAGATTCTAATCAGTAGCATTGGGAAAATGGCTTAATTATATTCTAAATATTTCGCAGTCACTTTTCTAGTTTAAAGCTTGTGTCTTAAATGGTGAGTGAGTTGTCGGAAGAAAATATAGAAATTTCCTCCTTGTGATTCTGGTAAGATATTTCCCAAAATAAGACTTGACGAAGATGTCACTAAAATGAGAAATTGCATTCGGAATGGTATTTCTGCTTTACTGTGTTTGATTAGACTTGACAAAAATGGGTTGTGATTCTAGATGTTCTCAGATCTGATTTCCTTTCACAGTGTGGAGAAAGCAGGAGAAACAATGTTATTTTGCAATGAGGAAAATGATATCTTTTCTTTTTTAATTAATAAAATGATCTGACTGGTATCTGTACAAGAGAGAAAATAAAGAGGGCAGCCTGTAATGTTCAGATTAATTACTTCATGTGTGCGATAAGTGTGTGTAGAATGAGGAAGATCAAAATTTGGTTTTGGGATGAAAAATCATGAAAAATAGATAATGAATTTTATTTTGAAAAGGATTCATTTGCATTTATGGGGGTCAATTTGTATAGTAAAGATAGGATCTTTTCAGTATTCCTTTCTTTGAAAAGGAATGTAAGAAGAATAGCAGAGATTCCTCTCAACAAAGCTGTTTTGTATGTTTCTGAAATGTGTTTGGAAATGTGTATTATGTTTCCTGTTCCATGGAATTTGGTTTCATAGATCTATTCCTGCAAGAAAAAAAGAAAAAAAATAGTTAAAGTGGTGGTTTTTCATTCCTTTGAAATTCCGATTGTTTTGACACTTCAACAGGAAGAAAGGAGAAAAAAGATATATAAATTTTCGAGCTAGATGACAAAGCATCAATCCAGTAAGAAAAACAAGAATGAAAAAGCTTCAAAGAAAGTCCACGAGATGGACCTTTTTTTCAGTCTGAAAATGTCTGCTGGTAGCATGTTTTGCAGGGGGAGCGGGGAGAGTGTGTTGAAGGCGAAGAGAGGCAGTGTTGAACAGAGCACTGCGGCAAAGAGAATGACTGACGCATTCCAGGCACATGTGACCATTTTCTGGTGTAGTGAAGAAAATTTTACAGGAGTCCATCTTGTATAAGAAATTCTATACCAACTAACATGCAAATAATACCATAATTTGTATGTAGTACATAGTAAGTTTGTTTTGCTTGATGCTCTGTCAGTGTATATTAGTACATTTAGTCTTTGCTTTTTATTATCTTCATCTTAAGACTTTCTGTGCTTCCACCACTTTTAGAACACTTATTAAAGTATCTTGTTAAAAATGCTATCTTTTACCTTTATTCATAAAAATATCGTAGTCATTGCAGAAAATTAAGAAAAATCTAAAATGACTATAAAAATTACCCATAATACTATAATGTAGAGATAATTACTATTACCATAATTACTGTTAGTCTCTCTTCTGTTAATGCATGCAAATAAATGCATAGTAAATATATTTATATACAAAATGAAAATCATAGGTACATATAGTTTCCGACCTGCTTTAATCATAAAATGACATATTGGAAGAAATTCCTCATATTTTTAATTTCACAAGAATGTGAGATATTGTGGAGGTATAATCTTCTATCAGATAGGTATTCCACTAATTGTCCAATTATTGAGTGTTTGTGTATATGTGCAACTTTTGCTGTTATAACTTAAGAAATATCTTTCCATATAAATATATTTGTGCTTTTCTGTTTTTCCCTTAGGATAAATTTTTAAATGTGGAATTTCTGGATCAAATGGTATGAACCAATTTGTTTCTTCCCCTTTCCCCAATCCTATACATATTGTCTAATTTATTCATCATATGTGATACAAAGATTATTTTCCAGTTTTTTTTGCCTGTTGATTTTTTAAATAATTTATTTTGCATTAATTTTCATGTCACACGTGCACATTTTAAAATATCTACAACTAGTAAATGTTGGTTTTGTGATTTATTCTTTTCTTTGATGAGTGTATTCACCTATATTTTTCACTAGTCATTACATTGTTTCATTTTCTACAATTAACTTTAATCATCTGGAATTTATTTTGGTATATGTTCAGAAGTAGGGTCTAATTTTGTGTTGTTGTTTTGTTTTTGTTTTTTTCAAATAGGTCACCATTTGTTTCTGCATCATTTCTTGAATAATCCAGCCTTCTTCCACTGATTTGAAATGGCAACAACCGTTCTCTTGCTAGGTAGGGTGTAGCTTTCCATAGGACGGCCATTTTCTTTCTACCTAAGATTATTACATTCCACAACAGTACTCTTACCTTCTGAAAGCATTCCAAAGTATCATGGTCATGCTTATGCTCTCAAGAATTCTAGGCACATTCAGTTTCAGGCAGATGCTGTCAAACAGGATTTTAAAGTAAGTTATTTAAAAATTTTATCAGATTTTTTTTACAAATTAAAATTGAGAAATTTGAATATATAAAACCACTGATCTAGATGTGCTATTCCTCTTAGACACCTGCATTCTAATTTTGTGTTAAAAAAATACCCCTTGGGTTAGTCTTACTCCTAAGATTCTTCCTTCAACCTCTTTTTCGAATCCTCAAGTGCTTGGAGAATTAAAGCTGTCTGGACTCAGTTTCTAGAATTTTCTAAAATGTATTAAGTGTATGAGAAGCAGAAATAATGTTTGCCAGCCTGTTGTTGATAGTATTCTGATCTAGGGGTTTAAAGAAGGTAGAGTGAGTCTCAATCCATGCTACCATTGTCACCATTTTGTTGTGGATAGGGACACACTCCAATGATTCATCTCTTCACTGCCGGTGGAAGGCTCAAGCATAAAACATTGAGTCTTTTAGTGGAAGATGGGATAAGTGTGCTCACAAAAATATTTGACTATTAAAATCATCTGCCACTCACTGTTAACCCTCCACCCCCATCTCTAACACATACTTATTTCTCTATTGACTTCTGAACGGGCCTCTAACCTTTACTGATTTTGAAAGAAAACAAGGGAGCAAGATGGAAGGAGGATGGCTTGCTTACCTTTATTGCAGGGGGCTCTTTAGCTCATAACCACAACCCCAATCATTTATTTGCCACATTAGGCTATGATTTGTTTGTATCTAGAGGCTGGTTTCCTGGCAACAACAGCTTGCTAGAGCTTGCACATTCCCTCCTCTGCAGTGGTGGAATGCAGCTGGGAAGGCAAAGGAGGGGTCTTTGGGACCAGAGTCACTAAAGGAGTTATTCTTCAATCATGATGTCAGTTTTTCTGGGCTAAACTGCCATTATGATTGTATATAGAGCATTGAGTATTTTTAATCCTTGGAAAGTTTTGAGCGACTTCCTTTTTCTTCCTCCCAAATTACCTCTTCTCAGTATGGCCACCAGTTACCATGAAGTCTTCCTAATGTTTCATGTTACTTACTGCATCAGGGGCCTAAGGAAATTCATAATAATGTGAGCACAGGAAATAGACTGCCTGGTTTCAAACCTCCACCAATTACAGTTATACTCTCTGTACCTCAGTTTCCTCAGATATAAAATGTGGACAATAATAGCACTTTTAGAGCATTGTTTGCTAATAATCACCATTGTGTAAGTGTTTGCCATTATTATTTATTGATATTAAAGGAGACTTGCCCTGAAACAGGCTTTCATTGCCATGTACAAACTCACCCTCTAATGCTTACTGGCTAAATCACACAAATACACATTTACCCCTACCTACAGCACACAGACTCTTCCCATGGCAAACAGACACCACAGCAAAACGATTTGGCCCATAGCATGCACACACTTCCCCTATCTTTCAGACCCAGAGGCACACATATTTTCCCCAAGGCAAAAAGACTCACCCAAGGGACACAGAATCACCCTACCATAAATACTCCACCATGACATGTAGAGAATCCTGACATCACAGACTGTCCCCATATTACAAAGACCTTTCCCTGACACACAGTCTCTCTAGAGCACACAGACTCACCCTATAGAACACAGATTCTCCCAAGAGCATACATATTCTCAAGGCAAAAAGGTTTGCCCCCACCGGAACATGGACACATCCTACAGCACACAAATACTCCCCATAGTACACAAACTCTCAGAATATGGATTGTGGCCAAAACCGGTTTTGCTCAGTGGATAAAGCATCGGCCTGCAGACTGAAAGGTCCCAGGTTCTATTCCGGTCAAGGGCATGTTCCTTGGTTGCGGGCACATCCCCAGTAGCGGGTGTGCAAAAGGCAGCTGATCGATGTTTCTCTCTCATCAATGTTTCTGACTTTCCTTCTCCCTTCCTCTCTGTAAAAAATCAATAAAATATATTTTAAAAAAAGAATATGGACTCTGGCCATGGCACATAGACTTCATACAGCACACACATACTCCCCACAGCATATTAGATACTTCTGATATCACAAAGATTCTCCCAATGCCCTACCGACTAAAACCATAGTTGAGATTTTCCTTAGGGCACAGACTCTCCTCTCATCACATTGACCCTCACCAGAGCATACAGACGCCATCTCACAGCATAAAGATTCCTTTCAAACCTGAAGAGTCATCTCATGATTCAGGCTCTTTTGAGCATACAGACCTTCCTCAGGGCACACAGCCTCACACCATATCACACAGACTGTCCCCACAGAACATAGACTTATCCACAATATACAGACTCACACCAGAGCACACTGACTCTCCGAAGAACACAGATCGCCTCCCCAGAACACAGTTCATGGCACAGCCTGAAGACCCACACAGAGAGACATAAAGACTCTCCCACAAAAGATGGACTTGCTCCATGATACACGGATCATTCCAAAAGGACACAAACTTGCCCCAGAGTACACAGATACTGCCCAGATCAAGCAGACTCATTCCACAAACAGATTAAACTCACAGCACAGAAAGTCTCCCTCACAACACAGATTCTCCCAACAACCAAAAAAGTATTCCCACAGAACTCTGTGTCCTACAAACTGAGATGCCTCACAGTCCACAGACTCTTCCTACAGTGTATAGAAACACCCTTTAAACACAAATTGTCTTCACAGGACACAGGCCCTCTCCGGGGAACACATACTCTCCTCACCTCAGGCAGACTGGTCCCAGGATGCATAGCCTCTCCCCAAGACACAGACTTGCTCCACAGCATAAGGACTTAGCCCATGGCACACAGATTAAACCCATAGCACAGAGATTGTTCCCACAGCATTTGACA
The DNA here is from genome assembly GCA_027563665.1 of Antrozous pallidus. Classification (NCBI taxonomy): domain Eukaryota; kingdom Metazoa; phylum Chordata; class Mammalia; order Chiroptera; family Vespertilionidae; genus Antrozous; species Antrozous pallidus. The sequence continues at coordinate 26,508,409 of CM050509.1, read as the reverse complement.
AGATACAACAGTACATCTTACAGCACATATATCTCTTCATGAAGTGAATGTTGTAACACAATACACAGTTTTCCTTCATTACAGCAATTCACTTCACAATAAGCACAGTTATACATTGCAAATACTAGCTCCATGGTGCACTAATTTCACCAATAATATCCAAGTCTTCAACCATATAGTTACCATGCAATGTGCACTGTGGCCCTGTCACAACAAAACACATCCCAAATTCTTCAGACCAACTGCAGTAGACACATCTCAAAATGCACATCACAACATGCCAATTGGTCCTTTGATGGGCAGTTTTGTTCGACAACAGATACAATCCTGCCACAGTACAACCTAATCTATCTCCAAAGTGTTCAGAAATTCCCTTCAGGATACAGGCACAGACGTGATCTATAATACCCTCACTCATCTCACAACATAGATGCAACCTATCCCATACACACATACAAACATTACACAGAACAACATTCCACTCTTATAATGGACAGTTATGTTACAACACATGCCATATAAATTCATTTCACAAAAATGATACTCCTTATGCTGATTACACAGTGTAAACACATTTCAAAACACCTGAAACCATTTGCTCTACAACTTCCACATTTACCTCAAAGCACATAGACTGTGTCCCTATTCACACTGCTTCCCATAAGCAAAATATGCCCATCCATGCACAGAATTCCACCAAAATGCATAGATTCTTCCATCAACATACCTACTTGCTCCACAACACACACAAGTACCACTAAACACTGAGACTCATCCTAAATGTACAGACAAACCCTTTGGGACATAGACTTGACTAGCCCCACAACATAATCATCACCACAACACTAAAAATTTACAGGCATGACTGTAAACATAGACTTCTGCAATGCAGACACACAATACACATTACAATGCAATACAAAGAGCTCCATCATAGTTTGCAGATATGCTTTATCATACTATTAAGCTACAACCCTTGCTTACAACAAATACACACTTGTGTAATGGTTAAGGGTAAGACTTCTGGACCCATACTACCTAGGTTTGAATCCAGGTTTCATTCCTTTCTAATCATATCACATTGGGTAAATATATATATATATATATATATATATATATATATATATATCTGTGTTTTAGTTTGCTCATCTGTAGAACAATAATAACAATAGTATCTACCCAAAAGGGTTATTGTGTATTAAATAAGATATGTTAAGTACTTAGTGAAGTTCCTGGCACATGGGAACTATTACTGTTACCCCGCCACCACCATTACTACTAAAGGGAAAAGGGCCTACCTCAAATACCTAGAATCATGTGACAGCAGAAAGATTCACCACATGATACAGAGACTAGCCCAAGAACATCTAGAAACAGTCTACAGCATACAAACACCCCACCACAACACCCAAACACCATACAGAATCCTAAACCAGATGCCACTCACAACACACTGAACTATATCACAATTTAAAAGTTGGCTAAAAATTGCACAGGCTTGCTCCATAATACACACTCATTCCACAATGTCCAGACTGCATGCACAACATCCAGCCACATCCCACAAGACACAAGCTCACAACACAGCACACACATATATACATGTACCCTACAACTAAACAATAAGCCCTAATTATACAAACATCCTACAAAACGCTAATTTTGTCACATAATATGTGGACATATCTACTATTCTCAAACATGCTCCTGAATATATAACACTTGTACTATGATACTGACTCATCCTGCAACACACATACTCACCCAGTAATTCAGGGGTGCCCATGATGCAGACTTACCACAATAGATAGACTCATCCAAAGACACGTAGACAAGCTCTACAGTACATCAACTTGCTACAAAATAGCTTAGCAGGTACAGACATACCCTATACAGTGCATGGGACTGCATTATAACAAACAGACTATGTCCTCAACCTAAGGCCTTTCCCCATAAACTAAGTTTTGCTTCAGGAATACAAAGAATACTCCATGACAGTACATCTCCCAAAACACCTAGAGGTATGTTCATACGTACAGAGAAGCTTCACAGTGTTTACCATTACATAACATGCACCCTCACTTCACAATATACAAACTCATCCTTCCCTCAAATGCTCATTGGCCTCTAATGCGCAGACATGCCCCATAACACAAACACACTTTTCATGAGCACAAACAGACCCAAAATGCACAGACATACTCCACATCAACACACATACACACCTTTTACTCTACAACAATAGAGACATCCTACAATGCACCCCCAATGAAGCAATTAGCCTCTGCTTTAAAGGAAAGCTGTGTGGTGATGTGGTTCTGTGAGCTGTTGGAGAATCCTATATCTTACTTGGAGATCCCTAAAACATATACACATTTCCCACAGCAAACATGGTTCCCTGGTAACTAACAGAATTGCATCACAATCTACAAACTTCTATAAAGCACGGACCCAGACAACAATACCCAGTCTCATTCCATAAAGCATAGAGACATGTCATAACCCAGAGTCTAGACTCACAACAAGGAAACATACCTTTCAAAATATGTATTCTTGTAAACACAAAATTCTCCAACAGCTCACAGAACCACATCACACAACATTAGAGCGGAGGCTTTACATACAACTTACAGTGATGGTCACAATAGAAAGTCTAGCCACACATTGCAAATATTAGGATCTCAACACCTATACATAGCCCATGAGGCCCAAAGACATGCCTAAAGATATGCACAGCACCCCAAACCAAAGGGTCAGTATAGATTGTGGTTAAAAGCTTACACTTAGGTTTCAGTTTTTCTGGATTCTAATGCCACATGTATTATTTACTAACTAAAGGCCTGGTGCACAAAATTCCTGCACAGGAGGTGGGGGATGTCCCTCAGCCCAGCCTGCACCTTCTCCAATCTGGGACCCCTCAAGGGCAGTCAGACATCCTTCTCACAATCCAGGGCTGCTGGCTCCAAACTGCTCACCTGCCTGCCTCCCTGATTGCCCCTAATCACTTCTGCCTGCCAGCCTGATCAGCCCCTAACCACTACCCTGCCAGTCTAATTGATGTCTAACTGCTCCCCTGCCAACCTGTTTGCCCCCATCTTCCCTCCTCCGCTGGCCTGGTCACCCCTAACTGCCTTCCCTTACAGGCTTGATCACCCACAACTGCCCTCTTGCAGGCCTGGTCCCTCCCAACTGCCTTCCCCTGCTGACCTGATCGCCCGCAACTGCCCTCCCTTGCAGGCCTGGAACCTCCCAACAGCCCTCCCCTGCTGGCCACCTTGTGGTGGCCTTCTTGTGTCCACATGGGGGCAGGATCTTTGACCACATGAGGGCAGCCGTCTTGTGTGTTGAAGTGATGGTCAATCTGCAAATTACTCTTTTATTAGATAAGATAGAGGCCTGGTGCATGGGTGGGGGCCAGCTGGTTTGCCCTGAAGAGTGTCCCTGATCAGGGTGGGAGTTCCCTTGAGGCGTGGGGCGACCTGGGAGAGGGGCCTATGGTGGTTTGCAGGCTGGCCACACACCCCAGTGACCCAAGAGGAGGCCCTGGGATCTGAGATTAATTTATGTTCTACAATTGAAACTTTGTAGCCTGGAGTGGAGCCAAGCCTTCTGCTTGCTCCATGGTGACAGGCATTTCTGTTTGGGTTTATTTAAGTTCTATAATTGAAACTTTGTAGCCTAGAGTGGAGGCTTAGGTTCTAGGGCTACAGAAGCGTGGCTTCCTCCATCACCTGGGCAACCCTAGCCTCTACTCTCTCTAGATCCGTGGCTGCCACCATTTCTGTTGGGATGTATCTTCTATTATTGAAACTTTGTAGCATTGAGTGAAGACCTAGGCCAGCAAGGGCAGGCAGAAAGCTTGGCTTCCTCCATTGCTGGGGAAACCCAAGCCTCCATCCAGCTCTCAGTGGCCTCAGCCATCTTGGTTGGGGTTTATTTGCTGCTGACGGGCTTATGGGTGTGGCTTGATCAGAGCTACGGTCAGTTTGCATATTACTCTTTTATTAAATAGGATTATGTGAACTTTGAAAGGTTTCTTAACCTCTCTGTGCCTTATTTTCCTCAGATAGAAATGGGAATAATAATGGTACTTTTAGAATTATTAAGAGGAATAAATGAGTGAATGCCTTATGAGGTGTTTAGAACAGTTCTTGGCACAGAGTTGGTGTTATCCATATTAACTGATCTTGTTGTTGTTGCTGTTATTGTTGTTTCTACATGTGGAACTGGACCATTATGGTAAGACTCAACCTAAAATAATTAGAATTTACTGCCAGCAAAGGGTATACCCCGATAAAGCAAAGAATCACATCACAGCTCAAACTCTTACCACTCTTTCCTTACAATTACCATGTTGACTATACTTAGCTCACAACACCACAAGCAAGTGCCACACAGCCTCTGCAACACCTAGACTCACACTCAAAACCTACACACATATTACAATGAAGAAACATATCTGTGATACAGAAACATTAATGCAAAGACTCATCCCATTCAACTGCATCCTATCCTATATATCATGCTTGACAGAACACTTACTCATCACAGATTACATTGGCCACACAACACAAAGCACTCACTTTAAGTGCCCTAGAAACAATCTACAAGGCATATACATCTTCAACACACAGGATTGTATCACACCATCCATATCAAAACCCACAAAAATTAGCTCTACACTCCAAATTTCCCACAGTGCACAAACTTGCCACATAATACAGGCAATCTATCCACAAGATCCAGACTTGTTCCACAGCACACATGCTAGTCCCATACCACATAGATTAGTCTATTCCCCACAAATATGATTGATCAATGTACAAAGACACCGACAAAGTAGACATACCAAAGAGGTCACACAGCACACATCTTCAGCTCCACACAGTGATGACTTAACACCAAACATCTAGAATCAATCCAGTAAAAATCTTCATTTCACAATACCAAGACTTGTCTTACAAAATAAAAATAAAATAACAACACCCTGTAATATACAGACCTGATACATACCTCAACATGCCCTATAATGTACAGACCCAATGCAGACTCCTCCCACTAAGTAGCAAATAGCATCACAACATGCCATCTTGCCTCACAGTGTACAGTCTAGCCTCATAATACCTGGGTATAATTTACAATGAACATGCATCTACACAACCCACAGCCCCCAAGGGAACAGAATTACATCACAATGCAGAGGCCCCAAGAATTTTCAGCTGTCCCTGCATAAATTCCTAAGAGATATACAGGAACCATAAAACTCAAATACAACCACAGGCTTATCTCACAATCTAAAGACATGCCCCATGATGAATAAACATCTCCCACAACACAATTCACTGTCTGCATTGCCTACACTCACATTAGAAGATCTAGAGTCAACTCACTGCTCACAGACCACCCTACAACCCACAAATATGACACACAACAAACAGACATGCCTCTAAAAGTATGTGCACAACCACTACCCACAAGCTTAAACCATAATCACAAAATAATAACAGCTGAAAACAGTGTAGCTCAGTGGATAGAGCGTCAGCCTGTGGACTGAGAGGTCCCGGGTTCGATTCCGGTCAGGGGCATATACCTTGGTTGCGGGCACATCCTCACAGGTGGGTGTGCAGGAGGCAGCTGGTCGATGTTTCTCTCTCATCGATGTTTTTGACTTTCTGTCCCTCTCCCTTCCTCTCTGTAAAAAATCAATAAAATATATTAAAAAAATAATAACATAATGCTAAGGAATGCTCCACAAAGCTAAAACTGACACACAATATACACACTTCATGCAGCAAGGTCATGCTTCACAATACCAAGTATAAGCCCCAACAAAACACAGATAAAACCCATAACGCATAGACCTCTTATAACAAGAGATATACCATAGAACACACAGACTCTGCTAACATGCATGGGTTGGAATCACAATGCACAGACTCACGCTATAAAACTGATTTGCTCCACAATAGACACAATTGCTCCACAATGAAAACACTAGAACCAATACCCAGGTTTACTGCACAGTATTTCCCCCCACTTCCCCACTACTCAAGAGGCCCATAATGCATAGATATGCACCCAAATACCCAGACTTGCCAAGCCACACATGAGCATGGTATATTGCATTGTCATTAACTACAATGCAGACAGATGTCAAATTACTCATATGCAATACAAACATGTCTCATAAACACATTTAATCATCCATAATGCACTGACTTATTCCATGAAACACTGGCTTATTCCTCTCAGTTTGATCCAGTACCACAATCCATAGAGTTTTCCTGAAACACAAAGGCATTTCCTAGGATGCAAAGACATGTGCCATAACATTCAGAATCACAATCCACAATACCCAGAAACTTCATAATATTAAAGCACAGACTGAAATTCGTAGCACACAAACTTGCCTAAAAAGCACATAGCTGCACCACAGTGCACAGACATGCCCTACAACAGAGAAGTGCCTCAAATACACCATTACCTTTCAGTACAAACACCTGGCTTATGGAGAAAATAGAAGTAACAAAGCACCTAGACCTGTTCTGCAGCACAAAGACAAATCCTGCAATGCCTATCCACAGTTCTTACTCAGACTCATCCCACCAACTGTGAGCCCATTGTACAACATAAATTGTAAAAAGGCCAATGCACAAATGTGCAACACAGACTCTTCCTAGAAAGCACAGAATCATATCTCAAAGTGTCAATATGATCCACAATGAACAGTATCAAATCACAATGGGGAAACACATCTCATGTCACAAGACTCTTTCTACAGTGTAGAAACATGCTCCAACATATATCCCTTCTCATAACATGGTCATCTAGACTTTCTTTACAATTCCTAGATGCAGTGCCAAGACACTGCCCACCACTCAGACCCACACCAAAGTACACAAAACAAACCCCGAGCATACAGATTCCCCATATATATAAGGTCAACTTATGACACATAAATGTGCCACAAAATACTCAAAGTAGACACAAAACTCATACACACACACACACACACACACACACACACACACACACATCTCTCAGTACAAAGACTGACTCTAGAACACTTATGGTCAATGATACCACTTAACCATCTCTTCCCAAGAAGACATAGAATAGTATCACAACATACAGTCTGTCCTACAATATATAGAACTATCCCACAGTTAACTCACTCCTTGGTGCATAAATTTGCCCAAGCAATGCACACACATATACTACAACATGTAGAAACACTCTACAATGTAGAGACTTGCCCCCAGATGTATACAACATTGCACAACACAGAGGATTCCATTGCAGCCTATTAGCTTACTATTCAAGACATAAATTAGTTTAACACACACTTTGCCTTACACTACACTAGCTCCAAATTCCAGACTTGTACCAAAACAAACAGATTGGGCCCAGAGTCTCAAACTCACAGTATAACACACAGGCTCTAAAAATAGCTTCAAATTAATACTATAACATGAAAACTTGTCCCATAGAAACACCCTTACCAAGCTTATGGTTGCCCTGCAATGGATATAAAGAAACAACAGCACTCAAATTCAGATTTCACCTTTTTGAGGTGTCCTACAATGTATAGAATTGCATCATAATGCACATCTCTGACCAACAACTGAGAGACCTACCCCAGACAACAATTCACCTGTCCACACACCACACAATTCCCAAATTTGCACCAAACCTTCACACTCAGCCCAAAATAACAAAACTCAGCCTGCATGAAACAAACCATAACACATACATTAACCCTCACATAGCATCAATTCACAACTCACATTTCTCCCACAAGGCCCAGACATACATTACAATGTGCAGACACCAGTCACAACTTAGACACTCTCAAAACAATGCACAGAATGCAATAACATTACAGTCTTCTCCATACAATGTTCAAATTAATTTTATAGTACTTCATATTGCAAAAAACATACATTCATTCCAAAACACATAGCTTCCCTCACAACTCCTGTATACATAACAATACATCCCACAATACATAAATACGCTTCATAAGATATACTCTACAGAAACACACACTATTACATAACAGCTTACAAAAATTTCTAAAAACATCCACTCAACAATGAATGAACCAATTAATAATGTCTGGTCACATCTTCGAACACATAGACTCACCCTCTCCTCCACCAGCATAGACTTATCCAGTAGCTCTAAAACATGCCACAGAAAAATAGATTTGCCCCACAATGTGTAGAATTTTACACCACTTCCAAATTTATCATACAATTCATAAACGTTCACCCCTGCAAACAGGGTTATCACACAACGCAGAGACTCATTCACAAAGCAAATAATTAACTCAGAGTACACTACAACCACCAGATATGCCTCCAAATACACAAAAGTGCAGCACACCAAGAAACAACCCACGACATGCATATGAGCCTTACAATGCCAATTTCTTCCATAACTCTATACTCATTTCTCAATATCTAGATCAACTTGGACTGTCACACATTCCCCATGACATAAGACTCCAATAACAGCACATGGAATTACATCACAATGCACAAATTTATATTACGAGATAAAAATTCTCCAAAAAATGCCAAGACTTGCTCCATAGTAGTCATCCAATATTACTATTACACATAGGTTTGCATCAAAACTCAGTCTTATACCATATACTACAGAAATGCCTCATAATGCTTACAATACACTTACAATGAACAGGATTGCCCCACAATGCCCAGACTTACCTTATAATATTGAGATATGCCCTATAACATAGAGAGGTAAGTTCCACAATGCAAAAATCACCCTATAATACACAGCCTTACTCTACAATGTAAACTCACCCCACTATAGTAAGAACTGACCACAGACATCCAGCCACACTCCAAAATTCAGTCTAGCCACTAAGATATGTCTTATAATGCATAAATTATCTCAGCAATATATTCACATATCTATCTTACTATAGATAGATATACCCCATGACAGAAAGGTTTCTACCACAAACACAAAATTTCATTCTGATACACAGATTCACCCCAACACACACATGATCTCTCTACAAGGCAAATACCTTACAAAGAAAACTTGTGTTCCCAGCACCCAAAATTGTCATAGGACACACAGGCTTGCCCCACAGGATGAAGGCAGACTCCATAGTGCACATTTATGTTCTTCACCAGAAATGCTTTACAATACAGCCTTGCACCACAAGTCACACATGACCTACAACCCAGATATAGTCTATGGTGCACATACTCACCCCCACAATACCTTGGTAGACCTTCCAATGAAAAGATGCATCCTACATTTTACAAAATCCCTTGAAAATACATAGGTACTCCCAACAGTCCCAAAATGACCACATCAAGCTCAGAATTTCTCCAAATGCAAATTCATTTTTTAACTTTTATTATTGACACTATTACTCCAAATCACCTAGAATCAAATAACAACATACAAACTTAACTCATATAAAGTTCTCCCCACACGCACTAACATGCTCCTCCATATTCAGACTCTCCTACATGCACAAAGTATCATTATATCATCACCCCACAAAATCAATACATGACCCACATTACTATAGACAAGCCTCATGATATACACACTTGCCACACACTATTAAGAGGCACCCTGTGAAAAAAAAGAGGCACCCTGTGATTTACAGCCATGTCCTACCACACAAACTCACCCCATACAAAAAATAATCACCCAACATGAAGATCCCAAACTCAAGACATGCTCAGTTACACAATGACATATTATACAACACAGAATTATACCATAAAGCAGATATTTCTTACTGTACACAGAGTGATCCCACAGAACAAATACAAGCTCTCTGTCATCCATACTTTCCCCTAATAAGCCACACTCTTTTGACATCAGGACACATCCAATACAACAACCAGAATTAGGTTATATAATGCAAGCTTGCACCATAATGCACAACATTGGACCACAACCTTCTGAAATACCATACTATGGCACAGCCCCACACCCAACAGACTTTTAAAACACACTTAAAATTTTAAAAAAAACTCACATAGATTTCCTATAAAGCACAGACATACCCTAAAATACAAAGACTGCCCCTATGACACAGTGATTTACTATAGAATCTCAAGAATCAACCTTTGACACACAGTCTCATCCCATCAATCCATAATATATCCCACAATGTACAGACTGCTATTATAGACCACAATATCTAGGCATGCCCTACAATTTGAGGACATGTTCCACAATCCATAGATATCCCTGACAGCATATCTAAAAATCAGTCATAAAATAAATAACACTAAATCACTCCCACCAAACAGTTACTCGAAACCAGATGCTCAAGACCTATAGGACCAATAACTCATAGAGACAACCCATCATGCACAGCTTTACCTCACACCCCCTAGCTATACCTCCCTTAATGTAGAGAACAACCTCACAGTGTACACAAGAGTCATACTATTGATAGTCTGACACCACAAGAAACTCATTAACAGGACCTACAGTTTACGTACACATGTAACTCATACATTTGCTTCATAACCCCTAGATCCACTTTCATTTAGACATACTCACCCCACAATATAAGACTCGTCACCCCAAAAATCATAGGTTCAATCCACAATACAAGGACACTTCCCTTATAACAAAAAGATTTTCTCTTCTTTGCTCAGACTCACCTCATCTCACCTGACTCACCCCAGAACATCTAACCTTACATCTAACTACTCAGAGACATGCTACCTAACCCAGAAACTAGCCCAGAAGACTGGGACTCACTCTCATGGTTCTCACAGACTCATACTACTACATACACAGGGAGGCATAATCCACCAACACACATTCATCCCACAACATACAGATTTGTCCATAACTTTACAGACATCCTTAATAATACCAAATATTGCTACATAATACTCAGAAAGTTTACAAGACCAAGAAAGGCAAATATATATATATATATATATATATATATATATATATATATACACACACACACACACACACACACACACACACACACACACACACACATACACTCACTCTAGAACATTTAGATTTACTTCTGAGGTTCACACTCTAACACATTCAATCTTCAACAATATGCTGCTCCATAGGATACGAACTGAGGACTGACATGGTCACATAGAGCTTTGGCAAGTGACTTACTTCACTTTTTTGAGTCTGTATACCCATTTGTAAACATGGTGAAATACTTCCTTTTGGGCAATTTGGAGAATTAAATGAGACGATTTCTGCAAAGAATCAAGGTTCAGAACAGTCTTCGGAGGCAGACATTCCTGCTCCAAGGCTTGGCTCCAACACTTATTGGTACTGGGATCTAGGCCCATATGATAGTAGAAATGGCCAGTAGTAGAGGAGACAGAATATGGATTCAGTGTCAGTCATGTCTGGTTTTTAATTCTGCCTCTGCCAATAATTGGCCATGTGATACACCCAATGCACTATAACTCTCTGATCCTAGTCCCCATTTATAAATGGGATGGCACTAGTTTCTGTATCCTAAGATAGAAAGTAGAAGAAATTTTGGAGCCCTTTATAATAAGCATGCCTGAGGAAACAGGTGGAAGGAAACAGTATTGGGCCCTACCTAGGGCCAAAGATGGAAAGGAAGATAGGTATGTGACAGGGTTTACAATCATGGCAGTGGGATTTGAAGATCTAAGCACAGACCTGCTTTCTTTGCTTAGATTATGAAAAATCCTATGTAATTAGGGCATAGTCATCATCTTCAATAATTAACATTTTTTAAAGGAGGCTGTCTTTTAATGTCTATTTTCTTGGCTACTTCAAAAATAGGAAGAAAAGCCAAAACCAGTTTTGCTCAGTGGATAGAGCATCGGCCTGTGGACTGAAAGGTCCCTGGTTCAATTCAGGTCAAGGGCATGTACCTTGGTTGCAGGTACATTCCCAGTAGGGGTGTGCAGGAGGCAGCTTATCGATGTTTCTCTTTCATCAGTGTTTCTGACTTTCTATCCCTCTTCCTTTCTCTCTGTAAAAAATCAATAAAATATATTTTTTTAAAAAAGAAGAAGAAGAAAATCTTGACCCCATTCTGGCTGGCTGTATTGTAGAAAAGCAGCTTGTAAATGACCATAAGTCTGTTCAGAAGAAAGTGCTCACACCTACACACAGATATTCATCATAGATGAGAACATACACAACAGAATATATATGCACATGCAATGTCACAGATGTTCATACTGACATAGACCCACAGGTATGCCATAATCATATAGACCATACATTCTTAAAGCCATAACCAAGGATATTTGTTTGCACAATACAAACATAACATCCAGAGTCCTAGCAGGTGTGATTTCATGTGTACATGGATATACATATGTATACATAGAGTAACACACAAATGCCCTCAGTTATGTGTGTAGACACAGAGCAACATATAGTTATAAATATACACTCCATATTTGTACAGACCAGAGAAGCACACAAAGATGTGTATATGTCATCCAGACAATGTGTTTACTGATTCATAACCTCAAAGACGCAAAAAAATCCAGGTGCACACACACAGGATAGAAAAACCTACAGATGCTTCTGGAGGCTCATGAGGCACATTGTGAGGCACCCCCAGACATTTATGCAGAAATGTAAACTAGTATACCCAAACCCACACAAGCACACGTTTGTTTATATGTGTGCATATATTCGCATAGACCTGCATAGAGTCCTTCGTATGCAGAAACAGGTGTGTATTTATTGATTTGCAGAGACACAGACACATTTACACAAACACGGAAACAGGGATTCATTCAGAAGTAGATACATGAGTTTTAAGCTTGTACTTAGTGGATCATGCTCCCAGAGTCAGGTGCCAGATGTACCCCCACACAAATACACAACATCCTCATTATATAAAAGTAAAGGATATACACATATATCTACAGTCAATGCGGTCCTAGACACACTAAAAATGCAGGCATATTCAAAGGGACTCAAATGCATAGATGCACAGATATGCACCCTTACATGTCAACATGCACAATTGGCACGCTTACTTTCTCTCTCTCTCTCTCTCTCTCTCTCTCTCTCTCACACACACACACACACACACACACACACACACACACACACACACTGATCTACAAATGTACTGCTATGCTCATATAGCACTCAATCCTAAATGTACATTAAATATATGAATGTGCACACATATACACCTGCCAACATAAGCATATACATATATACATGGACTTAATTATGCTCAAACAGAAACAGACTCTATGTAGACTCGTGTAGATTTATAAATATGAAAATATAAACATTCAATCATATATACAAGGACACATGAGTAAATACTTTTTCAAAGGAAGCTGTGACTTTTAATGTATGTTTTTAATAGCCTCTTAAAGAGGAAATGAGAGTTATTAAGCTCCCTCTGATGACTGTATTTAAGCAAATGTGGAAATTACCAGAAAGTTTTCTAGCAGGTCTGGAGAGCACATGTTGTGTGATCATGCACACACACTTCCACATGCACAGATTCACAGGCATAGAATCACAGGAAAAAATATAAACATGCATAAGTATATATAGAAAGATACATAGAGACACACACGCACACATACACTGAAACATCACATAGTACAATATTAAAGCTCATGATTATTGAATTTGAAAACAAAAAAAACCAAACCTGTATTTACATCCCAGCTTCAGCACTTACTAGCTCAATGATTTGGGGCCATTCTTTTGCTTTCTTACCTGTAAAATGGGGGGATGGGGGATTATATTAGCACTTACCTCTTAGAACTATTTGAAGATTCAGGGAAATGAAGGGCTTAGCCTCATGTTTGGAATGTCATGGATGCTATTGTTGCTATTGCTTTTTTAATTTTGCTAGAGCTGAAGTTCTTAGCTGGATAGGTTTTGGTTTTGTGGTCAAAGTGCATGTTTATATCATAGAGATGTATTAATTAATACTATTCATAAATGATATTAATAAAAAATATATTAACTTCATAGACAAGGCCATTTCTGAAATTTTCAGAGATTATAAGGGCTTATTACTGTCCCCATCAAATGGAAAGACCTAAAGTAAATACTTCCTGCTGTTGGTGTTTGTGTGTTGTGATTGTCACTATTGTTTCTATCCTTTACCTTTTTGCAGGAGGAGATGGAAGATTTGAGTGAACCAGTGGAAGACAGGAAAGAGGGCTTCCCTCCCAGGGCATATTTGCCGCCTAGTGACCATATCAAGTAAGTACAGTATTTGTGGATTGCTCAGAAACATTCTTAAAATTTTACCTATTGAAAAGTTGCATAACCTCCTTGCCAAATAAGCTAGTTTACAAGTAATAGTGATTTCTGCTATATGCAGAAACTAAAAATAGTTATAACATAAAAATAGAACTTTCTTTCTAAATTTCATACACCCCCTCATCCCTGGTAAAATTTTCTCTAGAATTTATTGAAACTGTGGTCTATAGCAGTGGTCTTCATACTTTCTAATTATAGGCCACCTAAAATAATTTCGAGAAGCTAGCTGTCCCATCATACATCTCTAAGTTAGCATCTGAGATTTATTATCATAAATGTAATTATTTGTTGCTGTTATTTCCAGCATATTATAAATATTTTTGCTTTTAAATAACATGAATTAATCACATTTACATGATCCAATGAACTAAAATGACCATAGTAACTTGATACTCATCATTGCTGGTTTAAAAGAAAAAAAATACAGAAAAACCAATAAATAAAAAATTTACATGATTGCATTGTCTCCTTGAAATTGCCATTCCATTCAACTTCTCATACATAATTTATCCTAATGTAATATAATTTTATGCTTAAAGGCCTTTTATTTTCACCATATCATAAATCACTGTAAGAAATTTATATAGTTTGAAACAATTTCCTATAACTCTAAGCCTCTGAGTATTTTTATAATTGAATCAGAAGTAGTATTCAGTTTATTAGGCCAGTATAAAATACTATGTATTTTGATAAGTAATTATTTAAAATAAAAAAAAACTAGAATTTGATTGGAAATGCATTCCTTAAGTTCATGATTGTTTATTTTTCCCCAAATTAGTTCATGATTCTGAGGATGCCTTTTACTTTACTTCTAATGAGACAGAGGACAGTATATTTTTTTCTTATTTTTCACTATTATAGATATAAAAATTCAGAAAACTTTGTTCCCATAAATAAATAGGAAGAATGAAATCAGGGCCCAAGTTATGGGTCAGAATCACACAGTGACCTGCCATCAAAAATTATTTTTAATTATTTAAATTATTTAATTTAAAATGTTAGTTTTTAACTGACATTTTGGTTAGAGTTACCTTGGATAACATGAAAGCAAAGAAGCCCCAATATATAAAAGGATTTGTTGATTAGTCACTGATTTCTGATTTTCTAGGAATTCTACCAAAATGACCTTAATAAGATTTTGAAAATAACTATTATGTGTCATACTTTCATTTTGAGGCATTATTTTTAATCCAGTATACTTATAAAAGGTTGAGAAATTAAAAATACTTAATGTCTTAGCCAATATAATAATTTTGATAAAATGACTTTAATTCATTATATCATTTAAATATAAAGCTCCATGGCCACAGATTTGGATCATCATTTTATATGAAATATTTGTATATAAATTAATTGGCAAAGGCAATGTTTATATCAAGATAATCAGCCAGATCATCTTTACCTTCAGAAAAAGTATCTGACTTCATTTTCAATGTAAAAAAAAAAAAGAATTACTATGCATTCTGAGGAGCATTGTTAAAACCATGGAGAAATCAGTTATGGGAGATCTCTGTTAAAAAGTTAATGAACAGCCGAAACCGGTTTGGCTCAGTGGTAGAGCGTTGGCCTTTGGACCGAAAGGTCCCGGGTTCGATTCCGGTCAAGGGCATGTACCTTGGCTGCGGGCACATCTCCAGTAGGGGGTGTGCAAGAGGCAGCTGATCGATGTTTCTCTCTCATCGATGTTTCTGACTTTCTATCCCTCTCTCTTCCTCTCTGTAAAAAATCAATAAAATATATATTTTTTAAAAAGTTAATGAACAAACTTAGAAGATTAAAATTTTAATCATATTTCAAAAGAAAACCCCAAAAAATAAATAAATCCAGAAATTAAATAACAATTTTGTTTCTCATATATTATGTAGCCAGCATTTAATTCATGTATAAAACAAAGAATTTGATGACAGGCATAGTTTTCCTTTGATAAAAGAATACCCTTGTTGTTAGAACTCTATTGCTTGGTTTCTGGAAATAATTAAGAATCATGTACAGGAGTGGGCAAAAGTAGGTTAACAGTTGTAATACAAATAAAAGCATAATTAACAAATAGTAATACAAGAATAAACTCTGTGTTTCAACATATTCACAGTTGTAAACCTACTTTTGCCAATCCCCATATAAAAATGTAAAAATTCATGAATGCAATTAGACCACAGAATCAAATTTTCAACCATATTTATTTATGAAAGATAATAATACATATACCTAAAAAAATCAGTCTGGCAACCATCATATTTTATCCTATCTAATAAAGAGGGAATATGCTAACTGATCATCATGCTATCACAAAGATGGCAGTGCCCACAGCCAATAAGGAGGAAATATGCTAATTGACTGTCACACCCTCAAAGATGACAGCACCCAGTCCCCTCAGCCCAACTGGGGCAGCAGGTTTGCAGGCCCCTCAGTCCCTCAGATGCCCAGGGATGGCCAGAGACACAGGCAAGCCTTGGATGGTGGCTGCCCAGCCACCCAGGCTAGGTAACAAGGGCCTACTTGAGGCTTGTGCTGCTGGCAATGGCAGCAGCAGAGGTGTTATGGGTCACCTACCATCCCAGAGGGTTCCTGGGCTGCAAGAGGGGGCAGGCTGGATTGAGGGACCTCTCCAGTGCTTCATGCACTGGGCCTCTAGTTTTTAATAATAGGAGATAGAAATTGTGATTATTTATACAATAAGATAAGGCTTGACTTTAATCGGAAAAAATATTACAATATGAAAGAAAGAAAAAATTTTAAGTAGTTTAATGAATGATCTACCTTATTTTAAAGAAATCCCAATAATATCTATGCATAAGCTTTATCATGTAAACACACTAGCAGTACAGGAAATCATTCCAGTCATATTTAATAGTATTGGAATTAACAGTATACTGCTATTAGTTAGGAAGTGTTTTTGTTTTCAGTTAATGCAGATTTAAGTGATTAGAATTAAGAATAGGTGAATAATTCTTAGTTTTAAGCAAGTTGAAAAAACATTTCCTTAAGCAGATCAATTTTAGACAAGAATACATGTACAAATTGAGAACCATAGAGTAAGTTACCTGAAAACTCTCCCTGTTGCATATTTCTTGAAAAGTATTCATGTACTAGTAGCCTAGTCTGAAGACCACCATTGTAGACTCTCTTAAGCAGAATTGCTCCAGAGCAATATATAGTCATTGTTGGGATAACTGATTTATTGTAGTTTACATTCACAAGAATACAGTGGAAACAGCTGCCACTCTTAAATTTCTGGCAAATGCTTCTATGACTGATTGTGTTTGAGCAAAATGTTCTGGAAGGAATGATTTTATTTTGTTGATAAATGTATGTAATGACCTTCATTTTCCAATATGGGAGCCACTCTCTACAAATTGGCTATTAAGCATTTGAAATGTGGCTTGTGTGAACAGTGCTATGTCATAAGTGTAAAATAACAATTTATCCATATTTCAAAGACAGGAAAAGCATAATAAAATAATTAATATGGTTATGTTGATTACATGTTGAAATGATATTTTGGATATATTGAATCAAATAACACATTATTAAAATTTCTGCTTTTTAGACTTTTTAAAATGTTGCAACATAAAAATTAAAATTACATATGTGCTTTGTTTTATATCTAGATCTAAATCTATATCTAGATTTAGATCTAGATATAGATATAGATATAGATATAAATATAGATATATAACCCTAATATGCAAGTAGACTGAATGGCAGACAACTGAACAACCAGTTGCTGTGACGTGGACTGACCACCAAGGGACATGCACAGAACATGGTGGCTGTCAGCAGCAGGCAGCAGAATGCAGAACATGGCAGGTGCCAGCTGTGGCGGGATGGTGAAGCAGGTTAGTGGGGGTGCCAGACCAAGGCAGGGCACTGGTTGCTGTCATCAAAGCAAGCCTCTGGTGGTTACTGAAAATTCTTTGCTCCCATGCACTGTGGTCCCACCTGGTGCTTGCACCTGCTGCCGGAACTAGAGCCGCTGTTTGCACCCACTGCTAATGCCTGGCACCAGCCCCAATCGTCCTTGAGTGCTTCTCCACCTCCCCTTGCTCCTGAGGGACAATTGGGGCAACAGCTGCTACTTGCACCCGCTGATGTCACTGGTCTGGCTCTCACCCAGTGGGGCCAGAGCCATTGGCATGTGGAATTGACGGTGACAGGAGTGGGGCTGCAGGCAGACCAGAACTGGGGCAATGGCAGGAGAATTGACGGTGACAGGAGTGGGGCTGCAGGCAGACCAGAACTGGGGCAATGGCAGGAGGGGCTAGGCAGGGGCAAGGAGGATGGGCCAAGACCCGTTCCTGTGCCCACCATAACCTCCTGGCCCACCGTTCCTTTCAAGGTGCATGAATTTGTGCACTGGGCCCCTAGTCCTATCTAATAAAAGAGTAATATGCAAATTTGACAGTACCTTTGCTACACCCACAAGCCACCCCCACCAGCCAATCAGGAGCGTGGGGGTGTGGCCAAGGTGGCCTGGGCCTGGAGGGGTGTGTCTGAGGCAGCCTTGGCCTAGGGGGGCAGGGCCGAGGTCTGTACTAGCAGGGGGGCAAGCTGGCTGGGGCTAAGGCCCTGGCCTGAGGGGTGGGGGCAGTAGGGCTGGGATGAAGCCAGCCATCTGCCCCATTGTAGGGTGATGGCTGGGTGCCCAAGGCCTAAAGCCTCAGCCAGAGGGCTCCCAGTATGTGTGAAGGGACAGGTTGGGCTGAGGGATCACCCATCCTCAGTGCACGAATTTAGTGCACCAGACCTCTAGTTATATAATAATACTGCTCTTGAGCTTATATTGGAGTTCTCTAACTTCCTCTAAAAACATGACCATAGGAAAGAAATTATTTGTCCACTACTCTATGCTGATGTAGCCAGTACCTTTTACTAGTGTTTGGGCTTTCAGGTTGGGGAATCTCTACTTGTAAGCTAAAAAAAAAGTAAAAGCAAAGACAAAATCAAACCCCAGCATTTTATTAAAGATATTTTAAAAGTTGTCTTTTATTAGTACCTAGAAATTTTTTCAATATGAATGTTGGATGGCTTCTCAATGGGTGCAAGTGAAACTTTTCAAACTCTTCAAAACAGTCAGTGGCAGATATTACATTTTATTGAAGATATGAAGTATTTCATCATAGTAGAGTTTTTTTTTTACTTAATTGCATTTTTATGTAACACTAAGAAAAAAATTCTAAAAAAACTGATGTAATGCTTTCATATCTGTAGAACTTTAATTTTATATTTACTGAAATATCTTTTTTTGACTTATTTAAATATACATTTTTATCACATACTAGAGGCCCAATGCAGGACATTCATACAGGAGTAGGCCTTCCTTCCCCCGGCTTCCCTCCAGCCACCGGCAGGTACCCGGGATCTGGGCTTCCCTTGCAGCCTCAACTTCATCCAGTCTAATTAGCATATTACACTTTTATTATTATAGACTATAATACTACAATAGCCACCACCAAGTTAAGTATATACTGGCAATGACATCTCCCTTTCAAATGTCTCCTGGGTGACAGTGATTGTAAAATTGTGTTGATTAAAAGGTACATTCTGATTTCAAAGATGTGAAAATGTGAAGAAAATAAGCATCTTAGAATTAGATATGGTAAGTTATTTGTCAAGAAAAGGTGGATCATGGAGTAAAGAAAGCCAAACTCCAAGATATCAAACAGCCTAGTAAAAACACTTTTTTGTGTATTATTGTATTTACAAAAAACAAAACATGATTCTCATTTTTAAAATGTATCATAGTGCACTTAAATAATCTTACATCATACATTTCATCTTAATTATATGATGTTTTTCTTAGCATTCTTTTAATTGTTTTCTGACTTGGAAGTGGGAGGGCTAGGGAAGAATCATGATGGGAGGAGCTATTGGCTGAGGGCAGGCTGAATCTTTCCAGACTATATCTAGCATGTGTGCTGTAAGAACCACTTAGTACAGCCTTGTGTGAGGCTGTGCCTTCAATCCATTGTTTGTTTTTCATAAGTGGGCTAACAGAAGAAGCCTTTCTCCTTGTCATGGCTTAGATTAGTTTTAACATATTTAATGTATCCTTTCCTAACTGCAGGGTCTAAGAGAAGGAGCTACTTTCCCAGTTTTTGTTTTAGATAGTATTTTAAAGGGTCAGCAAAAAGAATAAAAACTCCGCAAGCAGCAAATTATCTCAAGAATCAATGGGAAAAATATAAACACAGATTTAGCATCCAGGAATGGTGGCACATCTCTAAATCTAATGATACTCTTGATGATATATGAGTTTACAAGGGTAGCAAAACCAAAAGTTTTCATGAAATTAGAAGAATCAGATATCCAATGACATGTTTCCTCCCTTTTCTCTACAGTTAAGCATCATCCTAAAACTTAAGTGTCTTGCCCATCTGGCGTGGCTCAGTGATTGAGCCTAGATCTGTGAACCAGTAGGTCAGGGCTCGATTTCCAATCAGGGCATATGCCCGCAATGTTGCGGGCTCAATCTCCAGTGTGGGGTGAGCAGGAGGTAGCTGATCAATGATCCTCTCTCATCATTGCTATTTCTATCTATCTCTCCCTCCCTTCCTCTCTGAAATCAATAAAAAAAATATATTTAAAAACCCAAAAAGCTTAAGTGTCTCCTTAGGGCTCAAAAGCAGGGCTATCTTCATGGGGTTTTGATCTGTGTAGTCTCATAGGGCCCTCCCTATGTTTAGATGGTTTGATGATCTGCTGTCATGGTGTTGAAATTCCTAATTTTTGTAAAAGGGGACCCGCATTTTCTTTTGCCATTGGGCCACACAAATTATGTAGGTGATCCTGTTCAAAAGCAAATACTTGCCAGATAATTATTAACTGAACTTACAAAATTAAATTAGAAGTATTGACTTTGAAATGCTGTGCATTGAATTCTTTCTGTTAAAACTCATATAGTATTCATAAGCTACTATTGCTGTTGGTGGTGTTATTAGGAATAATAGTTGTAGAAATACTATCAAACAGAAGTATGACTCAACAGTACTTTATACTGACTCCCCCCATTTATTCAGATGACTTGTGGCATCTTTTATGTTTCTATTTTCTCAAATGAAAGATGGCAGTGACATTGCACCCAGCCTCTTTAATTCCAGATAAAGCTAATCAGAATTAGATTAAAATGCTCATGGAAGTACTTGTGATCTGTAAAGAATAAAACAGAAAAATTATTTAGTTTCTTACCCAGCATGGAGTTTGGGTGACAACCACCTGCCTGGGGTTCTGGAGGCCTGAGTTGTGTTCAGTAATGAGACTGCTCTGATTTCTGACTGTAAAGCAGGTATCCCAGGAGGTCCTCGAGCCAGAAAATTAGTGCTCCTGACATCTCAAGAACCTGACCTCACATCTCACTGCTGTCAAAAGGCCTGGGTCAGAGAACTTGTAAATCACAGACATGTAGACAGGACTAGAGGGTTGAGGAGAGGAAGTGCAGCCCAAAAACATCTGAGTCACATGGACTTTTTCTAGGGCACCTACAGCTATATCCAGTGTCGGAGAGGGAATGGTCAAGGGTTCCAGCAACTTCAGCTTGCCACAGCAGTTTTCTCATTGTGGGGAATGGAGTTGTATTCAGAGTTGCCATTATTTGACTAAGAAAAGGAAACTTTTGTCCCCTTTGTGTGAAGGAACTAATTTTCTTGGATGTAAAAGAGAAAAGAGATACAACGGATACTTGAGGAAGTCAGCAAATAACCACTGTGGCTTTTAAGTATGCAAGAATACCTGTCAGTGCCTTACTGAGGCTATCTTAAACAATTGCAGGGTTTGGCTGTAAGACAATAGAGAGAGGTAAAAGTAGCATTTTCAATGAGGTCACTGAAAATGCCATTTGAAATATCTTGGCAATGTCCTCTGCCACCAAGGAGACATGATGATCAACAATTTGCCTTATTTCTCATATCAGAGATTGCTGAGGACTATTTCTTGTGTCTAACAGAAGTGAAGATAGGAAAGTAGCCTTTTAGGAACGAGTGTCCATAAGAAGGCTTTTGGTTTCCTGTTGAAAATGATTCTTTATTTAGTTGCATATCTCTATTCATGAATGAGAGCGTTACAACATTGTGTCAGAATGCAGGGATGAAGTGGCTGGGATGCATTTTTGTTGACACAGGAGAAAGAGCCTATTCTCTCCACGTTGTTAGAGGGGCTGGAATTCCTGTGGTATCCTGAGAATAGGAATTTTCTGAGACTCACACAGAAGGATGAGATATAATAGAAAGCTTTATTTCAGTGGAATTAAATCCTTGAGTTCCCAAAGTCCCATCCCCCCCCCCCCCCGCCTACCCCAGAAGAAGTGTAGCTGGGGATTCAATAGAGCTTAAATCAGAGCCAGTGTATAGAGTTTCCATGTCTGCAGAGTCCAATCCAGCATCAGAATATCTTAATTTGTCTTTCCCACTGCAGTTCATTAGTCCATTGCATGTGGAGTCCACAGGCAAGTCAAGGGTTAGCCAAGAGCACAAGAGAGCAACAAGAGAGAACTCTTGTTTAGGAGATTATATATTCCCAAGTTTTTGGTGTCACTTGCAGTGGCCATGCCTATTCTGGCCAACCATGTTTGTTCCAGGTTTGATTGACAGACACCTCCCTTAGTCACCCCAACTTTACTGGGTATGTGTCTATTTTTCCTTTGTTGGATCCCTTCCACCAGTGTTTTGGGAGGAATAGGCCGATGGTTCCCACTGGGGAGTGAAAAGTTGCAGTTTCCTGGTAAAGCTGCCCAAAAGACATGCTTAAAATGCCTAGCCTTTCCCCTTTGCTCTTTTTCTATTATTAACAACTAGCTAATTACAATGGTATCATTTGCATTCTTTTGATATTTTCTTTTGTACCTGAGTTGGTATACTAGGTTCATTTTGTAGCAAGGGCTACAGACCTGGAAAACAAATAACAGATAACGAATGTCTGGTCTGTGATTGGTTCAGATCTGAGACTGCCAGCTGCTTAGCAACTTGGCTTGGATAGGATGCATGGCAACCTATATCTAGATTGGAGACAGGGCTACGGATGCTGATTGGGCAACTGCATTTTTAGCATGCCACTGAGTATGTGCATTTTGAGAGGCTTTCATCACAAAGGAAACTGCAAAGGGAAGTTGGCTGTTGCACACAGAGGTCTGGATGCAGGCATGATGATGCTTGTGTGTGAAAGGATGAGGAGTAAGGGGTATGCTGGGGGAGACTTTATGTACTGGTTCGATGGAGGCTTTCTGTGCAGGTGCACCAGAATCTGCTATAGATGAAGCTTTGCTCTAGTTGGAATCAGAGCTTTTTTGAGCTTATTTAGATATATATTTTTATCATCTATATAATAAAAGGGTAAGTGACTGTTATGGCAGAACAACTAGAATGACTGGTCACTATGATGCACACTGACCACCAGGGATCAGATGCTCAATGCAGGAGTTTCCCCCTGGTGGTCACTGCTCTCCCTCAGGGGGAGAGCTGCTTGGCCAGAAGCCTGCGAGCACAGCAGGAGTGGCAGAAGCCTCTCCCGCCTCCACAGCAGCACTGAAGAACAGCAAGCGCATTAAGGAGCAGCTAGCAGGCATGCAGTAAGGAGTGAGAGGTCCTGGACTGTGAGAGGGCACAAGCTGGGCTGCAGGAACCCTCCCCTTCTCCCAGTGCACAAATTTTGTGCACCAGGCCTCTAGTATATTATAATACTACAATAGCCACCATCAAGTTTGAGTATATACTGGCAATAATATCTCCCTTTCAAATGCCTCCTTAAGTCCTGATTTCAAGTGTTGGTGTTTATCAAAACTCTTCCTCTCTCATTTATGTGTCACGTTCTCACCCAAGTCTAGTCAAAATGATCAGAAAAAATTACACAGATATAAATCTGCAAAAAGGTGTATCTTTCATAATATTGCATATGCATGTCTTTGAATACTTAGATTTAAAAATATATATTTCAGCCGAGACCGGTTTGGCTCAGTGGATAGAGCGTCGGACTGCGGACTGCGGGGTCCCAGGTTCGATTCCGGCAAGGGCATGTACCTTGGCTGCAGGCACATCCCCAGTAGGGGACGTGCAAGAGGCAGCTGATCGATGTCTCTCTCTCATCGATGTTTCTGACTTTCTATCCCTCTCCCTTCCGCTCTGTAAAAAACCAATAAAATATATTTAAAAAAAAATAAAATAAATAAAAATATATATTTCAGCTATTTGTATATTCTCTTCTCATACCTCCACACATCTAGAGAGTAGAAGGTATATCTCCTTTATTTTTGTGCTCCTTGGAAGGTCTAGGACAGGAGTTTCCAGTCAATGATTAAATGCACAAAGAACAGAATCAGTGTGTATATGTCATTTTGTATCTACACGTTGCTATTTCCTCAGGTTTGTGGTGTAACAATGACAAGGCATATGGAAGCCAACACTGAGTGAGGCAATTCCAACAGAAATCACTGAAGAAGATAATTAAAAGAACAAAAGGACCCCAAACACATTGACCCATAGCTCTCTCTAGGACACAATAGCATATTAGGAAAGCACCTGTTAATAGTTACTAAGCATCTTCTTTTTTGTGAAAGGCTTTATAGTTACCACATACTCCTGAATATCAAGCAGGCAGCTTAGTGCTTAAGTGAATTTTACTCCTTTTTTCATTAAAAAAAGATAAAAACCTAAAGAGGTTTGTGTAACCAACCACAGCCTTTAACACCCCAGGTACCCTTTTGTTTAATAGGAGTCTGTTAATGAGGCTTCTGATCATTCATACCAGATGTGTGGATTATTCCAGAAATCAATCATTCTATTCAACCGGGAACCTTCTGATTTAATTAGGCCCTTTCAGCACCTCATTCTTTGTGTATTTGTTGAAATTAACAGTTGAGGAGGCGTAAAATAAGCTGTCTAAAGCCTGATACACTAAAAAAATCCCAACAAAGTGAAAATTTGGCATTTAATTTTTACCACATTATGAAAAGTTTCTGATCAGCTTCTTTGTTTTATTTAACATTAGAAAAAATACATCTTTTTTAATAAAGTAGAGGGAGAATTAGGACAGATACCACCTTTTTCAACTATCAATCTTGTTCTGGATAGTGAAAACTGCCTGACTCCAGAGTCTTTGTGCTGCCACAAATTATCAGTACAGTCTGGTATAAAGCTCTCACCCTTTGCCTCAGTCACTTTGTTAATATATAAAGGAATTAAATCAAATGTCTACCAGTCCTTCCAACTCTGGACAATCCAGTGACTTAGTGAAACATCTTTGCCTTTATGACTACACAGGGTGGGACAAAAGTAGGTTTACATTGTTTGTATGGAAAATAATGCAATGATAAAATAATAAATAAATAATGATATAAGAATGAACTCTGTTTTTTGTACTCACAACTGTAAAGCTATTTTTGACCAACCCTATATAGTATATAGTGCCATTATGAAGTGGTAGCCAATTGGGAGGCAAAAACCATACCCATTTTGGGGTATGCATTTGAACATATTCCCATGTTAGAGCCTTCGCTTCTAGTCCTGCTGCTCAGTACAGAGTATACACTGTACATGTAAAATATACACCAAACTTCCAAAACTTAGTATAAAAAATAATAAACTACTCAATTTTTAAATATTGATTACATGTTGAAATAATAATAGTTTGGATATATTTGGCTGTATAAAATACTAGAAACCCAGTGCATAAATTCATGCACCAGTGGTGTCCCTTGGCCTGGCCTGCAGGATCAGGCTGACACCAGCTCTCTGACATCCCATGAGGGATCCCAGATTGCAAAAGGGCTCAGGGGCCCCACAGGTGCATGATTGGGGCCAGGGAGGGATGCAGGAGGTTGGCCAGCTTGGGAGGAACTGAAGGAGGGGTTCCAGGGCATGTCTGGCTCATCTTGCTCAGTCCTAATTGGCCAGACCCTAGCAACAAGCTAACCTACCAGTCGGAGCATCTCCCCGCTGGTAGCCAGTGCACATCATAGTGACTGGTCTATCTGTCAACTGTCTGCCCCCCTGGTGTTTAGTGCATGTCATAGCGATTGGTCAATTGGTTGAACTGTCTGTACCCTGGTAGTCATTGCACATCATAGCGAGTAGTTGAGTAGCCTTAGCATATCAATAGCATGTTACTCTTTGATTGGTTGAACGGCTGACCAGTTGACCAGACACTTAGCATATTAGGCTTTTATTATATAGGATGTTATAGCCATGGTTTTAGATTTTTATGTAAGTTGAAGTTTTAAAAGATAACATCATGCTCTTTACTGAGGATGTCCATTTTCATATTATAGTCATAACATAAGTCATATTTGAATGAAACTTCAGAAAGAATAAAATTGGAAAACTTTTGTATTGAGATTTTGTTTTGTAGGCCAAACTTTTGTATGGCCTACAGTGAATAAAAGTGATGTGCTTTGAAGTTATGTCAACTGTAAGAGTCAACCTTGGCATAATTCAATGAAATTCTAATTTTAAAGACAGATTATCTCCACAGCATCATTTTATTTTTTCTTAGTCCTGTGTGATCATTTTCTTTTGGGGTCTCCATTATAGCAGCTCTATGGAATGGGGGAAGTGGATAGAGAATACGGGCATGCATTGCTTAACAACAGAGATAAGTTATGAGAAATGCATCTGCTGGTGGTCTTGATCCAGCATCTAGAAGGGGTTCATGAATCTGGAGAAGATGCTGGGTGTAAATTAATCAAGAGTCCAGAAACGAAACATACTTTTGGAAGGAATTATGGGGAGCCAGAGAAGATTTAGCTAAAGAAACTAAGTTCTCCCTTGTCTCAGAACCCCTTGCTTTTTATTAACACAAATTGTCCTAAGGCAAAGTAGATATACACATCAAAGGGCAGGGTTTAGTACACGGAATCCATTGTCATATTGATGAAACTGCCCTCAGCTGTTCAAGTGTTTGTCCAGTAGAAGGCAATAACATGTAGATTGAAATGCCCTCAGCTGTCTGGCAGCAAGCAATTTTGTGCATCCTTTTCAGGTTTGAGGAAATGCCCTGAGCAATCTCCAGATTATTCAGCCCTGCTGACATGATTGAATTGGATTCCAGCATCTCACCCTTTTTGATTTTATAAATTTAACAAGAATGTATGTTTTAAGATTTTTAAATTCAATGGAAAGGACAGAGTTCTATCAAGTCTCTTTAAATTGCTGTCAGATTTAAAGGAATCAGTCAGCAGTAAGTTTCTTTCTGGGCCAACAGTTATCTGAGTTCCAATTTCAATGTCCAACAGTTTTTTATGTGTACATGCCAGCAATGATCTCTAGTTCTGGATGGTGGACAGATGGTGGCAATGCGGGTTTGACCTTCTCTCGCTTGTTCTGGCAACTTGCAGTGACTCACAGCTGCTGACTGCTAGTATTGCAAGGCATTTTCACTGTCTTCATTTCAAGACTGTTTCTTCTCTTGTCCTGGGGGCCACTGCTATTCTGTGGCTGGAGCAATCGGGTCAGTTCCTCTCTGGGATCCATTGTTGCAGGAATCCACAGGGGCTTGAAGGAGTTTTCTGGAAATATACAAACATATTCTCGACCAAAGGTTAATAAAGGAATCTTTTCTATAATTTAGACTTGGGATCCTTTTCATTTTTGCCCAAACGATTTTCTTTTGACTTATTTTAACACCATGTGATTTTTCATGAGTGTCTTGCTATCAGAATTACAAATGAAAAGTAATTTTCAAAGTAAAGAATATAAAGCAATTAAGGAATTTACTTATAAGGTATTTCTCCACTACCCCCCTTTTTTATTTAAATATTATTAGAAGGCTTTCAGAAATTGTTCAGTGGAGTCTTGATAACTTTTTTAATTTTACTTTTCTGCACAGAAATATGACTGCATGTTAAGCAATTTTTACTATGAGATGAGCCATCAATTAAAAAAAATTGGTTAATGCTTGAGGAACAGTTTCCTGCTCAGTACAATTAAGTTTTCTTGAATATTCACTTATATCAATTAGCCAATTTAAATCAATCTAAAATAAGGTTTGTTTGTCCTACATTATGAAGAGTAAGTGACATCAATTTAATTTCTGCTATTAGGCTTTAGGTAATTTTACAATAGCTTTGTTTGGGGAGTCAGAAATACAAATTGTGTAGTTTATAAGGCCTAATACATTGACTTTTAATTAATTTTCCAGACATTTGACAGAAATATTTTTTTATTTCCTTCCAGAATAATTTTTAGGCCACATTTAGAGTTTCTTTAAAAGTCTTTGTCATGCCATCATCAGCCTTCAAACTAAAGGGTCCCAAGTTTGATTCCAGTCAAGGGCATGTATGTTGATTGTAAGCACATCACTAATAGGAGGTGTGCAGGAGGCAGCTAGTTGATATTTCTAGCTCTCATCCCTTCTTCCTTCCTCTCTGTAAGAAAACAAATTATATATATATATAAATTATTTGTCTTCCTTTTTTTCTTCTTCTTTTAAATATATTTTATTGATTTTTTACAGAGGGGAAGGGAGAGAGATAGAAAGTCAGAAACATTGATGAGAGAGAAAGACATCAACCAGCTGCCTCTTGCACACCCCCTACTGGGGATATTCCTGCAGCTACAGTATATGCCCTGCCAGAATAGAACCCAGGAACCTTCAGTCCAAAATCCAATGCTCTATCCACTGAGCCAAACCAGTCTTGGCTGTCTTCCTTTTTTACACCAAGTAACAAATATAATAAATATAGTTACTTTTCTGAGACCTTTTACAAATACTGCCGCAAAGCCATATATTTCAATTGACTTTTCAATTATGGTGACTATAATTATTGTCAGATTTAGTACTTTAACAACAATCTTAGTTTACCCTATAAATATTAGCAGAAGATATTTTAAAAACTTCAAATGTATCTTTTATATTAAGATTTGAATACTATTTTTAAAGAGTACACCCTTATTTGCATACACAGAGGGATTATGGGAAGCCTTGGTAATTTTCTTAGGAGATTTTACTAGGATCCAATTGCTTATAAAAATATTGGCTTCTCATATAACTTAATTTATATGAGTACTTGATTAGATTTTTAAAAGAAAATTTATTAGGTAATTAAAGTAGGTATCTTTATTAAAAAGGAAATTTAGTAAATTTAGTAAACTTACATGTCTGATCCACGAGGCACAAACACTGCCCCACCTTCAGCCTATTTAAAATGCAGGCTGCTTGGGGCTTTTGTTTGCTTTTTGTTTCCAAAATTCCATTGCTGTTGAAAAATTTGGCTTTATTTAAGAAATATTTTATAACTTATTTTGCCCTTAGAGGCAAAAACTTTCATAACATTTAAAATATATGTATATAAGTAAAATATAGTTATTAATTTTTAGTTTATAAAGCTTTCCACATGATTTCAAGTATACTAGATTGGTTTCATTCAAAAATATTTCATTTAAGAGAGAACAAAACTTTGAAAATATTTTAGGGCCCACGAAATACTCTAAAAGTCAGGTTTGGTTAAAAGTCTTGAAAGTTAACTTGAAAAAACAATTTAAAAATATATATTTGATCTAAAGATTATACTTTTATAATTATTTTATAATATATAAAATAAATTTTAATTAGTTTTTGTATTAAAAATTTGGTTGAGATCACAGAATTAATCCTTTTTTGATTAGACCAATAAGCAACATATTTTGAATTCCTAATTACTTCAGAGAAAATACAAAAATTATTTTCTTATAAATAAATTTTATATTTTAGGCATTTAGTTATCACAACTATATAATTTATTCCAATTTAAATTGAACCTTAAACTTTTAGACCTGGCAAATCAAACATTTAGAATCTCTCAAATTAATAACAGCATTATGTTTTTAAGAATATATTACAAAAATACAAGACATAATCAATTAATAGCTTTAATTTTGTGCTCTAGATTTTTCATGAGGCAAATTCAGATTAATATTTCAGTATTTTGTCATTTAAAAAATACAACAAGTTTTTATCATTTAATTTAGTAAACTAAAGTTTTAAGTTGGCAGAGGCTCTGGAAAACTACATTTGAGGCTGGCAAAACAGGTTTGGCCTATCCTTACATGTGCACAGAAATTCCAGACACATTCTAAATTTTGTAAAACTTTTAAATTACGAACATGGCAAGAACAAGACTTTTTAAAATAGCATACGAAGGAAGTAGGCATCCATACAAGATAGCCACGTGTCACCCTTCCACAACATGCTGCTTGCTTTGGGGGAAATTTTAGTAAGGGGTTTGGCCGTGTTTCTTTTTCCCAATTAAATTAAAGCCATGCTTAATAGACAACAATGAGCACATTAAACCAAATAAAATGACAGGCTCTGAATTTTTTTCTTATTTAGCTTTCCAAAGTAAT
Source organism: Antrozous pallidus (assembly GCA_027563665.1). Lineage (NCBI taxonomy): Eukaryota > Metazoa > Chordata > Mammalia > Chiroptera > Vespertilionidae > Antrozous > Antrozous pallidus. The sequence continues at coordinate 26,477,813 of CM050509.1, read as the reverse complement.
GACTAGCTCTTAGAGTTATTTTTGTCAAGATTTGCTTATCCCAACACATTAGAGAATCTCTTTGCGACAAAGCTGACAATTCCACTCTCTCCAGGCACTTCTTAAATCAGAAGTGAAGGTTCTGGCGGCTTTTTAAAAATTACAGATTTTTGATCCACAATAAAAATTAGATATTTTATGATTTCAACAAGAAACCACATTAAAGATGACACAACACCCTTTTTTCAGCCTGATTTTTAAAAATACCTTTTAATATTAAAATTTGTTTATAATTTTGCCTTTTAATAAAATTTTTGCCCATTATAAGCTAACTTCAAACAAAAGACTTTTCTTGCCCACTCTGGTTTTGCGACTTCCAGAGCTTGGTACAAGCTTTACACACAGTACAATCTTACCACCATAAACAGTGCTGTTTTATAGGCTGAGGTGAATTCTTCTCCAGACATCCATGTCTTGGGTGCAAATTAATGCTGGTGGTCTTGATCCAGCATCTAGAAGGGTTTCAGGAATCTGGAGAAGGTGCTGTGTGTAAATCAATCAAGAGTCCAAAGACAAAACATAAATTTGGAAGGCATTATGGGGAACGAGAGAAGACTTAGCTAAATGAACTGAGTTCTTCCTTATCTCAGGATTTCTTGCTTTTTTCAAAAAAATAAATCTTTATTGTTCAGCTTATTACAGATGTTCCTCTTTCCCCCCTCATAGCTTCCCTCCATCCAGTTCCCATTCGACCCCATGCCCTTACCCCCCACCCGCAACTGTCCTCCATAGGCATAAGATTTTTAAAAATATATTTTTATTGATTTTTTACAGAGAAGATGGGAGAGGGATAGAATGTCAGAAACATTGATGAGAAAGAAATATCGATTAGCTGACTCCTGCACACCTCCTACGAGGGATGTACCTGTAACCAAGGTACATGCCCTTGACCAGAATTGAACCTGGGACCTTTCAGTCTGCAGGCCGATGCTCTGTCCACTGAGCCAAACTGGTTTCAGCAACAGGCATAAGATTTTTGTCCAATCTTTTCCTTCACTCTCCAAATCCCCTTCCTCCAAAGAATTGTCAGTCACACCCTTTCTATGCCCCTGATTCTGTTATATTCACCAGTTTATTCTGTTTGTTAGATTTTTATTCACTTGATTTTTTATATACTTTTTGATAGAAATGTATTTGTTGACACTTAGTTGTTCATCATTTTTATCTTTACCTTTTTCGTCTTCTTCCTCTTCTTAAATAATACCCTTCAGCATTTCATGTAATACTGGTTTGGTGGTGATGAACTCCTTTAGCTTTTTCTTATCTGTGTAGCTCTTTATCTGACCTTCAATTATGAATGATAACTTCTATGGGTAGAATAATCTTGGTTGTAGGTTCTTACTATTCATCACTTTGAATATTTCTTGCCACTCCCTTCTGGCCTGTGTAGTTTCTGTTGAGAAATCAGCTGACAATCCTATGGGTATGCTCTTGTAGGTAACTAGCTGTTTTTCCCTTACTGCTTTTAAGATTCTCTCTTTGTCTTATGCCCTTGGCATTTTAAGTATGATGTATCTTGGTGTGCTCCTCCTTGGACTCCTCTTGGTTGGAGTTGTCTGTGCTTCCTGGACTTGTAAATCTATTTCTTCCAGCAGGTAGGGGAAGTTTTCTGTCATTATTTCTTCAAATAGGTTTTCAATATCTTGCTCTCTCTCTTCTGGCATCCCCATAATTTGGATGTTGGTACACTTGAAGGTGTCCCAGAGGCTCCTTACACTATCTTCATATTTTTGGATTCTTTTTGCTTTTCTCGTTGGGTGTTTTTTGCTCTTTGTATTTAAAATCTTTGACTTGATTCTTGGGATCCTCTAGTCTACTGTTGGATTTCTGGATATTATTCTTTATTTCAGTTAGTATATGCTTAATTTCTGTTGGTCCTTTTTCATATCCTTGAGGGTCTTAATAAATTTCTCAGAGGTTTCTAGAAGATTATTGAGAAACCTTATAACTCTGATTTTAAACCCTATATCCAGTAGTTTCCTTTCCTCCATTTCTTTCATTTGTGACCTGTTTCTTTGTCTCCACATTCTGGCTGCTTCCCTGTGTTGATAGAGTGGCTTTGTGTGCTAGGTGTCCTATAGGGCTCAGTGGCTCAGTCTTCCAAATTACCTGAGGTTGACACTCTTGGAGTACCCCTTTGTGGGCTATGTGCACAGTCCTGTTATAGTTAAGCCTTGATTCTTGTTGGTATTACTGGGAGGAATTGACCTCCAGGCCAATTGGCTGTGAGGACTAGCTGTGTCTATAATGGAAGAACTGCTGTGTAGGAGACACTCTTAAAGGGCAGGACTTGCTTCAGTGGGGCTTTGGTGCTCACTGAGTCTGCCCCTTGAGTGTGTTGCTTATGGATGTGAAGCATTGTAATCTGGTATGGTCTTGACTGACGACTGGGTACACTGGCTCTTGGATCTCCAAGGAGGTGCAAAATCAGCCACTGCCTGAGGCCACCCAGCAGGAGCTACAGAGAGATCTGCAGATTTCTCCTCTTTGGGGTTTGGAAGTGCCCGGATGAGGCCCAGCTCTGAAGCAAGGCAGGCTGCTGCTGCCAGGCCTTGGGTCTTCTTTTGGAAGGTTTGGAGCTCTCTGATCCAGCTGTAGTTTTTTAAGTTTTAGGTGGTAAAAGAACAGACCATTCAAAAGCTGCTGTGTGCAACTTGGGTAGGGTTGTATATTGGGTGGGGTGGTGTGTCAGGGAATCACCAGGGTGGAGCAAGCAGCAATGGCTGCCAGTCAGCCCTGCACTGTTGAGGTCACTGCATCTCTGTGTCACTGGGAGCACCTCTGAGAGAAAGCCATCCTCGCATTGCAGCCCGATGCCAGACAGTCCAGTTTCTTCCTGTATGAATCTGGGCCCCCAGAATCTCAGCTGGAGCAGGAGTTCAGAGCAATTGGGAGCTTGTATCTCCCTCTTAATTTCTAAAAACAACAGTGCACCCAGTTTCCAGCCAGATTCGCGTGTGTCTCCACACCTCCATACCTCCTACCAATCGCAATGCACTTTTTTCTTTCCTTCTAGTTATAGAACTTCCACTCAGCCAGTGTTCATGTGGTTTTGGATGATCTTTGTTTTGTCATTTAGTTGTAGTTTTGATATGATTGTGAGAGGCAGCAGATGCATGTGTTTACCTATGCTGCCCTCTTAGTTCTCTAGAGCTGGACCCTTTGCTTTTATCAACACAGACTGTCCTAAGGCAAGGTAGATATACACATCAAAGGCCAAGGTTTAGTATACAGAATCCATTGTCAGATTGCTGAAACTGCCTTCAGCTGTTCAGGTGTTTGGCCAGTAGGAGGCAATAATATGTAGATTAATATGCCCTGAGCTGTCTGGCAGCAAGCTATCATCATTTTCAGTTTTGGGGAAATGCTCTCAGCCATCTCCAGATGATTCAGCCCTGCTGACCTACTGGACTTGGCTTCCAGCATGCATAATTACACAATTCCATCATTATGTGAACACATAGAATGTATATACACAAACCTGGCTGTTATATAACCTGCTGCACACCTAGAGTATATGGCATAACCTATAGCTACTAGGCTATAAACCTGTACAGCATGTTACTATACTAAATACTGTAGCAATTGTAACATAATGGTAAGTATTTATGTATCTAAATATATCTAAACATAGGAAAGGTACAGTAAAATACAGTAGAGAAGATTAAATATGATACAGTTCTAGAAGGAATTTACCATGAATGAAACTTGCAAAAGTGGAAGTTGCTCTTGGTGAGTCAGTAAGTGAGTGGTAAGTGACTGTGAAGGCCTAGGACATTACTGTCCACTGCTGTAGACTTATAAACATGTACATTTAGGCTACAGAAATTGATTAAAAGTATTTTCTCAATAATAAATTAACCTTAGCTTACTGTGACTTTTTACTTTATAAAAGTTTACTTTTTTAAACTTTTGACTCTTTTGTAATAACACTTAGCTTAAAACACAAACACATTGTACATCTGTACAAAAATATTTTCTTTCTTTGAATTCTTATCCTATGAGATTTTTAAATTTTTTATTTTCACTTTTTAAGTTTTTGTTAAAAACGAAGACATAAACACACACATTTGCTTTGGCTCACACAGGGTTAGGATCATCAATATCAGTGTCTTGCAGCTCCACATCTTGTCCCACTGGAAGGTCTTCAGGGACAATACCAAGCATGGATCTGTCATCTCTTATGATAACAATTCTTTCTTCAGGAACACCTCCAGAAGGACCTACCTGAAGCTCTTCTTGAGGAAGTGTCACTTTTCAAAAATATTCCCTTTGTGATTTGCTTGCTTTCTCCCACAATCAGATTATCTAGAGTTTCTAAATTTTTTTTAGCTGCCTTCACATTGCACTCACCAACTCACCACTCACTTTCACATTATGTAATGAATAATAATTCCTGAAACTTTTAAACCACCCAGATCTAGGAGTAAATTCAACATCCTAGTCAATTCCAACCTTTTCTTTTAACATCACAAACACTTTTTGCTTTGGCTATGATTATCATGGTACTGACAGGGATATGCTTCTGTGTCTAGTGTTCAATACAGATCATTAAAATTTCTTCATATTTGATATAGGTCCTTCTCAAATTTTTGTTAACCTCGCACTCAATGAAACAGATGCTTTGATAGCTTCTGTAACATCTTCTTCAAAATAATAGTTCTGGTGGCATGAGACACGCATGACTGGCAAGCAATTATCTTCACTTATTTTCTATCTTTGTAGTCCTTAATCACTTTTAATTTCATTTCAGGTCAGTCACTTGATATGACCTCCTACTGCCTGTTAGCAGTAGCTTTTATAGGTTTGGAGGCTGTGATAAACAAAAACAACATGAGATGAAATTAAGCACAATAGAGATGATGTAATCAAGAGACAGAGTAAATGTGAAATGTATGAGGCTGCTGTCATCATAAAGTGGTATACTGTTTTACAGAAAGTTTTATTTTACACTCTAAAAAGATCAAAAGTACTGGTATAGTGCAGTAAATATATAAACCAATGATATAGTCATTTACTATCATTATGAAGTAGTATCTACATAGTTGCATGTGCTATACTTTTGTACAACTGGCAGTGCAATAGATTTGTTTACACTAACATCACCACAAACACTTGAACAATGCATTGCACTATGGTGTTACAATGGCCATTATGGTACTAGTCAATTGGAATTTTAAGCTCCATTATAATCTTATGTGACCAACCTCTTTTTTTAAATTTCTTTCCATTTTTTAAATTTAATAAATATTTATTGTTCAGATTATTACAATGTTGCTCTTTTTTCCCTCCCATAGCTCCCCTCCCCCTGGTATCCATCCCATCCTCTGCCCTTACCTCCTCCCCACTGTCCTTATCCATAGGTGTATGCTTTTTGTCCAGTCTTCCCACCCCCACACCCCTTTCCCCCGAGAATTATCAGTCCAGTCCCCTTCTATGCCCCTGATTCTATTATATTCACCAGTTTATTCTGTTCATCAGATTTTTTTTGAGAATGTTTTTAAAAACTTTATTTTCTAGTTCTTTTTTTAATTTTATTTACAATATAACTTATATTTAATAGTAGTACATATGTTTTCCTCCCCCCCAAATATCCTCCCACCAGCCTCCCCTAGCCCCCCGCACATGTCCCCACCTGCCTCCCTCCCCACCCCAGAGTCTTTCATTCATTGGTTATGCTCATATGTATGCATACAAGTTTTTCGGTTGATCTCCCCCAGCATCTGCCTCCCCTCCACTCCAGCCTTCCCCCTGTAGCTTGACAGTCTGTTCGAGGCCACCCTGCCTCTATATCAATCACTCTCCCCTGTTTCTTTTCTTCAAAAATATCTTGCCTCTGCATACTGAAAACAAACATATAAGAGCAAAAAAAGTTTGAGTGTCAGTTTCAATGTCCAACTGTTCTGAGTCCCAGTTTCAATGTCAAATAGTTCTTCATGTGTACATGTCAGCAATGGTATCCAGATGGTGGACACATCGTGGCAATGCAAGATCCATCCTCTCTGGTATGTTCCTGGGCCGCCTGCAGCCCCACACAGCTGCCGACTGCTAGCATGGCAAGGTGTCGTCAGCGTCCGCCATCTCTGGACCATCCTCGTGGATGGAACAGGCCCGTCAGTTCCTCATTGTCGCAGGAACCCACATGGTCTTGGAGTTGTTCTCTGCAAACACACAAACACATTCTCGACCAAAGGTTAACAAAGGGATCCTCTCTGCAAAATAGACTTGGGATTCTTTTTATTTTTGCCTAAATGATATTCCTTTGGCTTATTTTGACACCATGTGTGTTTTTTTGGGGGGTGTCCTGCAGCTGGTTTTACAAATGGAATTTTCTTTTCTGGAGTAAGAATTTTCTAGATGTATTTTACTTACAGGATATTTTTCCTTACATGATATTACCTCATTGTCCCCCACCCCCCTTTTTTTGGTTAATAGGGGCTTTTGGAAATTTTATCTTGCAGTCTTGGTAATTTTAAATTTTAATTTTTGCATACAAATATTACTACTTTAGGTTCTTTGGATGTTAGGCAATTTTACAGTGAGATGAACTACTAATAGATAATTTAGTTAATGTTTTAGGAAAAGCTTTTTGTCCAGTACAGTTAGATTTTCTTGAGTATTCACTTATTTCACTTGGCCAATTTAAATTAATCTGAAAACTTGATTACTATTTTACTGTCAATTTTAATACTCAAGCAGAAATCTTAGTTTAACCAGTAAATACTTGTGGAAAGGAATATTTGCATTTTTGAGTAGGTCCTCAGAATTCCTTGTAATAAATTAAATTTAGATATAGGGCAGCTATTGCTGGCCGGGTCTCTGTCTACCACCTGGGTCCCGGTGTGAGTTGTGCGTGGGAGGTGTAGCAGCCGTGGGGGTAGGAGACCTTCCTCAGGAGGGGTGAGAATTCAAGCCCCTGCAAGGTTTGTGGATGAGGGTCTGTGCCCCACCTCTGTTGATCTTTTAGTTCTCTCCTGTTGGCCCCTCTGCGACTGTGCCTGTCTTAGGTTGTTCCTTCCCTGAGGAATCTTACCCGTCTCTGGCTAACCAGCCATCCTCTGGGGCCAAACAGGGTGATGTGAGGTTCCGAGTTCATCAGATTTTTAATTCACTTGATTTTTAGATTCACTTGTTGATAGATGTGTATTTGCTATAAATTTTTATCTTTACCTTTTTCTTCCTCTTCTTAAAGAACACCTTTCAGCATTTCATATAATACTGGTTTGGTGTTGATGAACTCCTTTAGCTTTTTCTTATCTGCGAAGCACTTTATCTGATCTTTAAATCTGAATGATAGCTTTGCTAGATAGAGTAATCTTGAAAGAAGGTTCTTGATAGTCATCACTTTGAATATTTCTTGCTACTCCCATCTGGCCTGCATCATTTCTGTTGAGAAATCCGCTGACAATCGTATGGGTGCTCCCTTATAGTTAACTAACTGTTTATCTTGCTGCTTTTAATATTCTCTCTTTGTCTTTTGCTCTTGGCATTTTAATTATGATGTGTCTTGGTGTGGTCCTCTTTGGATTCTTTTTGTTTGCGGTTCTGTGTGCTTCCTGGACTTGTAAGTCTATTTCTTTCACCAGATGGGGGAAGTTTTCAGTCACTATTTCTTCAAATAGGTTTTCAGTATTTTGCTCTCTCTCTTATTCTGGCACTCCCATAATTTGGATGTTGGTATGCTTGAGGTTGTCTCAGAGGCTCTTTACACTATCTTCAATTTTTTGGACTCTTTCTGCTTCCTGCTTTTCAGGCTTAGTGATTTTTGCCTCTTTGTTTTTCAAATCTTTGACTTGATTCTTGTGGTCCTCTAGGCTGCTTTTGGGTCTTTGTATAATATATTTTTAAATTTCACTCAGTGTATGCTTAATTTCTAGTTGATCCTTTTTCATATCCTCCATAGTCTTATTCATATCCTTGAGGGACTCACTCATATCCTCAAGGGTCTCGCTCAGATCCTCAAGGGTCTCATTAAATTTATTGGCCTTTTCTAGGAGCCTCTTGAAAAACCTATAACTGTGGTTTTGAACTCTATGTCCAGTCATTTTTCCCCCTCCATTTCTTTCACATGTAATTTGATACCTTGTCTTCGCATTTTGGCTGCTTTCCTGAGTTGGTCGAGTAGGTTTGTGTGGTAGATGTCCTCTAGGGGACAGTGGCTTAGCCTTCCCAGTTACCCAAGGTGGATATTCTTGGTGCACCCCTTTATAGGCTTCACAGTCTTGTTTTAATTAAGCCTAGATTGTTGCTGGTATCACTGGGAGGGGTTGACCTCCGGGCCAATTGGCTGTGAGGATGAGCTGTGTTTAGCCTGGATGGGGCGTAGTCTCTGGACTGGGCAGACAGCCCTGGTTTCAGGTCAGCTCCGCCCTAAACGGCTCCAGGGTCTCTGTGCCCCAAGGCAACGGCTGCACGCACCTCTGAGAGAAAGCTGCCTGGAGCTCTGCCCACTGCTGGACAGCCTAGTTTTTTCCCAAATGAGTCTGCACACCCAAAGACTCACTGGAATGGGAAAACAAAGCAGTCTGGTGTTTTTGTTTGTTTGTTTGTTAGAGCCAGACACGAGCCCTCTCTGATACCTCATGTGCCTTTGCAGCACCCAAGTTTCAGCGTGTGTCCTCCTTACAGTTCAGTTTCACCCCATATTAATCTGGGTTTCCTGAGACTTGCCCAGAACTGGAGAATCAGTGCAGTGGGATGCCTTTGTCTCCCTCCCAGTTCAAGAAAACCAGCTGGTTTGCAGCCACCCGCCCTTTCCACTCACACAGAGCTCCAAACCTGTGACTCTTCACGTATCCACAACTCTGTCCTCCTCAGCTCCTCTGAGTCTCAGTGTCCTTTTATTTTTCCTTCTGTTTGTGGAATGTCCACTCAGTCAGCCCTCTGGTGGTTCTGAATGATCTCTGTTTTGTCCTTATTTGTAGTTTTGAATTTGCTGTATGGGGCAGCAGTATGGGTGTTTACCTATGCCGCCATCTTGGTTGTATCCTCGTGACCAACCTCTTATATATAGTCCATCATTCATGAAGTGTTATTGGGTGCATGACTGTGATAAGACCACTGTATGTACAGGGACAATGTAAAAAAAAAGGAATAAAAAAACAAGAGAATGGGAGGCTGACTGTACAACCAGCCCAGCAGGTTCTACAGAGAGCTGGGTCACAAAGTCAGTTGAGGCTTTACATGTGCCATGTCCATGTGCTTGGAAGAATCTTATTTGCAATTTTATTAACAGCTTTTTAAATCAACATGATATTTTATAGAATCTAACTATAATTGCAAATCTTAAAAACATTTTTATGGATAATTGAATGCCTAATTATTGTTCCTCCATTTTTGTTTAATTCTAAAAGAAATTAACCATGTGATTTTGATAAGTGCTTAGTCTTTTTGGGACTGATTGTGAATACTGTATCTCTAAAATTTGTCATACATTTTTACAAACTTTTCCCCATTTGAAACTATCTATAAATTGATAACAAAAAAACCATTGAAACCTGTAAAGAATTTTAGTGAGTTTATTTTGAGCCAAACTGTCAACATATGCCAGGAAGCAGAACTCAACAAATTGAGATAATGCTCCGCAGAATGGCAGGTTACAACTGTATTTATGCATTGCAATCAAAGGAAAGGGATGTGGGTGAGTTACAAGAATTTCATTGGTGATAGATTAAGGAGGTGGGATAAAGCAAGGCAAGGACACTTCTGGGATAGGGTAAAAAGTTAAATGATGTCTATGTGTTGCTTTTTTTTCCCCAGAGATGGATACAGGATGACTTAATTAACAGTTGACAATTAACTTGATAACAATAACAAGAGGGAATGTCCTGGTGCCATTTGTTGTGCCCTCAGGGGTCCTGAGTAAAAAAGGAAGTTACAGTTTACCAGAACTTCACCAGACTTCTCACAGATATGTTATTTTAGAAGCAGAAAGGCAAAAGAAAGGCTAATGGCTCAGCAAAAGATCTAACCTGATCTTTGTCAAGGAAAATACTGGCCTAGGACATGCCTACCCACTATAACCTCTTTGTGGTTAAATATTTAATTTTAAACCATCCTTTGAGGTTATATTAGGTCTCTGAGTTTGCAAGAGCATCATGCAGGGCTCCCCTGAGCTGGTTGGGCCAGCATGTGGCTCCTTTCTTCCACAAAATGCTTGCAGTAAGTGTCCTGTCTTCTTACCAGTCACACACTACTTTCAAACCTATAATTGCCTGGAAGAGAGTGTCACCACTTCCAAGGAAAAATGACCCATCCAATTAATCAGTGGTACACTAGGGGAGAATTGGGCTCTATATTTTCTGGTGGCAATTAGCCATTTGGCAGGAGGCAACCAAGTGAGTTAGTTATTGATCCATTGGAACTCAGCTTGCTGTAATCAATCTACTAAAACTGTGTATTTGGAGGAGATAAAAAATCAAACACTAGTCTGTGTAACTTAATAGATTTAAACTGCCTGGAGTAAAAATATTTGATAGGCATCAGCGATAGGATTGCTGAATGGGAGAAATATCACTTGGACTTACATGTGTTGAATGAACCTCTGAAATTCAATTAGCTGTCCCAGATAGCATCTGAAATGCTGTTGTGGTAGGGAAGGATAAATTTAAACACTACTGATGAGGAATTCCAAAAAGTGTTATATTTGGAGTGAAATCTTAATATGAGGGGCAGAATAAAGGAGAGAACAAATAAGATGTATGGCCAAATTCCAATTTAGTTATATTTTAGCATGTGACCTCTGGATTTTCCCCCCAGAGGGATAAATAAGATAATGCTGGTAAAAGCATCCAAGATAATACGTGAGACCTAGTATGTTCTCAGGAAATGATATTTTTCTTTCTTCCCTTAAATCTTAGATTTGTGCAATTTCATCAAGAGCTCAGTTTTGAAGTTTACTTCATTCTGAGCTATTTTATTTTTACTTAACAATTAATGGCATAAGAATGACTTGTAGACCCATATCCTATATAATAAAAGGGTAATATGCAAATTGACCCTAATGATGGAATGACTGGTCACTGTGATGCACACTGACTACCAGAGGGGCAGATGCTCAATGCAGGAGCTTCCCCCTGGTGGTCAATGAGCTTCCACAGGGAGCACTTCTTGGCCAGAAGCCAGCTCATGGATGGCCTGCACAGCGGTGATGGTGGGAGCCTCTCCCACCTCCGAGGCAGCACTAAGGATGTCTGACTAACGACTTAGGCCTGTTCCCCATCAGACATCTGCTAAAAGGCTCCCAGATTGCCAGAGGGATGTCTGACTACCATCTTAGGTCCAATCCCCTGGGGAGTGGGTCTAAGCTAGCAGGTGGACATCCTGTGAGGGGTCCCAGACTGTGAGAGGGTGCAGGCCGAGCTGAGGGACCTTCCTGAGTGCACAAATTTTCATGTACTTGGCCTCTAGTAATTTTTATTTTATTTTATTTTTAATTAATTAATTAGTTAATGAATTAATTATTTTTTGCAGTATAACTTAGATTTAATAGTAGTACATATGTTTTTCCCCATTGTCCTCCCCCCAGCCTCCCTTACCCCCCAACACATGTCCTCACTAACCCCCCCCCCCGCCCCAGTGTCTTGCATTCATTGGTTATGCTCATATGCATGCATATAAGTCCTTTGGTTGATTTCCCCCAGTACCCGCTCTCCACCCTCCCCAGACTTCCACCTGTAGCTTGACAGCCTGTTCAATGCCTCCCTGCCTCTATATCAATCACTCTTCCCTGTTTCTTTTCTTCAAAAATATCTTGCCTCTGCATACTAGAAATAAATGTATAAGAACAAAATATGGTTGAGTCTCAGTTTCAATGTCCAACTGTTCTGAGTCTCAGTTTCAATGTCAAATAGTTCTTCATGTGTACATGTCAGCAATGGTATCCAGATGGTGGACACATCGTGACAATGCAAGTTCTATCCTTTCTGGTTTGGTCCTGGGCCACCTGCAGCCACACACAGCTGCCGACTGCTAGCATGGCAAGGCGCCGTCAGTGTCCCCCATCTCTGGACCACCCTCGTGACTGGAACAGACCTGTCAGTTCCTCACTGTCACGGGAACCCACATGGTCTTGGAGTTTTTCTCTGCAAACACACAAACACATTCTCGACCAAAAGTTAACAAAGGGATCCTCTCTGCAAATTAGACTTGGGATTCTTTTTATTTTTGTCCAAATGATTTTCCTTTGGCTTATTTTGACACCATGTGTGTTTTTCATGGGTGTCCTGCTGTTGGCATTACAAATGGAAGTTACTTTTCTGGAGTAAGAATTTTCTAGATGTATTTTACTTACAGGATATTTTTCCTTACATGATATTACCCCAGTATCCCCCCCTTTTTTGATTAATGGGGGCTTTGGGAAATTTTATATTGCAGTCTTGGTAATTTTATATTTTAATTTTTGCACACAAATATATCTGCTTTAGTTTCTTTGGATGTTAGGCAATTTTACAGTGAGATGAAATACTAATAGTTATTTTAGTTAATGTTTTAGGCACAGATTTTTGTCCAGTACACTTAAATTTTCTTGAGTATTCACTTATTTCACTTTGGCCTCTAGTAATTTTTATATTTTAAAACTTTTCTACCATTGCATTATAATACCAGATTTTTAATTTATTACTTTTCTTATCATACTAGGTGCTAAGATAATTTTTTTTAAATGTGAAAGGGATATAGTCCTCCCTCAGTATTTGTGAGACAATGATCCAGGAATCCTTGCAGATACTAAAATCTGTGGATGTTCAAGTCCCTTATATAAACTGGAATAGTTTTTGCATGTAACTTATGCACATTAAATCATGTCTAGATTACTTATAATTCTCATAACAGTGTAAATATTGTGTAAATAGTTATTATACTGCGCTGTTTGGAAAATAACAAGCAAAAGGTCTGTACATATTTAGTACAGACACAATAATCATAGGTTTAACTATATAGTACATGTCAGCAACAGTGTTGTAGGGTGACTTCTATGACCAGTTGCAAACGACCATGGAGGCAGTTAAGTTGGTAATAAGCAATCAAGGATTTATTGAAAACTGGCCAGGACGGTTGGAGACCTAACACACAACGACCGCACCGCCCTGGGTGCAGGCAGTACTTTTAAAGGGGTCTGAACCATAAATGTTATTGCCTTGGGCTTGGTGAACAGCCCCCAAGTCCACATGGTCCACGGGAACCCACATGGTCTAGGGGTAAGGGGTGCCAATAGACTATGAATGACCCTACTGCTCGCTCCTTATCTTCTAATTATGTATTCTGTTAGACGTGGGAAAGTGGTTCTATCTTGTAAAAACAGGTGGTGTAGCTACATAATTGGTGCTGACCGGTTACTCCCCTCTGGCTCTAGTCTTCAAAGGTTTTTATTATTTTTTATTTTTTTAGCTTTCAAGTTCTCCAGCTGGAAACTAAAGCAATAATTCTTTTGTTTTAAGCAAGCAGGGGTGAACAGTGGCCAAAGTTTCAAACAGTAGTTTTACCCTAGATAAATGTTCTTATGACCTTATTTCAATAGCATAAAAATTATTTTTCTGAATATTTTCAATCTTTAGTTGATTGAATGTGGAACCGACAGATACAAAGGGTTAACTGTGCTAGGATTGGAATACAATTGCACTTTCAAATCAATGTGTGTTTTTTTCCTAGAGCATGTGCAGCTATTGTATGAACCTAAAATAACCTTTTCTTTATAGATTTTTATTTTTTTAATATATATTTTATTGATTTTTCACAGAGAGGAAGGGAGAGGGATAGAAAGTCAGAAACATCGATGAGAGAGAGACATCGATCAGCTGCCTCTTGCACACTCCCCGCTGGGGATGTGCCCACAGCCACGGTACATGCCCTTGACCGGAATCGAGCCTGGGACCCTTCAGTCCGCAGTTCGACGCTCTATCCACTGAGCCAAACCGGTTTCGGCTTCTTTATAGATTTTTAAAAAATATATTTTTATTGATTGATTTTTAGTGAGAGAGAAGAAGGAAGAGAAACAAACACTGATCTGTTGTTCCACTTACTGGTTCATTCATTGGTTGATTCTTGTTTGTGCCTTGACTGGAATTGAACCCTCAAACCTGCAACCTTGGTGTATCCAGACAATGCTATAAGTAGGTGAGCTATCCTGCCAGGGTTCTTTATAGGTTTTTATCACTTTGTTCTATACTCTTGGGAAACAATGATGTTTATTCTCCTATTTTCCCCAGTGGGAAAGCAAAGAATAATGAATTACCTTCCATCTCAGTACAACCTTTATAAATAGTGGTTGCTTGTTTGTATAGGTATGACAGCTATTTCATCACAAATAGCTAATCTTAGCCTGGACAAGTGATTCCTTCTTTCATTTATTCTTTAAGACCACATATGAACTCATTATTAAGGGGCTGTACTCATTCTGATTACTCATTCACATATGAGCTCATTATTAAGGGGCTGTACTCATTCTGATTACTCATTCATTCAGAAAATATTTATTGAGCCCATTTACTGGACCCGGAGAATTCTGCTAGGGATTTATGGAGATGGCAAAGGCATAAATCCAACCTTAAGGTGCTTATAATCTAACTAGAGACCTGGTGCATAAAATTTGTGCACCGGTAGGGTCCCTAGGCCTAGCTGGTGATCAGGGCTGATCTGTGGGGCAACCAGTGGGGTGATTGAGGGGCCCCCACTGGCACCTGCCTTGGCTGGCCTGGAGCCTGCGGGCTGGGGGCAGCTTCTGTGCTGAGCATCTGCCCCCTAGTGTTCAGTGCACATCATAGCAACCAGTCCTTCCACTGGTTATTCTGCTGTTAAGTCTATTTGCATATTCAGCTTTTATATACAGGATACATACATACATAAAGCACTCATATATTTCCCCACTAGATGGCAGGCTATCCCCTTGATAAAGTACTGACTGGGTCACGGATCTAAACACCACAGCAATATTCTGGTTTGTGAGGTACTGTAATGGACAAAGGGGTGTTGCAGGTTGATCTCTCTCTTGCATAGACTCAACTTTGCCTTTGCAACCAGGAAACAGCATAAGATATTAAGCAAATGAGTGGGCATAGCTGGGTTACAATAGGACTTTCTTTATGGACATTAAACTTTGAAATTCATATAACTCATTTGACAGAAAATATTATTCTTATGATTCTATTTGACCAATTGAAAATGTAAAAAAGATTCTTAGCTCAAAGACCATACAAAAAATGCCTACAGATCTGATTTGGCCCTCAGGAATTATTTTGCAGATCCATGGATTAAAAACCTTACTAGTCTTAAGTATCAGATTGACAATCTGCTCAATTAATATATATATATATATATATATATATATATATATATATATTACTGGTTGCATAATAAATATTTCAATGTGACTGTTATTTTACATATAAATTAGTTGGGGTTTTATAATTAGAAGAGGACTGAAATAGGAATTTTGGGGGGTGAAAAAGACAGGTTTTAGGAAATTTTAGAAATTATGGAAATTAAGGGGACCATGGAGGAAGCACAGGGATGCAGAGCAGCAGAAGGTATATTTGCATAGAATAGGGAAGCTGAAAAGCTGAAATAGGTACATTTCCATAGACTGAGGGAGCTGGGAACAGCAAAAGGTCTATATTCACAAAATAAAGGGAAGGAAGCCCTTCATCCAGAAGAAGAAGAAACCCCAAAGGGAATAGAAAAATAATAAGGAAGGAGGGGGAGAACTTCACATATCCTATGTGAGGTTCAAACTTTGAGCCTAATCAGTGGTTGGCAAACTGCGGCTCGTGAGCCACATGAGGCTCTTTGGCCCCTTTAGTGTGGCTCTTCCACAAAATACCATGGCCTGGGCAAGTCTGTTTTGAAGAAGTGTTGTTAGAAGAAGTTTAAGTTTAAAAAATTTGGCTCTCAAAAGAAATCTCAATCGTTGTACTGTTGATATTTGGCTCTGTTGACTAATGAGTTTGCCAACCATTGGCTTAGGAGTTACTATAGTAACCAGTCTAAGGGAATAGTGACCAATTAGAGGGGATACCAAGGCACCATGATGTGCAGCCTTTATAAGCCATAGGAAAAAGGAACTCATAGGGACCCTTTCCCCCTCCCCATGTGGGAGTCTATTCTGTGGGATTTTTTTCCCTCTCCCCACGTGGAAGTCTGTACTTGTTCTTCAATAAATCTCTGCCTTTGCTATACAAATAATAATGATAATAATAATAATAAATTACTCAGGATCCTTGTGACATTTTTGCCTGCCTCTCAATATAGACTTGTATCTTGTTTGTTAGACTATAAACAAAACTTCAAGTAGTCTTCTCATTGTTCCTAATTGCAGAAAAATAAACCAAGATATTCAGTTAAATTTGAGTTTCAACTAAAAAAAATCTATATATGGCATAAGACACTTGGTTTTATTTTTTTAATTTATCTTTATTGTTGAAAGTATTACAGATTTCCTGCTTTTTCCCCATTGTTCCCTTCTAACATGCACCTGTCACCCCACCCCCGGGCCTGTATCACACTATTTCTGTGTCCATGGGTTATATATATGCTAACATCAAAGCATTCAGACCTGTAAATAATTTTGTGAGTTTATCTGAGCCAAACTCTTGACATATGCCGGGAAACAGAACCTCAATGAATTGAAATAATGCTCCGGAGAATGGAGGGTTATATCTATATTTATACATTGCAATCAAAGGAAGGGGACATAGGTGACTTACATGAAATTCATTGGTGATAGATTAAGGAGATGGGATAAAGCAAAGCAGGGAAACCTGTGAGATAGGATAAAAAGTAAAATGATGGATATATGCTTCTTTTACATACTGTAGATGGATACAGGATAGTTGAACATAATTAACAGTTGATGATTAACCTGATAATAATAACAATAAGTGAATGTCTTGGTGCCATTTGTTGTTCCCTGAGGGGTCCAGAAAAAAAAGGAAGTTACAAGTTACCCAGACATTTCACAGATATGTTACCATAGACGCAAAAGGACAAATGGGCTCAGTAAAGATCTAAGTTGATCTTTGTCAGGGAAAATATGACCTAGGACATGACTACCCACTATAACCTGTTTGTACTTAGTAAACATTTAATTTTCAGACCACCTTTTGTGATTATTTTAGGTCTTTGAGTTTGCACAACTACCATGCAGGCCTTCTCTGAACTACTCAGGTTAGCATATGGCCCCTTTCGTCCACACATATATGCATACTAGAGGCCTAGTGCACATGAAATTATGGACGAGTAACTCGCTTCTGCTTGTTGAAGCTGCCTGTCCAGCCCATTGCCATTCATAGCTCATGCCCTGCTCTCTGCAGCTAGTAGCTCTCTGGCCTGCCTGCTGTGAGAGCTGCTGCTCATTTGGTCATGATGCCATTATGGGATCAAGACCACAGGCCTTTTATGATATAGACTAGTGACCAGGTGCATGAAATTCATGCACATTAGTTAGAGGAAATAATTTAATATTGCTATTTTCCCTTTCTCTATAATAGAAGTGTCAGAGATAAAAGAATATTAGTGAAATGTATGAAAACCTTCCTCCTGTCAGAGTTTAGAGCTCACCAGAGGACCCAGAGTCAAGTTCCCGCCCACCGACATGTATCTCAAAATCACCTGAGACCCAGAGCCAACCACTCCCCCTCCCATTGGGCTAGATCCAGGCCCAGCCAGTCCCATCCTTCTCAAGCCTTGCCAGGCAGGGGGCATAGCCTCAGGTCTCCTGGCCCAATGCCAAGATGGGAGGGGGTGGCATGAGGTTCCCAGTCCAGACTGGGGCAGGGGGCATGCCTTGAGGTCCTTCATCAAGGCCCGCCAGGTGGGGGACACAGCCTAAAATCCCCTGTCAAGCCCTGCTGGGTGAGGGGCATGGCCTAAGGTCCCCCATCAAGTCCCATGAGGAGGGAAAGGGGTGCAGCCTCAGGTCCCCCAGCCCAGCACCAAGAGGGGGCTTAGTCTCAGGTCACCCATCAAGCCCCACTGGCAGGGGGACACAGCCTCAGGTCCCCTGTCAAGCCCCACTGGGCAGGGGAGCAGCCTGAGTTCCCTTGACCCAGCAAGCCCCCCCTGGGGCGGGGGGCATGCTGTGAGGTCCTCTGTCAAGCCCAGCCAGGAGGGAGGGCAGCCTAAGGTTCCTTGGCCTGGTGCTGGGATGGGGGCCATGGCCTGAGGACCCCTGTCAAGCCCCACCTGGTGGGGGGGCATGCCTCAGGTCCCCCGGCTGGGCGCTGGGGCCAGGAGAGCAGCTTGAGGTCCCCTAGCCCAGCACCAGGACAGGAATTGCACCTTGAGGTCCCCCGTCAAGCCCTGCTGGGAGGGAGGAGTGGCCTCAGGTCCCCTGGCCTGGCATTGGGGCAGGGTGTGGACTGAGGTCCCCCAGCCTGATGCCAGGGCAGGGGATATGGCCTGAGGTCCCCTGTCAAGCCCCACAGGAGTGGGGACGGGTATAGCCTCGGGTCCCTGCTAATTGCTCATTAAGGCTCCCTAGGGGAACTTGGCCTCAGCTGTGGGTGCAGCCATCTTTGTGATGGAGTGAAGGTCAATTAGCATATCCCCTCTTTATTAAATAGGATAAGTTGCCCTGTTGATCTCTTTCCACCCACCTGCCTTCCCTATGAGATGAGATTTGGTTTAATTGGGTGATCCATGTTTTTATTTGCCAAATCTGTCATTTGTTCTTGTATTTATGGCTTTTACCTGTTACTCATTTACTAATGCCTTAAAAATAAGCAAGTATCTTCAAACAAGACTCCTGAAATTAAATATGTGTTTAGAGATTTGGGAGAAATATGCATCTCCAGGCTCTGTTAATTTCAGTGTATATTACCACTGAAAAACTATGTGGCACAAACAGCCATGTTTCACATCCATTTTCAGGAGTATTTTCCTGAGCTGCCTGTGTTATGCCCATAGCTCAGGATCCCCAATAATTAACCACCAGGGAGCCCTTTATTATCTGATGCAAAAAGCAAAAGAACCTTTATTCAAACCCGGGTTTGGCCCTCAACCTTCATCTGGCACAGCAGCGAGGCGAGGCGAGAGAGCGAGCCCAGCAAGAACAATAGGTTATAAAGGGTTGGTGATTTGGGTGGTCTTAGGGAAGTGATGTGGGTTACAGAGATAGCCTTATTAGGTCAGGGTTTTTCAGCGAGGGTCTCACAGTACAAGGATCAGGGAGTGACCAGTACTTTGGTTATGCCTTATTAGGACCTAAGCTATGTCCTTGGGCTTCATTAGTCCGCTCAGGCAGTGGTTGGGGGAATCAGGACATTCCTGGCACCCCTGTGGCCACTCTCAGCAGGGGGAAAGGGGAGATAGGCTGACCAGCCCCTCAAGATGGAGGATGGTCATTTGTCCTTTCACCTGTCTCTCACTTGGACAAGCCATTTTAATTGTTTTGTAAGAAACCCAGAGTAATCTGTAGATAGGCACTTTGCAAAGAGCTTCCGAGAAATTTGAGGTCATTTAAAAGGCTTAAGTGGGAACAACAAATTAAGGCCCCCAGCCCACCCCTCACCTCCCAGCTCCAAGTGGTTCTCTGGGGATTGGCTTATTTCAGACCAATTCCTACCAGAAAACTCACCCTTCTCTAAACACTTTTCCTGCCTTCTGATGAAGATTTCAAGAGTGCAAACGCAGCATTTGTAGAGCATGCTTTCACAGGGTTTTTTTGGGGTGTGTGTGTACTTGTTAGGATGCACTACTGGTACTAAAAGTCGACACATTTAATTTGCTTGGTGGCTTTTCAGGAAAGAAAAAATTCTAAATCCTACTAGATGATGTTCCTTCTAGCTTTAAAATTTGCTGCCTGACCAAGCAATCAGACTTATTAGTGACTATTAACCACCATTCAATAGTAAACCAACCCTTACAGAGTCTCAGCACTTTGGCCTTGAGATGGTTAATGGAGAGGGCCTTTGGGCTGCAGCAGCTGGGATCAATTGGGGCGGGGCTGGGATTTGAGCTGTGTAACTGAGGAAGTGTCCTAACACAAAGTCGGAAGTGACAGCATACAGTCCTCTTATCCCTGCTGGGGACCAGCCCACACTGTGAGGAGGGCGTGGACCTCTGGCGAACAATGGGCTCGCAGCTGGGGAATGCTAGAGTAGCCTCTCCAAAGGACAGGTCTCCACTGAGCAGCTGGTTGATTAAGTCTGTGCTGAAGAACACTTCAGAGTAGGCGCATTGCAAAGAAAAGATGCATCCTCCCCAGAGGGAAGCAGATTGTGCTTTGGTGGTTAGAAGAGGAGATTGCAGGGCCTGAGCAGCCAGCACAAGGTAAGCCTATGTCCTTTTGGTATTGCGCTTTAACCGAGTGGACTTCCCCGGGGGCTGCCACAAATTAGCCTTATCAAGCAGAGCAGCATCTGCTCCCAGCCAGCTTGCCAGGCCCGCCAGCTCACACCTCTCCAGCCTCTTCTTCCAGGCTCTGCTTGGGCTCCCTGGTGCCTTTTCTGGGCTGCCTTTTACTTCTCTACCCTCAAATCACCAGAGCCAGGACAAAGGTACATCTATCTATTGCGGCATTGGTCTGGGGAGCAAAACTTAAGGGGTCACCAAGGCATTCAGTAATCGATACAATTTTTTAATGTGATATCTTTAAGATTCAAAGTTAAGGCAAAAATTTCTATGATGAAAAAAAAAAAAAAGGAAATGATCCAACTCCTGACTTGGCCACCTTCGCCTCACTCAAATGCCAGGCTTTGAAAATTAACTGTGAAATGATTACCTCCTTTCTCTGTGGTCCCCTACCTCTGTGGTACCTATTATTTGGTCTTTTGTGGCAATTAGTTGGGTTTTCCCTGTATATATGACCCCTGGCTGTGTGGAAAGGAGAAGGGATCACTGCTTTACCACCTGTGACTTCAGGGGCATAGCACAGTGCTTTGCTCATGGAGACCATAGGGACTTTGGAGGTGACCAAAGATGAGAACTTGTCCCAGGGTCCCAGATTGTAAAGCTCTGCATTGGAACCAACAAAACCTCACAGAAATAAGGCACAGGATAAAGCTGTGGTCCCTTAATTACAGCTTATTCAGAATTGGGTTTGTGGACGAAAGGAGCCACATGCTAACCTGACAAGCTCAGGGGAGGCTTGCATGGCAGCCTTGCAAACTCAGAGACCTAAAATAACCACAAAAGACAGTTTGAAAATTAAATATAACTACAAACAGGTTATAGTGGGTAGTCATGTCCTAGGATTGTATTTTCCCTGACAAAGATAAACTTGGATCTTTACTGAGCCATTTGCCTTTTTGCCTCTAAGAAAAAATATCTGTGAGATGTCTGGGAAACTTGTAACTTCCTTTTTCTGGAGCCCCTGGGGCACAACCAAAAGTGGTGGGCAGCAGGACAGATACCACAAATTCCTTCATGATCATGTTAATTGTTCCTGCATTCACCTAAGTATGTGTCCATCATTTTACTTTTTATCTAATCCCAGGTGTTTCCCACTGCTTTTGCTTATCCCACCTCCTTAATCCATCACCAATGAATTTCATGTAACCCACCTATGTCCCTCCTTTGATTGTGACGCATAAATACAAATGTAACCTGCCGTTCTCCAGAGCGTTATCTCAATTCATTGAGGTTCTGCTTCCTGGCATTTTCTACAGGGTGGCTCAAATCAACTCACTAAAATCCTTTACAGGTTTCAATGTGTTTTTTTTTCATTAACAGGTTGAATAAAGGAACCACAGTAGCAGGAAGGGCCTTTAAAATTATCTTTGCAGAAAGAAAGGTGCCTCTGCACTTGGGGACTTCTCATTCTTGGTAGCCTGCCATGAACATTTCTTGGTATTGCAATCCAGTCTGAATCTACAATGATACTAGCACCTTTGCTGAGGATCACACTCCACAATTTACAGTGAATCTCCCCTTATCATACTTAATTTAATTCCCATTAGGAGGCCACTGTGCTTCCTGTTGGCTAAAAGCAGCTTTCAGTTGTCATCATAAGGAGCCATTGTAAGCTAATCTCGTATTGTTTGCTACCCTTAAGATTAAGAGAGAGGGTAAATGACATCTAGACCCTGGCTTAGGAGATGGCCTGTTTGTATTTCAGGTTGGGACTTGGCCTGCCACTAGGTCACTAAGTCCGTGATTTCTATTATTCTTTAAAGCATTCCATAACTAAATACTTCATTTTTTCTTACGCAGGCAAGTGAAATGAGAAAAGAGAAAGAGCAAATAGAAGAGATCAGGAAACTATTGTTCGAATTAATGTGTATTTTCTTAAAATTTTTGGAAGTCTTGGGGGTAGTTAGCTCCCCAAAAGATGAGGGAAAAATGGAAGTTGACAAAACATTTGCCTTATTCCTGGTCTGCTAAGATGAGTTTGATTCCTTTGAGGAGCGCACCAAGTTAACATTCTGCTTAACAGAAAAAGGGAAGATATTGCAGGCCTGTCAGGAGATATGCACCTTAGATGAACTTGGCTTTTGCATTCCTTCCCTGTCTAAGGTTTAGCTGTTCCACTCTAGAGCCAGCAGAGGGCACTGTTGTAGCATAAACTCCACTTAAACTTTTTAGGGGGAGAATTTTCAAAGCTGTAAAAAAGACTTGGATTCAGTAAGAAATATGCACAATTTTCTATGAAATTTTAATGTGAAAAATAGATTATTAAGAATTTGTGGGTGTCTATTTGATTAGTGATGCATCAAACCATAGAAGGAAAGGGGAAATGTTTCATGACTGTCCTTGTTATAAGAAATTAAATTTCAAGAACAAAAGAACAATGTGATAATAAATATCAAAATGATATTCCTAAATTACTTGGTACACAAATAGGGCTTTTCCTCTTAGATATGTTTGTGTTGAGACCTAGTAACAAGAATAGAACTGATTTATCGTAAACCTCTGTTTTTTTATTCATTGTAAACATAAACCCTTTCATTAATATGGAGAAATTTAACAAAACTTCATTTTACCAAAGAAAACAGGCTTTCTCAGTCCCTCTATGATTTGCCTCAACATACTTTTTCAGTTTTTGTTTTTTATTATCCACTTTGGACACTGCCCCTGTCTCCACTGTGTTTTAACCTCATGTAACCTAATTCTCACTTCCCACTCGCTTGCCCCCTTCTCCACACACTGAAAATCCTACCCATTCTTCAAGGTTCATTTTAAATGATAACCCTTTTGTGAGTGTTGCATGCAGTTCTTACTCTTTCCACTGTAAGCATTTGTGTAATAAAGCTAGAGGCCTGGTGTGTGAAATTCATGTATGGGTGGGGTCCCTAGGCCTGGCAGGTGATCAGGGCCAATCTGGCTGGGCAGGTTGGGCCCAAAGGTCTGGAGAGGAGGTGATAGTCACTGGGTTGGGCATGGAAGGAACGCACGCCAGATACCATTGTGGCCCTCAGCATCCTGCCTCCTTGCAGTTCCCGCCTCCCACTCCCCTCCTTCCATTGCTGCCATGCTGCCACTGGGGCCTGCTGGGTGGAGGAGGGACCACAGGAGGTTTGCTGGCCAGGGGGAGGGGCCAAGGGAGGTTTTGATTCCCAGTTTGGAATGTACAGGAGGCAGCCGATCAATGATTATCATCATTGATGTTTCTATGTATATTTCCCTGTCCAAAACCAATCAAATATATATCTTTTAAATGTGAGTTTTTTAGAGGAAGAAAGGTAGGGCAAGGGAGCTATTGGAAGAAAAAAGGACAGGGAGGAATTTGAGATCTTGCCCACATTTCAAATAGGATAACATAAGGTGGTCCTCAGGGAGTGACAGGTGAGGAATGGCAGTGGGTAGAGCAGGGCACCGAGGGCTGCGGAATGGGCTGTAATGACTGGGAATGTCTGTGACAGTGAAACTGAGCATGTGTTGGGACCATCGCTGGGACCATTCATCCCCAAGAGGTTTTTATTCTGGACGGGAGGAGAAACATGGAGATCAGTGGGCCTTTTTTAGTCTAGAACAGTGATTCTCAACCTTTGTAATTCCTCATGTTGTGGTGACCCTCAACCATAAAATTATTTTCGTTGCTACTTCATAACTGTAATTTTGCTACTGTTAATGAATTGTCATGTAAATATCTGTGTTTTCCAATGTTCTTAGGCTTTACAGCAGCAATTCTCAACCTGTGGGTCTTGACTTAGGTGACTCTAGCAGAGTTACCTAAGACAGTGGTCAGCAAACTCATTAGTCAACAGAGCCAAATATCAACAGTACAACGATTGAAATTTCTTTTAAGAGCCAAATTTTGTAAACTTAAAATTCTTCAAACACCACTTCTTCAAAATAGACTCACCCAGGCCGAGGTATTTTGTGAAAGAGCCACATTAAAGGGGCCAAAGTGCAGCATGTGGCTCGTGAGCCTCTGTTTGCCGACCACTGGAATAGGGCTATTTAGTTACTTTTAAATAAGGCTCAAAGAAGAAAGACAGAATAAATGTTTAATTATTTTCTTAATTATTTCCAATTGTGATACCCTAATTACTTTCATTGGAGGTTGTCTCCAATGACTTGAGTTTTAATGTTAGTTTTGCCTTTTTCCCTATAATGAACTTGTGGGATTTAATAATCAGTGTGATTCAGCCAATTGCATTAGTTATTTTTGATGCCCAAGTTATCCTTATTTTGATCACTTTTAAATGTTCTTGTCACCCAGGGTTTCATCCCTAATATGCTTTTTCACCCCTCTGTGTGCTTACTTTCCTGTTTTTCCTTATAACTACTTACAGCATTTTAATTACTCCCAAATCACACTTTCTTACCTTGACTTACCAGACACAGACCTAAATCTTCATTTATTTCCTTGCCTAATTCTCCCAAAATATATGACATGTATGACTTAACATTTTTATCTTTATTTGCTGTACTTTTCCTTTTATAGTCCCAATTAGTAGCCCAAAACCTGGAAATCATTTTTATTCCTTTCTTGCATATGCAGGTATTCACCAAATTTGCTATCAGGAATATTTTCATGTCTTAGTCTTTCCTTTGCATTGAACTGCTTACAGTTTTCAGACCATGGTGATCTACCACCCACACTATTGGACAAAGCTCCTAAATAGAATGTCTATTACCTACCAGTGCTTCCCACTCCAGATAACTTTATACTACCCTTGGAGTTACCTGCTTGAAAATAAATCTGATCATATTAGTCCAGTGGTTGGCAAACTCATTTGTCAACAAAGCCAACTGGTTGAAGACCATTAGAAAACACAGATATTTACATAATGATTCATAACAATAGCAAAATTACAGTTATGAAGTAGCAACAAAAATAATTTTATGGTTTGGGGTCACCACAACATGAAGAATTATTAAAGGGTCACAGCATTAGAAAGGTTGACAATCACTGGTCTAGAATGTGAGTCAGGTGGCAGGAACGGGTTGCCCTGCTTCTCCACAAATATAAACATGCAGTATAACTGCACATGGACATGGGTCACACTGCCAAATCAATGCCCAACCAGCCCTGGTGGCTGTGTCCTGCAACTCTCTGGCTGTGCTACAGCACTATTGGCCGAGGAGGCCAAAGACATGCCCCAAGTGCACATAGTATAGGAAAGGGCAGGCAGGAAGCCAGAACCCAGAAGCTGGAGCTGACACAGCACAGCCAGGCAGCTCTGCATCTGCCATGGTGCCACTGGTTTTGGAGTTAAGGGGCTGTGCTTCCTGCACATCACCAGTCAGTTGGCTCACAGGTGGGGCCTGGGAAGGCCTTTCCCCCCTGGAGCTGCTCTGGCAGTATCTGGTCACTTCCCCCCCCCCCCCAAATTTATTTTTTATTGAAAAGCGAGCTCCGGGCTTGTGATTCCTGGGATCCCTGGGCCATAGCATGTACCTCCAGGCCTTGCTGCATCACCTTCACCCTCCTCCTGCATTGAGCATCTGGCCCCTGGTGGTCAGTGCGCCTCATAGCAGCCAGTCACTCCAGTAATTCCACCATAATGGTTGCTTAGGCTTTTATATAAATAGATGATCTATTCTTTTCCAGATACCGTCAAGGCATTCAGAAATGATTAAAATACAGAGAAACATTTAACTACAGTGAAATGTCAAAATGCTATAATCATACTAAGCATAGGAAGGAGCCTCTGAGAGTTCCTGTCACTGCTTCAGAGCTATCTGGACAAGTGCAGAAAGCTTCCTGGAACAGGTGGTGCTTGAACTAGTGCTGAAGATTAAATAAATCTGGATGCTTGGTATAGCCCCTTAACTGTCTGACTTGAAGAGGTAGTAAAAGATAAAAATGGGATAGTAGGCTGGCACCATCATACAGACCCAGATTAGACTTTATTTAGTAAGCCATGGGTACTCAAGGGAGTCATTTAAGGTGGAGGAAGTGCCGAAACCAGTTTGGCTCAGTGGATAGAGCATCGGTCTGCGGACTGAGAGGTCCCAGGTTTGATTTCGGTCAAGGACATGGACCTTGATTGCGGGCATATCCCCACTAGGGGGTGTGCAAGAGGCAGCTGATCGATGTTTCTCTCTCATCACTGTTTCTGATTATCCCTCTCCCTTCCTCTCTGTAAAAAGTCAATGCAATATATTTAAAAAAATAAAGTGGAGGAAGTAATGGATTAGACCCTTATTTCAGAAAGGTTGCTTTGGAGGCAGTATGGTGGATAGGCTTGAATGGCAGGCAGATGAATTAGGAAATTATACCATTTCTCAGATAAAGGATAAGAAGGGCCTATTTTCAACTCTATGGAATGTGGCTTTCTACCTTAAAGCATGTTATATTTATTTTCTCTAGAAGACTAAATTCATTGAAATCAATTTTTTTAAGAATCAATTTATTTTTCTATTCCCATGGACTTGTACATGATAATTTTTTTTGTCAGCATGAGATGACTGAGGAGAATGAAGAAATTTCTGTAATTTTGTATCATGCAGGTTTACTTTTGAAATGCTCCATTATTGCTTTTTTGTCTTAAAAGTCAGTTGAGCCCTAGCTGGTTTAGCTTAGTGGATAGATCATCAGCCTGTGGCCTGAAGGACCCCGGGTTTGATTCCAGTCAAGGTCCTGGATTTCAGGCTCGATCCCCAGTAGAAGGCATGCAGGAGGCAGCTGATCAATGATTCTTATTATTGACTAGAGGCCTGGTACATGAAATTTGTACACAGGGGTAGGGGGTGTCCCTCAGCCCAGCCTGCATCCTCTCCAATCTGGGAACCCTCGAGGGATGGCCAACTGCCCGTTTAGGACCAATCCTACCGGGATTGGTCCTCAGTGGGCAGTTGGACATCAGTCTCACAATCCAGGACTGCTGGCTCACAACTACTCACCTGCCTGCCTCCCTAACTGCCCATAACTACTTCTACCTGCCAGCCTGATCACCCCATAACAACTACCCTGCCAGCCCAATTGATGTCTAACTGCTTCTCTGCCAGCCTGTTTGCCCTCAACTTCCCTCCTCTGCCAGCCTGGTCACCTCTAACTACCCTCCCCTGCAGGCTTGATTGCCCCCAACTGCTCTCCCCTGCTGGCCTTATTGCCCATAACTGCCCTCCCTTGCAGGCCTGTAACCTCCCAATGGCCCTCCCCTGCTGACCATCTTGTGGTGGCCATCTTGTGTCCACATGGGGTAGGACCTTTGACCACATGGGGGCAGCCCTCTTGTGTATTGGAGTGATGGTCAATCTGCATATTACTCTTTTATTAGATAGGATAGAGACCTGGTGCATGGGAGGGGGCCAGCTGGTTTGCCCTGAATAGTGTCCCAGATCAGGGTAGGGGCATGGGGCGGCCTGGGTGAGGGGCTTGTAGTGGTTTGCATGCCACTCATGACCCCCAGCGACCCAAGTGGAGGCTCTGGGTTCTGGGATTAATTTATGTTCTACAATTGAAACTTTGTAGCCTGGAGTGGAGCCAAGCCTTCTGCTGCCTCTGTGGCAACAACCATTTCTGTTTGGGTTTATTTAAATTCTATAATTGAAACTTTGTAGCATAGAGTGGAGGCCTAGGTGCTAGGGCTACAGAAGCTTAGTTTTCTCCATCACCTGGGCAACCCTAGTCTCTGCTCTCTCCAGCTCTGTGGCTGCCATCATTTCTGTTTGGATATATGTATCTTCTATAATTGAAACTTTGTAGCATTGAGTGGAGGCCTAGGCCAGCAAGGGCAGGCGGAAAGCTTGGCTTCCTCCGTTGTTGGGGGAACCCAAACCTCCCTCTTGTTCTCAGTGGCCGCAGCCATCTTGATTGGGGTTTATTTGCTCCTGATTGGCTGATGGGTGTGGCTTATGGGTGTGTTAGAGGTATGGTTAATTTGCATATTACTTTTTTTTATTAGATAGGATGTTTTTATCTCTCCCTCTTCCTTCTTATCTGAAATCAATAAAATATATTTTTAAAAAGTCAGTTGAATGACATCTTTATCATATTAGTAAAGGCATCATGGGTAGTTTATAAATTTTGAAAAAATAAGATTTCTCATGGAAGACTCATCATTGGTTACCATTTATAGGTATTACTGTTTAAAGTGTTAAATTATTCTGATGGTCCATACTTTTTGAGCTCACCACTTGAACATGTGTGTGTTTAAGGTTTTTGAAGACGGAAAATAAGCTCTGCACAGCTGTATAAAGTCAAACCCCTTAAGACCAAAGGTCCTTTTATGACAAGAGCTGCAATCAACTCAATCCTGTTTGTACATACAAATCCTTGCAAGGTGTAGTAGTAATAAATAACACATCTTGTTCTTGGTTGAAATGCTGACAGAAAATAGGTGAACATAATTTTATCTTCTTAGGGAGGAGGAAGCTT
This sequence comes from Antrozous pallidus, assembly GCA_027563665.1. Classification (NCBI taxonomy): domain Eukaryota; kingdom Metazoa; phylum Chordata; class Mammalia; order Chiroptera; family Vespertilionidae; genus Antrozous; species Antrozous pallidus. The sequence goes on along the minus strand of CM050509.1, from coordinate 26,449,072 downwards.
TTCAAAGCAAGGTATGAAACATTTCACTATATAAATATGTGAAACATTTTTATGATAAAAGACAAAATAAATAAAATTTAAAAGTAAATGACAGGCCTGGCATAATGTTTGAAACAGAGAATTAAAAATAAGAGTTCCCTTATTTTAGATATGCTAATATTTATTATGAAATATTTATTAATATTTATTATGAAATATGCTAACATATTAGCATTTAAACATGCTAATATTTCCCATAAATCAATAAGAAAACATTTTAAATGGGCAAAGCATAGGAACAGATAATTTAAAGATGAAGATATGGAAATGGTTTACCATATGGAAGGATGATTAAAGAAATGAAAATTAAACAAAAATGAGAGATATCTTGTTATTAACCTTCTGCTTGACACAAATTACAATGGTTGGTAATAATTCGTGTTGATGAGCATATGGGAGAGAAGGATTCTCATTCACTGTTAGTGAGCATGCAAATTGGTTCAGCCTTTGTAAGGGCAATTTGGCATATACTATTATTATCCCAAATTTCTGTTGCCTTTCTAACTTATAATCTATTTATGCAGACTGCCTCTATTCCTGCCTTCATTTCCTATATTTGTGTCTGCTTTCTTCTAGATGGTGATATATGTGCTTCTCATCTCAGCCTGGTGGCCTGACCTTGACTCCTGAATTCTGTGATCCCTCCACAACTGCAAGTCATTCTCATACAAAATTTTGAATTTACCTAGTCAACATCGTTGAGAGTTTTGGAACAATATGCAAGTTCAAGTCAACATCATGTTGTCTTGCTGACTATCTCTTGTGATGAGACCAAGATTTTTGTTGCTTGCTTCTACCCTTGTTCTTGTCTATTGCTCCCTCTGCAGCTGTCAGTCACACACATGTAGTCATGCAAAAGCTGTTTTGTCCTTTTTATTTTTCATGTGAATGTTGTCATTTGTTACTCATATATTCCAAATTAGTGCTATGTACCACTCAGTGATATAAAACAGTCAATAATTGTAAATTTGCATACATTTGGGTAAGAATAGCATCCAACCAAAACAGCAAAAAAAATGTAGAGGATAGAAATAAATGCAAGATGAGTGAAGAGGGCAAGAAAGGTAATGTCTATTGCAACAAAATGAGAGTTGTTGAAATGCTTGATAACATTGGAACCAAGATTTCTATGGTGGGTTTTATTATGTTAATGAATCTATATTTTATACAATAAAGAAAATGAGAAAGCTAATAGGGCTAGTGAGTTGAGGGACACAGAGGAATAATTATGAAAATCATACATACATAACTCGAAATGTCAAAATAGAGAAAATGTGAAGATATTTGTATTTGTGAATTCTAAAAGAGAGAGGGCTAAATAGTTCTCTTTCTGTATATATAATCTGCCATCAAGCATCCCCAAAATATGCAAATTTAAATTTCAGTCTAGATGAAAAGTTATAACATTCATCACAAGAAATGGGTGGTTGAGTAACTTTAAGAAATGCTATGTCTGTATGAAAAAAAAATGGCTGGCAAAAAAAGGAGATCATGAAGCTGCTACAGAGTATCCTGAATACCTGGAGAAACTGATGGAGGAAAATGGCTCTTTGCCAGAACAGGTATTCAAAGCTGATGAAATGGTCCTATTCTGGAAATATGTGCTTACTTGCACATCTATTGAAGAAGATGAGAAAAAGACCAGCGGTTTCAAGCCTAGAAAAGACAAACTCACAGATCTGCTTTGTTCAAATGTTTGTGGTGACTACTAAACCCATGTTGCTTCACAGATTTCAAAACCTGTATCCTCTTATAAGAGAATGTGAGAAACATTTTTCTATCTCCATGACGAGGAAACCATAAAATTTGGACTGAGAACCACTTTTTGTACAGTAAACCCTCAATTTTGTGGACCTTGATTTAACAGACTTCAGATTTTACGGACAAATTGCCTGTCCATATGTTATATGTGAAAATTAATATCCTGTCAATTTTAAAATGCTTTTAACCAAGATTTGTTTATAATTAAATTAACAGGGATATTTTGTTATTAATTCACTGTCATTTTTAACAAATTTTAGCAAATAGGCTATATGTTCAAAGAAACATTGTAGTAATTTCACCAACATAAATAAATATTACATATCTACAACTATACTCTACGCATTTAAATCCAAGAGTCACTTTGGTAAACAATATTCAGTGAATTATTAGCATGTGATCACACCACATGACATACTGTAATTGGTTCTGGGGTCAAGTGGCGTGACTTTCTGTAGCAGTTTTTCTTAATGTATCTTTATTATTGAGAGTATTATAGATGCCCCCATTTTGTAGCACTTTTAATGAGTGACGGCTGGTGTTCTGAAATAAGCTAAGCCACCCCCTAGCGGTGTGCATTTGTTTACTCATGGTGACTAGTAAATGCACCCATATACTAGACCTATTCAGTATAAATTTAAAATTATAATAATACATATAGAATGTGAAATTGAACTTTTCATACATACTTAACTTTAATTACACAAATGTATCTACCAGTATATAAGTAAAACAGTTAAACTAACTAATTTGCCATTTTTTAAATAAATGCACTTGGAAAACCTACTTTATTATATAACAGACTTTTGGCTTTAAAGGTCATCTCCTTGCCCAAATTAGTTTTGCTATATCGAGGTTTTACTGTACTGGTTTTTTAAGTGTTTTGTTCCTTAGGTTACACAATATTTAAACAAAAAAAATATCTTAAATTCACAGTGTTGCTGATTCTGGACACTCCTCTCATTGACAAAAGTATAATAGTAAATTCTGACCCTTGTATAAAGTCATCTTCATCTCCCCCATTATCGCTACCCTACTCTAATCCATGCATCTGTGAGTACAAAAAATGTTCATGATGTACGATACTCAGTGTGTGTTTGACTACCTTGCAGATCTTATGAGAGAGACACCAAAACTTAATGTGAAAGAAGCTTGGCAAAATTTCTGCTTTGTAACATTTTAATGATAGTAAAAGAAGCAGTGGGGGTAGTAAAATGATCAACCCTTAAGGGAGCGTGGCAGAAACTTTGGAATGAGATTGTAACTTATTCTGAAAGTTTACTTCCAGTGGTAGCAGAAATTGAAAATATTTTATCGTCTGCAAAACCTTTGGGTGGTAAAGGATTTGAAGACATTGAATTAAGTGATATTGCTGAACTGTTAGATTCTCACTGTTGGAAGATAATTGAGAAAAATTTCAGAGATGTGATCACATTGAAAGTTGATAAAAGAGGTAAGTGAAGGTTATTATGCAAAACTGGAAGAATGTTGAAGTAGCCACTCTACAAATTGAAATGTCTCTCCAGAGGAAAGATCCTTCAGTGGAATATTTACTGACCTCCAGGCAAGGCTTAAATAATTACTCATAACCCTGTAAAATAGTAATAAGAAACTTTCAAACAAAGGTCAATAAGTCTTGTCTCTGTTTTGCTTCCACAGGGGAGAAGAGATCGGGTCATTCAAACCTATTCCACAAACAGCAAGCAGAAAGACTGTGCACAGATATGTGAACTCTGGGATCCAGAATCTGATCAGAATTGATGATGTGGTGATCCACATGCCAGAGGATGAAAGTAGAGGAGACAGAGCTTACTTATCTGCAGACAAAATTCAATTTTCTCAATCCTTTCCTCTCAGTATTGTGATGACCAGCATTTTCAGTGATGCATGATTGTCCTCACCTTGCGATCAGAGTGAAATAGAAATTAATTGCCCAATAATCACTATTGCTAATGTAAATTCAGTAAAATGCCATCAAAATTCACTTTACCTGCTGTTTTATTTTAGTGAACAAACCAATTGTCTGAGCTTTAATAATACTCCTTTTCCTGACCAAATTTTTCCCCAAAGCTCATAAACTCTTTCAATACAAATTTCCCTGCAATGAGGGTTTTAGAAATCAATTCCAGTACCTAGGGAAGGGGCTACTCTACTTGGTTGGATAATTTGATTTTGTACTCTTGAACAGAAATTTATTGTAATTCTCTTTAAGCCTAACTTACTATCTCAACAAAAATTATCCAAACCTTCTCATTTTAAGTAGTTTAATATAAATTAATTTGTTTTTCAGCAATTATATATGTTTGGTCTAGGAAGGCAATCTATAATAATAAAAGCATAATATGCTGATTAGACTGGACTTCCTTCTAGACAACTTTCCGGACAAAGTCAAGGTTGTGAGGGAAGCCTGGGTCCCAGGTGTCAGAGGGAAACCAGTGCTAGCAGCCGGGGAAAGGAAGGCCTACTCTTGCACAAACTTCTTACATTGGTCCTATAGTGTATTTTAATGGACTAAGGGCCCAGTGTATGAAATTTGTGCACCAGTAGGGTCCATAGTCCTGGCCGGTGATCAGGGCAAATCAGGGCCTTCCTTCCCTGGCTGCCAGATGCTGGCTGGGGCCTTCCTTCATTCCACACTGCCCCCTGGTGGTCAGTGCATGTCATAGTGAATGATCAAACTCCCAGTCTTCTGGTCTAAATCCCAAGGGGACAATTTGAATATTATATATATATATATATTTTTTTTTTTGAGAGAGAGAGAGAGAGAGAGATTGATTTCTGGCTTGACTTTGGTACCTAATCATGAAAGAGATGCTGCTAGAGTTCATTGTCATCAATCTTCTCTGTTCTTATATCTGGTCTTCCTACTGATTTGAATAGTTGAATGTCCTCCAGAAAAAAGTTTTGATACTTCTTCCCTAAAGGTATCAGAAATCCAGTAATCCCCCAACCCCCAACTTCAGCAGTGTGGGTGTCTGAATTATAGCTTATCTATATCTGAGTTTGAAGTGATCAGAGGAAAGGTAAAAAATAATATAAAAATTTAAAGGGTTTGCTTGCGTAGTTACAGTTGAAATGACAGACATTCCTTAACAAATTCAAAAGAAGCAGATGAGAGTTGGAAAATTCCTTATAGGTTACTTTAGAGCTAGTGACTTGTCATAGTGCCAGAGAAGGTTACTCTCTTGCTCTAAGCCACAATTATTCTTAACACTGAGTGCACGGCAAAATCTTAATTGGGATCTTTGGGGAAAAAATACAGATTTTGCAACCTGATTCTAGGTATGCTGAATCACAGGTTGAGCCAGAATGTGTAGATTTTGAAAGTTTCTCAAGTGATTTTTTTTTGCATATAGTTATGATGGCAAACCACTGCTCTACATCTAAACAGAATTTTAATAGAAAATATAATACAAATAGTATGGGCCCAGTAGTTAGTTAACCTGGATTTCAAGTTTCTGCTCTGTCACTAGGTAAATCACCCTACTTTTATCTGCCAAATGAGAGAATAGGACCAATTGGCCCCTAAGGTCCATCTATCTCTGACATTGTTACCTTTATAGAAAGGTGTATGAACCTCATTGGTTGATTTTTGTGGTAACTCAGTCCTTTCATAGAGACCAAGTAGTAGTGTTATTGTATTATGTTCTTGTTATTTTAAAAATTGTATTTATGATTCAAGCTTTATCACATTTTAGTCCCTCCCAGAAAAGGCATTAGACATAGATGTCATGGGGTAAAAAAGGGAAACAAACATAGCATATACTTCCCAGAAGAAAAGATACAGAGTACCTCCTTTGAGCTTCTCTTTATGATAATTACTGTTTTTCTTGTGAGTTACAGGGTTTGGGGAAAATAATAATAAATAGATATTTTGATTAAAACATTTTGTATTTATTGCTTTCATAAACCCAAAACAGAGAACTCTGTCTGGCTACTATTTTAAGGTCCCATGGAATTTGGCATAGTCTTAATCATTTGTAGAGGTGAATAGCTTCTAAGTCAATAATTGTTTTACCAGTATAATCAGTGTTTCTCTATATCTTTAAAAAATGCTTTTCTGATCATTTTACCATTCATTGAGATTGCTGCATTGGCATTTTTTTCTCTTAATTTGAATAGAATTAGAGAAATCAAATTTTAAATTAAACAAGGAACTGTAAATCTAAACTAATGTAATGGGAAACTGACTACTAGAAGATTTTAGTTTTCAAAGGAATGCCTAGACTTTGGCTTGATACGTGGAAACATTTGTCTAGGGCCCAAGCCACTTGAAAGAAAACATTGGGGTAAATCTAGTTCTTACTTAAGGCATATTCAGGTAAAATAATCAAATAAATATATTTATGAGGGTAAATGATAGATCATTTTAATATGGTTGCATTGAACAAGTCAGCATAACTTACAGGAGAGTGTGAAAGTGAGTATAGGCTAAGTGGTAGAAATAAAAGTTAATGACAACAGCGCCATGTAAACAGGCATTTCTTTTTTTAAAGTTAAGGCTAGCCCCCCAAATTGAAATTTGATATTTCTTTTAGGATATTTTATGTAGAGCCTGAGTGGAAAGAATCTTTCTGCTGTTGAATGACTCAGGTAAAATTTTGTATTCAATATTATTAAGTTTGTGGAATTTCCCTCCTTTCCAGACATATTTAACAACTGGCAAAAACACAAAAAAGGGAGTAGGGAGAAAGGGCAGCCCAGGTTACTGAAATTTGTATAAAATGTTAGAAAACTGGCATTACATTTGAAAAGAGCCTTTTTTGTTTAAAATAAAAATGAAGAGAAGGCTCTTTAATCTGAACATTAGATTACATGACTGCCATCACCTGAGTGCTAACAAAGGGCTTCTACAGTGTGTATAGTCTAAAAGAGTGTGTGAGTCATGTTTGTGCTGTGAAATACATTGATCACTGAACTTCGCATAGTATTATTACCTTTTAATGGCCTTTGAAGTTCGTGTATTCTGGTTGTTTATCTAAGAATTCAGAAATATAATGTGCTATAAGCAAAGTGTATATGTTCTTGGAAACCATAAAGAGAAAATAGATGAAAGGATAGTGTATTTCATTAGCATTTACAACAAATATTGATAAATTAAATATGAACCTAGTGGGCTTGAGACATTGCATTTCATCTTTCTGGCATTATTACTTATAGCCTAAGATATAATTAACCCACCATAACAAACATTCAGGGTTGGTTCTTGATTAATTGGCAGTGGTATGAGTGCAATAATAAGAGCATGAGACAGAATGAGGGCTTTGCCACTGGTTTCTTGTATGCCCTGCACTGAAGACTACCTTTTTCGGGGTGAGTGGTGCTTAGTCCTGGCAGGATAACTCTGGGGCATGAGAAGCCAGTACATAGCCTAAGGCTTTGCAATTAAACAGACCTTTTTTCAATTCTGTCCCTACCAATTACCAACTTTGTCACTGTGAACATGTTTTTTTTTTTTTTTAACCATTTCAGACTTGGGTTTCGAATCTGTAAAACAGGGTAAAAAAATACCTGCATTATAGGCTTGCTACGAGATTATATGAGATGCTTAGTACAGTGCCTGGCACATAGAAAGCACACAATTTTTTCTATTATTATTATTATTATAACAAATAAACATTATAGAACTATAATATGATAGTTTATTCCTGTATTTGCAAAATTTTAATATTTTATCAAATTTTCCTCAAAATAAGGTATGCATAATGGTTTTAAGAATAGAGAAGGAATAAAAATTCATTTTTAATATTTTTATTTGTTTGCTTTTGAGAGATACCTAAAATAATAACTCCTTTGTCCCTTTGTTATGCTATGACCTATGGTGATCCCACATGCTATATTTACAATGTAGTTATTATTGCATGATATTCATTTATTTAGATATTGAAAGTAGTGACTTTTTTAACATAGAGTAGTCCTATTCTCTAGAATATAATTCATTAACTTGGTTTCACTTTTAAGATATTTAAATCACTCTTGTGTTAATAGGAACTAAAGATAAAACTATATAAGACTTACTTTGCTTAACTCACAAGTTATTGGCTCAGCTGCCTTTGAGAGAATTGGATGTCTAAGTAATCTTACTAGGTGAGGAAAATTCCTCATAACTATCTTCTGAACTTCTTTGTAGTTCATGTATTCTGTGATTCAAGAAGTTTAAAATAGTGGCATTCAGAATGAGGAGCAGTTATTATTATTCTAATGCTGTGTCCACTAAGCCATAGAACTGTCACTGCCTTAATCCAATCCCCCACTATCACTTAACCTAGTTGATTGTAGTGAACTCATAATGCACAACCCAGTTCTTTAAGTGTTCTTATCTAATAGTCTTTGATTTGATATACTAACTTCCCTTCCATACAATTCTGATTCTGTTACTTCCTTGTTAAAAAATCTTCAGTAGCTGCCCGTTGTCTGTATAGGGATGGGGAAAGTAGGTTTACAGTTGTTCATATGGAAACAATTTGGGTTAATTAAATAATAATACAAAAATAAACTATGTGTCTCATATACTCACAACTGTAAACCTACTTTTCACCTCCCCTGTATATTCCACTACTTAACCTTTAAATTATTGCCAAGTCCCAGTGTATCTTAGTCAATTTTGTATGCCAATGTTCTCTTTCATGCAGTATATAGGATAGTTCCTGTATGCCTCAGACCTATCTGGCTAATTACTAAGGATATTCTTCCTACAGGTCAACCCTGATCTCTTAAGCTTATCATTTAAGCTCTGGGGGATAAGCTGGAGTACCTGAGATATGTCTACCAAGGTGTAGTCTCCTTCTCATTCTCCTCCATCATTGAAAATACTTAGCATTAACTCTTGATTAATTGGTAGGAATACAATGAGTGCCATATGATAAGAACATGGGACTTAGAGAGAGGGGTTTGCCACTGACTTCTTGTCTGCCATGGGCTGGCTATTCTCTCTCTTTGGGAGAGTGGCACTTTTAGTCCTAGCAAGACGACCTCAGTCTGTAGGAGTGAGTTTCTTTAATTTTCTTCTTAAGCTTTCAGCCTACTAAATTAAGTCATCCCCATTGAACCCTTTTCTCTGGGGCTCTGAATACTACCCACTTATTTTGGGCTCTGTATATAAATCACCTTACTGGGGCTCCTGAAAAAATTAATGGAAATCTAAACTCCATTCTTAGGTTCTCGCCAGCCTCATCTCCTGAGTATCATCACATACATAGTATATTTATTTACCATTGGTCTTCAAATTATTCTATCCATTCTCTTACATGTGATTGCTAGACTGGAATATACTTAAGTTTACCATACTCTAGATTTGGCATCTAGATCTGGGCCTGGCAAACAAAAGCCTTTGGACCAAATCTAGCCCCTACCCCTGTTTTTTCAAAAATAAAGCCATGCCCACTCATTTATGTATTGTCTACAGCTGCATTACAATGTCAGAGTTGAGTAGTTACAACACAAACCATAAGGCCTGCAAAACCTTAAATATTTATTATCTGATACTTTATAGGAAATGTTTGCTGACCCCTTATCTAAAACCAAGTAGTTTCCCTAGTCTTGATTTTGCTTATTATTTGATAATTTCTTATTTCCATCCTGTCACCCAGTACATACCCAGAAGGCCAGTTAATAGAGACTAAGCTAGGTTCCAGCCCATTCAAACTATATGGTTTTAAAAAATATATATTCTTATTGATTTCATAAAGGAAGGGAGAGAGAGATAGAAACACCAATAATGATAGACAATCATTAATTGGCTGCCGCCTGTACACCCCACATTGGGGATCAAGCCTGCAACCCAGGTATATTCCTTGACTAGGAATCAAACCATGACCTCCTGGTTCATAGGTCAAAGCTCAACTACTGAGCAACACTTGCCAGTCCAAACTATGTATTTTAACTTAAATTTCCCTGCTTCTTCTTTGTCACCTTTCTAGGATGGCCTTTCCTTGTGGTTCATAGTGAAAGAAATGACATAATCATAAAATTTATTATAATAACCTAATGATAGGTTTTAAAAATAATATCAGATTTCAATATGAAAGTCTTTCAATATTGGCAATATCTTTCAACCTGACCTTACAATATATCTAATATTAAGTTTTTAAGTTCTTCAGTGTCTCTAACATCAGGTCTTCTGAACTCCAGAGCTTCCAACATCTCCAATTGCCAGATATTCTAAATGTTACAACATCCATATCTTTTCATGCTTTTTCCTGCAACATCTCTAATGCCAGTGTTTTCTGATCTTCTCAATATTAGGACCATTAAAAATCTAGGTCTTCTAAAATCTCCAACAATAAATCTTTAAGTTATAGTTCTTTCAGAGTTCAAAATTACAACTTCCACTTTTACTATATCTCCAGTTCTTTATTACCTCCTATACGCCAGTCTTCATAGAGCTCATATATTTCACTGTATCCAAGTGTAGCACTTACATTATTCAGTTCCTACAACTTTTAATGTCTGATTTTGTAATGTCTTATAAAATTATCAGATTCTCCAATGCCCAAGTTTTTCAAAATCTTCAAGAACCTGCTCCTTCATCATTCAGGTGTTCAAATATCCCCAATACTAAGTAATTATGTCTCTTAACATCCTGATGTATTAATATCTAGGTCTCTTAATATCTAGGGCATTCAATATCTTTGACTTACAACATAATTAAAATTATATCTTTCAAATTCTATGTCTTTTAATATAAGTACACCAACATTCAGATTTTCCAATGTCTCCCAATATCCAGGGTTTCTGATTTTAGAATTGCTAACTGTTTAGATCTTCTATTGTCAATACCATCCAATGTTTAGGGTGCCCCAATGTCCAGGACTTGCAATGTCTCTAGTGTTCAGGGCTTCTAATATCCATAAATTCCAACATTCAGGGCCTCCAAAGTCTCCAATATCCAGAATAACCAAATATCCTCAAAATCCAAGGCTTCCAATGTCTCCAACATCCTGTGCTTCCAATGTCTCCAATGTCCAGGGTTTCCAATGGCGCCAGTGTCAAGGTCTTCCAACAACTCCAGGTCTTCCAGTAACTCCAAGTCTTCCAACAACATCAAGGTCTTCCAGCTAATCCCAGTCTTCCAGAGAATCCACGTCTTCCAGACAATCCACGTCTTCCAAACAAACCACGTCTTCCAGACAATCCACACCTTCCAGTAAATCCAGTCTTCCAGCAATTATAGGTCTTCCACAAATCCGTATCTTCCAGGAAAATCCACGTCTTCCAGAAAACTCAGTGTCTTCCAATGATTTCAAGGTCTTCCAGACAATCCACATCTTCCAGAAAAATCTAGGTCTTCTAACTAATCTATGACTTCCACCAAATCAAAGTCTTCCAATAAAGCCACGTCTTCCAGAAAATTCATGTCTTCCACTTTACCTTGGTCTTCCACAAATATATGTCTTCCTTGAGGTCAAGTCTTCCAGTAACCTCCAGGTCTTCCAGCTAATCTACATCTTCCAAACAGTCAAGATCTTCCGGACAATTCGGGTCTTCCTAAAAATCCATGTCTTCCAGAAAAGCCATGGCTTCCAGGAAATCAATATCTTCCAGTCAGTTCCAGGTCTTCCAGGCTATCCATGTCTTCCAACAAATCATGGCTTCCAGAAAATTCACGGCTTCCAGCAAACCCTGGTCTTCCAACAAAGCTGTATCTTCCATCAAATTTATAGCTTTCAGCATACCCAAGTCTTCCAACAAAGTAACGTCTTCCAACAAAGTGACGTCTTCCAGAAAAGTCATGTCTTCCTACACCTCCAGGTCTTCCAGCATCTCCAGGGCTTCCAGCATCTCCACGTCTGCCAGCATCTCCACATCTGCCAGCATCTCCACGTCTGCCAGCATCTCCACATCTGCCAGCAACTCCATGTCTTCCAACATCACCATGTCTTCCGAAAACTACCCAGTTTTCCAACAATGGGCTCAAAATCCACGTCTTCTGTCTCCAGTGTACCGGTCTTCTAATATTCAGGTCTTCCTGTGTCTACGATATCCAGGTATTCTAACATGTTCCATAGTTCAGGTCTTCCAACCTTTCCCCAGATCCAGACTTTTTCAAAATTAGTCTTCCCAAGTCTATGTTCAGACCTCTCCACAGACAAGTCTTCCAACTCAAATATTCCTGCTGTTAGTAGAATTAGCTTCAGAAAATAGTGGTTTTTGCTATTAGGAAATATGCATTTATTATTTACAACTTTTAAATATGTTCATAAAATAGCTTCTATAGAATAAACACACATGGGATTGCTGTGATAAATTTTTCTACTTTACTAATGCTTATAATTTTTATATAGGCAACTATATTTAGGTGCAGGTGCAATTCTTATTTTAATGAAAAAAATACTATTGGGAGACTGTTTATTATTTTAGCTAAAGTTAACACACAGTGGAAAACATGCAGTATATCCATTTTTATAACATCAGTTTTTGTTTGGCCTTATGTGGCTAATAATAATAATAACAACAACACTTACAGTAACATTTACTGTATCCAGGCACTGTTCTAAGGTCTTTATATACATCAACTTATTTAATTTTCCCAAGAACCTATTGAGGTAGGTACTATCATCCCTGTTTTACAGATGAGGAAACTGGCATACAAGGCGAAGTCACTTGTTCAAAAGCCACAACTAATAAATGATTGAGCTAGAATTTGAACCCAAATAGCCTACTTTCAAGTCCATGACTTTAACCACCACATTAGAATATCTGCTATTGGAAATCAAGATGGTAATTATGAGATTAAAAGCTTATTGTTCTAATTTTATATGTAGACTATTACAAAACCTTATATACAAATGGCATTACTATATCTTGTCACTATCAGAACCTATGTGTTTGTATTCACAGATCTTATTCCTTAACTAGCTACTATCAATCCCTTGCTCATGTATATGGGACTAGGCACAAACACTTCTTCATGTCATTTTCAATTTAGGTAGAAATACTACGAGAGCACTGAGTTCAAATACCCTTTGATTCAGAATCATATTCATAACTCCATGCTTTGAATACTGATGTATGGAATGTAACTCTCTCATATACCTTAATTCCTTATCTCTGAGCATTCTCCAGTTTGTCACCTTACTATCTAAACCATTTACCATTAATTTGTTTCTGACCTCCAGGATCCACCTGCTTCAAATATCACTGACCTCTTGGATTCCTATCACTGCCTGTGACTAACTAATGGTGACTACAACTCCTTAACTCCCAGCATGCTGATCTAGAGAATTAACTACTTGGTTTTCCAAGCCTCAGCTCCTATAAGGAGCTATCCATATCTCTGGTTGGCATTATAAGCATTTAAGCCACATAATGGAATTTTGGTTAGGCAAGAAATCTCTAAAGATTTAGAATTATCTACATGGTAATACAAATTAATAATAAAAATAAATACCTTACAAATGTCTAATGATTTAGTTTACAAAGTGTTGTCACTTCATTTGTTCATTCATGTGTTCATCAATTTGTTCAACAAATATTTATTGAGTACCAACTGTGTATGTACTATGGCATATTTTGATGAAATATAAAATCATCTGGGGAAAACAGACAATGTTCAAATATTTGAACAATTTTTTGTAAGTTTCATAAGGCCATGAAGGAAAATTAATATAGAGCACTGTGAGAATCTGGAAAGTTAATGAAAACATGCCTGAGGAAGTAACGTTTCTCATTTGATTATCATAATAACCTTGTGACTTAGATAAGATGTATGTTTTTGCATCAGAGGTTAAGAAGCAAGTATTAAATATGAGCCTGGAATCCATGTATTTTGACTCCCCCCCTATTATTCCATGCTGTCTTAAATATATAATAAATACAGTTTTGACAATAGATATCAAGAGATATAAAAATGTTTTGTACTCTTTGACTTAGTATTTTCACTTCAATGAATCTACTCAAGGGAAATATCTCAAATGTGGATAGCTCATTCGCAAAGATGTTCCTCACATAGTTATGTGGTATAGTTAAAAACAGAAAAACCTGCAAGTCTAATTTTAAGGGCATAATTAAGTAAATGTGCTATTTTCATATGATGGAATATTATTCCATTAAAATTTTATGGTCTGTTTAAATTATATAATACTAGAGGCTCAGTGCATGAATTTGTGCACCAGCAGGGTTTCTTGGCTTAGCCTGCAGATAGGGCTGAAACTGGCTCTCCGACATCCCCGGAGGGGTCTTGGATTGAGAGAGGGTGCAGGCCAGGCTGAGAGACCCCACTGGTGCACAATCGGGACCAGGGAGGGGTGCAGGAGGTTGGCCAGCCAGCAAGGGATTGTGGGAGGGCTCCAGAGCATGTCCATGTTGTCTCCTTCATTCCCAATCAGCTGGACCCCAGGAGCAAGCTAACCTATCGGTTGGAGCATTTGTCCCCTGGTGGTCAGTGCACGTCATAGCGAGTGGTTGAGTGGTCTTAGTATATTACACTTTGTTTGGTTGAATGGCCTACCAGATGACTAGTAGCATATTAGGCTTTTATTCTATAGGATTAAGTTAAGATCAGCATGCAGTATTGTATACAGTATGATTGTAATTATTTTAAATTAGAGGCCCAGAGCACAAAATTCTTGCACTCAGGGTGGGGGAGGCATCCCTCAACCTGGCCTGTGTCCTCTTGCATAGTCTGGGATCCTCTAGGGGATGTCCAACTGCTTGTTTAGGCCTGCTTCCCTTAGCGCTGCTACAGAAGCAGGAGAGGTACCCGCCACCACCACTGGGCTCACCAGCCATGAGCCCAGCTTCTGAATGAGCAATGTTTCCCCTGTGGGAGCACACTGACACCAGGGGACAGCACCTGTGTTGAGTGTCTGCCCCCTGGTGGTCAGTGCACATCATAGTGATCAGTTGTTCCACTGTTCAGTTGATTTGCATATTAGCCTTTTACTATATAGGATACATAATCAGACAAATGACTAGCAATAAACCCATTATAGATTGTGAACTAATTATCACTAGGTGGATAGAGTAATGTGTGATTTTCATTTACCTTTTATGTTCTTTTTTATTCCAAACTTCTTACAATGTGAAAGTGTTTTATATTTCTGAAAAAAATTTAAATGATTGTGCATAAAATCATTATTTATTTACCTTTTTATTGCACATATAATCAAGTTTTACTGTTGAAAATACTTTAAAGTATAAGTAAGCACAGTGAAAAACTTAAACTCTAAAATAAACTCAATATTCAGATATAATGCTATAAAATTTTTGGTGTATGTTCTTCCATACTATTTCACAGGTATGTTTGCTTTATTTTACAAAATGGTATCTTTTAACCTATTTTTTCCACTTAATAAATTGTATATGTCTTTCTATGTCAGTAACTGTGCATCTATATTATAATTTTAATATATTATTTATTAAGTTATTTATTTTTTATTATAAAAACTGCTGTGATGAAGATATATATTATGCAAGTTGTGCAGAGCACAAACTGTCTCATTCTAGACAGTGGCTCTGTAATTTATTATGTGCAAATTTATTCAGATATTACTTAGAATAAAGTCTTAAAAGCAGAGTTGCTGATCTAAATGATATGTACAACATAAAGCTTATCACAGCATAAAAAATATAAGTAATTGAGATGTCCAACAATTGGGGTAGATAAATAAAATATTATAAATATATGATGGAATACTATGCAGCCATTTAAGAATATTTCCTGAAATGGGAATATGTTCACAAGTTCTCATTAGTGAGAGAAACAGGTCAGATGAATGTGTGTGTGTGTGTATATATATATATATATATATATATATATATATATATATATATAAATTTTTTTAGAAAGCCCTCACCATTTTGGCTTAGTGATAAGAGCACTGGTCTGTGACCTGAAGGGTCTTGGTTTCAATTCAGTCAAGTGTATGTATCACGGTTGGAGGCTGGATTCTCAGCCCCAATTGGCACATGTGGGAGACAACCAACCAATGTCTCTCACATCAATGTTTCTCTGTCTGTGTCTCTTCTCCTCCCTTCTATTCTCTCCAAAAAATAAATAGAAAAAAATATCCTGGGGTAAGGATTAACAAAAAAACAGAACAAACAAAAAAACTGTAGAAAGAAAACTATAAATGTTCTCAGAAAAATAGCCAGAAGAATATACATTAAAATGTTCATAGTAAATGTCCCAAAAGGAAAATGTACAATGGAATATTATACTAAACAGCTAAACAGCAATATAATATGGATGGATTTTACTTCTGTAATGTTAAATGAAAAGATCAAGTACCAGATGACTATGTAAAACTGGATATCCTTTATATCTTATTTAAAAACAAGTAAAACTAATAACTGTAGAGTGTCCCAAAAATGCATACACATACTTTGAATAATTATAAAGGCAGGGTTTATTAAAATGTGTTCCATTTTCAAAATTGAGCTATCAGTTGTTATAGTGTGTATACACTTTTTGGGATGTGCTGTATATTATTTAGGCATACATATATATTTGGGATTAAAATATATTATTTAAAAAGCCAAGGAATATCAATAAAAAATCAGGATAGTAGTCTTTGGAGTTGAGGAAATGTGGCCACAATAGGAGAGGATCATAGATGTGGATTGAAGTTATTGTCAGTATTCTAGTGCTCAGGTTCAGTGAGTAGTGGGTGAGTGTTCATTATGTAATTAAAAGCATATTATTGACTTTAATAATTGTATGATTATAATGAAAATTAAAGGACAAGTTAATGCATAAAAATTAGAAGAGGGCCATGCATGGATCACTGAGACAATGTGTGTGATCTATGATAGCATGCATAAATTATTTATAATCCACTTTTATGCCCTTGAATTTTGTGTTATCTCTAGGGGTTGGGAATACATGTACTTTTTATTCTCTTATGACTTTTTATTCTTTAAATTTTTATATGGAATATACAATATTATACTAATTGAAAAACAAGCCTAAAATTACATAGAATAAGAATTCATACATGTAATAAAATGCTTAACAGGAACTGAAAAGAAAGTGTTGACATGTTAATAATTGCCTCTGTGTAGTGGAATTTCATATACTTTTTAATGTTTCCTTAGAGATTTTTTTAATACAAGTGTTATAGAGTGAGAGTGTGTTGTTTTTTTTCTGTTAATAAAGATCACATATGAGTCTCAGAAGGTTAAAAGGACAGTAGTATGTAGAGAAACAAAAATATCCTTTCCCTAGGCATGATGATTTGCTTGCATTGAATCTTACAAGAACTTTTTCTGTTTATATGCATGTGTTCTCATTTACCTAATAAAGAGTCACATGCTAATTGACTATACCTTTGTGACGCCCACCAGCCAATCAGGAGTGAGTATGCAAAATAACCCAACAAAGATGACAGGTTAATTTGCATACATAGGCACCTAGCAGCTGGGGGTGGGGCAGGGTGCCTGCGTTGTTGCCATGGTGATGACGCAGGCATTCTGCGCCACCCCAGCCGCTCGTGGCCTCTGGGCAGTGTGGGAGGGTGGAAAGGTGGCTCTGGGCTGGAGCGAAGGTGCTGCTGGCATCCAGAGGAAGGAAGGCTCATTCTTGCACAAATCTTTGTGAATTGGGCCTCTAGTGTATTTTATAATATGAATCATGCTATACCTACACCAGATTCTCTAATAATATTTTGATCAATCTTGTTTTGTTAAAATTGATGAGAAAAATCGATTCCTGGACAGGGCATGTTCTCTCCATGTCTGCATGGATTTTCTCCCAGGACTCTAGTGTCTTCCCACATCCCCAGATGTGCATATGACATGAAGTGGTGTGTCTATATTGTCCCATTCTGAGTGAGTGTAGATGTGTGTGAGAGGACCTGCCATGAAAGGGCATACTGTCTAGGGTGAACCCCATCTTGTATCCTGAGGAGAGGCTCCAGTCACCTATGACCTTGAACTGGAATAAGAAGGTTGGAAAATCATTCTGTTACTTGTTTTTATTCAATTTTCTTAAATGTATGTATAATGCACATTTATTTCAGTGTTTGATATTAGAAGTGTTTGAGTCTTTAGAAGTTTGGTGATGTTTTTGTGACTAGAAATATGCCCTAGGAACTTAATTCTTAATTTCTATCAATTAGCCTATGGTAAAATTGGTTTCATTATACATTGTTTCCCTCAAAGTCATAGTTTCCAAGAACCTATCTATGAAGTTAAGTGAGGACTTAACTACTATTCTACAACTTACTGTCCTTACCCCTTTTGTGTTCAATAGAAAGCCATTGTATCAGCTAGTAGAAATCCATAATAGGTGTATTATGTAAGTTATTAACTTCTTTCCAAATGATTGATATTTGGATTAATAGTTTTTACTATTACACACAATGCTATACAAAGCATTCTTTTAAATCTATTTTTGGAATGTTTAGAGATATTTTTATAGGCTAGTGTCTTAGAAAAATAACTGCCAGATCAAAGGGTTTGAGCTAAATTGCCTTGTGGCATGCTGGACGCTATCATTTTTTTTTTTTACTTTGTCAGCATTTTGGATGAAAAATCCAATCTCATTCCTTTAAGTTATTTCCCCTACCCCCTACTAAAGTTAAGCACCTTTTAATATATTTATTAGCTATTTCTATTTTGTTGGAGATTGCTTATTCATTTCCTTTGCCTATTTTTCGTTTATCTTTTTTTCTTTCTTGATTTATAGGTCTTTAGATACTATAAATAGTATCATTTTGTGTGTTATATATTACAAATGTCTGTCATTTGGGTTTTTACAAGTTTATTTATAATGCTATTTGCCATAAATATTTAATTATGTAAATAGGCAAACATTTTAATTTTTTACAGTTTCTTGGTTTTGTCCCATTTTTGGTAGGATTCTATATCCCCAAATTAAAAAAAATATTATTCAACATTTAAAAAATTTTTTGCATATTTTATCCTTAGTTTTTTAATCCATATGAAATTGTTATTGTTTTTTTTGTTTGTGTGTATACCAATGGTCAAAAGTAGGGACCTACTTTAATTTTTCCAGAAGACATAGTTTTTCTAACTTATTTATTGTATTAAATGATATTTACACTTAATTTGGAATTCTCTTTTCATCATGAATTATATGAGCATGCTTGTTTATTTTCTGTTTAATTTTTGTCTCTTACTGAGCTAATATCTCACTGCTTTAATTACTGGATTAATTATTTTCATTACTTTAATTATTTTTATTAACTTAAAATATGTTTTGAAACCCATTATTTTTTTCACAATTTATTTGGATATTTGTCTACATTCTTTTTCCAGATGAATTATAGAATTAACTCATCAACTTCAGTAAAAAGGAAAAAGTCCCTGGAAGTGCCTCAGAAATTTTGAGTCACCTATCAAGAACTGGAATCTTTACAATAAAGGGTTTTGCATTTATTTTATATCCAGGCATCATTTAAAACTCTTTTCTTAGTTCTGTGTTTGTCCCCAGTTAATTATCTTTAATTCCTAGTTATACAATCATGTCAGTTGTAAATAAGGCAATGTTTGTTTTTTCATTTAGAATGTTTTTTTTTCTAATTTAATTTTCCTTTTGACGCATTGGTAAAGATCTGTGACTTCCAGGAGAATGCTGATTTATATTGATTAATAAAGAAGAGGCCTCCTCCTCTTGTTTTTTACTTTAATAGAAATATCTCATTGTTTCACTCTAAAATATGATGACTACCATTGTTACTGATACCCTTTTTCAAGTTATGAAACAGTTTTGTCAGGAAGAAATATAGAATGTTCTTGAATGCCTTTTCTGGAACTTGCCTAGGTGATAATATGGTTATCCTTTATAATTATTTTTATTTTTTTAATTAAAAAAATTATTTATTTATCTTAAATTTATCTTTATTGTTCAAAGTATTACAGATGTCCCCTCTATTTTGTTTTTTCCCTATTGATCCCCTCCAGCCTGTACCTGCCCTTCCCAGGCTTTCACCATCCTTTTGTCTATGTCTATAGAGTATGCATATCCTATATAATAAAATAGAAACATGCAAATTTGACCATACCTTTGCTCCTGATTGGCTATGCTACCAGCCAATCAGGAGCTGGGGCGGGGCCAAATGGCATGAACACCTGGGCGCGGGGGGGGGGGGGTGGAGATGAAACAGTGGTGGTGGCAGGCGCTGTGAGGGGAAGCTGCAGCAGCAGCAGCAGTGGTGGTGGCAGTGGCAGGTAGGGAGCACCCAGCCCTCAGGCACTGTGAGCCAAAGTGGTGGTGAGCGCCCAGTCCCTAGGGCTGGGTGGTTGCTGGCAGCCAACGATGAGCTGAACAGGGCAATGGCTGGGTGCCCAAGACTGGCCGCCTTGGGCAGGCTGGGGATGAGCCATCAGTTGGACATGCCCTGAGGGCTCCCAGTATGTGAGAGGGGGCAGGTTGGGTTGAGGGACCACTCACCCCCAATGCATGGATTTCGTGCACCGGGGCCCTAGTATGCATATAAATTCTCTGAACCACCCACTCCCCTACCCCTGCCTTCCCTCTGAAATTCATCAATCTGTTCCATACTTCTATGTCTCTGGATCTATTTTATTCATCAGTTTATTTTGTTCATTAGGTTCCACATATAAGTGATACTTATATTTTTAATCCTTAGTATAGTTAATTACTTTGATAGCTTTCTTAATCTGAGCTATTCTTGCATTCTTGGAATAAAACTGACCTGGCAGTGGTGTTTTGTCTATGTCAATATTTCACTTAGGATATAAAACTATAGTAACAAGTTCCTAGAGCAGTGCCCCTTACCTTTTTCACATCATGGCACACTGGGGTAAATTAAATGGACAAGATTGCTCAGGGCATAGACAACTAGCTTCCCAGGTCTGTCTTCCCACAAAGCCTTAGAAGATAGAATGTTACACATACAACCCATCCACAGGACATCAATGTGCCAAGGCATACTTACTGGGAAACTCTCATTTAATGTGTAATATCCTTTTTCTGATTTAATATCAGAATTGTATTAGCCTTATGAATGAACTTATTTTTTTCTTATTTTACAGTCTCAGTAACTTAGACACAAGCTGTTTCCTTGAACACTTGATAACACTCAACCATAAAACCATTTTGTCCTAGTGCTTTTTTGCGGGGGAGAGAAAGGGTAGAAATGTAAATATTCCTTCAATGTCTTTGATGATTAGTCTATCCAGGTTTTCCACCTCTCCTTGAGACAGTTTTGTCAATTTGTAAAACATCCATTTCTTCTGGATTTTTAAATGTAAATTGTATGTATTATATTCTAATGTATATGCATTTGCATATATATGGCTTTAGCTCTTTTTTATTTTTCTTAATAGGACTATTTACATATTTGATTTTCAGTTAACTATTAAAAAGAAAATGTTTTTTAAAATACCACTCTCTGTTTTTGTTAATTCCTTTTTTTTCTACAGTCTTTGGTTCCATTTGATTTCTTTCTAGATTTAAGTGAACACTTAGTTTATTATTGAGTTTTTCTTACTTTCTATTTAGTGCATTTAAATAATAAATTTTCCTCTGAATACATTTGAACATGTCCCATAGTTTTCACATGCAGTGTTATAATAGTCATTCTTTTGATACCTTATATGTAATTTCCCTTTTTAATCTAAGAGTTATCTATAAATGTATTTATATATTTCAACATGGTTAGGTTTTAGTTGAAGTTTGCTTTTTCTATCCTTGTTGTCTTTATTGCTAGTTATACTCTCTCATGGATGCAGAATGTTTTCTGCATGAATTATACATCTTGGAATATTATCTTTGTGTCCTAATGTAAAAAAGTTTTATAAATATTTCATTGGCAATTGAAGCAAATGTGTTTTTGGGTAATATTGTATCATATTTCTACATAGTAAATCAAACTTATTCATTGTTATTCAGATTTTCCCTATTCTATTAATCTAAATTTCCTGATAAAACTATGTAAAATCTCATACTCTTGTTTTATCACAGTCTGCTATTTCTAACCTTTTTTTGTTTTATATGTTTGAACTTTTTTGGTGCATTAAATTTCATGTTTTTCTTATTGGATTATGTTAATTCACAACATAAATGTATCTTCTTTTATCTATTTAATGCATTTTTGCCTTAATATTTCTTTGCCACTTCTACTAGATTTTTGTTAATGTTTGTCTGGTGTATCTTTATCTTCTCCAGTATTTTTAACTTTCCCGTTTTGTTTTGTTTTAGGTATATTTTTTAAGAGATAGTAGAGATTTCTTTTCCTATACTCTTTAATTTGGATTCCTCATCTCACTCCCTGCCAACTGAGCTGACTTCGCACCATTAGTAGAAAGCAATGACTCTCTGCCAGGCAATTGCAGCATGCCACAACACCAGCCCCTGGTTCAGAGGAAAGTGTATTTGGCCTGTCACTCTACAGCCTTTATGCTAACCTGGTTCCAGCTTCAGGAGCACAAAACTCAAGCCTTTGGTCGCTTGAGATGTTTAAACAGCACCAACTGGCACTCTAGCATATTTGGACCTTAAATGCCACCACTTCTCACTAGATTCCAAGTGTTATTTAAATTATATTTCAAGCCGAAACCAGTTTGGCTCAGTGGATAGAGCATTGGCCTGCGGACTGAATGGTCCCGGGTTCTATTCCGGTCAAGGGGCATGTAACTTGGCTGTGGGCACATCCTCAGTAAGGGGAGTGCAAGAGGCAGGTGATAAATGTTTCTCTCTCATCGATGTTTCTGACTTTCTATCCCTCTCCCTTCCTCTCTGTAACAAATCAATGAAATATATATTTTTTTAAATTATATTTCAAGAATTTATTTTAAAAAAAAGAGAGAGGAAGAGAAGAAGCTTATCAAAATAAGAGCATTCTAGGAATGTTCTTAAAGTCTCTGTTCAACTTTTGGCTGACATATGAAATTAGTGATAATAAATATAGCCCCCTTCCCCAGGTGTGAAGCTAAACCAGCTTCTTCTGGGGCCTGGTTACAGTGTTCATAAAGACAAACTGCTTTGAAAGTCAGACTAGTGATGCTGTGGCCCCAGTGGCCTCTGCAGGTGAGGTCTTGCCATCCACCGGTGACTGACATGTAGTGTGCAGCATCAGTCCCTGGGTCTTTCTGCCTCCCAAGTCTCAGCAGGATCCCTATAAGAGAGCAGCCTGTACTTCCTTTGGAGGACAACCATAGTGTTTTCCAGGACACATCCTGCATGAATAATACCAAACTTTCCAGGCACAGACAAGTCAACTACAGTTGAGCCGAGGCGACACTTGAGGCTCTTACCATCCCTATTGCCCTTCCATCAGTTACCAAGGACAACTGAGGCCAGAGGTCATGGAACTCCTCCACATTCAGAGAAGTGGACTGGGAGCTGAGGTTGGCACCAGTGAGAGCAAGTGGTCCCCCAAACATCTGGGCCAACTCCTGCATCAAGGCATGGTCAGGAATCCGGATGCCTACAGGAGGAGTGAAGGGGTTCAGGTCCTTATTGAACTCCTCTGAGCATTCCGTCACCAGGGTCACTGGTCCTGGTAATAGGTATTTCAGGAACCCCTCAGGTACTTTCACATGACAGTACTTATAGACGTTGACCACGTGGCCCAGAAACACAGCCAGCAGCTTGACCTCGCTGCTGGCCCTTGAGGCAGTACACAGTGACCAGTGCCTCCAAGCAGCTCCTCAAACACACCAGGCCATACAGCATATCGGTGGAATGGCCACCACAGTGCCAGAGTGCTACTTGGCCTTGGCAGCCCACAGCGCCTCAATCCAACCAGCTCATTCTGGGCTGGCGGCCCGCATGGCCCATTCCCAGGGAGTCGTAACAGCCAGCCCTCCCTGTGCCACCCAAGCAGAGGCCAAGAGCGGAGGAGCCAGCTGGCCCCTCAATCCCATGCTGGCAGCCACTGCAGCCCTCAGTCCCCTGCCTTAGGTGGTATATTTTTAAAACAGCACATGATGAGATATTGTTCTTTATCTAAGAATGCTGACTTTTAATTCATAATTAAAACATTCATAGTTATTATAATTCCATAATATTTATTAATAATTTTATGATTTTATTATTTTTATAGCTTCTTGCTAGATTTATCAAAGTACTTGTCCTCTTTTTCCCTATAGTGGTTTAGGAGTTTAAAATATTATTTGTAATACTAGTTGCACTGATACACACACACACACACACACACACACACACACATACATACATACATAGATATAGACATCTAGTACTAGAGGCCCAGTGCATGAAATTTGTGCACAGTGGGTGTGGGCTGTCCCTCAGCCTAGCCTACACCCTCTCTAATCTGGTACCCCTCGAGGGATGTCCCGACTGCCTGTTTAGGTCGATCCCAGTAGGACTGGAGCTAAACAGGCAGTTGGACATCCCTCTCACAATCCAGGACTACTGGCTCCAAACTGCTCACCTGCCTGCCTTCCTGATTGCCTCTAACCACTTCTGCCTGCCAGCCTGATCACCCCCTAACCACTCCCCTGCCAGCCTGATTGATGTCTAACTGCTCCCCTGCCAGCCTGTTTGCCCATAACTGCCCTCCCCTACAAGCCTGGTCCCCCCAAATGCTCTCCCCTACAGTCCTGGGTCCCCCACAACTGCCCTTCCCTGCCAGCAGAGTCACCCCAACTCCCCTTCTCTGCCAGCCTGGGCACCCTTAACTGCCCTCCCCTGCAGGCTTAATTGCCCCCAACTGCCCTCCTTTGCAGGCCTGGTCCCTCCCAATTGCCCTCCCCTGCTGGCCATCTTGTGGTGGCCATTTTGTGTCCACATGGAGGTAGGATCTTTGACCACATGGGAGCAGCCATCTTGTGTGTTGGAGTGATGGTCAATCTGCATATTACTCTTTTATTAGATAGGATAGAGGCCTGGTGCATGGGTCAGGACCAGCTGGTTTGCCCTGAAGGGTGTCCTGGATCAGGGTGGAGGTTCTTTTGGGGCATCGGGCAGCCTGGGCAAGGGGCCTGTGGTGGTTTTCAGGATGGCCACACCCCCTGGTGACCCAAGTGGAGACCCTGGTATCTGGGATTTATTCATCTTCTACAATTGAAACTTTGTAGCCTGGAGGGGAGCCAAACCTGCTCACTCTGTGGCTGCAGCCATTTTTTGGGGGATTTATTTATCTTCTATAATTGAAACTTTGTAGCCTTGAGTGGAGATCTAGGCCTGGGATTTGCAGATTCCATCATCGCTGTGGAAACCATCATCGCTTGGATTCCATCATCGCTGTGGAAACCTAAGCCTCCCTCTTGCTCTTTCTGTGGCTGCAGCCATCTTAGTTGGGGTTAGTTTGCATATTTGCTCCTGATTGGTTGGTGAACATGGCTTGTGGGTGTAATTGAGGTATGCTCACTTTGCCTATTACTCTTTTATTAGATAGGATAATGTTGATTTTTTTTTACCTAATGTACTTTTTTAGTATTAACACTTTATAGTTAGCATATAATATATATATATATATATATATATATATATATATATATATATAAGCCTAATATGCGAAGTATCCCCTTGGGAGTTTGACCAACCTGGAGTTCGATCTCTCGCTATGATTTGTGCTAACCACCAGGGCACAGCGCAGAATGAAGGCAGGTCCTAGCTGACAGCCGCTAGGAACCCTACCCATGCACAAATTTCATGCACTGGCCTCTAATACCTTTATAATAAATAAATAAATAAATAAATGAATAAATAAATAAATAAATAAATGAATAACATCCGTTTTTCAATATGTCTACTATTGATTTGTTCCTTACCATTCTTACTCCCCTTGGTCAGGCTCTCATCATCTAGATTTTATGTTCTTCCTCCAACCTCTCAAACCTTCACTACTCTTGTCTATCCTGTTTATTGCTTCTAGAATACCTCCATAAAACATAATTTTCTTCATATGACTCAATTCCTCATTAAATCTAAATGTCAACTCCTGACATCCAAGTCCTCCATGACCTTCCTTATGTAACCATTCCTGTTTTCTTTCTATTTTCCTGTGACCCATCTACTCTAGTTAGAATAGTTTCCTTGCTTTCTCACAATTCAGCATTTGCTCCTTTCTTTATTTTCATTTATTTTGTTCTCTACTTATATCTGTTTTCTCAGAGTTCTACCCAACCATTGAAGTGCAAAGAAGTAGGCTCACAACCCCATGGTTTGGCAATTTGGGATGGACTCAGCTGGGCAGTTTTCCTGCTGATTTTGGCTAGGATCACTCATGCATCTGCAACTGTAGTGAAAGAGTCTCAATACAAGATTTACAAGATAAGTTATTCTTCTGTCCTGATAATTTTCCATTAGGGAAGACCTGCATCTTCTGGAAGCAGGAATATTCTAGTCACAAACCTTTAGAAACAGACTTATTCTTCTTCCTCCTCTCTCTCTCTCTCTTTTTTTTTTACATTGAAAGCTTCAGGCATTTGATGTTTATTGAAAAGGGACATTTTCACTCTTTTCTAAAATTACTTAGCTTTGAGATTGATATTAATCCCTCACCTCAAATCAAATGCTTCTTAACACCCTTTTCCTTAATAACAGTGGTTGTCAACATCAACTTAATTTAAACCTTTCCAGTTTCTGTAGTTTGAGTCCTCTTTAGTCAATCTCTCATATCCTTGACCATTGTTTTGGGACATATCAGCATTTAACTAGTGACTTTGAGGCCCTCTAGGGCTGAAGCATCAACAGTCTTGGCTTCCATTACAGCCAGTAGTCTTTTATCCTATATAATAAAAGAGAAACGTGCAAATTTGACCGTACCTTGGCTCCTGATTGGCTATGCTACCAGCCAATCAGGAGCGGGGGCAGGGCCAAGTGGCAGGAGCACCAGGCCCCGGGGGTGGAGATGAAATGGTGGTGGCAGTGGTGGTGGCAGCGGCGAGTGCCCAGCCCCCGGGCACTGTGAGGGGAAGCGGCAGCAGCAACAGCGATGGTGGTGGTGGCAGGGAGCACCTGGCCCCCGAGCGCTGTGAGGGGAAGTGGCAGTGAGCACCCAGCCCCTGGGGCTGAGCTGAGCAGGGCGATGGCTGGGTGCCCAAGGCCTAAAGCCTCGCAGGCTGGGGGTGAGCCATCAGTTGGACATCCCCTGAGGGCTCCCAGTATGTGAGAGGGGGCAGGTTGGGTTGAAGGACCACTCACCCCCAGTGCACGAATTTCATGCACCGGGCCCCTAGTATCCTATAATTGGGTTAAGAATTGGGCCCAATAATTCTAGGCACTAAATATGGAAGCATATTTTCTTATCAATGCCAAGAAATAAACAGATACACACAGCACTCCCAGCCAAACAAGACGACTTTAGCATACTTTATGATTTTTATTTCCCCTACCACTCCTCCAGAGTCCAGATCACTCAGCCCCAGACTTCCTAGAAGGAAGTACAGCTGCAAGCAATACTGTCTTCATGAGGTGGAGTTATCCTGGATCAACAAAGCTGAAACCTTGAAACTACTGTCCTTTTCTAGACTTCAAACAATTTTAAATTGTTTACACTATGCCATTTTTTAGAACTTTTACTTAATAGTTTAGTTAATCTCATAACCATATTACCAATAATTATTGAGACAATATATTTCCTCATTAATAATTATTAATATCAAATTGTCTTCCTTCTTGCATGCATTATTTTTAGTGAATAAAACACCAATTATTTTTTGAAGTGTAGTATATAGTCTCAGGTTGCTAATATTTCAACAAAGCTTCTCTTGGATACGTAAGGTCCCTGGGAACGTATAGCTGCAAAAATCTATACAGGAGAGGTTCCCAACACATCTGAAATCACTGCACCACCACCTTTTCATATTTGGGTTTTATGTTATTCAGGAAGAACTTACCAAAAGATGTGACTCCATTTTTAACCAAGCTCATCAACAGTGTGAAAAATGAAGATGAGCTCAGGTGCTTATGCAGTATCTTCCCCCAAATTTCCAGAAGGTGAGAAAGCACACAGATCTAGTTTACTATCCAGACTCCAGTCATCCTGACAATGTTTATCTGATGATTGCGCTTATATATGTATTTTATACAACTTGTTTCTTGCTCAATTTATATTATCCCTTTTGAGCATCATTATGGACATTTAGCCTTTCATAGACTCCACTGTTTCCAGAGGACCATAATAATTTTTTTCCTTTTTATTGAATTTATTTTGGTGACTCTGGTTAACCACTGAGTCATGCTGGTTTGGTTCTAGTAGTTCTTTAGAATAACAACGTATTTATTACATAAAGTCTTGTTGATATCTCATTGTTGACATATAGTGTCAAGTATTGAGGTTCCTGAAACCTATAGGAGGAAATGTATGATTTATGGAATTCACACAAATCTCAATAATTGCTCTTTGGGAGGCAATTATGGCTGTGATAAACTAATAAGACTTTAGTACAAACAGATAATCATGGTCTATAATGGATCTGTAAAAAGAGTCCAATTGATGAGTTTACTATTGGAAGTTTTATGTTAACATGTTAGCTCACTAGTTTTCTTTCTTTTAAAAAAATATATTTTATTGATTTTTTAGAGAGAGGAAGAGAGAGGGATAGAAAGTCAGAAACATCGATGAGAGAGAAATATCGATCAGCTGCCTCTTGCACACCCCCTACTAGAGATGTGCCTGCAGCCAAAGTACATGCCCTTGACCGGAATCGAACCTGGGACCTTTCAGTCCAAAGGCCGATGCTCTACCACTGAGCCAAACCGGTTTCGGCTTACTAGTTTTCTATTGTTGATAAATATAATAGTAAATGCAAATTTGAAAAGTGGTAGGTTTTCATTTTAAGAGGTATCCCAACTCTCTACTTTGCTTTTTAGCAAATGAGTCTTGTTAGGGTTCCTTGCATATTAGAAATACAATGTATGAATTCAAAATCCTAGCTTTCAGAAATGTCTTTAAAAACTGTAAGGTCAAGCTTTTCACTTTTATTATTTTACAATTGTCAAAAGAATTAAGAAGCAATTTCTGGTTTTATTATTTTCTATTTTTATTTTTTATATTTTAGGTTCTTTACTTTATTAACTTCTGAAGATTCAAGTCACTATGTTAGTTGTTATGGTTTAAAATGAAAGCAAATGGCTATGACAGCTGAACTGTACCAGTATATTTAAGACTTTTAAATTGAATTCTGAGGTGCTTTACCTTATAAAAATACATGTCATAATACTAAATACTCAAAAAAATTCAGGATGGGGATATTTAAAAAATACATTTGCCTTGGATCAGCACCAAAAATATCATTAGTTTTCTGTATAACCCAGGACAAACGTTTAAGTATAGGTAAGTTAAAATTTTCTGATAAAACCCACACACTCCATAGAAATCATTAAAGAAATATCCAAACAATTTTCAAATACATTTTGACATCAAGGTCAGGTAATTCACTTGGAAGGATAAAAAGAGTATCACTGAATTTTTGTAGTAAGACTTTTTTTTTAAGTGAACGAATTAATCAGGCTTTATTGGGGGTCTCCTGGCGGGTTCACAGGATCGGGAGGAATGGAGCCGGAGAAGCCACGCCGTGTTGTAGTAAGATTTTTAATGTCAACTTTGTCTTATGGGGATTTTTGACATCTCCCAGAAAGGAGGCACTGGTACTAAATGATTAAAACCGTTAAGACTGAGGTGAAGAATTTGTGCAATCTTCCACAATTTCAAAGAGGTAGTGATAAATACTCGTCCTCCTGGCAATATCAAATGCAGTTTCTTCCAAGTTGTTTTTCAGACCTGGTTTGATGTAGCATTTCATCAGGAGGAGTTCTAGGGTATATTTGCTGTCTCCGTTCCCAGTAGCAAGTTGTAAAGTTGTCAAGATGCCTTTTGTTTGGGCATTGATAGCTGCATCATCCTGAAGTAGGAAAGAAGCTACTCTAGTATTCCACTTACAAGCGCAGTGCAGGGATGTCCAGCCATCCACAGTCACCACGTGAACATCTGCTCCTTGTGCAATTAGCTCATGGACAACTTCTAAGTGTGCACTGTAGGCTGCTCGATGAAGAGGGGTATGCTCATCTTCATCTCTAGTTTTCACATGAGTGGCCTTTTCAGAAAGTAGTCTCTGCACTGTAGACCGCCATTTTTTTCAGCAGCCCAAAGAAGCAATTTGCTTGGATTTTTTTCCTTTTTTTTCTTGGAATTGATACCATTTTTCAGTCTTTTCATCTTGTTCCTCATATTCATCAGAATTCCCTACCCAGAGACTTTGGGTACCAGTGGGGATAAGGTGTCCATGTGTTTCCAACAATTCAAGTTGGTTAAAGTGTTCAGAAAAGTCCAAGGAATTCTCTGGATCTGGTTGTCCATCATCATTTACTTTCTCTTTTTCCATTTTTACTACTATTCCACACACAAAGCATTTCAAATACCAGTGTATAAATAATCTTTTTAGAGATGAATTATGTCTGCTTTATTTTATTCATCAAGATCTTATAGAGGGGACTTCGCCACCGCATACCTCCGCAATTTCTGGTTTTATACTTCATTACCTGTGAGCTGTATTTCATGTTTAATTATTGCGCTGCATACATTCTTAATAATTTATTTGAAGTATAATAAAGCTAAAAGGATGTAGACATCTTGATATGGGAAATAAAAGTTACAATTAGTCTATCATTAGGGAAAGATCTTTTGAAGTGTTGATGTAAGGAATAAAATTCCTTAGGGTTTTATTTCAACAGGTTCAGTTTATTTAACTACAAAGGCATTGTTTTTTAATGTGTAATTGTTATTGCCTGAATATTTGTGCTTCTTCCCCCCATACACACAATTCAAATGTTGAAACCTAATGTACAATGTGAGGGTACTTGGTAGTGGGGCCTTAGGAGATAATTAGGTCATGAGAATGGAGACCCATGAATGAGGTTTTTGCCCCTATAAAAGAGAACCCACAGAGCCCCCTCACCACTTCCACCATGGGAGGACACCTGAAAAAGAATGCAGTCTATGAATCTGGAAACTAGTGTTCACCAGACACTGAATCTGCTGGCATCTGGATCTTGGTCTTCTAGCCTCCAGAACTAAAAGAAATAAATATATGTTGTTCATAAGCCACGTAGTCTATGGTATTTTGTTATAGCAGTCCAAAAGGACAGTAATAGAAGACTGTAAGGCTCACATGGTGCATATTTACATACAACTTGCTGATAAAGTGCTCATAGTTTTCAGGAAGCATGTATCTAAATATATAGATATATAAATCTATATTTTTATTGTCAACTATTACAGATGCCCCTTTTGCCCCCCTCCGTCCTGCTCTGGCCCCTCCTAGGCCTTCACCACCTTTTTGTCTGTGTTCATGGGTTATGTATATATGTATATACAGTGTATTCTTTGCT
Organism: Antrozous pallidus; assembly: GCA_027563665.1. Classification (NCBI taxonomy): domain Eukaryota; kingdom Metazoa; phylum Chordata; class Mammalia; order Chiroptera; family Vespertilionidae; genus Antrozous; species Antrozous pallidus. The sequence goes on along the minus strand of CM050509.1, from coordinate 26,418,042 downwards.
TGATCTCTCCTTGTTCCCTTCCCCTCCTCCCCTCTTAGATCTATCAGTCTGTTTCATGCACACAAAAACCTGAGGAGAAACTTCCTTTCTTGAAATCTCTTTTTAATGGTAAGGGAGTCTTTCCCAGAAGCCTTCCAGTATCTTTCCCCTTACATTTCATTTGCTAATAAATTTATGACTAACTTACCATGTTAGATACACATAGCAGTGAAGACTAGCATAAATTTGGTCTTGTGCAGTGGTATTTACGGGTCTCTAAGGTGACACCACTTTTCCCACCAGATTTGGAACGATTTGAGAAAGCAAAGAAATGGCACAAGGAGTCAAAATATCACCTTTATAACATTTAGAAGCCAGATTGGAGGATGTGGCCGTACGTCTGTTAGCTAACTGCACTTGCTATTTCAGGACTCTTAAAATAGGCACATTTACCCAACTAGTCACTAGGGTAGCACTAGGGCAGACAAGCTCCCCACACCCTCTTAAAGGGGCAGAATTCCTGGAGTATCAGAAGGCAGCCAGAAACAAGGAGAAGGAAGCATGGAGTGGGCCTAATCTTCTGAAATTTACCAATTAATAAATCACTTCACAGTCTCAAGGCAGTCTGAGTGAAAGAGTGAAAAGAGATCAGAAGCTGAGGAATATGCTTAGGAAAAAAAATCCTTCCAAACTAAAATCAGAAATGGGGAAAAGGTATTTCTTTCTTAACAGAGCTTACTTATTGTTCAATTTTTCTTCAATTGGAACTTGGAAATCAAGGAGGTATGTGGACCACAGTGTCTTTCGCTCAGCCTAAATGTGCTTTGGAAGTGTTCTAATTATGCCCCAATTAATTAATTATCTATCTAGACTTAGTGGGACAAACGCAGGTGACCAGGAGTCTGCAATAATGGCCTGTCCCCTGCTGGTTCTTCAATGTCTAGACAGCTGAGCCAAACCTGAACACATGAACACACAAGATAGAATTAATATGCGATCACACGAGGTTTATTTACCTACTCCTAGTGGGTGCTAGGCTCCAGCAAAGGCCACCCGACGATGCACCCTGAAAGATGGATGACGAAGACGGAGACAGACAGGCGGCCGCAGTTGGTTCAGCCTCACACAGCAGGGCAGTCAGTCAGAGGCTCATCTCAAGGAGGGACGTGGAGTCCTCTATCAGGCAGACTTCCACTGAAGAAAGGTATGATATGTATATAGCAAATAGTAAACAACTTGTGTTATCGGTGTGGGCCAGACTGTGTGCCTTATACTTAGGAGCAGGGCGTTTACACTTTAAGGGCTCAGGATGTTCACATCAAGATAGTGAGGTGTGCACCAATTTGGAAGTTACAGAGATTGGGTCTTCCGCACAGCAAACATTTCACACAATAATTATTTCATACATTCGAGGGGTTTCTTTATGACCATAACATTATTATAACGTGGAAATAATGTTTTAGAATTGTTTTCTAGAAAAATTTCTGTTACATAAAGCCATACTTGAACCCGTTGTGAACCAGTGTATGATATAAGTGCATTTTGTTTGCATGAGTGTATGAATGCTACATTACAAACTGCATGATTTAAGTCCTGAGCTCTTTGTTTTCTCATACCTTTTACATGGGACCTCCACATATGACAGTTTGGGTCCATGATAGATCAGGTGGTTTCCCAGTGCTTCTAAAGTAGCAAAATCAGAGGGTATGTAGCCAAATCATAGTTGAGCAAAGCAAGACTTCAGAGTTAGAAAAATAGTATCAAATTTTAAGGTGCAATATGTGAGGTATATAAATATCATAACAAGCCACAGGCTCAGAGCTGGGATGAAAAGGACCACTTATGCACTAAGTGAAAGGTTAGTAGTGAAACAAATTAGAGCAGAGATTTTGGATAAATGTAAAGATTCACCTACATTGTGGGTGCCCTAACTCCAAGCTGTGGACATGATTCTTTAAAGGAGCTTTGCAGGGCTAGATATCAGTTGTATGCAACACGTGTTCTGTGTCATTTGGGGAAGGATTGGATCATCCTTCCACATTCCCGTGGACTGCTGGTTTAATCCAGGCATATTTATTATTTGATAGGAAATAAATGGCATAAATGCTGTGACAGAGTAAGCGTCTAAGCAGCTTTCATGGTCAAGTTGGAAGGTACTGGACAGTTGCGTGGCCTCCGAAATTGCTAGGTTAGCACTGTCAGCATCTTCCTCAGATTGGGCTCAAATTGTGTGGGAAGGCATGAAAAGATTCTGTGAGTTTATCTTCATGCTGATAGCTTGGAAATAAGGCTCACCTATTTTTATTTATTTATTTATTTATTTATTTATTTAGTCATCACATAACACATCAAACATTCCACTTACAGGTGAGTTTTCAAGAAGTGCCCATTACTGCTATCCTAATGAGTTTCTGTTAAAATTGCTCACTAGAGCTTATGTGTAAACTATCTACAGGAGTATTATAGGTATTCCTCTCCCTCCAAATTTTTCTTTTGAAATATCCAGTACAGATTATCTTTTAGATATATTAAGAAATGAGTTTTTTATTAAGATTGTCATTTTCTCTGAAGATGGTGCAATAAAATAAAATTGTTTTTAGAGCCAGCCTTTCAAAGGAATATCTTTTTCAAAATTTAAAATCAGAATTGAGGGAGTTAAGTGTTTGCGGCCTACATGTGTTTCAAATTAAAAATATATATTTTTTATTTTCACTGATAAAAAATAGACAAAATTATGGAAGTTCTAGAATTTTAATTTATTTTTTAAATAAATAATTCATTAGCTATCTTGTCCCACAGGGAAGAATATAATTGAAATACTGAATTCATTTCTTTGAGACAGAAATAGTAAGAGGTAATGGCATACTCTGACTAATACCTTAGTTGCTTTTTGGAATCCTTGGGAGACTGATGAGTTGATGTAACAGGATATTTTTGTAGTTAGAAACAAACATCTCTATCCTATTATTTCTTTGTCAAAATCTATTCATTTCTACTGTAGTCTATGTTTCTGAACTTTCTATATCTTGCTAATATAAGAGCATATTTGACATCTCTTATAAAGCTTTGTATATATAATGGAGATTTAGAAATACTACAATTTGCTTTGTAAAACAATGTAGTCCTCTAATGAAACAGAATACTTCAAGAGCTCAGGAGAGGTTCATTTAGGGATAATTTAGGAAAGAAATGGGTAGACACAACAGAAAACAGTCATGATTATGAGTTGGTAATGTCAGTGATGTATCTACAACGTTGCCACACTAATTATTTTTTAAAATATATTTATTGATTTTTTTACAGAGTGGAAGGGAGAGGGACAGAAAGCCAGAAACATCGATGAGAGAGAAACATTGATCAGCTGCCTCCTGCACACCCCCCACTGGGGATATGCCCACAACCACAACCAAGGTACATGCCCTTGACTGGAACCGAACCTGGGATCTTTCAATCCACAGGCTGATGCTCTATCCACTGAGCCAAACCGGTTTCAGCTAATTATTTACTAAATATAATAGTGACAACTGCTATTATAGGGCTGTTAGAGCATGTAACACAGTGTTCTGTAATTATTTATGTATCTACTTCTCTTTCTACAGTGTGTTTCAAGGGCATGATCCATTTCTCACTCATATCTTATTCCATGGATGTGTCAAACTCAGTGCCAGGCTCATCACAGTTGCTCTGGAAATGCTTACTCTTTGCTTTGTAGAGGAAAATAGAACTGTATTGATTATTCTTATTCTGATGTCAGAACTTTTACATGCCAAGCTCTACACTTAAAGCTGAGGTATTAAAAATGTCCTATCTTCTATCCCCAGGCCTAGTGTCTTGTCCTAGTAGATATATACCGTTGACTTCAGCTATGGGTTCCAGTCTATTCTAAATTGTAGTACTCAGGTAAAAGGTACACAATTGTAAATGCCTTTATATTTTAACTTATTTTTATTTATTTTTTATAGGAGAGTTACTGTATTTCTTTTCTTTTTTTATTCTTTAAAGTGTTACAAATAGTAGTATATATGTTTTCCTTCTTTCCCCCCATTGTCCTCCCCCCAGCCACCCCTACCCCCCAGCACATGTCCTCACCTGCACCCACCCTGCCCCAGTGTCTTGTATCTATTGGTTATGCCTACATGCATGCATACAAGTCCTTCGTTGTTCTCTTACAGCCCCAGCCCCCCACCCTCCTCAGCCTTCCCCCCATAGTTTGACAGTCTGTTCAATGCTTCTCTGCCTCTATATCAATCTTTTTCCTATGTTTCTTTTCTTTAAAAAGATCTTGCATCTGCATACTGGAAATAAATGTATAAGAACAAAAAATGTTTGAGTCTCAGTTTCAATGTCCAACTGTTCTGAGTCCCAGTTTCAATGTCAAATAGTCCCTTATGTGTATATGTCAGCTATGATATCTGGATGGTGGATCTATGGTGGCAATGCAGGTTCCAACCTCTCTGGTTGGTCCTGGGCCGCCTGCAGTGATGCACAGCTGCTGACTGCTAGCATGGCAAGGTGTCATCAGTGTCTTCTATCTCTGGACTGTCTTTGCGGTTGGAGCAGACCAGTCAGTTCCTTCTTGTTGTAGGAACCCATATGATCTTGGAGTTGTTTTCGGAAAATATACAAACATATTCTTGACCAAAAGTTAATAAAGGGATCTTTTCTGTAAATTAGACTTGGGATTCTTTTTATTTTTGCCCCAATGATTTTCCTCTGGCTTATTTTGACACCACATGTGTTTTTCATAGGTGTCCTGCTGTTGACATTACAAATGGAAGTTACTTTTCTGGAGTAGGAATTTTCTAGATGTAATTTACTTACAGGATATTTTTTCTTACATGATATTACCCCACTATCCCCCCTTTTTATAATGGGGGCTTTTGGAAAATTTTTATTGCAGTCTTGGTAACTTTAAATTCTAATTTTTGCACACAAATATGTCTGCTTTAGGTTCTTTGGATTAACTTCTTTTTATATTGAATGATATTTGAGGGTAACATTAAGGTGGATGATGTTTAAATCTTCTAGATTCTCTATGGGGAAGAAAAGTAAAAGCAACCAGTTGTTAGCTTATCCCATTTTGTTTGCTCTTTTTGGACCTCAGAGCTCAAGATTGTTGGTTTGTTGAGGCTTGCACTCTACCAGTGCTAATGCATTTAAAAATGATTTCTTGCCCAAATCTCATTTTATTAATTTTGGAAGTAAATATTTGTCATGCCTTATGTAAACTTTTTCTGTATTTTGTAATGCAAGTATATTTGACAGTGGTGGGGATGGAGTGATATTTTATATATTCCAGTAGCATAAGAGATTTCCAACTATCTGTTTTTTTGCAATTTGATAACTCAGAGAGGCTGCCTAATATAGAACCCAGTGTGAGACTCTTTGCCATGAATAATTTATTTGCTGTTCTCCTTTTTGACATCATTGCCAGTTCACAGCATTGGGGATCACCTTCCATCTTCAGAGTCTTCCTTAATTATCAAATAGTAGCATAGATAGCAATTCAAGATAGATGATGCCTGAAAAACCAACACACCACCATATGTGTGTGTGTGTGTGTGTGTGTGTGCGTGTGTGTGTGTGTACACACACACACGCACACACACACACACACACACATTCATTTCATCCTAAAGATCCCGCCATTGCTCAAAATATGTTCAGGATTCTTCTTACTTTAACAGGCAATTATCTAGCCAAATTAGGACATTTTTATTATACCTTTGCTTTAAAATATATGTTGGACTGAGAATGTTATTACCTACCTAATTGGTTTGGTTGTGTCACTTTTAAATATATCTTGAATAAAAGGGTTAATTGAATTAGGAGTTGCCACCGTTAGGATAAACAAATGAATCCACAAACAAACCCCTCTGAAAGCTCATCCAAATGAGTGAAAAACCCTTTCTGAGTTCTGGCAACATCTCTGGAATCACTCTATGGTGTCCTATGGAGACAAATTTGAAGGTAACAACAATATCTCCAAAAATGAATGATAGAAAAGAATTAACCTTTGATATCAGGTAAACTGTGGTGTGACCTAATTTATTGACCAGGATGGACTCAGTGGGGGTAAATCATTAAATTTTTTTGTCACAATAGTGACTTTCAAGTCCATTCTGTAAGATCTCCCTTCTTGTACTTACACAAAATCTCATGTAGATTTCATAAATTTTTCAGTCATGTATAGTTTTTAATGAACAATCTCAATCTTAAGTATTAATAAGCCAAATCAGAGGAAAACCATAACTTGAGTCGCTTTCAATTAATATCTGCTCTCTCCCCTTATAACTCTTGGCCTAACTTGGACTCAGAAGCATACAGTAGGAAAGGTGGAGCTGTTGCAAGATGTTTTCCTGGGAAGCGGAGTTTGAGATGGAGATTGGTGAGCAGACTAGAGTGCTCTTGGGATCAACATTTGTGGATAAGAAGGGAGAGGGAAAGAAGCAGGACTGAGAAGGGAATAAAAATGTCTTTTTTGCATACCTCTCAGCTCTTGTCCTCCTCTTCCACCCATTATGCTACATCTGTCTTCACGTGGACCCTTCAGATAGAATAATGAAAACAAATGGACAAGACCTTACTTGACTGGGGCAATGTTAATCTTGCATTGGCATGCTCTGGGTGCCATGCATGCCCCAGTGCTGGCTCTTTCTCTTGTGAAGTGGTTTTAAGATCCTCTGGAGTCACTCCCACCATAGGGTCATTCTACTGCACCATCTCTCCATGATGATACATCCTCTGAACTGACTAATTTTGATTTATCCTAGCTTTGTCCTCTTGATGTGCATTTGTTTGGAGATATCACTGCTATTGTAGCCAAATCTGTTAGGCTTGGCCTTTTCAGAATGATACCCATCCATTGACTTTCCTTAGTATTTATTGTTGCCCATGGAAAATTCTTATTGCCATTAAACTCTGGCCCTGACAGTTGTTCCCCTCATGGTTCACTCTAGCCTGTATTTCACTTTTAGACTTCCAGGTGACAGCAGGGACCAGTTCATATGTTCTCCAAACACCAGAGCATAAGCCATAAATTCTATGACATTGCTTTTAGTAATTTATCTATCTATCTATCATCTATCCATCATCTATCATCTATTCGGTATGTCTCACAGGCCAAGGAAAACAAAAGGAAAATAAACAAATTAGACTACATCAAAATAAAAATTTTTTTTTCCAAACTGAAAAGTTTTGGCACAACAATGAAAATCATCAACAAAACAAAAACAACCTAGTAAATCAGAGAAGATATTCCCCAACAATACATCCAATAAGGGGGTTAATATTCAAAATATATAAGGAATACAACTCTTTTATTAGGATAGATAATTCCCTTGTTTGCTGCTTCTTTTTTATGTACTGCTCTGTAAATTTTCCCTAGAGACTCTATCAGACAGCTAAAGCACCTTGTGACAATATCAGGTGTTCTATTAGCCTATTCTTCTCCCTACCATTTTTGGTCCTGTATCCATTTCTCACTCCAATGTGGACTGGTTGTTTTCTAAGCCAGTTCCAACTGCTATCCTGGGGGCTTTCCTTCTCCATTGTATGGGGGAATTTTCTTCCCCCCTTTCTTGTGTTGATTTCCAGTTTCCTGGACCTCATTCATTTTTTTTTACTTTTGGTTTGATACAACCCATCTTTAAACAACGTGCTAAGAAGGAGTGATATTATGATTTGTACTAAGAAATGTATATTTGGTCTTCCTCTCTGTTTCTGGCACAGAGCTCCTAAAATCCTTGACCTTTCCTAAGTCTTGAGAGCAACAAAGGTGTCTTTTGTTATGTTAATGAGTGACTTTTGGAAAGCTCCTTCATAACCTAAGAGTGGGGGCTGATTGCCAAGAGAATCAAGCCTGTAAATAGAGGGTTGAAACACTTAGTCCCATTCCCTGAGCTCCTGGAAGGGGAGAAGGGCTGAAGATTGAGTTAATAAATCATGCCTATATAATGAAGCCTCCATAAAAACCCAAAGGAGAGATTTCAGAGACCTTTCTGGTTGGTGAGTCAGAATGCTTCCATACTGAGCCCCAAACTCCATTGGGGCATATGCTCCTTGCTCCTTTTTATAGGACTTCACCCTATGTATCTCTTCATCAGGCTGTTGATTCACATCCACTAATATCCTTTGTAAGAAGCCAGCAATCAGGTAAGTAAATTGTTTTCCCGAGTTCTGTGAATTGTGTGGAAAATTAATAAAACTCAAGGAATGTGTTGTTGGGACCTTAATTGATCAGTCAGAAGCAAGGGTGACAACCTGGACTTGCAATTGGCATCTAAAGTAATGGGAGCAATCTTGTGGGTCTGAGCCCTTAACCTGTGGGATCTAATGCTATCTCTGAGTAGACAGTGTCATAATTGAGTTGAACTGGTGTTGGAGAATAGCTTGTTTGGTGTGTGGGAACCCACATATCTGATGTTTGAAGTTTCATAAGTGATGTAGTATAAGACCAAAAGAGAAACACAGGAAGAAAGAGACTGAATTTTTCCAAAATTTAGAAGGATTCATGGAAGATAACACTTTCTGATACTTTGCATTTCTGAAAAAGTTTTAATTATGATTTAACACTTGATATGGTAGTATACAGGTTCCTCTTAATATGGAAACATATCCTTTTGGGGGGAAGTTTTCTTGTTTTATTTATTTGATTTCCTATACCTTTGCTTTTTTTCCCTTGCTCTTTATTTCTAAAACACCTATTATTTAGGTGTGGGTCTACTCAATTTGTTTTTTAAATTTCTTACATTTACTCACTTAATTTTAACCATCTCTTTGTCTTTAGTTCTACTTTTGGGAATATTCTTAACTTTATCTTCTACCATCTCATGGATTTTAAAATTTGGCTGGTATTCTTTAAATTTACAAGAGCTCTTCTTTATTTTGTTTTATTTTAAATAATATCCTGGATTTCATATATTCATTATTTATTTCTAACCATTCAAGCAATTAATTACAAATATTTTGAAATTGTTCTGCTTTATGGATTGTCTAGTTCCACTGAATTATTTGTTTACTTTGATTTTTTATGTTGGATGCTTGCTTCAGATTTGGTCTCCATCGTATTTTAATGGCTATGCACAAAAAAAAGTGCTAAGCTCTTTCTGAGTGGTGTTTTAAACTGGCAGTCTTCATTGTAGAACAATTTGTTAAGGAACCAGCTGTTAGTAACTGTAACTCCAGAGATAAATGTTCCATTTTTTTTTCTGGGTACTATACATTGGCCTACAGCATTCTGGAGTCAAGTAGAACTTTTCACTTAAGTCCTTCATTTTCAGCCTGGTGTCTCTAAGGTTTTTAATTTTTCTATAGTATAAATATAAACTTCCCTTCTATCCATACAGGGGAGAAATAGCGTGCATTTGCAAAGAGGGACAGGAGATCTTTGAGTGTATGTACTTCTTTTTAAAAATATTTTTTGATTTCAGAAAGGATGGGAGGGAAATATAGAAACATCAATGATCAGAGAGAATAATTGATCAGCTGCCTCCTACACACCCCACATCGGGAATTGAACCTGCAACCCCGTAATGTGCCCTGACCAGGAATTGAACTGTGACCTTCTGGTTCATAGATCAATGCTCAACCACTGAGTCATGTTATCCAGGCTGTAATGTGTTTTTTATGCTAAAGATTCTACCATCCACCTGAAATAAAATGATTAATGAAAAACAAATGTAATCTTGTTATTAGCATGATGATCTGTGTTTTTAATTAAAGGGACTTAGAGTTTTATCACTTTGGAGCTTATAGAAAAAGAGATACGAATTAATGACAAAAATTAATGTAAAATTGTAACTGAGACAAGTGCTAAGAAAGAAAAGTAATAGGTAAAACGAAAAACAATAACAGCTATAATAGCCATAACAGCTTCTTATTCCTAAACTGTAGGAGTATGTGCTGAGAGATTTGACCTCTGGGAGGGAATTCGGAAGCATCAGCCAAGATCTGAAAGGAGAGAAGGAGTTAATTAGGGGACACTGGGATGGTTGGAAGCAGTCTAGAGAGACCTGAAAGAAGGCCAGTGTGACTGCAGTGGAGTAAGAATGAAGCTATATAAAGCTGTGATTACATTAATACTCACTAATTAAAACTAAAATTAAAAGCAAGTTTTTCTTTAAGCTTTTAGGTCAACATAAAACTTTGTTATTCTATTCATAAATCCATCATTTTGCAAAAATAAAAGTCACTTTCACTTATTCTTTGATTAACTCTTAACATAATTTTTCTTAATTGTTTTTACCCTAAATATACTTAGAAATTTAATAATTTCTAAGTACTGGAAAACTCAAGCTCAAGGTGGTGGAGGTAAGTTTTTTTCCTTTATTTAATAAATTTAATAAATGTGGTTCCCATAAACATTTCAAAGGCCTGACAGGCATTGAAATTGTTAGTATCTAACAATTCCTAAACCCTACAGCTATGCCTATAAATTTAGCTAACCGAGATTATACTGGTAATAAATTACATTCTGATAAGCATTCAAATACATATAAAATTACCTTACCTATTTCAGCAGTTTAATAATAATTAAACATTTAAAATTATAGATATAATTTTAAGAATTCTAATCTGTCAATTTGTATTAAATGTTTTAAATCCCCTAAACTACAAACACAGATTATGATAATAACAAAATATATTCCTAAAATGAAAACAATCTACTGAGAGTTTGATTTGCTTTGGAATTTATATACTTACTAGAGGCCCAATGCACAAAATTCATGCAAGGGCCTTGGCCCTCGCATCTGTGGCGGCTTGCCTGGGCCCTTGTAGCCTGGCTTTTGTTCGGAAGGTGGTCTGGAAGTATGTCCAGAAGGTCATTTGGCTGTCTGGTCTAATTAGCATATTACACTTTTATTATTATAGATTTCTATATCTTACAGACTATTTAGATAGTCAGACTTAGCTAATAAAATATGATACCTAGTTAAATTTGAATTTTAGAGAAACAACTAATAACTTTTTAGAAACTGAAATGGAATATAATTGGGTATCCTTTATTTTATCTGGCAACCATACTGGGTTTGCAAAATTACTTACCCAACTAGGAGAGCAGAGTTACCATCTCTGATATGCTGCATTTAATTAGTCAAATATTGTGGCCATAATATCATTACAGATTAAGGATCTTAGTCAGAAATAGAGACCTGGATACTACTTCATGGATGATTTATTGCACACAAGTCATAATTTAAAATGCTGAGGTATTTCAAATTACCTGAATTTGATCTGTTATGTCAATGGTGATCCCAAATCCCTGCATTTTAACTGGGATATAGTTATTCAGCCTTTGACATCATTAGTTCTTTGGATGTCTTTTAGATTTCACTATTAATAACTTTGATGGTTACTGGTTTAAACTTTTCATTTTATTTGAATTGATGGAGTTGTTGATTTGAATGGAATTATATGATTTGATAGAATTCTGTACTACCCAGCTACCCCCTTGTCCCAAATGTGACCATGGGAGATCTTAGAGGCCATTGAAATGATTTTTTTCCTTCCATAAGAGCAAGGGGGAGCCATAGAAAAATTTAAGCAACAGCATGACATGAAATTTTTGTTTTTGAGAAAATATCACACTGGTTGCTGTATGTGGAACTAACAGGAGGAAGTTTAAGTGAGTGACAGAGACCAGTAAGAAGGCTTTTACAGTAGAGAAACTGAGAGATTGCACTGAACAATCAATGTGTCTGTGCTGCCTGTACTACTCCAGCCAATTAAGCAAAGACAAGGTTGAATCATATATGTTTATTCCAATACTGCCGGCAATATGAGAGAGCAGCTGGTCATCTATAAAAATCTGTTCTGCCCTTCTCACCATAGTCAGCTGCTTATATTGGGTAGAAGGACAAAGATTACAAGGGGAAGTAGCAAAGGGTTATGCCAAATGGACAGTTTACAGGTAATACATGCTGGAGATTCGGGAAGGACCATAGGCATGCAAAGGCTGGAGGTATTCAAATATCTAGATATACAAAGGGCTAGTGCCTCTGGATTCTACAACAAGGTTGTTAATCTTTCCATGATAATAGGCAGATCCAGGAGGGAAAGGATGGGCTGCATTTCCAGATGAGCTCCCAGGTCTGAAGTGCAACTCCCAGCCAGATTAGAATGTGCTTTCTGTAATCAGAACAAAACAACCATGATAAACAGAGCATGGTTAATATTTCTTACAATTATAGCTTGTACCCGACATTCTATTTCTGTCCCCATTAAGATGATGATGAACTTGGTTAATTATATGGAGAAACATGACAGATTTTAGTTATTTTGTAGGCCAAATAACAAGGACATGGTGATAGATTGAATACAGGCAGTAAGACAAAGAGAGGTATCACCCGTTACTCCCAGGACAAATATTGACACTGTTTGTCCAAATAAGAAAGGGAAGACAAGAGCAGTTTCTTTAAAATATGTATTTGTTTTGCTTTGTATTATTTTTGGAAAGGGAGGGGAGAAACAATGAGCCTAGTCTGCACATACTGAATTGAAGAAATATATGGGTACACCAGTGGAATTGGTCTGCAAACATCTAGAAATGCATTTCTAAATCATCCTTTGGTTTGCACCTATAGTTATAGAATCCAGTATTTCCCACAGCAACAAAATTACAGTTTGTGTTTTCTAAGTCTTTCTACCTTGGTCATGTTTCACAAAAGAAATCTGTAATGTACAATGTGTCCAAAGTAAATTTCAGTATCAAACTGCTGCACGGACCTTGGAATTTCTGCTCTCTTGCTGGTTGGTAATGGCATTTTAAAAATATCACTTAGCCCGGGCGGTGTGCCTCAATGGTTGAGAATCGACCAATGAAATCGGAGGTCACTGTTCGATTCCTGGTCAGGGCACATTCCTGGGTGGCAGGCTCAATCCCCAGTGAGGGGCATGCAAGAGGCAGCCTATCAGTGATTCTCATTATTGGTGTTTCTATCTATCTCTCTCTCTCTCTCCCTTCCTCTCTGAAATCAATAAAATATATTAAAAATAAATATCACTTAATTGATAAATTCATGGTTGTAACCCTATTTTGAAATGATGTATATTTATTTGAACTAATATTCAGATGAACACTGCCTTCATTTAGTTGAGTTCTGTGCCTTGTTACTCTTTTAATTATGCTAAACTATTTAGAAGTAGGTAAATAATAAATACTTAAGCATGGATGGTCTGTTTATAATCAATTGACTTCTACCTTCAGAGATGGAAATTAATGGACTCTATTCTTTCAGGTTTACTCAGTACTTTCCAAAGTGTTGTGAAGAATTCTTGTATCTTCTTCAGTTAGGCAGGACTTCCTCATGGTGTTTTTTTCACCTAGGAATCCCTGCTCTTCAAGACATGCATTTGTGGTTTGTGCACTTTGCTGGTACACTTTATATACACAGTGGCTTGAGTGATGTTTTGGTCTATTACTTTGTTTTTCCCAGCCCAAGCGTCTTTCATTCTTATTCAGAATAAGTAGTTGGAGCTGTTAATGGCAGTTTTCATTCTTTCTCATTTATTTATTTATTTAGCTAGTTAGTTAGTTAGTTAGTTAGTTAGTGTAGGATATCATAGGATATTTGCACTGGTAGAGTGTTAAAAATAGCTTGTCTCTAAAGAGAAATTTTATCACACTGTGCTAATTATTTGGATTTTTATTCAGCTGTGAGAAACCATTAATCTGTTCTATACAAACAATTTTTTGATTATTGAAAATGAGGATGTAATTATTATGTATTAAGTACAACCAGTACTTTTTCTGGGATACAAAATATTGCTATTTCTATACAATGCAACTTTTGACTAATTAATTAGGATGAATGTCCATATTATCAAGAATGTTTATATTTGGAAAGAAGACAAGAACACTTTTATGCTGCTTCCATGTAAATTATTTGCAGACCTGATTCTATAGTTAATCTGGGCCTTAACAAATCACCTTGAGAGTAAATTGCTCACTAACAACAGATGATGAAAAACTCTTAAGTATTCAATATCTATTAACCCAAAATATTTGCTTCACAAATGGTGAGTGGTTAACAGAAAATAAAAGATAAACCACTGTAATATTAAATAGTTAATCGAATTAGCTGTGATTTAGTTTTCAGGAACCAGGAAAGTATAGCAAGAAGCCTTTCCAACCTTGTTATTATTCAGAGTACATTGTTAGCTAGAACAGGGTAAGGGATAGGATGATTACAATCACATTTAAATAATACACAATGAACCAAGACTAAGAGGGTTAGGAGTCAGGATCTGAGACAGAAGAAAAATAGAAAAAAAAGCAGACCTTCAGAACCACAACTCAAAGTCTAAAATCCACAGAAAAGACAACATCTGATCAGCAGATAATACCAGGGAGGTCCTCAGAAGAGGGAGAGCATGTCCAAGTGAGGTTGTAATACTCCAAGGGCCACTTTGACTGCGAACAACATCTATAAACCCACAATCTAGGCTTAAAAATTTCCCTTCACTTACCTGTTCATAGGAAAAGTACCAGGAGATCATAGATGCAGGTTGAGGGAAACATAGCAGTATGATTGCAGGCAGATTAAGATGGTTACCATTCTGTTCATGTAACTTACTTCTGCCATTAGTGGGTGGAAGTTAAGTTTGGCACCTGGCCAATAGGGGCCCAGTAGGCAATTAGGTAAAAAAATCAAGCTGTGTTTTTATTTTGAGTGACTGACATTATATAGGAGTATAAGGGTGATGCTACATGGTGGAGTAGAGAAGAGTATGAAGGGAGCTTGTGGGAATCTCCTAGGTTATCCTACTGTTCTGTAATGCCCAGGGTAAAGCAATATGGCCCATTACTGAAAGTATACAAATAGGCAACTGGAGGCTCAGACCCATCAGGAATGAAAATTAGATCATACTTCCCAGGAAAACATCTTAAATAGCAAATAGCTGCCTACTATGGGTATTGATAAGTACAAAAATGGTTTTTATAAAGTTTCATGAATTATATACTTAGGTGTATTTCATGCAAACAATATTGAGCATAAGTGTTTAAATAGTAATATTCCAAATTAGTTTTCCTTGGTTGGTGGTAAATTATATTTTATTGTGCTACCCAAGAAGTATCAGAGTACTTTAAAAAAGAGGAAAACCTTTTAAGTTTGAATTCTAAGTAGGAGGAGACTTCCAGTCAGAATAAATATACACTCCTATCTCCTCCCTGCTCCCCTAGCCCCAACTCTTGGCGATGTGTTCAGTATCATAGGGTATGTTGGGGAAAGAATAAATTATCTAAAAATCAGTGAGCACAGAATATTCAGGTTAATAAAATACAGTAATTCTCACCCTTTAATCCCATTTCTATCCCTCTCCTTAGGTCTTCTGTTCTTATTCCCATGACCTATAAGATTAGTATGTGTCTTGAATCTCCCCAATTATATGTTGTTGGCTGATATCACTAACCAATTATGACATGCTTTCCCATTGAGGTAGACTCTTTAAATACTCCTCTACATGGTACTTAAAATAGTTACTATAAATCATTAAATAAGTCAGATGGAGAAAGACAAACACCATATGATCTCACTTATATGTGGAATCTAAAAAAACACCACAAAATAAACAAATAGAACAGAAACAAACACATAGATATAGAGAACAAACTGATAGTCACCTGACTAGGGAAGTTTGCGGAGATGGGTGAGAAAGGTGAAAGGGATTAAGAAGTACAAATGGCCAGTTATTAAAAACTAGAGGCCCAGTGCACAAAATTCGTGCACGGGGTAGGGGATTGGGGGGATGTCTCTCAGCCCAGCCTGCACCCTCTCCAATATGGGACCCCTCGAGGGATGTCTGACTGCCCATTTAGGACCGGTAGGATTGGGCCTAAATGGGCAGTCGGACATCCTTCTCACAGCTCCAAACTGCTCACCTGCATGCCTCCCTGATTACCCATAACCGCTTCTGCCTGGCAGCCTGATAACCCCCTAACCACTACCCTGCCAGCCTAATTTATGTCTAACTGCCCCCCTGCCAGCCTGTTTGCCCCCAACTTCCCTCCTATGCAAGCCTGGTTACCTCTAACTGCCCTCCCCTGCAGGCTTGATCACCCACAACTGCCCTCCCTTGCAGGCCTGGAACCTCCTAATGGCCCTCCCCAGCTGGCCATCTTGTGATGGCCATCTTGTGTCCACATGGGTGCAGAATCTTTGACCACATGGGGGCAGCCATCTTGTGTGTTGGAGTGATGGTCAATCTGTGTATTACTCTTTTATTAGATAGGATAGAGGCCTGGTACATGGGTGGGGACCTGCTGGTTTGCCCTGAAGGGTGTCCTGGATCAGGGTGGGGGTTCTCTTGGGGTATGGGCTAGCCTGGGCAGAGGGGCCTATGTTGGTTTGCAAGCTGGCCATGCCCCCCAGCGACCCAAGTGGAGGCCCTGGGATCTGGGATTAGTTTATGTTCTACAATTGGAAACTTTGTAGCCTGGAGGAGCCAAGCTTTCTGCTGGCTCTGTGGCAACAGCCATTTCTGTTCAAAACTTTGTAGCCTAGAGTGAAGGACTAGGCTAGGGCTACAGAAGTTTGGCTTCCTCTATCGCCCCGGCAACCCTAACCTCCTCTCTCTCTAGCTCCGTGGCTGTTTGTAGCCAATGAAAGGGAGACAGTCACTAGGCAATAAACATAATAAATAAACAAAAGGTAAAGGCTGAGAAGGAGAATGGGAGCTATGGAGGTTGAGGGTAGAAAATTTTTGTAATAAAAAGGTGACAGGCGAAGATTTAAAGTAGTGAGAGTATGCTTTCTGGATATCTAGGGTAACAACTATAGGTGTGAGGGGTGCGGGGGATAGAGAACATGCCTGATATCATGAAGGTACAACAAAATCAATGATGATACAATGGAGTAAAGAAAGGGGAAAATAAAATTAGTTGAAGGCAGGGAAGTAATAGGGAAGACCAGATTATATAGAGTTATGTAGCTCACTTGGTTTTTATTCTGAGTAATTTAGGGAGCCATTGCAGGGGTTTTAACAGAAGTGCTATAAGGCCTGATTTGTATTTAAAAGAACCACCCTGTGAGTTCCATTTCAGATATGCCTGAGTAGTTCCTACTGGACTGGGGCCTCCTTAACAACTATGAACTCTAGAAAAAATTGAAGTTGAACAGAAAAGCAAACAAAAAAGGGTTGAGGTGAAGACAAGGATGGAGATGTGGAACAGTTGATACTTGGAAGAAGTTATGGGTGAAATTCCCACTTTTAGGATTCAGACTGAGAGCAGGCTGAAGGCAGTACCATTAAGTGATTAAAACCCTGATAGAAAACATGCAGTCCTTTCAACATAAAGAATTGGAGTACAGAGTTTTGAGCAATAACAGCCTCTCCATTTCTGACTGACCACTGAATTACATGTATGCAGGGTAGACTCTTAAGTATCTCAGCTAAAGGTTCAAAAAGAAAGAAAGAAAACATACTAAATGCCCAAGAGACTGAGTTGGTGGAAAATCAAGTGGAACACCTACTTATCAATGAGAGGGAAGTCTACCACAGGCAGCACTATCAGGTTTGCAGGACAGTCCAGTGTGAAAAGCCACCATGGTGGGGACCATGTGGAGGCCCTAGGCTCATGGACACCCATGGCTGTCTTAAGGGGGACTGGTGTTCCCCTCTTGCCGCCATCCCAGCTTGGTAGAAGGTAGCCTGTGAACAGAAGGTGATCTTGGGCTGTGGGTATTAGGCACTTAACCCAACTTCCAATGGTTTGGAAGTCACCCCCTGTTAGTGAGGAGAGAATCAGCTGACCAGTGTGGTGCAGTGATCAGCTGAACAAGGGGGCATGATCTCAGGAATAAGGGAGAGGGCCCAGGTGACCAGCCAGAAGTGAGATGAACAATGGGGTTGGGACAGGTGAACAGCTGGAAGTGATCAAGTGGATAAGGCAGTGGGGCCACGTAAATGCAGAGGAGGGTCACAAGAGGACACAAATACTCCACCTTCCTGTGGTCCAGACTCTGGATGGAACAAGAAGGTCCCTGTCCTCAAGGAATGTTGTTCCATGTGATTGAGTCAGAAGCTGGCCCTCAGGGCCCAATGACCAATAAACGACTCTGGTGGGAGGAGGATAGTGCTCCCAGAATACACTGCAGTTTCAGGGGCTTAATACGGCTCTTTTCTTGATATTAAAGCCCACAGACAGGGCTATCAGGTTTGCAGGACAGTCCAGTGTGAGATGCCCCCATGGTTGGGACCATGTGGGTTCCCTAGGCTCATGGATCCCCACGGCTATCGTAAATGAAGGGTGACACCCTCCTTTCTCCCACCCTCCACTCTGGGTAGAAGGCAGCCTGTGAGCAGAAGGTGATGTTGGGCCATGGGTATTAGGCACTTAACCCAACTTCCAGACATTGCGAAGTCCACCCCCCTGCATAAGGAGCAAATCATCCTTACCAGTGTGGCACTGTGGTCAGGTGAATATGGGGGCGTGATCTCATAAATAAGGGGGAGGACCCAGGTGACCAGCTGGAAGTGGTCAAGTAGATAAGGGAGTTGGGCCATGTGAATAGGGAAAGAGGGTCAGAAGACATTGCTAAGGCAGTGCCCACTGATGAGGCCCGAGCCTTCCTGTGGTCTAGACTCTGGATGGTAGCATGATGGTCCCTGTCCTCAAGGAAGGACGTTCCCTGTGAATGAGGCAGAAAGCTGACCCTCAGGGCGAGGATACCAGTAAGTGACTTTGGTCGGGGGAGGACAGTGCTCCCAGAATGGACCGAGGTTTAACAAAGAGCAAACCATGTGAAAGTTTGAGGGGATGGAGGAGAGAGAAACAGGATTTTCAGATATGGAAAATAGATAAAACTTCATTTATAAATGCACTGTAAGTATTTTATAATTTTAGTGTCATAAGATTTATTATTTAGTCACGGAGAATAATGCAAGTTGTTTTGATGAACACAGAAATTAGACATCAGGTTCTGGATGACAGTCTCACCATCCAATATATTAATGAATTTTGTTTTGAATGTCCAGTATTGAGAAAATCCAGATTAATCCTAAGAAATGTAGTATTTGGAAATGTTAAATAGCATGTCATCAATATTAGGATACTAAAACTTGACTGATCCTGAAACATGGAAGAAAATTAGAATACTTGTTTATTTTAAATTTGAAACACTAACATCTGTTAACTCTCATGCCACAGTGCTAATATGAAAATATTACAAGAAGACCCTACAGAAGGCCTGCTGCAATATAAGATTCTTATAATGCAACATGTTATATGTACCTTTTAATTGCACAACTGACTAGCATGTGGAAATTGAGAACAATCACTGATAATATGGCTGTGCCATATCTTGTATTTCATTGGGCCCAGTACATATGTTCTATGATGCTCTTATTATTTGTACAATTTTGTGTCAACGGTCCTGCACAGGACTGAAATAAAATGGTTAATGACAATGTATAACTTTTCCAATCAATGATATATATCCAAGAAGTTCAAATTCATATGAACTCTGACAGGAAGACCTGCCTCCAAAACTGTTCTGTAGTACATAAGGAATACATGTGTCTTTCAATGTGCTCAAATATGCTACATTTGGGTGCTATTATATTTACTATATTTTTATCAAAGAATTTAGAGTGCTTTTCTAAAATTAAATTGCATTAAAAATAGTTGTACCCTTGAAGTACTTCAAAACAGCCCAAGAGTTCTAAAAACAGCCCAATAACTCTGTTTGTAATCCAGGCCCTATAGCACTATGTTTCATGCTAAACTTAGGTAGGCTAACTTTGTGGTGAGGTATTCAGATATGGTCTGGCCACCTTAGCAAGGAGGCATAATGGAAATGTTCCTGCAGTGTTCAAAATATGTTGTACATTTTGTGAACTATCTTAGGCACACCTACTAGTGTTACAGAGAACATGAATAATCAAACAATGCTCAAAGAGTTTGGAGTTACATTTATTACGCGCAGGTCCAGAGGAATACGTCTCTCAAATTCTGGGCCCCAACATGGAGGCATTTTCCCTATTTATATGTTTTTACCTTCTTTGTCTCCCAAATATGGGGTGTTTCCATCCCCCTTTGCAAGTTCTTAAAGAGTCCTTATGTGCTGGGGCCTTGAGACCTCAACCAAAGGCTTGGCCTGGTGACAGCACTGATAATTTTGTCCTGGGAAGGTTTAATGGCCTTTCTGAAGTGGGAGTAGTCTTATTTTCCTTATTATTTAAGCAAGCAAGCAAGCAAGCATTTACAGAAGCCAAAAAGCAGGGTTAAAATTTCAAACAGCAGTTTTTACATAAGATGGATGCTTCATTAGAAATAAAGCAATGCCCTTTTGCTGTTCGGTTGAAATGTAATTGTGGGGTATTTGTGGTGGGGCTGCAGAGTCGGGGATCCCTCCGGAAGCGCCAGGACAATGGGGAGCTGGGACGACGAGTATGACTACTTATTCAAAGTGGTGCCCACTGGGGACTAAGATGTGGGGAAGAGGAACCTGCTGACCCGCCTCACCTGCAATGAATTCAACCTGGAAAGCAAGAGCACCACTGGTGTGGAGTTTGCCACCCGCAGCATCCAGGTGGATGGCAAGACCATCAAGGCGGAGATCGGGGACACCACTGGCCAGGAACACTACTCTGCATACTACCGAGGTGCAGCGGGTGCACTGCTGGTGTATGACATCACCAAGCACCTAACATATGAGAATGTGGAACGTTGGGTGAAGGGGCTGAGGGACCATGCTGACAGTAACATCATCATCATGCTGGTGGGCAACAAAAGCAACCTACACCACCTGCGGCTGTGGCCACTGATGAGTCTCCAGCCTTCGCAGGAATAACTTGTCCTTCATTGAGACCTCAGCCTTGGACTCCACCAACGTAGAGGAAGCTTTCAAGAGCATCCTCACAGAGATTTATGGCATTGTCACAGAAGCAGACTGCAGACCGTGCAGTGTGGTGGACATTAGTGTGCCACCCACTACTGATGGACAGAAACCAAACAAGCTGCAATGCTGCCAGAACCTGTGACTTCCCCTGGCCTCATCCAAGTATTCGTGCGTGAATAACCTCATCCTTCACCTGCTCCTCACTATATCTTCTCTGACCCTTTATGACTGGCTCCTACCCCTCCACTGAGCTCTGCACAATCAGCTTGAGCTTAGGAAGAACATGAGTCCAGCTGCACCATCTGTCCTTTTCCCTTACCCCAGGGAAGCTGGCTGCTGTACCTATTCTTCTTGGGTCCCAGTGGGCCTCTGGATGGGGTGGGATGGGGAGGGTGGTAGGATGGACCAGGCCAGGCAGAGACAAGAGAATGAGCACACCAAGCAGGCTTCAATTTTCCACAGCAGACTCCAGGGAGCAATTACCTCCCTTCCTCTCTGGCCAGTTGTCCTAGCTGGCCCTGGTCCCCACCTAGAAACCTCCTTCTGGGCTGAAGCCTCAAGAACAAGTGACCAGGGAACTGGGTTAGTCAGACAGAGGATCCTGGCATCCTACCTACCACCCACATACAGCCAGCACCGGCACATGCCTTTGACCTTGGCCTCTTCTGTGTATTCATGAATCCAGCTCCTGATTGTAGACATATGCTGGGAGAAGACCTTCCTCACCCCTTTTCTGCACACAGCACACTCCCTACCCCTCCCTGTGCCCTTCTCTCTGTCTTGTCTTTCTGTCTGTTCAGGAACTGTTTGGATGTGAAGCAATATCTCAGTGTTTTGTATACACAACCTCTCTTGCACCCTTTGTTTTTCTGTTATTGTAGAGAAACAAATTCTTTATACACTTTGTAAGACTGACACCAAATCCCAGCTCTCAGATCTCTTATTCTCCCTGTGGACCCTGTTGACCTGATGCCTCATTTCTCTGTCCCGTTACTAAAATGTGTAACCCTACTTCCTGGACAGAAAAAAATGTAATTGCTATATTTATCAAAATTTAGTTGGGGAACTAAAGGAATATTTGAATTTTTACAGTGTTGTGAATATTCCTTCCCGTTTCAGTTAGCTTATAATCAATCTATAAGGAGAGATTTTGAAATTTCAAGAGTAAAAGACCTAATCAAATTTGGTCATTTAGTTTCATTGACTTCATATTGCATAAACAATTTCTCAGAAACAGCTCCCACTAATGCTTTATAGTCTTTATATTCTATAGTAAGATTTTTTTCAGTGAAATGAAGTTGTTTTTACTGTTATAAAGTGTACCAGTATAAGTTCAGGTTTATAAGTGAAGGGAGTTGACCTATTTTGTGAAGGATAAATATGTGAGAGAGGCAGACAGACAGACATGGGAATTAGACTATAATTAGGTGATTTGCCTTTTCCTGCCTGAACGGACCTGAGGTAGCATTTTTTTCCAATTAAAGTTTACATTCAATATTATGTTAGTTTAATGTGTATAGCATAGTGGTTAGACATTTATAAGACTTACTAGGGACCCAGTGCACAAAATCATGCATGGCGGGGTGTCCCTCAGCCCAGCCTGCGCCCTCTCCAATCTGGGACCCCTCAAGAGATGTCTGACTGCCCGTTTAGACCCAATCCCTCTCACAATACAGGACTGCTGGCTCCAAACTGCCCACCTGCCTGCCTTCTTGATTGCCCCTAACCACTTCTGCCTGCCAGCCTAATAACCCCCTAACCACTCCCCTGCCAGCCTGACTGATGGATGGCTAACTGCTCCCCTGCCAGCCTGTTTGCCCCAAACTTCCTTCTTCTATTGGCCTGGTTACCCCTAACTGCCCTCCCCTGTAGGCCTGGTCCCTCCAAACTTCCCTCCCCTGCTGGCCATCTTGTGGTAGCTATCTTGTGTCCACATGGGGGGAGCATCTTTGATCACATGGGGGCAACCATCTTATGTGTTGGAGTGATGGTCAATCTGCATATTACTCTTTTATTAGATAGGATAGAGGCCTGGTACATGGTTGGGGGCCAGCTGGTTTGCCCTGAAGTGTGTCCCAGATCAGGGTGGGTATTCCTTTGGGGTGTGGGGCAGTCTGGGTAAGAGGCCTGTGGTGGTTTGCTGGCTGGCCACACCTCTGGGCAACCCAAGCAGAGGTCCTGGTATCTGGGATTTATTTGTCTTCTACAATTGAAACTTTGTAGCCTGGAGCAGAGCCAAGCCTTCTGTTCTCTCTGTGGCAGCAGCCATTTCTGTTGGGATTTATTTATCTTCTATAATTGAAACTTTGTAGCCTTAAACAGGGGCCTGGACTAGCCAGGATGTGTGGAAAGCTCGGCTTCCTCCATCGCTGGGGAAACCCAAGACTCCGTCCTGCTCTCAGTGGGCTGCAGCCAGCTTTGTGGGGGTTAATTTGCATACTTGGCTCCTGATTGGATAGTGGGCGTGGTTTGTTGGTGTAGCAGAGTGATGGTTAATTTGCATATTACCCTTTTATTAGATAGGATAAGATGATCCTCCCTGAGAAATTTTAATATGAACAATCTCTCACAGCTTCTCAGCAGGCTGAAAAACTACCTAGTTCTCTGGATTGCCTCCATAAAGGTGTCTCTGATAGTTTTTGTTCTTATTCATCAATCATTCATCCTTTCTCTGAATTTCTATAGACGTTATAGAGCTCACACCACTTAACCTCACTTAATGATTAGATTTAATGAATTGTATAGCTAAAAAGTATGGGGAAGGGTAAATATATGAGAGACAAACAGATAGACAAGGGAATTGGAGCATAATTAGGTTGTTTGCTTTTTCCTGCCTTAATAGTCCTGGGGTAAAATACTCCTCGTAGTAATGTTGGTTATACAGGGTTAGAATATACCAGAGTAAAATACTCAGCCTCTCTGATTCTATCTTGTTCAAGCCTGCTTTGTCCTATGGCCTTCAGGCTAATAGCTACTACTTAGTCTTGCATATACTAGTAAACATGCTAATCATTAGAGAAATTGTGCTTGTGATTTGAATCTTACAAAAAAAGCCCCTTATTAGAAAGTGTTTCTCCAGAGGAGATAAGCATAGTATGTACGTTTATCAAAGATCGTTGGAAACTTGGGACCAGAGTCACATTAACTAGGGTCAACAGACTAAGCACCATCTTCCCCTACCTCTTCTAGCACCAAGATGTCTGCAGTTCTTAATCACCTCTAGACCCTCCCATTTCCTCTTTCCTCAATATAAAAGAAGCCTGAACTCTATACTTTATTAATATGGAGTGGAGCCTTCTCAAACAATAAACCTGGGTTAATCTAAACACTGACATTTGGAGTTTTGGCCTTTTGAAACCATGGATTGGTTCGGTACATAGACTTTGATTTGTGCCCATGTGCCCCCAGTGGGCAAGTAATTCACTTATTCTGATTCCCATATATTAAATGAACATAATAGTAGTAATTTTACCTGTATCATCAGCTAAAGTGAGGTTCAAATAAGATGATTCTTGCAAATGTATTTTGGAAACTCAAAGCATTTACCAACCACGTGCTGTCTAGTGTTGAAATTTAGTTGTTTCATTGACATTTTTTGACAAGAATGAGACTTTAATCAGTTTTAAGTGGAGTTTATAACACTAAAGGTAAAGGGTTGTTAACAAACACAGTAACAAATGGACATCTGATTGGTATGAGGCATTATTCTGTACACATTTTTTTTGTGTGTATCTTCAGTGCATAGCATTTACACACATAGCCACTGCTGCACAGCATAAGAGGCCTCTGTCCGGATCCCAGGAGGTAGGGGAGATGTCCTCTGCTGTCCCTCGGGCTTCCCGTGCATAGTCTTGGTTCAACGATTGGGACGCTGGTCCTTAGCCTCGGCTACTGACCCCAGGTTTTGGTAAGGGCAATCAAAAATCTAAACTGGGTCCTAAGACACCTCTAGGGTGTCTCCTCACCAATCTGGCTACTTCTGTAATGTGGCATGGCCTCAGTATGAATTGAAATGGGTCCAGATGACCCAAATGCAGGACTTAACATCCTCACTGACCTCAGTAATTTCTGCCAGTAAACCAGGAAGTGGCCCTTCGCTCCTGCCCCTTGCTTTACTCCTCATGTTCCACTCATCAGATCCTCCTCACAAAGTCTTCTCCCCCTCAAACTGGTCCTCACCCCTTCCTCTGTCTTCTGACTCTTTCGACCTAGCCAATCTTTCATTTCCACCTCTCCCACTCTTGCCACCCCACCTTCTTTTTAAAAAAAATATATTTTATTGATTTTTTTACAGAGAGGAAGGGAGAGTGATAAAAAATCAGAAATATTGATGAGAGAGAAACAGTGATCAGCTGCCTCTTGTACACACCCTACTGGGGATTTGCCCGCAGCCAAGGTACATGCCCTTGACCGGAATTGAACCTGGGAACTTTCAGTCTGCAGGCTAACGCTCTATCCACTGAGCCAAACTGGTTTTGGCACTACCCTGCCTTCTGCTCCCGCTCTTCCTCCTCTTTCTTCCCCATGGCTGCCACCTCTGCGGGAGCTACCTTTGCCACCTCGGACCATGAGCCGAGCAGAGGCTTCCTCGCAGTGTGAGAGCCGCCTTCCCCCTGTCCCGCTAGCCACTTCAAACAGCTAAGTGAGATTTCTCTTTGTCTGTAGAAATTTTGGTGTGCTCTTCCCTTGTGTATTGTGAGCAGCCACCATGTTGGCTGCATGGCTTGCCGTTCCCATGGGAAACACCATCTTGGAACAGCAAATCCAACCCCTCTCTTTAAATAGTTACTGAGACCTCCCACAGCTCACTCCCGCAGGCCCGGCCTGGTGTGGCTGCCTGCTGCTGTGCTCCTCCTCCTCCTCCTCTGGCCCAGGGCCCACTGCCTGCTTCACCACCCCTTCCCCTAAACCTTCTCAGACCTAGGTCCAAAAATCCAGTGAACTCGGCCTTTAAGGTCTTAATGCCCGTGAGGAGCAGGCAGAGTAAGCCCGCCTTCGACAAAAGGTGAATCTACAAACCCAAGCCTTGGTAGCAGCTCTGAGGCTGACAGCAGCCATCCATGGTCCAAAGGGGACCGTGTGTGGTGGGGGTGCAATGAGAGGTTGAATGCCACCTGGAGGATGCTTCAAGTGTGAAGGCCACTGGGCAAAGCAGTGCCCAGGCTCCTGGCTCCAACCAAGCCCTGCCTGGCATGCAGTAAAAGTGACTGCCCCTGGAACAGTGATGGGTCCTCTGCATCTCAGCATAGAGAGGCCACCCTTCCAGGTCATGACCTGTTGCTGGCCATGACTGAAGATGCCTGGACTCAACAACCCCCATCACCCTCACCGACCCCAGCGTAACACTCAGGATAGCGGGTAAGCTGGTCTCCTTCCGGATTGATACAGGGGCTACCTTCTCTGTCCTTCCCTCCTTTCCCAGGCCACTCTTCCCTTCCATGATCTCAGTCATGGGTATTGATAGCAAATCACCCTTTAATGCTCTGAAAACTGCTCTGGCCTCAGCGCCTTTTCACCCTGCCCCCTCCCCCATTCAACCCTTCCTAGAGAACAATTTTCTTGTTGGCACAGGCTTATAAGAAACTTAGATCTTTATCTCTAGGAAAAAAAGTGGCAGTTTTAAAATTCAAGTGGTTAGAGGCCTGGAAACAGGCTCCAGGGCCTGTTTCCTACTCCCCCTGCCTTTTCTAAATATTTTAAATAGCATACAATACTGAAACATTTATTGCCAAACATGCTTAGAAATATTTAATGGAAGGTATGTTGAAATAAAGAAAGAAGTTCTAAAGTTAACAGTAGACAAGAATTGTAAAAGGATCCACTCACCTGGACGGTCCTGCCCCCGGGGTTCAGAGATAGTCCTCATCTGTTTGGCCAGGCCTTCTCCAGAGACCTCCCACAATGCTCATTAGAACCCAGCATTCTTATCCAGTATGTGGATGATCTCCTTCTCTGAAGCCCCTCCCTGGACATGGCTCAGAGGCATACAGCTGGCCTCCTCAACTTTCTAGGGGACAAAGGATACTGTGTGTCCCCTGCCAAGGCACAACTGTCAGCCCCCACCATCACTTACTTGGGGATCTGTCTGATGCCCAATTCCTGAGGACTGACAATTGACCGAACGCAGGCAGTACAAGACCTACAGCCTCCCACATCTGTGGAATGGATCTTGTCCTTGCTAGGGCTGGTAGGATTCTTCTGCCATTGGGTCCCAAATTTTGCTCTCCAAGCTAAGCCCCTATACCAGGCTGCTAAAGAAACACCAGTAGGCCCCCTCTCCTCACCCTCCCTCGTTCGCCAGGCTTTTTCTAACTCCGGAATACCCTTCTGGTATCTTTCTCTCTCTCTCACTTTCTCTCTCTCACTTTCTCTCTCTCTCTCTCTCTCTCTCTCTCTCTCTCTCTCTCTCTCTCTCTCTCTCAGATATCTCTAGGCCTTTCCAACTATTTACGGATGAAAGGCAGGAAATAGCCATGGGGGTCCTTACCCAGCCTCTAGGGTCAGCCTTAACCCCCATAGCCTACCTATCCAGACAGCTTGATCCCATGGTTCAGGGATGGCAGCCCTGCCTCCGGGCTCTGGCTGCAGCTGCCACTCTCACCAAGGAGGCCCAGAAGATCTGCCTCTAGCAACCTTTACAGGTCTTCTCCACCCATTGGCTACAGGATCTTCTGTCCCAATGATCCTTATCTCTCCTTGCCCCCTCTTGCATGCAGGAACTCCATCTCCTGTTCCTTGAGAATCCTGACATCTCCCTGACTCAGTCCCCAGCCCTAAACCTGGCCACTCTCCTTCCCTCTGCCTCTGCCCAACCTGTGGCAATGGCAACGCAGCTCTGCCCCAAGGTTGTCGAGGGTCTCACTTAACTTCGGGCCAGACTCTCAGATTTTCCTCTCTCTAATCCTGATTTAACTAAACTGCACATATCCTACATCCCACAATCATTGGGTAAGACTAAGAAGATCAACGGCCTCCTTAAAGACCATCTAACTAAACTCTCTCTAGAAATTTGCAACTCCTGGCTGCATCTCCTGCCCATTGCCTTGACTGGAATCTGGGCTATACCAAGGAGTCCCACCTTTTTAAGCTCTTTTGAACTCCTATATGGGAGACCCTACTTCCTCAACCATCGTCTCCCTACTGACTCTCCTCTCCTGGCTACTTATCTTCCATACCTGATCTTACTCAGGCAACTGCTCCAGGAACACGCTGACAGGTTTCTGCCCAGGCCAGAACCAGCCTACCAAGACTCCCACAGACCAGCCCTCCAGCCGGGGAACTCAGTCCTCCTCAAGAACCTTCCCCCAAGGTTGTATTTCAGCTTCAAGCCCAGAAAAGCAGCAAAACAAGACAAGTGATGCTGTGGCAGCCTCAGGACCAGTTTTTACCTCCCAAGTGACTCAACAGGATCACTCTCGAGACTTCACCAACCAGTCCCTTGAGGAAATCATGCTACTGCACCCCTCGTCCAGCACGGAAAACACTGTTTTTCGCTCACTTCCCCCATGGCTCCTCCCATCATTAGGCCCACTGGTATCTATTCCTTTAATTTGCTCTTTGGCTCCTGTCGCAAGTGCTATTTCACTAGTTTTTTGCAGAACAGAATGCAGGTGCTCACCAACCAGAAGGTGGGAGAGATCTATCTGGCCTTGAATTCAGAACCTAAAGACACCTATATCACCAGAATCCTTGAGACCCCGGGTACACTCCCCTGACAATGCCCCCTCTCAGCAGGAAATAGCTACAGAAAATGGAACTTCACCCTTTGACCTTGCCCAGACTCAATTTTTTTAATATCACCAAAAGCTGGGAATGATAGATCCTCCCTTCCCCCAATGGTGGGCGGAGTATGACATAACCTGTGTCTGCGCCAGGTAGCACCAGCACATTAACCACCATTTAGCACGTGACAAGTGCCCTGGGCCCCACCCCTTCCCATTATGCCCTGGGTCCCACCCCTTCTTGTTCCTCCCCTCAAAAGGTGTGTTCACTGTTGCAAGTGTTGCTGTTTTCTCCCTGTGAGTCAGCCTGGCTGGGTCCTTCTCCTTCTCCTCTAAAATCCTGATTTTTCTATCTCGCTCGTTAGTGCTGAATAAACTTCCTCTTTAACATGACTTGGTCTCCAACTCCCTTTCCTGCATCTCAAACCTTACAGATATTTTTAACTCAGTTACTGATAGGTTATATAGTTTTATTTCTCATCACATCTTAAATAAAATGAAATCTTTAAGAGGCTACTCCAAATTATATCCTTTTTTTTTCTTTACCTCAACTTGCCTTCTAACCTGAGATATTTTTAAAAGAGTAATTGGTGTTATTGTGTATAGCTATTGTTCTCTAAGGTGGGTCTGTTTATTGGTTAAGTATGTCTTTAGTCTTCTCAAGGTCAGGACAATGTTACAATATAATTTTCTTGAAGATTGTATTTTAGTGTTCTGAGAGTCAAGATTCACACTCTTGAGGGGCAAAGATTTCTGAAAACCCTTTGATGGAAACAGGGATTCACAATGATCAAAGTCTAATCTGTTACTTTTTTTGAAAACCTAAACAATACATTTTTTCTCCCCTGAGAGTATCCCCTAGAGCCATGGTCGGCAAACTGTGGCTCCTGAACCACAGTTAGCTCTTTAGCCCCTTGTGTGTGGCTCTTCCACAAAATACTATGACCTGGGTGAGTCTATTTTAAAGAAGAGGCGTTAGAAGAAGTTTAAGTTTAAAGTATTTGGCTCTCAAAAGAGATTTCAATCGTTGTACTGTTGATATTTGACTCTGTTGACTAATGAGTTTGCCAACCACTGCTCTAAAATTCTTGTATATCTGCACACAAAACATGCACCTGAATGTTAATTTTAGCATTATTAGTTATAAAAAATTATAAGTATCTTAAGTGTTCTGTCAATGGAAGAACAGATAAATTACATATATTCATATATGGAATTAACTACTGCTACATCCATCATCATGAGTGAATCTCAAAAGCATCAAATGAAAAGTTGCTGAATTATAAATATGGTAGGATACCACTTCTGCAAAGTTGAAAATCATATAAAAAGTATCCTTTTTGGTAAATTAGGATATATTTTAATAAATATTCCCAAATCTCAGTGGCTTAAAGCTATGACATGTACAGCACAGATTATCTAGGGCCTCTGTTCATGGGTAACTCAGAGTCCCAGGCTGATGTAAGCTTCATCTTATCACATGCTTCACTGATCACTTCACAATGGGAGCAGATAAAATGACTTGTATGGTAGTTCTTAAAACTTCTGCCTGGAAGTGACACATTTCATTTTCACTCACATTTATTGGCCAAAACAAGTCACAAAGCCACACTAAACTTTAAGGTTATTGGGAAGTCAAATTTTAGGGTGTACTTTGAGTGATTAACTAATAACTACTAGACTAATACTTTATAGTTTATATGAATATATACAAATATAGTAAGGGCATACAGATCTGAATGGAAACATTGGACAACAAATTCAGATTAATTATGCCATTGTGAAGGGAGGGAGGGAAGGGCATGAGATGGGATGAAGAAGCTGGATAACTGGTGTCTACCATTTCAGTTAACTCTCTACCCTTTCTTATTCTGCTCTTTGCCTGGGAAGGCAGACCTATATGAACTGCATCAAAGGGTTCTCTGGCTTCAGGTTGGATTTAGACAATGAGAAACTGAGAAAGAGAAAGAGAGGGAAACAGAGCGGGGGAGAGGGAGAGGGAGAGGGGGAGGAAGAGGGAGAGGGAGAGGGAGAGGGAGAGGGAGAGGGGGAGGGAGAGGGAGAGGGAGAGGGGGAGGGAGAGACAGAGAGAGAGAGAAATGGGAGGGTCTTCTGGTTTCTTCTCTATAAGGTCACCCCAACTGACTAAATCCCTTGACCAGAGGCCTCTGCTACTATCAAAGTGGCCAGTTCTGTATGGTTATTCTTTGTTGTTGAATCCTCACCCCAGGATATTTTTCCATTGATTTTTAGAAAAAGTGAAAGAGATGGAAAGACATAGAGAAATATCAGTGTAAGAGAAACAGATTGATTGGTTGCCTCCTGCATGTGCCCTGACCAGGGACCAGGCCTGGGAGGAGCCTGCAGCTGTGTTATGTGCCCTTGACCAGAATTGAACCCAGGACCCTTCAATCTGCAGGCCAATGCACTATCCACTGAGCGAAACTGGCTAGGGCTATGATTATTCTTTGGATTTCAGGCGCCTTTCCCTTTCTTATCCATTTTGGCATAGGAGTGGCAATAGTTTAGTTGCTACTAATCCCAAGGTTCTGCACTTCTCTTCATTGTACTTCTCTTATACCCACGTCTTTGTAAACAGTTCCTTTCCATCAAACTCTCCTGGAATGAACATATACATATGTGTCACCATGCTTCTTCTTGGGATCCAGATGGATACATAAAGATAAACAGGGTATTTCATTTATATTTATAATGTCTACTGTTGTACTGTAAACCAACAAGCTAGATAAGATGCCTTAATGAGCCAATTAGTTGGGAGTCATCTTTATTTGGTGCAGGTTCAGAGCAGATTACTTCCGTTAAATTCTGAACACCCAAAGGAATAAGGATTCTCTTTTTATATACATATTTTAGGTCCTTGAGTAAGTTATTTTTACAGACAATTTGTAACCCTGAGTACCTATCATATCTAACCAACACCTGTAACCTTGAGTATATATCATATTTATACAGACACCTGTAACCTTGAGTATCATATCTATACAGGCACCTGGCATAAATATCAGGGTATCAGTTAGATGGCTAGCTTGCAAGGCCAGACAATTAAATTTATATTTTCTATTCAATCAAAAAACAATGTTATTTTACAGTCTAAAAATAACAGAGTTGACCTACAGAATAAGAGACTAAGAATAACAAAGTAGTTCAAACATCAGTTTCAAACACCAGTTTTCCAAAGGAGGGATCACTATGCTTCACTATATAATATGCTCAGGTGTTGGCACATATGTTTTCATTTTAATAGTCTCTATGATTTTTGTATGTTTAAAATATTTCATAAAGAATTGCAAAAATATGTCAAAACACAATGTGAACATCATAATGCCATTACCCCCCAAAAAAACTTCTTAATACATATTCTACTAATAGTTTCTGCAGCACGGTGATTAAAGTTGGTGTTTGTTACTTTTTCTTAGTGTTTTTTTCCTCAGTTGCATAAAACGGACACAATAGGATGAGTCCTGCCTCATGTTGTTGTAAATGCAACAAAGCTCATGGCTTGTAGGCATCTCCCTGTGGTCCTTTTCCTACCAGTTGAGTTGTATGCTGATCAAGAATCATTTGCATGTGTTCAAAAATCTTTTTTTTCATTCAAACTACATTTATTGAGCTCTTATTTTCTGCTTATTAATTTTTTAGTGGTTTTTATTTTTATTTATTTTTTTTGGTTTTAATTTTCTTTTTGCAGTATAACTTAGATTTAATAGTAGATAAATCTTCTTTTTATATACTAACTAGTGGGGGATGTCCCTCAGCCCAGCCTGCACCGTCTCCAATATGGAACCCCTCAGGGATGTCCAACTGCCTGTTTAGGTCGGACATGCTTCTCGAAATCCAGGACTGCTGGCTCCAAACTGCTTGCCTGCCTACCTCCCTAATTGCCCCTAACCGCTTCTGCTTGCCAGCCTGATCACCCCCTAACCACTTCCCTGCCAGCCTAATTGATGTCTAACTGCTCCCCTGCCAGCCTGTTTGCCCCCATCTTCCCTGTTCTGCTGGCCTGGTCACCCCTCACTGCCCTTCCCTGCAGGCTTGATCGCCTCCCACTGCCCTCCCCTGTAGGCCTGGAACCTGCCAACGGCCCTCTCCTTGCTGGCCTTCTTGTGGTGGCCATCTTGTGTCCACATGGGGCAGGATCTTTGACCACATGGGGGCAGCCCTCTTGTGTGTTGGAGTGATGGTCAATCTGTTTATTACTCTTATTAGATAGGATAGAGACCTGATGCATGGGTGGGGGCCAGCTGGTTTGCCCTGAAGAGTGTCCCAGATCAGGGTGGGGGTTACCTTAGGGCTTGTGGCAGCCTGGGCGAGGTGCCTATTGTGGTTTGCAGGCCAGCCACATCCCTCAGTGACCTAAGCAGAGGCCCTGAGATCTGGGATTAATTTATGCTCTACAATTGAAACTTTGTAGCCTGGAGCAGAGCCAAGCCTTCTGCTCGTTCTGTGGCAACAGCCATTTCTGTTTGGATTTATTTAAACTCTATAATTGAAACTTTGTAGTCTAGATTGGAGGCCTAGGCACTAGGGCTGCAGAAGCTTGGCTTCCTCTATCACCTGGGCAACATTAGCCTCTGCTCTCTCCAGCTCCATGGCTGCTGCCATTTCTGTTGGGATATAAATTCTATAATTGAAACTTTACAGCATTGAGTGGAGGCCTAGGCCAGCAACGGCAGGCAGAAAGCTTGGCTTCCTCCATTGCCAGGGAAACCCAAGCCTCCCTCCTGCTCTTAGTGGTGGCAGCTATCTTGGTTGGGGTTTATTTGCATAATTTGATCCTGATTGGCTGATGGGCATGGCTTGTTTGGAGGTATGGTCAGTTTGCATATCACTCTTTTATTAGATAAGATTAGCATGATAAAATAATTATTTAATGAAATGTTATGGAAACCAATGATACATAACTGTAAAAATAAAGATTTTTGTGAAGAAAAAGAAAAAAAAAACTCAGATAAAAGGCTTGGGGGTGAGGAATGAAGGTGAGCCTCTAAAATCAATTGGTATAAATTAGGTGTGAGCAAGAAAATGAAAATATTTGGAAAAAAATATCAAAATTAGAAGATTTCTTTTAGATTTTTGGGCAAGTATTTTTTTTTTATTTTTTAACTTTATTGTTGAAAGTATTACATATGTCCCATTTTTTCTCCCATTGACCCCTATAGCCCACCCCTGGCTCAGGTCCCACTCCAGACCTCTCTCACCAGACCTCCCCCACTCTTTGTCTATGTCCATGAGTAATGCATATATGCATACAATTGGACTGTGACCTCCTCGGTCACAACCACTGAGCCACCTCAGCTGGGCTAAATATTTAGTATCATTTTTGAATCCCATTTTAACTGACTTTCAGGATGCTTATATCCGGTCTTCTATATTAGCATAGAAAAACACTTGAAAAAATACTTGAGAAGAAATATATAAATGTTTTAAATACCCTTACCCTTATTTCTTGCTAATATATTATAGGTGATTATTTATTTTATTTACATGTCTTTTTTATTCTCCACATATCCTATAATAAACATTTATAATTGAAAAGGCTATCTTAAAAATAATGAAAATAACATAGAAGAGTAAAAGTGGCCTAGATTACAGGGTGATTCTTTAGTATTTACCTCAGTAATTTTTCTATTATTGAAACAGGAATTTTTTGGGGTGAAAAAGACAGGCTTTAGGAAAATTTAGAAATTAAGGGGACCATGGAGGAAGCACAGGGCTACAGAGCAGCAGAAAGTATTTTTCCATAGACTGAGGGAGCTGGGAACAGCAAAAGGTCTATATTCACAAAATAAAGAGAAGGAAGCCCTTCATCCAGAAGGACAAGAAGAAAGCCTAAAGGGAATAGGAAAATAATAAGGAAGGAGAGGGGAGAATTTCACATGTCCCAAGTGAGGTTCCACCTTTGAGCCTAAGAATTACTGTAGTACCAATCTAGGGCAGTTGTCGGCAAACTGCGGCTCTGTTGACTAGAGTTTGCTGACCACTGATCTAGGGGAATAGTGACCAATCAGAGGGGATATCAAGGCACCAGGATCTGCAGCCTTTATCAGCCATAGGGAAAAAGAACTCGTTAGGACCTTTTTCCTCCTTCCCACATGGGAGTAAATTTTGTGGGACTCTTTCCATCCCCCCACGTGGAAGTCTGTACTTGTTCTTTAATAAATTTCCATCTTTTCTATACTACCCTCTGTCCGTGGATTCATTCTTCGAGTCTGGCGGTCAAAGATTCTGAGTTCCAGTCCAAAAATTGTTTCATTATTATGACAGTTGTAACATTTAAATTATATTTGAAAATAATATCCTGTCCTGGTGTAACTACTTTGATATCCCAGAGGTTTTTTGTTTGTTGTTTGTCCTTTTACCATAGATAATAGCTTCCTGGAATTTTTTTCTGTTGCCTATATGATGTGTTACAGATTCTAGAAAATTTCACGTTTTGTTATAAGTATGTCAAAAATTGCCTGCTTGTTGGAAATATCATTTTGTTAGGAGATATTCATAATGTCAGATTCATGCACTTTCTATAAATCCACTCCTTTTGCTTGAAGATATACTTGGAAATAGAATGTTTTATCACTTAAATAATTTTCCATAAAATGTCATAAATAAAATAAGAGGCAAAAGGAGTACACTCCAGTGAAACGTATTGAGTATAATCATGTAAATGTACTATAGAAACTAAACTTGGAAGAGAAAATATCATATTTTTCTCAAGACACCCCAATAAAATAGAAAATGTCACATTTTAGTATAGACAGAAAATTAGGAGTAAAGTGTTCAAAACTATTTGTTGCTAACAAAATAGCAGTCAGTACCAGAATGAAGCTAGGATGTGGTCTTCCCCAAGTTGCTTTGTCCTTGTCCTAATCAGTCACTTTTGGGTATTACTGTGCAATCTAAGACTTCCAGCACAATAATTCCTGTAGTACGAAGGGGCCTGGGTTGCTTAATCCTAATAACAATCTTTGGTGCCCCCATCTTAGTTTATTTCTTCCCTTGAGTACTTATCATGTTCAATCTATACACTTAATTCTGCAATGTAGAGTCAAGAAGGGAAGACTTTCATATAAACAGATCATGCCAAGGCCAGGCAAACTGTGATCAACAATAGAAGAGCAAAGTATTGTCAGTACATATGGGTAAATAGGCAATACAGTTTGGAGAATAAAAAGGAAAGTAGTAACATGAGTTTAGGTTTGATAAAAGATATGCACATAGGGTCTGATGAGAAGCACAGTTTGTTTGGCATAATAACATCCTAAAACTTGATTATCTCACTAGACTAATAAGTTTGATTTCTGTGTCAAGGTTAGAGTTGGTAAGATCTGCACTTTAAGAAGAATGCTATACTCTTGAGAATGGAGTGCATTGGATAAAGTGCAAGACAGCAGAAATCACTTTTCTGTTAACTCTTCAACCCTATCACTCCTCACACTGCAATATGGCTCCTATGTCTTACTTTTCAAATGAATAATAATGAAAAACACACCATAGATTCCATTATAGCTAGCACCCTACCTTTGATTTGATGCTTACATTAAAACATTGTTAAGATTCTCATTTACTGGATCCTGTGGGTCCAAGTGAAAAAATACAACTTTCAAAACAAAAAATATCAGGAAGATCAGAGTTTTCACCTTCCTTATATATAAATATATTAATAAATTATTGAAAGTAGAGTATATTTGGTTTTTCTGAGTGTGGATTTTCTGCTGTTGCTTTTTGTTTGTTTTATTTGGAAAATATTTTGGTATCTATAATTAGCTCTTTATTATTAAAGGCCCGATGCACAAAATTCATGCATAGAGGGGTCCCTTCAGCCCAGCATGCAACCTCTTCAATCCAGGACCCTCCTGGCCTGGTCACCCTTTTTGGCCGCCCCCACCCCCTCCGCTGCTGGTCTGGTCACCCCCAACTGTCCCTCTCTGCTGGTCTGGTTGCTCCCAACTGCTCCCCCTGCTGGCCTGGTTGTCTCATGCAACCTGCTATTCAGTTGTTTAGTTGTCCCTCACTAACCCCCCTTTCAGCCATGTCATCCCACACAGCCTGCTATTGGGTCGTCCATCAAGTTGTTTTGGTCATGATAGCCCCTGGATTTTTATATATCTTAGAGGCTCAGTGCACAAATTTGTGCATGGGGAGGGTCCCCTCAGTCCAAACTGCATCTTCTTCAGTCCAGGACCCCACAGGGGATATCCAACTGTCCGTTTAAGGCCTAATCCCAGCCAGGGTCGTCCATCCAGTTGTTTCAGTCATGATAGCCCTGTCTTTTTTATAGATTAGGACTTAATGGAGATAAAATGAAGGATGGACAACTCAAAGAGTCAAATAATTAAAATCTTTGTTATTCTGACTTTGGGAATCATTCTTGACATATCCTATTCCTCATTATTGGAAGAATAGAGTGAGGACAGGAAAAGCGAGATATAAAATTTCTATCCTCCACTTTGGAAGAATAAGGGACTGACTTATGTAGCTTCTCTCTATCCTATATAATAAAACCCTAATATGCAAATCGACCAAACAGAACAATGGATCGCTATGATTTGTACTGACCACCAGGGGGCAGACACTTAATGCAGGAGCTGCCCTCTTGTGGTTAGTGTGCTCCCACAGGGGCAGTGCCACTCAGCCAGAAGCCAGGCGCATGGCTGGCGAGTGCAGCGGAGGTGGTGGGAGCCTCTCCCACCTCCAAGGCAGCACTAAGGAGCAGTGGGCTTGGCTTCTGGTTGGTGAATGCAGCCGCAGTAGCAGGAGTCTCTCCAGCCTCTGAGGCAGTGCTAAGGACTGCAAGATGGCGCAGGACAGGCTGAGGGACCCGCCCCCAACTGCACAAATGTTGTGCACTGGGCCTCTAGTATTTATAAAATAACTGATATTTGTTTAGAGACTATGCCTCTATAGTTATTGTCTCAGCAACTCTTTCCTGTCAGGGAACATATACATCTTCTTTTAAAAAAATCTTTATTGTTGAGAGTATTACAAATGTCACCCCTCTGCTTTTTCCTCTCATTACCCTCTTCCACCCAGATCCTGCCACACCCCAGGCCTTCACCACCCTATTGTCTGTGCCCATGGACTATGCATATATGCATATAAATTCTTTGGTTAATCTCGTTCTGCCTCCCTCCTTCTGAGATTCCTCAGTCTGTTCCATGTATTCATGCCTCTGGATCTATTGTTTTATATATTTTTATTGATTTCAGAGAAGAGGGGAGAGGGAGAGAGAGAGACAGAAACATCAATGCTGACACAGAATCAAACCCCCTGCTGAGGATGTGTCCTTGACCAAAATTGAACCTGGGACCCTTTAGTCCATAGATTGACTCTCTGTCCACTGAGCCAAACCAGCTAAGGCTAGATTTATTTTATTCATCAGTTTGTGTTGTTCATTAGATTCCTTTTCTCATTTATTTATTTTGTTCTTTTTTGTTGTTTATTTTGATTTTTAAATTCTATTGTTCACAGATGTGTATTTTTTGTTACTTTATTGTTCATATTCTTGTTATTTTTTTTTGTTTTTCTTATTATTAAAGAAGAACCTTAAACATTTCATGTAATACTGGTTTGGGGGTAATGAATTAGTTGTAATTTTGATGGGGTTACAGGAGGCAGAGAGTTACCATGTCTATTTACACTGCCATCTTCAAAAAGTTATCATATGTATCTTCTTGGAAGTAAATTGTCTCTTCCTCCCAATCAAACCAAGTTGTTCTTGTGTAGCATCTTGGTCACAGGGGTAGGCATCAAGAGAGAGAGAGAATGGGAATATTAGAGAGGGCAACCAGGTGGCATTTCAGATCTCAGTTCCAACAGCTCTAAGCCAGACACACCCTTTAGTTTGATTAAGTGAACCATTACCTTTCCCTTTTATGAAAGGTTAGACTTGAGTTTCTTATACATTACTTATAAGTAGTGTCAAAGAAAACACTTTAATCTGTTCACTCTTTTCCATTCCTACCACAATTGCCCTAGCTAATATTCTGATGACCTCCTACTTTTACTATTGAAATAGTTTCCTGATAAGCCTCCCCATAATTACTGAGGCAGTGAATATTTAATCGCATTTCATTTTATTGCAGGTATATCTTCATGGATATGTGACTTATTCAGATGCTTGAAGTCCCATTATGTGCTTTACAGCTCTGCTTTTGATATCTTAAAAATCTTAATAATTTTATCTTGCTTTATGTAAGTAACTAGAGGCCTGGTGTATGAATTTGTGCACAGGTGGGGGGGTAGTGAACTGTGGGAGGTTGGCTACCAGCTCCAAGGAGGGAGCTGGCCCTCGGCCCACCTGGTAAAGGGGCCATGTCTGCTGCCACCACAGTCCTCCATCCAAGCCTGAGGCCCCAAAGCCCCCTGTGGGGTTAGGAGAGGATGCGATGGTCACCAGGCTGGGCACATATATGCAAAGCCCATGGACACTACTTATCAAACCAATTGTCTGTGTCCATGGGCTATGCATATATGCATATAAATGCACAGACACCAATGATGCCCTGCCACTGCGTGGTTGCCAACTTCCCCCCTCCTGCTCCCCTCTCTGCTGCACCGCCACCTTGGTGGGGAAGGGAAAGAACAGGAGTGAGACAAATCCTTACGTCAAGGGCTGACTTTCAATAGATTGCAATGAGGGAGCTGCTCTGCTATGCATGAAACCCCAAACCAGAAGCAGGTCATCTATAAATGGTTTAGCACCAGGGGCCAAAAAGGGCCAGCCAACCCAGGGAAGGAACCGTGGGCGGTTAGCTGGCTGTGGGAGGTTGGCTGTGGGAGTGTCCTGACCATCAGCTCCTGCATTGAAAGCATGTCATAGCAACTGGTCCACTGGTTGTTCTGGTTGTTCAGTCATAATGATCACTTAGGCTTTTATAAATATAGATATGTGATGGGACAATGATATATGCATATGAACAATTGAATATGCTAGGCATGGGCTCAGAACTACAGCCTCAGTGGGTGGCAGGGTGTGTGCATGCTGAGCAGTTGGCATGGCTGCCTGGTGTACATACATACACATGCCTATTGCAATGTCACTTCCCCATCAGGGTATGGAACTGGAATCTGGGTTCAGATTGGGGGTAGTGATGATGGCAAGCAGCAACAGAAGCACTAATAGTGATTGCAGCAGCTTCAGGTTAGGGAAAGAGATAATATACCATATAGGGGAAGTGCTGGCTTCAAAGGTCAGAAGTTGACTTACCTGTATTTCCTCAGAGCCTGTCTCTGTAACATATGCACAAATATTAATTCCATGGCCTGAATGTCCAAACAGGAACTACTGTGCTCAAGTACTAAATGTGTTAGTAAAGTATCCTCCTATCTAATAAAAGAGTAATATGCAAATTGACCATACCTTCGCTACACCAAGCCACGCCCACCAGCCAAATCAGAGCAAGTATGAACTTAACCCAACCAAGATGGCGGTTAATTTGCATATCCAGGCACAGAAGATGGGTAGAAGGAAGCCAAGTACTACAGAAGGGACCAAAGCTGCAGAGAATCAAGCAAGCGGGGGGAGCAGGGGAGGTAGGGGGAGGGGAAGGAGAAGGAAGGAAAGCAGGATAGGCAGGGGAGAAGGGAGGGACTGAGGCAGAGGAGACAGGAAGGAGCTTTGCTCAGGCCACAGGAAGCCCTATTCTTGCAGGAATCTTCCTGCAATGGGTCTCTAGTTATAAAATAAAAGCATATACATGGATATTGTAATACTGCTTTGGAGAGTTATTAGAATTCTTCAAGGAGTTTAGAATTTCTGGTCTTTAAATTGCTGCAACATTACAAAGAAAATATCAATAGGCTTAGAAATAGAAATTAAATGTATAGATCATTACATTTCACCGAAAAGAACACTATTTTCAGATGAAGACCAGTGTTTCTGCTTCACTGGTTGAACAGAGTAATAATACAATGATCTATACAGAAAATCAATAAAGTATAGTGATTCCAGAAGAAATATATCAAGATAATGAAAGGTCTAGACCAGTGCTGAACAGTAATACTTTTTGCAATAATGATGATGGAAATGGTCTCTTTCAGAGTTTTCTGGTACATTAGCTACTAGCTACCTGTGACTATTAAGCACTTAAAATGTTGCTATGATGATTGAATAAGTAAATATTTAACTTTAATTACATTTAAATAGGCATATGTGACTAGATATTAATGTAATGGACAACAATGGTCTGGACACTATGACATATGGTAACCTCCTGAGCAAAATGAGTATGTTTATTGGATGAGAAAGACTCAATAAATTGTTGGATCTTTTTAAACATCTCAAGGGTTATCATGTGGTTGTTTAAACTTGTGATTCCATAAAGGAGAACTAGAACTAACGAATAAAGAATTATACAGGAACCAGTTATGGACTTCATATGAAGAACTTTCTAAAAACAAATGTGTCTAAAATTGAAATGGATGACTAGACCAGTTGCCCTCCAAGGTCCCTTTCCTATGCTGTGAATCTATACATGGATTATCTAAATATTGGGGATAGTAAACCATGGAGAGAATTTGTTTCCAGCTTCATAGCCATGTAATACTAAGGTCATTTAGGACACCCAGGCTACGTGACCTTGTCTATTTTTCTATTAAATCCTGGGTAAAATATATCAATCGCTGAGATTAATAGTTCTATTTTCTACTCATTGTTTTTGAGAAAATTCCATTACTAAAGTAATTTGTGGGGAAAAAAACTAACTTTTTAAGACTTTTTTCTTTAGTCTATCAACATAAACATTCAATGAGTCTTTCACTTCCCAGCTTTTATAGGTTTCTAAAATTATGTCTGTAAAACAATGATAGGTAAACACTGAGAGTGATGCAGTTCCTAGGTTACATAATGGTTGATGCTAATTACTTCAAGTAAGACTGTAATTTGACTAGATGAAAGCAGTTACTATATTCAATTTATGTGTTTGCACTTGTGCAATCTTGTCTTTTGTGTGATATTAAGCTTAGGAAAAATTATAAAAAATAAAAAGTTAAAATAATTACATATTTTATTTAACAATTCAAAAGCATTGGCAAATTAAATGATTCAACAACAAATATTTACAGAGTATGCTCTGATCCAAGCAATAAGCAGACACTATAGACACAGTGGGAGACATGGCATGGTCTTTTCAATCATAGAACTTACAGTCAAATGGAGGAGATAGGCAAGTCAACTATTAATCACAGATTGGAAACCAATGCTGTGATGAGAGGAAGTGGATACATATTTTACACAACTACAGCCCCATCAGGTTGATAAATTGTGATTCTAGATCTTGTTGAACCCAGTAACCCTATATCCTCTCTTTGTCCTCCCAGCCTAGAGATGGGAATGACTTATGCATGTTGCCAATTATTGAGTTCCCTGACTCGCTCCTGTTTAGTTTCTCCATCACTTGTGTAACCAATTCCCTGCATTAAACTCTCTCTGTGTTAAATATTTATAATGGTTTCTCTCTTAGATAATTCCATACTGTTATATGTGTGACCAATTATAGTGACAGATTTTCTAGTATTAAATTTCTTCAAATTCCTAAGATAAACCCAGATCTGTCCTCAGCAGTTACATATGTTTAAATATCTTCTATAATTAATTTAAAAACAAAACAGTCAAAATACTGAAACCTTCTCCAAATTACATTCTATTCTCTCATCCTCTTCATAGTATATGCAAAAATAATATTTACACTCAGTAGTTTTACATATTTTACAAAATTTTCTGAGGATGGTGGCAAAGGTAAATACCTGAACTTGCTGCCTCACACAACCACTTCAAAACTACAAATAAAAGACAAAATGGATATCATCCAGAACCACAGGAAGGCTGGCTGAGTGGAAATTATATAACTAGAAGGAAAGAGAAAAGCACACTGAGACTGAGAGGAGGGGCAGAGGTGCAGAAGTGAAGTGCAGAGGTATGGAGGCAAGCATGCGGAAAGGGCTGGCAACTGAGTATACTATTGTCTTTTTTAATTGGGAGGGAGACATTAGCTCCCAACGGCTCTGAACTCCAGTTCAGAGTGAGACTCTGGTGAACCAGACTCATACAGGGAGAAAAAGGACTATCTGGCATCAGGCAGAACTCGAGGGCGGGTTTCTCTCAGAGGTGCTTGCAGTGAACATTGTTCCTGCATGATGTCATGGGACACAGAGACACTGGACTTTTTCCAGGCAGGTATGACTGTCAGCTATTGCTGTTTGCTCCACACTGGTGATTCCCTGACACCCCACCCACCCAATTTACAACCCCACCCAAGCTGTGCACAGATGCATTTGCATATGGATGGCCTGGCCCTTTGCAATCTGAAACCTAAAGTACTGCAGCTGGGTCAAAGAGCATCACAGACTCCAAAAGAAGACCCAAGGCTCAACAGCATTGCTTTACAGCTGGGCCTCATCTGGGCACCTCCAAACCTCAAACAAAGAGAAGGAATCGGTAGATCTCTCTGTAGCTACTGCTGGTTGGCCTTAGGCAGTGGCTAACTTTGCACCTCCAGGAGATCCAAGAGTCAGTGTACCCAGTGGTCAGAGAGAGACCATCCAGATTACAATTCTTCACATTCATAAGAGACACACTCAGGGAGCAGACAGAGTGAGTGCCAAATCCCCACTGAAGCAAGTCCTACCCCACAAGGGTGTCTCCAGCAGAAAAGTTCTCCCATTGTAGACACAGCTG
Organism: Antrozous pallidus; assembly: GCA_027563665.1. Classification (NCBI taxonomy): domain Eukaryota; kingdom Metazoa; phylum Chordata; class Mammalia; order Chiroptera; family Vespertilionidae; genus Antrozous; species Antrozous pallidus. The sequence goes on along the minus strand of CM050509.1, from coordinate 26,374,807 downwards.
GTCCTCAGAGCCAATTTGCCTGGAGGTCAATTCCTCCCAGTGATATCAACAGTATTCAAGGCTTAACTACAACAAGGTTCTGCAAAAATCCCACAAAGAGGTGCACCAAGATCTTCCACCTCAGATAATTTGGAAGACTTAGCCACTGGGCCCTATAGGACACCTAGCACACAAAGCCACTCTATCAACACATGGAAGCAGCCAAAATGCAGAGGCAAAAAACATGTCACAAATGAAATAAATGGAGGAAAGCAAACTACTGGATATAGAGTTCAGAACCACGGTTATAAGGTTACTCAAGAATCTTCTAGAAACCGCTGAGAAATTTAGTGAGACCCTCAAAGATATGAAAAAGGACCTATTAGAAATTAAGCATACACTGATTTAAATAAAGAATAATATACAGAGATCCAACAGCAAACTAGAGGATCACAAGAATTAAGTCAAAGATTTGAAATACAAAGAAGCAAAATACATTCAACTGGAAAAGCAGAAAGAAAAGAGAATCCAAAAATATGAAGGTAGTGTAAGGAGCCTCTGGGATAACTTCAAGCATACCAATATCAGAATTACAGGGGTGCCAGAAGAAGAGAGAGAGCAAGATACTGAAAAGCTATTTGAAGAAATAATGACAGAAAAATTTCCCCACCTGATGGAAGAAGTAAACTTACAAGTCTGGGAAGTGCAGAGAACCCCAAACAAAAGGAATCCAAAGAAGACTATACCAAGACACGTCATAATTAAAATACCAAGGGCAAAAGATAAAGAGAATATTAAAGCAGCAATAGAAAAACAATTAGTTACCTACAAGGGAGTACCCATAAAATTGTCAGCTGATTTCTCAACAGAAATATGCAGGCCAGACTGGAGCGGCAAGAAAAATTCAAAGTGATGAATAGTAAGAAACTACAACCAAGATTACCCAGAAAAACTATCATTTAGAATTGAAGGTCAGATAAAGAGCTTTGGAGATAAGAAAAAGCTAAAGGAATTCATCACCAGTATTATATGTAATGCTGAAAGGTATTATTTAAGAAGAGGAAGAAGAGGAAAAAGGTAAAGATTAAAAATTATGAACAATAAAGTGACAACAAATACATATCTACCAACAAGTGAGCCTAAAAATTAAGTGAATGAAAAGTCTGATGAACAGAATAAACTGGTGAATATAATAGGATCAGGGGCATAGGAAGAGAGTGGACTGACAAATCTCAGGGGGAAAGGGGTGTAGGATTTGTGGGAAGAGACTGGACAAAAATTATATACCTATGGATCAGGACAGTGGCGAGGTGGTAAGGGCAAAGGGTTGGGTGAGAACTGGTGGATTAGACCCATGGGGGAGAAAAGAGAAACAACTGTAATAATCTGAACAATAAAAATTTATTAGAAAAAATTTTTTTCTCACAACAAAAGTAATAGGGTGATATACTTTACTTGTTTGATGCAGCCTAAGTGCTACTCAGAGGGAAATATGTAACTTCAAATAGATGTATTAGAAAACAGGAAATATTTAAAGTATCCAAGCCATTAAAAATGCTGGGGGAGAACCAAGATGGCAGCATAGGTAAACACCTATCTTGCTGCCCCACACAGCAATTTCAAAACCACAATTTAATGACAGAAAAAAACATCATCCAGAATCACCGGAAACCAGGCTGAATGAAAATTCCACAAATGAAAGTAAACATAGGACACTGTGACTCAGAGGAGCGGTGGAGGGCAGCATTGAAGATATGCGTGGAGTCAGAGGTTTGGAGCTGTGTGCATGTGTGAGCGGAGAGGACGGGCGGCTACAAACCTGGCTGGTTTTCTCAAATGGGAAGGGAGACAAAGGCATCCCACTGCACTGATTTCCCAGTTCCGAGCGAAGTCTGGGGAACCCACACTCATACCGGGTGAAACTGGGCAGTAGGGAAGCACGCTGAAAATCGGCACTGCAAAGATCTGCGAGCTTGTGGAGAGGGCAAGCGTGTGGAGTGTGCATAAACTTGGGAACAGCAGAGGTGCACAAGCATGCCGAGAGGACTGGTGACTTGCTCTCTCATTCGGGAAACCACGGAACTGCATTGTTTTACAACCCTGGGTGAGACTCTGGGTGTGCAGACTCATTTGGGGAGAGGCTGAATTGTCAGCCAGCAGGTAGAGCTCGGTGGCAGCTGTCTTTCAGAGGTGCTTGCAGCCATTACCACCCGACACAGAAACCCAGGTACTGCATAGGGCAGAGCTGATGAAAATTAAGGCTGCCTGCTCAGCCCGGAGATTCTGCCCATCCAACCTGAGCAAAGCTGACCCTCACAGCCAATCTGCCTGGAGACCAAACCCTCCTAGTGCTAAGAACAATAATCTAGACTTAACTTCAATAAGACTGTGCAATCCATAAAGGGCTTCAGCAAGAGTATCCACCTCAGGTAGTTGGGGAGGCTGAGCCACTGTCCCTTAGAGAACATCTAACACACAAAGCTAATCGACCAACTCAGGAAAGCAGCCACCATGCAGAGACATGGAAAAAAATCAGATGTGAAAGAAATGGAGGGAAAAAAATGACTGGACATAGAGTTCAAAACCATGGTTATAAGATTTTTCAAGAGGCTACCAGAAAAGGACGATGAACTTAATGAGACCTACAAGGAAATGAACAAGACCTACAAGGAAATGAATGAGACCTATGAGGAAATGAATGAGACCTATGAGGATATGAACGAGACCCTCAAGGATATGAAAAAGGACCAACTAGAAATTAAGCATACACTGACTGAAATAAAAAATATATTATACAAAGACCTAAAAGCAGTCTAGAGGACCGCAAGAACCAAGTCAAAGATTTGAAATACAAAGAGGCAAAATCCACTCAGCTGGAAAAGCAAGAAGCCAAAAGAATCAAAAAAACTGAAGATAGAGTAAGTGGCCTCAGGGACAACTTCAAGCATACCAACATCCGAATTATGGAGGTGCCAGAAAAAGAGAGAGAGCAAGTTAATGAAAACCTATTTGAAGAAACAGTGACCAAAAACTTCCCCCATCTGGTGAAAGAAATTGACTTAGGAGTCCAAGAAGTGCACAGAACCCCAAAGTACAGGAATCCAAAAAGGACCACACCAAAACACATCATAATTAAAACGCCAAGAGCAAAAGACAAAGAGAGAATGTTAAAAGCAGCCAGAGAAAAACAGTTAGTTACATATAAGGGAGCACCCATATGATTGTCAGTGGATTTCTCAACAGATACTATGCAGGCCAGATGGGAGTGGCAAGAAATTTTCAAAGTGATGAAAAGCAAGAATCTACAACCAAGATTACTCTAACCAGAGAGAACTAAGATGGCGGCAAAGGTAAAACACCTATCTTGCCATCATAATCAGCAATTTTAATACTACAACTTAATGAAAGAACGAACACCTTCCAGAATCACCAGAAAGCTCGCTGAGTGAAAATTCCACAAATAAAAGTGAAGATAAGACACTGTGACTCGGAGGAGCAGCGGCGAACAGCGTTGAAAGATTTGCGCGGACAGAGGTTTGGAGTGCGCGCCACGGAGAGGGTGGGCGGCTGAAAACCGGCCAGTTTTCTCGAACGGGGAGACAAAGGCATCCCACTGGACTGATTCTCCAGCTCTGGGCAAAGTCCAGAGAACCCACTATCACATGGGGTGAAAACTGGACAGTGGGAGGGCACGCCGAAGCTCGGGTGCTGCCGGGTCTGCCGGATTGTGGAGAAGGCAGCTCGCGCGAACAGCTCGGCTGCGTGACGGCGCAGAGAACGCTCTGCGACTTGTCTCTCATTCGGAAAACCATCAGACTGCTTTGTTTTACGACCCTGGGTGAGACATTGCGCATGCAGACTCATTTTGGGAAAGTCTGAATTCCCCGGCAGCCGGCAGCCGGTGGAGCTCCGCAGCAGCTCTCTCTCAGAGGTGCTGGCAGCCATTGCCCCCGGCACAGAGTCCCTGGGGCCACATAGGGCGGAGCTAACGCTGTCTGCTTGGCCCGGAGACTCCGCCCATCCAACCTGAGCACAGCTGAGCTTCACAGACAATTGGCCTGGAGGTCAACCCCTCCAAGTGCTAACAACGATTAACTGAGCTTAACTTCAGCAAGACTGTGCAGCCCATATCCACCTCAGGTAACCGGGGAGGCTGAGCCACTGTCCCTAGTAGGAAGTCTATCACACAAAGCTAATTGACCAACTCAAGGAAGCAGCCACCATGCAGCGACATAGAAATAAATCAGATGTGAAAGAAATGGAGGGAAAAAAACGACTGGACATGGAATTCAAGACCACGGTTATAGAGTTTTTCAAGAGGCTCCAACAAAAGGTCGAGGCCTATAAGGAAATAAGGAAGATCACAAAGGAAATGAATGAGTCCTACAAGAAAATGAACAACACCCTCAAGGATATAAACAAGAGCTGCAAAGAAATGATCAAGACCAATGTGGAAATGAATGAGTCCTACAAGGAAATGAAAGAAACCCTCAAGGATATAAAGGAGACTCTCAAGGTTATGAAAAAGGACCAACCAGAAATTAAGCATACATTGACTGAAACAAAAAATATTATACAAAGACCTAAAAGTGCTCTGGAGCACCCCAAGAACCAAGTTAAATATTTGAAATATAAAGAGGTGAAATCCACTCAGCTGAAAAAGCAAGAAACCAAAAGAATCCAAAAAATTGAAGATAGTGTAAGGGGCCTCTGGGACAACCTCAAGCATACCAACATCCCAATTACAGGGGTGCCAGAAAAAGCGAGAGGCCAAGACAATGAAAACCTATTTGAAGAAATAGTGACTGAAAACTTCCTACACCTGGTGAAAGAAATTGACTTAGGAGTCCAAGAAGTGCACCAAACCCCAATATATAGGAACCCTAAGAGGACCACACTGAGGCACATCATAATTAAAATGCCAAGAGCAAAAGATAAAGAGAGAATATTAAAAGCAACAAGAGAGAAACAGTTGGTTACCTATAAGGGAGCACCCATACGACTGTCACGGATTTCTCAACAGAAACGATGCAGGCCAGACGGGAGTGGCAAGAAATATTCAAAGTGATGAACAGCAAGAATCTACAACCAAGATTACTCTATCCAGCAAAGCTATCATTCAGAATTGAAGGTCAGATGAAGTGCTTCTCAGATAAGAAAAAGCTAAAAGAGTTCATCACCACCAAACCAACATTATATGAAATGCTGAAAGATATTCTTTAAAGAAAAAGGTAAAGATGAAAATTATGAAGAACAAATACACATCTATCAACAAATGAACATAAAAATCAAGTGAATTGATAGGCTGTTGAACAGGATAGACTGGTGAATATAACAGAGACATGGACATAGAGAGGGAATGGACTGACAATTCTTGGGGAGAAAAGGGTTGTGGGAAGTGCAGCAAGAGACTGGACAAAAATCTAGCAACAATGGGAGAGGACAGTGGGGAGGGGGAGGTGAGAGTGGAGGGTGGGATAGGTACAGGGTGGAGGGTAGCTATAGGGGGATAAAAAGGGAAAACAATGTAATTAATAAACTGAACAATAAAGATTTTAAAAAAAGTTTACTCTAATCAGCAAAGCTATCATTCAGAATTGAAGGTCAGATAAAGTGCTTCACAAACAAGAAAAAGCTAAAGGAACTCATAACCACAAAAACAATATTATAGACAGGAGGAACCAAGATGGCGGCATAGGTAAATACCTATCTTGGCTGCCATACACAGCAATTTCAAAACTACAACTTAATGAAAGAACAAACACCATCCAGAATCACTGGAAAGCTGGCTGAGTGAAAATTCAACAAATAAAAGTGATGATAAGACACTGTGACTCAGAGAAGCAGTAGCAGATAGCATTGAAGGTACGTGCGGAGAGAGGTTTGGATCAGTGCGCATGCCAACGGATAGGGCAAGCGGCTGAAAACCTGGCCAGTTTTCTCGAATGGGGGATACAAAGAAGTCCCACTGCACTGATTCCCCAGCTCCGGGCAAAGTCCAGGGATCCCACAATCATACGCGGTAAAAACTGGACACTGGGAAGGCACACCGAAACTCAGGCACTGCAAGGGTCTGCAAGCTTGTGGAGAGGGCGAGCTTGTGCAGAGTGCGCGTGAACTTGGGAACAGCACAGCTGCGTGTCCGAGCAGAGAGCACTCGTGACTTACTCTCTTGTTCAGGAACGCACCACACTGCATTGTTTTAAAACCCTGGGTGAGACGTTGGGTGTGCAGATTCATTTGGGAAGAGGTTGAGTTGTCTGGCAGCAGCGGGTGGAGTTCAGCAGCTGCTCTCTCTCAGAGGTGCTGGCGGCCATTGCCACCTGGCACAGAGTCCCTGGGGCCACATAGGGCCCTGCTTGGCCCGGAGACTCTGCCCATCCAACCTGAGCACGGCTTAACATCACAGACAATTGGCCTGGAGGTCAAACTCTCCTAGTGGTAACAAGGATTAATCTAGGCTTAACTTCAACAAGACTGTGCAACCCATATACACCTCAGGTAACTGGGGAGGCTGAGCCACTGTCCCTTAGAGGACATCTACCACACAAAGCTAATCAACCAACTCAGGAAAGCAGTCATCAGGCAGAGACATGGAAAGAAATCAGATGTAAAAGAAATGGAGGGAAAAAAATGACTGGACATAGAATTCAAAATTACGGTTATAGGGCTTTTCAAGAGGCTCCTAGAAACGGCCGAGACCTACAAGGAAATGAACAAGACCTACAAGGAAATGAACAAGACCTACAAGAAAATGAATGAGACCTACTAGGAAATGAACGAGACCGTCAAGGTTATGAAAAAGGACCAACCAGAAATTAAGCATACACTGACTGAAATAAAAAATATTATACAAAGACCTAAAAGTACTCTAGAGGAACGCAAGAACCAAGTCAAAGATTTGAAATACAAAGAGGCAAAATCCACTCAGCTGGAAAAGCAAGAAACAAAAAGAATAAAAAAAATTGAAGATAATGTAAGGGACCTCTGGGACTACCTCAAGCATACCAACATCCGAATTATAGGGGTGTCAGAAAAAGAGAGAGAGCAAGACAATGAAAACCTATTGGAAGAAATAGTGACTGGAAACTTCCCCCATCTCGTGAAAGAAATTGACTTAGTACTCCAAGAAGCGCATTGATCCCCAATATAATGGAACCCTAAGAGGACCACACCAAGACACATCATAATTAAAATGCCAAGAGCAAAAGACAAAGAGAGAATGTTAAAAGCAGCAAGAGAAAAACAGTTAGTTACCTATAAGGGAGCACCCATATGATTGTCAGCGGATTTCTCAACAGACACAATGCAGGCCAGACGGGAGTGGCAAGAAATATTCAAAGTGATGAATAGCAAAAACCTACAACCAAGATTACTCTATTCAGCAAAGCTATCATGCAGAATTGAAGGTCAGATAAAGTGCTTTGCAGATAAGAAAAAGCTAAAGGAGTTCATCACCACCAAACCAATATTATATGAAATGCTGAAAGATATTCTTTAAGAAGAGGAAGAAGAAAAAGATAAAAATAAAAATTATGAACAACAAATACACATCTATCAACAAATGAACATAAAAATCAAGTGAATTATTTATCTGATGAACAGGATAAACTGGTGAATATAACAGAATCATGGACATCGAGAGGGAATGGACTGACAATTCTTGGGGAGAAAAGGGTTGTGGGAAGTGCAGCAAGAGACTGGACAAAAATCATGCAACTATGGGAGAGGACAGTGGGAGGGAGGTGAGGGTGGAGAGTGGGATTGGTACCGGGTGGAGGGGAGCTATAGGGGGAAAAAGAGGAAACAATATAATTAATAAACTGAACAATAAAGATTAAAATATAAAAAATAAAAAACTGTATACTTTGAAAATAAAACATTTTATATTAAAAAAATAAAAAACAATATTACATAAAATGCTGAAAGATATTCTTTAAGAAGAGGAAGAAGAAAAAGGTAAAAATAAAAATTGTGAACAACAAATACACATCTTTCAACAAATGAATATAAAAATCAAGTGAATTAAAAATCTGATGAACAGGATAAACTGGTGAATATAACATAATCATGGGCATAAAGAGGGAATGGGCTTACAATTCTTGGGGAGAAAAGGGGTGTGGGCGGTGCAGCAAGAGACTGGACAAAAATCATGCACCTATGGGAGAGGACAGTGTGGGAGAGGTGAGGGCGGAGGGTAGAGGGGAGCTATAGGGGGGAAAAGGGGGAAACAATGTAATTAATAAACTGAACAATACAGATTAAAATATTTTAAAAAATGCTTGGGGAAAATGGATATTTCACCTAAAAAAGTAAAAGGTATGAAATAATGAATATAAATATAGAAATAATAAAATAGATAATACTGGAGTCAGGTAATAAAAACTAGTTCTTTGAAAATGCTTATAAGCTACATAAATTTTATAAATATGATCAATTATTTAAAAGCAGAAATAGTCCTAAGTGGTTTGGCCCACTGGATAGATTTTTGCCCTGTGGATTAAAGGGTCCCAGGTTTGATTCTAGTGAAGGGCATGTACCTTGGTTGAAGGCACATCCCTGGTAGAGGGTGTGCAGGAGGCAGCTGATCAATGTTTCTCTCTTATCAATGTTTCTAACTCTCTATCCCTCTCCCTTCCTCTTTGTAAAAAATCAATAAAATATATTAAAAAATAAAAAGCAGATATAAACTATAACAAAGAAAACTGTACAAAAATAAATGCAGAAGAGACTGCAGTACTGTAACAGAACACAACAAATATCTTTGCCTCAGGAAAACCAAATGGTGGACAGGGAACAGTTTCTACACATAGAAGCACTTTAATAATAAATTAAAAACAAATAAAAGAATTCTCCAGCCCCTGAGGGATTAATAGATAAATATGATGGTGATCAATGATTGCCAGCATCAGCATAAAGGAAATAACCAAGCATTATATACCTCCTAATAGAAGTACAAATCATAACCTATGGAGTAGTCTTGCAAAATAAAAAAATATCTGATCAAGTTTCTACCTCCAACTAGCAAGTAAAGAAATACAGGAGAGTTAAGAACATATTACAGGACACTGAAGTATTGCAGTCTGAAAACTCCAGCCTATGAACAACAGGACAGAACACTCGACCAGTGTATGTATTTTTTAACAATAAAAAATTAACTACAATGATAAAACGGTGATATGGGGAAAGGCTGCAGATTAAAAATGACTTAGAGGACATCATTAAAAATCCTAATGTATAGATCATATTTCACAATTCAACAAAATTGTGAAACGTAAATGGTTATATCAATGACATTTAAAAAATTTAAAACTATTAACTAGATTGTTTAAATTTTATAAAATATTCCTAGTCATTTTAATATATACTGAAATAGTTAGAGGAAAAATAATGCTGTGTCTTGGATTTCCTTAACATTATTCCAGCAGCAGATATGAGTGGGTAGATTGGGGTATACTTAGGACCAGATTGGCCATGCATTGATGATAGTTGAGACTGAGTATTAGGTAATGGAATTCACTGACTATTCTTTCCATTGGTGTGTATATTTTAGAATTTCTGAAATAAAAACTTATTATTGTAAATATGCAATTAAACTTGACATATCAAGTGAAATGGACAACTATTTAAGAAAAATATGTGTGAAAATAAAGAATTCTAAATGAATAATAGAAACTGAAACTGTTTTTCAGATAAAGTCACACTTAAATCCTCTAGAATAGGGAGATTTGAGGGTTATTTCTACCAAATGCTCAGGGAGAAATAAATTACTGTCTCATGTAATATCTTCTAATGAATACAAAATAATTCAAATATTTCTCCCAAGCTAGCTCTCCTTGATTCAAAAACCAGATGACTCCCTCTGAAAATAAGACTTGAACCAGGCTTACTCACATGGCAGCAAATGTCTTCCATTGAAAGATTATTCACCATAGCAGTGAATATGCTGAACAAACTCTGAAAATGAAAACATGATTCAACATTAAAATATATTTTCAACGTTAACTCTCTAGATTAAAATATCAAACAAGTATATAACTTTGCTAGGGAAGCGAAAATAAGTGTGGGTAGCTTAAGAAAATTAATTTCCATAAAATTCTGGAGACTACAAGTACAAGATCAGTGTGTTGACAGGGCAAGTTGCTTCTGAAGCTGTTTCCTAGGCTTGCAGATGGCTGTCACTTCCCTCTGTCTTCCCAGAATGTTTCCTTAATCTGTATCTTATAATACCCTCTTCTTATGAGGACAACAGCCATATTTATGAGGGCCATTCTTATGCCCACATTTCATCTTAATAACATCTTTAAAGGCCCTATACATATATTCAGTAAAATTCTGAGTTAATGGGATCAAATGCTTCAGCATATGAATTTTGAAGAATGCAATTCAATATACAACAGGAGAAAAATACAATAGATTAAATCAATGGGTATAGAAAAATAAGGATAAAAGGAAATTCAATACACATTCATGGGATATATTGTAGTAAACTAATAATATGAGAAGGCTATTTCCATTCTTAAATCTATAGCAAATAAAAATTCCCATGAAACTCAGGGGAAAGACACACATTATCATCTCTAGTCTTCAAAACTAGACTGGAACACAAAGCCAGAGCTGTGGATATAAAAATAAATAAGAGGTATGAATATTGAAAAGAAAAAGATATTAAACAGTGATAATATGATCAGCTATGTAGAAAATATTAAGGAATACACAAGTGGAACATTAAAATAAATAAAACACCTAAGAAAGATAGTGTAAATTCACTCTAGCAAAAACAACAGGCCTGAAGACAAAAAAGCAATAACTAATTAGCACATGTACTAGTATTACAAAATATCCCATTCACAACAACAAAATCCAAAAATTATCTTTAAAAAATCATCACATAAATGTATGAGATCATTATAGAGGCAACATTTACTGATAGATACAGGTAAAAGAAGTCCCAAATAACCAGGTATTTCATATTTATTGATGGAATCCACATCATTTGAAAGATGTCAATTCTGATTTACACAATCAGTGCTTTACCAGTAGCTTCAAAGATGAGAATCAGGCTTCAGCTGCAATCTTTGGCTCCCAAAACTAAGCATGGAAAACCACAGAAGAAAGAAAGAGAAACAATAATAAAATCAAACAAAGGATGATAAACCCTGGGGGAGGGAGACTGAGGATTGTGTTGAACTGGTATTTATTTGCCTGTGGAGTGAGAGCATTCTGGACCTATGAGAAGTTGGGGAGGGTTTGTAACTTGAATAGAAGGCAGAGGGCAGTATAGGGAGGGGCAATGATTTTAAACTTGTGCTTCTGCACCTCTAGAGAAATCCAAAGCTTCCCATCAGACCACAAAAGCCAGCAGCCCTCAGTAAAGTCAAGGCCAGTGGAAAAGATGTGGCTGATTGAAGCAATATGACTCAGTGCTGCCAATATTCACCTAAAACCACTCTAATGAGAAACGGTCGTTTTTCTTTAAAAATACTTTCTTGTAGCAAAATTAAGGAATTGCCTAAATATGAATAGTATCACTGGTACTCAGAGAAGGCTTTTTTCAAGCAACACGCATACGCACATGCACACGCACGCACACACATATGCACACACACATTTTACACAGACACTTGGTAGAAGAGTTCAGTGTACTACAAATGAGGGCTATAAAAAAGAAAATCAGTGTACTGGACAATGCAATGTCAGATTAGCTCAAAGGAGGCAGGACATCCCCAAATCAAGCTGTTCAGCCTCTTCCATGTACAAAATAATTTTTTATAATAAAATGTTTACCAAGGCTAAGTCTGGCTGGTACAGAGACTCTATGGGGAGTTGGGCTTCTTCTCTGTCATGGGTGCGACTACTCCCCATCCAGCATCTAGCTAGAACCCAAACCATTCTCTGTGAGAGCTGCACTTGAGCAAAAAGTCAGAGCTGGCAGGACCAGGGGATCATTTCCTACATAGTCTTTTTTAAATTAATTTTTTATTATTTAAAGTATTACAAATAGTAGTACATGTGTCACCTTTTACCCCCTTTGACCTCCCCCACAGCCTCTCCTACCCCACTATTACATGCTCTCACTTGACACCCCCAACCCCAGTGTCTTGTATCCATTGCTTAAGCTTATATGCATGTGTACAAGTACTTCGGTTGATCTCTCACAGCCCCCCCACCTCAACCTCCCTGGCCTTCCTGCTGTAGTTTGACAGCCTGTTCCATGCTTTTTTGCCTCTGTATCTATTTTTTCACATTTCTTTTCTTTAAAAAATCTTGCCTCTGCACACTAGAAAATAAACATATAATAACAAAAAAATGTTTCAGTCCCAGTTTCAATCAATGTAAACCGGTTCCTTATATGTACCTGTCAGCAATGACATCTAGATGGTGGACTCATGGTAGCAATGCAGGTCTGACCCTTTCTGGACCCACACAGTCTTTAATTGAGAAGCCAGGATCCAAGAGGAGGAGCCTCCCAAAGAGAGGACTGAGCAGTCCACCCCTTCCAGAAGAGGGTACCCCACTGAATCCTACATCACCGCTGATGTTACTCCTGGGAGACTGCAGGCAGGGGTCTCAGGCTGAGCAGTATCCCATGTTTTTTCATATGGGGAAACCCAGGGAGGCGGAGGCCTTGGTCTGAGCCTGGCAGACAAGTCAGCAGAGGGAGGAGGCCAAACCTTGCCAGGTATCCCAGTGAGGACAAGAAGGCAAATAGGAGTTCCTGAAAAAATAGGCCCATTTCCTGTCATGTTGCTGCAATTATCCCTGGGAAGATGCAGGCCAGGGTCACTGGATGTGGTCAGGAGAAGACAGGGTCCGGTGTCTGCCAGACAGCAAGTTGCAGACCCCGAGGGAGGACCGAATTGATCCCTACCCTACATACAGGAGGTAGCACAGAATCCAGCCCTCTAACTATTTTCAGCCCTGGGAGGTCCGAGTGTGGTGGTGGGATGTGGCACCTGCTGACTTCACACTAGGGAATCAGGGAGAGCTGAAGACCTTGCTCTGAGTTGCCTCTTTCCATGCCAGGTGGGGCAATGGTGGGACTCGGGCCCTGCCAGCCCCCCAGAGCAGGATCCTGAGACAGGATTTCTGAGTCTTCTATCCCGGAAAGAGGGGGACACAGAGAAGGCCCCCCCAACACTGTCAGCATGGGAGGTTCCAAGCAGGAGAGGCAGGCAGAAGCGATCTCTCCCCCACATCCTCCCTCCAGAGGGGGCATCTCATGAAAATGGGGCCTTGGACTGAGGGGTGCATCCTGAGGTCCGCCAAAGGGAGGCCATGCAATCCCTGACAGGAGTAATAGAAATACCTTGGATCAGTCTGAAAGTAAGCCTACTTTCTCAAACGGTGTGGGGTAGAAGGGTGTGGCATCTATCTTGCCCTGCTGCTGAGGTCTACCCGGGGAAGCCCTGGCACCGAGGGGGCGATCTGATGCTCCCTCACCACTTCCACTCTGGTGTTCTCAGGGTGGGAAGCTGCTGGATCTGGAGCCCAGGAACGCAGGCAGAGGGAAGCTGCCTGCGCGGTGGCTGGAGTCAAGGTGCAGACTCTGAGCCAGGGCTACGTGAGTATTTCCACCCCAGACAGAGTAGAGGGGTCCTGGTACCGCCTTGTCCCTACAGTCGTCCTGAGACACCCCAGGCAGTGTTTCTGGTTGTGGCGTTTGGGACTGTCCTCTGGGGAATCTGAGGGACTTGAGGTTTTCTATGAAGGGCACGGAGTTCGGTCAGAAGGGAGAAAATCCTGGTCTCTGCCAGGCGTCCAGCTGAGGACCCGGGGGAAGACGGGGAAACGTCCCACCCCAGAGGGTGGGGGCCAAAGTCGGTCCTGCCTGTGGCCTCAGCCATAGGCAAATCCACGCACAGCTGCTTGTTTGGAGAAGACACTTCCTGGCTTACGTTTTTGGGTGCCAGGGGGACAGGAGGCTTCCTCTGAATGGGTCAAACTCAGGTCAGCACCTTAAGGAGAACCCCAGGGGAGGTGTGCGTGGAGCTGCCAGCCTCCCCTACGCCACAGATAGAGGAGTCTCCGCCACCGCCACCGCCATTGCCCTTACACTGGGAGAGTCGGGCAGGGTTCCCAGAGGTTCTGTTTGGAAGATTCCATTACCCCAGTCTGAGGGGTGGGGCTTCAGACCCTCAGGTGGAGGAGTCCTAGGCCTGGGCAATGATCGGGGCGAGAACCTCTAGGAAGAGGGTTAGATCTCCCGCCACCGCCACCGCCACCTAGGGTAGGGGCCAAGCTGGGTCCTGCCTGTGACCTCAGCCGCGGGCAAATCCACGCGCAGGTGTTTGGATATGGCACTTCGCGGTTTATGTTTTTGGGAATCTGAGGGACAAGAGGCTTCTTCTGAGCCGGTCAGACTCAGGTCGGCACTTAAGGAGGACTCCAGGGGAGGTGTGCGTGGGGGAAGCTGCCCCTCAGACAGAGGAGTCCCCAGCCTCCTCCCCCACCCCTTGCCCTTACTGTGAACCCTGGGAGGACCAGACAGGGTCCCCGGAAGTTCTGTGTCCAGCTCTCCATTTCTGGAGCTGAGGGGTGGGGCTTCTATCCGCAACTGGAGGGAGTCCTAGGACTGGCCAATCATCAGAGCGAGGTCTCTGAGAAAGCCAGGAAGGCACCGCCCATTGCAGACACAGGGCCACCAATCCCGCCCCGCCCCTGCAGTGGACCCTGGGTGACCCCACGCAGCACTTCGAACGGGCTTCTGCGGCATTTTCGCCTCAGGAGCCTGAGGGACCTGACGCTTTTCTCCGAGGTCTGCAGAGTTAGGACCAAAGAGCGAGAAATTAACTCGAGGCTGTGCCTGGCGTGAAGGTGAGCACCCTGAGGGAGAAGGGGGAGACCACCCACGGCACAGGGTGGGGGCCAAACAGGGTGTTGCGGTGCCCCAGTCCCGGGAACTCCAAGCATCGGTGGTTGATGTGGAATTTCGGTTCTGTCTCCAGAGTCTGAGGGACACGAGGTTTCGTCTGTGGGCCCCGTGTCAGGCCAGCAGAGGAAGGCGTCTGACACACTCGCTGGTCGTAATGGAGGAAACCTCCGTTCAGTGTGTGCGTGGGGGGGGGAGGGGAGTGGGGGGGGGAGAGAGTTTTGCCATGAAATTGCTGTTGGCTCTGGGGCATATACTACACTCCCCATGCCATGAACCCCTGGCGAGGCCCTTCAATGTAGTGTGTCCAGTCCCGCCTTCCAGCTCAGACTCTCAGGAACAGGAGGCTGTGGCAGCTGGGGAAGCAGGAGGTGTGCCTGCCTCTGCTAAGCACCTCTGAGAAAGTACTGAGGGGAGAACTCACCACAGAGAGGGCGCCCGAGCCTCTACTGCCCGCCCAGCACGCATGCGCACACGCAGGCACGAGCATGCAGGCACGCTCACAGGCAGGAACGTGCATAGGCAGGCGCACGCACACACAGGCACAGCCGCACACAGGAACGTGCACACGCAGGCACGAGCACGCAGGCACGCTCACAGGCAGGAACGTGCATAGGCAGGCGAACGCACACGCAGGCACGCCTACACGCAGGAACGTGCACACGCAGGCACGCCCACACGCAGGCACCAGCACAGGCAGGCACGCCCATGCGCAAGAAACGTGCATACGCAGGCACCCGCCCACACAGGCACAACCACACACAGGCATGCGCGCACACAGGTCTCAAGGCTTCCCTTTGAGCTTACCTCTGGTAATCAGAGGAAGTTTGGGAGTCTGGCTGAACATGAGGCTTTTTCTGAGGGGTGTGGTGCAGACTCAGATCAGTAGAGGGAGGAGGCCTAGGCTTCAAGATGAGAACCTTGAGGGAGGAGAGGACCTGGGCATCCAGATTATGCGGAACCCACAGTAGCCTGCCTCTCACGGAAGCCTTGGGCAGGTCTGTGGAACACGGAGGCCCTTCTTTATCCACCACTGACTTCCTTTTCTGGCATCTCGGGGACACAGTGACCGTGGGCAGAGGGACCATGCTCAGGCCAGTAGAAGGGAAGAGATGCCGGACCTACCACGAATACCTATGAACACGTTGAGAATAGAGATGGGACCATTCACTTCAGACAGAGGGGCTCCGCAAACAACCCACTCCACTTCCTGTCAACCATGGGAGGACACAGGCAGTAGAGGTCGCATGTGGTATTTCCTCACTTCCTCCAGGAAGCTGTGGGGCTTGCCTCTTGGAAGTGAGGCGTTCATCTAAGGAGGCACTGAATACAATGAGGGGCTGTGGGAGGGCAGAAGATATCCCCCCGTTCCTATCCCCCACACGCACTGTAGGACAGATAGTGTTCAGCCCCTGCCATAGCCCTAGGACACCCTGAGCAGGAGTGGCAGGATGTGGCCTCTCTTTGCTTTTAACTGGAGATTCTCAAGGGAGAGACAACCTAGCTCTGAAAGAGCCAGAGCAGCCTGGCAGAGGATAGAGGCCAAGGCCCAAATTGGGGTTCACACAGTGTCAGGACTGAGAGCACTCCCTAAAGCACAACAGATAGGACCCAGGCTGCCCTTGCTGTCAACATGGGAGGACTAGGGGCATGGTTACTGAATGTGGCCCGCCCTCAGTACCCCTCCCCGAGGGATGTGGGTGTCTCATGAAGGTGAAGACCTTGTTCCCATGAGTGTGGCCTGAGTTCAGCAGAGGGAGGCTATCACACCCTGCAAATTGTCAACATGAAGACACTGGGGGAGGACCTCTCACCCCATGGAGAGGGACCTCACAGAAATGCCCCTGCAGTCAGCCCACACAGGAGGGTTACGCGATGTGTTGTTTTCTGACTTCCACTTTGGGAGTCTGGGGGAGCTGAGGCTTTTACTGAGGGGTGTGACTTCAGGTTAGTTAATAGAGGATACAGTCGGATCCGGCCAGGCATCAAGCAGAGGGCTGTGAGAAGGGGCCTCAGCCTGCACTGGAAATACCCCAATAGCTAGAGGGCCCGAGTCCCACGTCCCCCTTCTGCCAACATCAGGAGAGCATGACAATGTTGGCCCTACGTGGCATTTCCTTACTTTGGTCTGGAGGAAGGTCTCAGAGAGGCGGTCTCAGGAGGCGACAGTTTGAGGGGGAGCCACAGCAGCTCAGAAGAGGGCAGAGTCTCAGTTTCTGGCCGGCATCAAGGTAAGGACCCCTAGTGAGGCCTGAAGGCCCCTCCCCCCCCAAAGATGGACCCTACCGAATCTCATCCTTGAGAGGATCTGAGTAGACAAGGCTAGATGGAAAACTCTCACATTTGCCACGGTCCTACCAGGAGTCAGGGTGATGGAGTGTTTCAGGAAGGTGAGGTCATGGCTGGAGGAGGAGCTTCAGGTCGGAGGAGGGCAGGACAGACCTTGCTAGGCATACAGATGAATAAATACTTTGAGGGAGGACTGACTATATTCCCCATGCCAAAACAGACCCCAGGCAGGGGTGCCTAGATTCGGTGTCTTTTTCCTTTGGTCTGTAGTGTCCCAGGGAAGTGAAGGCCTTTGTCTGAACTGGTGACATCAGCAGAGGAAGAATCCCAGGATCTGTGAGGCATCAAGGTAAGATAAGGGCCTTGAATGGGGACTACGGGTACCCCCTAACTTAGACAGAAGGGGAGTTGCTCACAGAAATGCCACCCTTTCCCCAATATCCAACCTAGGAGTATCTGGACAGTAATTCTGAGATGTGGTGCTCCCTCACTTCCTGCATGGGCTGGTGGAGTTGTTTCTGGGAGGGGAGGCCTTGGTCTGAGGGGCTGACTTCAGGGTCACTGGAGAAGTAGGCCCAGGCCCTTCCAGGAGCAAAGAGGAATACCTTGAGGAATGACAGAGGGAACCCCTATCCCTGCTGTCAGTCCTGGGAGAACCCGGGCAGGGATGGCTGGATGTGATGTCCCTTTACTTGTTTCTTGGCGATGGCCTCAGGGAGTTGCAGGCCTCGGCCGGCATACGAAGGCAGGTCAGCTGTGGGAGCCACGTCAGTTCTGAGGAGGAACGAGTTCCAGGTCTACCAGGAGTCCCAGAAAGGAGAAAGGAGCCTTGGTGAGCAGCAAAGGTAATTCCCACTGCAGAAAGGAGAGACTGTGCAGAGCCTGGCTGCCTTCCGTTATTAGCTCTGGCTGGACCCAGGCAGGGTTGGTTGGATATAGTATGCTCTGACTTTTTCCAAGGGTTAGGGAGCTGTCTGGACAAGCCAGGTCATTTTGTAAGGGGGTGGCCCAGGACCTATCAGCCGGAAAGATGAATACCATGAAAGAGGATTGAGGATAGCCCACCATCCATCTGATGGGGCCCAGCCCTTGCCATCAGCACTGGAAAGACCTAGTAGTGGGTGGCAAGATGTGGAGCCTCTTCACTTTTGTACAGGGGTTTGCAGGGAGGTGAGGGCCTTGTTCTAAGAAGGCATTGTTTTGAGGGGTAGCCACAACAGGTCAGCAGAGGGATGAGTCCCAGACTCTGCCAGGATTTACGGTAAGGACCTGAGTGAGCTCTGAGAGCAGCACACCCTCACCATAGTACTGAAGGCATATCCAGCTCAACCCTTCCCCTGCGGTAAGATATGGGAGGCCCTGAGTACAGTGGCTGGATACCATGCACCCTCACTTTCTCTAGTCAGAGAAGTGAGGGCTTGTTCTGAATGGTCAGTACCCAGGCCCCACCAGGCATCAGTGTGAGAGACGCAGGTAACCCTCAGATAGGAGTTGTGAGGAGAGGGCATCTGTGTGAGGCATGTGTTCTCAGGTCAGCTGAGCAGAGGAGGCTCAGTCAGAGTGAGGAGTCAATGTGAGATACATACCCTGAGTGTCTATCAAAGTCCCAACCCACAGTCCCCAACACCACCTGCTCACAGTCAGCCTTGGAAGCCTTGGGCTGTGTTGGCTGGCTACACCCTGAGGAGCTTTCTCACATCATCCTACAGGTTCCTGGGAGACAAACCATCCCGGAATACAGGAGCCCAGTGAAGACCTCGAGCACCCCCTAAACAGAAGACCTGTAAGTCAGCCTTTGACAGAGCTGCCAAGGGTGCGCATCTCTGCTGAAGCCTCTGACCTTCTCCCTCTCTCCCCCAGGCTCCTGGGAACCCATCTTCCATAATCCTGCTCACACTTCCACCTGCTGCCCACAACAAGAGTCATCATGTCTCACTCCTCAAAGCGCCCACGACTCACACTTGAGCCAAACCTTCTGGCCCAAAGTGAGATGATGTTTCCCATACCTGAGGAGGAGAACTCCTCCATTTCCTCTTGCTCTTTCGACTTCTCCTACCCCTCCTCCTCACCCTCCCCTCCTTCTTCTCCTGTAATCCCAGGCACCCTGGAGGAGGAAGAGGAAAAGGAGGCTGAGAAGGAGGGGGAGGATGGTGAGGAAGAGGAAGAAGAGAAGGAAAAGCAGGTCCAGGAGGAGGGGCAGGGAGAGAAGGAGGAGGAGGAGGAAGAGGAGTCTGAAGTCTGGGAGGAGGAAAGAGAGGCAGAGCAGGAGAAGCTGGAGAAGCAGCAGAAGCAGGAGCAGCCTGCTTTTAAGACATCAGGACCTCCCCAGAATCCTCAGAGATCCATGGCATGGAGCAAATTAGTTGGAGGCTCCCGCAACCAAGACAATGAGGGTACAGGCTCTCTGCCGACCTCAGCAGACCCTGAGTCTCTGTGTAGAGATAGCATAGATGAGAATGTGATCAATTTGGTGCATGCCATGATCCAAAGGTATCGTTTTAGGAAGGCTATTACAAAGGCAGAGATGCTACAAGTTGTTAACAAAGGGGACAAGAGTCAATTTTCTGTGATTTTTAAGAAAGCTTGTAAGTGCTTGCAGGTGATCTGTGGCATTGATGTGAAGGAAGTGGTCCCTGCCACCCACTCCTATGTCCTTGTCAACTCACTGGATCTCACCTATGATGAGATGCTTAGTGACCAGCAGAGCATGCCTAAAAACGGCCTCCTGATAATCATCCTGGGTATGATCTTCCTAGAGGGCAACTGTATCCCTGAGGAAGACATTTGGGAGTCCCTGAATATGATGGGAGTTTATGCTGGGAGGGAGCACTTCATTTATGGGGAGCCTAGGAAGCTCATCACCAGAACATGGGTTCAGGAGAATTACCTGGAATACCAGCAGGTGCTTAATAGTGATCCACCACGCTACCAATTTATGTGGGGTCCAAGGGCCCATGCTGAAACCAGCAAGTTGCAAGTTCTGGAATTTTTGTACAAGATCAAAGGGATTGACTCCATTTCCTTCTCATGCTGGTATGAGGAGGCTTTAAGAGATGAGCAAGAGAGAGCCCAGGCCGGAATTGGCCCTGTGGGTCGTGCTGCTGCCATGTTCATGGCACAGCCTCTCCTTCCCCAACTGAAGAATGAGCATTAATCTTCACTCTGTGTTTGAAAAGGGCACTTAGATTTCTAAGTAGAGGACAGTCAGAGGCAGGGTCAGGCTGGGGAGAATACAGTGTACAACAGCTTTCTGTTCTGTGTTGATGGCTTGGAGCTTTATCCTTTGTTCCCTCTCCTTTGGGGTTTTCTCAAATACCGTTCCTTTTCATGGAAGGTTTATTAGCATTAAAATCTAAGTTGGTGAATGAATGTGGTCTCACATGCATTGTTGCTTTTCAGGTTTAAGAATGAGTTTTGATGTTTTGAAAAATAAATTGTGTAAACTTCCATCTTTTGTGATCTGGAGGAAAATATGATGACACTGGAATGGGAATTTTCTTGGAAATGTGAAAGAAGCCTGCAGGAAATAGAGGCGGGAGGGAATATAACAGGTGGTTAGTTTTTGGATTCCTTAACCATTTTGGTTTATTCTGTAACATTAAAAGATATATACCTGGATTTCCTGGGCTTATTCAAGAAAGTTGTTGTAATCGTAGAAAATGTTAATAAAGGAATTTTACAAATGCTCGCCTACTCATTTATTTGCCAAACATTAATTGTATATTTCCTCTTTGGAAAGCACTGTGTTAATAGTGGAGATAATAGGATAAGCAATACCCACCTCTACCCAAAGAATGGTAGAGGCTAGGAGCAGCACTCACATCAGGAAGATGGTGAGATGTCCTCCAATACCTACAGAACAAGTGAAAGCAAGGAGGGAGGAGATGAGATTCCAGATGGGAGCACTCAAGTGAAAATCCCTGAGCCATGGCAGTTTGGGGATAAGGGAAACTGCAATTCCTTCTGTGGGAGTTTATTTTAAATTAAGCTGTGGGTGGTGGCAGGGGCCAGGCCCTCAGGGGCTATGTTCTTGAAGTGTGAGAAAGCGGGACATGGAAACCTTTTGGATCCTGAATAAACCAGGGAGAAATCTCCACCTTGGGGTGGGTATGGCAAGTGTCCTGAACTTTTTGTGCAGTGAACACGGTGCATGAAATAGGTGTTCTAGACACATCTTGAGTGTAATTAGGCCAACTCTAAGCAATGTCTAGATTTTGGTGGTAGTGAAATGAATGAAAATAGCACTTTGATGAATGAGTATCTCAGAGGGAAGGAAGGAGTTGGTCTTTGAGTTAAATTCTGGGAACTCTGAGTTATAACAGCTGGGGAAGACTAACCTATGCCCAAATTAATATGTCCTCTAAGAGGAAACATTTAACGGATTTTATTTGTGAAGCTGTATTTTTTGCCTGATTTATCTTCCATGTCCTGTTGAGCTGCGTATTATCTGAGAATGTCCTCGATTACAACCAGATCCCAGAGGAGATAGATGGTGGGAGGGTCTGGGGACAAAATAATATTAGAAATTACTGCCATTCATTAAAGTTTGAATCAATGTCAGGTTCTGTGCCAGATGCTTTTCTTAGTTTACATACATTCCAGCAGTTCTTCCTACAAGGCAGGACTTATCACACCCATTTAACAGGTGATGGATCTAAGGCTCATGTTGTTCAGTAATTTCCCCAAGATTTTACTGCTATTAAGTGCCAGTGCTGAGAGAAAGTAGGGCAGGGCAGTGAGAGAGCTTGAGTTTTGCTTTTATTGATGTTTAATGTGGGTACCAATCTATCATGGGCTCACTCTTTATTGGGTAATTTAAAACACAATAGTAGGTATTTAAAGCTCAGGGATGAGACAAATACCAAGTAGCCCAAATGGTCAATTATTTGAATACTAAGGAACCTCAGGGGGGGGAACAGGCCTCACTATCTATCTAATTCAGTGCCTAGCAATGCATGATAATATCTGGTTTAACATAGGTCAATATTCCTAGCCATTGGGCTCCTGTTTTGTTATTTGGGAACAGCTCAGAATCTTTTGAATCCTGCGTGAGCCATTAACACCAACTGGATCTCCTTCAAGGCAGGTGCACATCCAAACCTGTATCTGGAAATTCACTATGGTAATTAGGTCTATATATTGGCATGGGTATTCTGGAATACTAAATTACTCAAGAGTATTGCTCCACGAAATGATGCAAGAGAGTTGCTATGCTCTTCCTGGCATGATATATTGGTGGCCATAAGGCAGTCGGTGTTATCTGGCATGCTGATGGTCCACATAAACCCACTTACCTATTTATTCAGACTATACTGTAATATCCAGCTTCTAATGATAATTCTGATATTTCACAAACCTATATAAGTTTATATAAATTGTCCAGTACCTTTCCTACAGATTCCCCACAATCTCTCCTTCTGGACCCTTCTTACACTGAACTCTAGACTCACAGCACTGACCTCCAGCTTGTCTAGTGCTCTCTGGATTTGCTATTGCACATGGTCTCTCTTGTGGGCTCTAATAATTGCTCTCCCCAGAACTCTCTTTGATCTCCTCCAGACTTAGCGTGTCCTGGCTGGTCATATTCCCTGGCTCCTAGTCATTCTAACTGAATCATTGCTTCTCAAAGTAAAGGGGAAATGCCATGCAGATATTTGAGGATTTTAAATCATGCCCAGAGGAATCCTTTTACTTGGGACATCACTGCATAAATCCAGCTTTATATGGGTGAGGGATTAAGTTGATTATTTGTTTAACCTAATCAGAAAGTGGGAGACATAAATTAAAATAACATTGGCACAACATTATTTTACACATAACTTTCAGCAAAATTTAAAAGATCGGTAAATTCTATACTAATAGTAGAGGGATATGCCAATTACCCAGGATACTGTCACTTCACTACCATTCAGCAGGGTGGGTGGAACTGTGGGGCCATAGGGTAGGACTCCAGGTCACCAGTGATTTCATCCTGCTTAGGCAGACTCCTCTGCAGCCCCAAAGCCAAATCCTGATGCGAACCTGGGGTTTATTAAACTTTATTGGAGCTGCTCCCCACACTCCTACACCCTGCCTCAGGACTGCACTGCCTGTGGCAGGGTGCCCTGGCAGCCTCCTGACAGGTGGGCAGCCAGGGAGAGCTGAGTAGGGCATGGGGTGGCAGGGAGCCATGGAGGGGCAGGGCGGCTGGAGCTAAGTACCCGGGGTCTAAGGTGAGTGCCTGACAGGAGCCCGGACTGCAAAGAAGGAAGAGGAAGTGGCCATGGGGAGCTCTTCCAATCCCCCTGCAGGGACACCGTACCCCAGCCCTGACACCCCGGGGGGAATGGGGAGGCTGACCAGATGGGGAGAAGACCCAGCCTCAGGGTTAGTGGCAGCCCATTCCTCTGCCTCCAGATCTCTTCCCCTGTCACCCCCGCCAGGGGCACCCACAACAATAGCATGCTGACGACAACCGGTCAGTGCCCCTGAGGCACCCGGGGCCTGCCACTGCTGGGCCCCCTATACTGGGCCTGGGCACGCCTCTCCTTCCTACAACTACAGACGTGGGTGGAGGCAGGCCTGAGTGGCTCCAGAGAGTCAAATCCATTCCCCCCACCCCTGCCTCTCTACAGCAGTGGTGCTGCATCTGCAGCAGAAGCGCACTGAACCTCTCATGGGGCTATGACTAAACCTGGCCTCCTAGTCCACCTGGCCCTGCCCTGGCCCAGTCCCTGCCTCACTCCAGGAGATTGGAGCCCCACCCTGAGCATGCACAACAGTTAAATGGCCACATATAATTTAAAGAATGACTTCAAGCAGGGAGGTTTGACAGTTACTCCCCCTTCAGCCTCACTGTACCCCCTAGAGTCCCCCTACTGCCCCCCACCCCGGCCAGTACCTCCAGGGTCAACCACCGCTACATCGCTGCTGGCCAGAGCCTGTCCTTCCAAGGCCTTGCAGAACCCTCTAGAAAGCTTCAATAGCTACAGTTCCAGGAAACAATCATGCCCTCCTCCCCCAATCAGCACCTGCTTCCTGCAAGGGTACCCACAGGCTTAAAAATAACAACCCCTTCCCTTTTAAACATCATTTATTTGATGAAACATTTCTAGATTTATTAGCTCAGAACCTCCTCATGACAACCCAGTAAGGTAGGCGGAGAGAGATTACAGTTCCCATGGTATATGCATACGTATTCAGAAATGAAACTCAGACAGGAAAAGTGTCAAGCCCAGTGGTCCCAAGTGCAGCACATACCTCACAGAGGGGCAATTTGATTTTAAGTGGGGGCAATTTGAGAATGAGTTAACAGTGATTTTTTTTTGCATTTCTTACGGTTCTAAGGGGCCTCATCTACAGTGTACTCTATATAATAAAAGGCAAATATGCAAATGACTGAATGGTGGAATGACTGGTCACTATGATGCACACTGACCACAAGGGGGCAGACACTCAGTGCAGGAGCTGGTCCTGGTGGTCAGTGCGGTCGCACGGGGAGCACCATTCAGCCAGAAGCCAGGCTCATGGCTGGCAAGCACAGCAGCAGTGGTGGGAGCCTCTCCTGCCTCTGTGGCAGTGATAAAGATGTCCAACTGATGGCTTAGTGGGCCTTAGCCATCAGTCGTCCATCCCCCTAGGGCTACGGGACTGACTGCGAGAGGGTGCAGGCCAGGCTGAGGGACAACCCACATGTGCACAAATTTCATGCACTGGGCCTCTAGTAATGTTTATAAAAGTTTAGGATATTCACATTACATTAATTTATGAAAAACAATATTGGGAAAAAATTGGCAATATTTCTAAAAGTTTAAATATTCTTACCCTTTGCACATTAACCAAACTTGTTTTTTTTTATTAGAAAACATACATGAGAGACACCTATTGTGCTACACCACACAGCAATTCCAAAACTACAACATAACAACAAAACAAACATCATCCAGAATCCCCGGAAAGCTGGCTGTGTGAAAATTCCACAAATAAAAGTAAAGGTGGGACACTGAGACTCGGAAGAGTGGCGGAGCGCAGCCTTGAAGATACTCACGGAGCCAGAGGATCGGAGCCCTGGGGTGCACGCAGGTTGTAGGGTGGGCAGCAGCAACCCAGGCTGGATCTCTCCAATAAGGAGGGCAGAGATGTCCCACTGCACAGATTCCCCAGTGCCAGGCGAGGTCCGAGGTCCGGGGTATGCACCCTAAAAGCTGGGAGCAGCAGAGGTCTCTGAGTTTGAGGAGAGTGCAAACTCTAAAGGCCGGGCACGGCAGAGGTCTCCGAGTCTGAGGAGAGTGAGCGCAGCTTGGAACAGCAGTTTTGCATGTAAAGTGCACTAAAGCATAGACGTGCTACTTGCTCACTGGCAACTTGCTCCCTGGTTCGAGAGACCACCGGACTGCTTTGTGTTACAACCCTAGGTGAGACTTTGGGGGTGCAGACTCATTTAGGGAGAGGCAGAGTTGTCTAGCAACAGATTGAGACCAGCGGCGGCTTTCTCTTGGAGGTGCCTGCAGCCATCACCACCCAACACAGAGACCATGAGCCTCATAGGGCATAGCTGACTCTGACGTTGCCTGCTCAGCTCAGAGACTCCGCCCATCGAACCTGAACACAGTTTCCCTGCACAGCCAATTGGCCGGGAGGTCAAACCCTCCTAGGGCTAACAACAACAAGCTGGGCTTAAATTCAAAAATACTGTACAACCCATAAAGGATTGCAGTAAGAGTATCCACCTCCAGTAACTGGGGAGGCGGAGCCACTGTCCCTTAGAGGACACCTACCACATAAAGCTAATCGACCAACTCAGGAAAGCAGCCACCATGCAGAGACATGGAAAGAAATCAGGTGTGAAAGAAATGGAGGAAAAAAGACAACTAGACATAGAGTTCAAAACCACAGTTATAAGGCTTTTCAAGAGGCTCCTAGAAAAGGCCGATGAACTTAAAGAGAACTATGAGGAAATGAACAAGACCTACGAGGAAATGAATAAACCCTAAAAGGAAATGAATGAGACCTACGAGGATATGAATGAGACCCTCAAGGATATGAAAAAGGACCAACTAGAAATCAAGCATTCACTGACTGAAATAAAAAATATTACACAAAGTCCTAAAAGCAGTTCAGAGGGCCACAAAAACCAAGTCAAAGATTTGAAATACAAAGAAGCAAAATCCACTCGGCTGGAAAAGTAAGAAACCAAAAGAATCCAGATAATTGAAGATAGTGTAAGGGGCCTCTGGGACAACCTCAAGCTTGCCAACATGCGAATTAAGGGGGTGCCAGAAAAAGAGAGAGAGCAAGGTAATGAAAACCTACTTGAAGAAATAGTGACTGAAAACTTCCCCCACCTGGTGAAAGAAACTGACTTAAAAGCCCAAGAAGTACACAGTACCCCAAAATATGGGATTCTAAAGAGGACCACACCAAGTCACATCATAATAAAAATTCCAAGAGCAAAAGATAAAGAGAATATTAAAAACAGCAAGAGAAAAACAGTTAGTTACCTATAACGCAGCACCCATACGATTGTCAGCAGATTTCTCAAAAGAAACAATCAGGCCAGATGGGAGTGGCAAGAAATATTCAAAGTGATGAATAGCAAGAATCTACAACCAAGATTACTCTATCCAGCAAAGCTATCATTCAGACTTGAAGGTCAGATAAAGCGCTTTACAGATAAGAAAAAGCTAAAGGAGTTCATCACCACCAAATCAATATTATATGAAATGCTGAAAGATATTCTTTAAGAAGAGGAAGAAGAAAAAGGTAAATATATAAATTGTGAACAACTAATATACATCTATCAACAAATGAACCTAAAAATCAAGTGAATTAATAAGCTGATGAACAGGATAAACTGGTGAATAGAACAGAATCATGGACATAGGGAGGGAATAGACTGACAATTCTTGGGGAGAAAAGGGGTGTGGGAAGTGCAGCATGAGACTGGACAAAAATAATGTAACAATGGGAGAAGACAGTGGGGAGGGGGAGGTGAGGGTGGAGGGTGGGATGGATACAGGGTGGAGGGGAGCTATAGGGGGATAAAAAAGGGGGGGACAATGTAATTAATAAACTTAACAATAAAGGTAAAAAAGAAAACATATACATTTTCGAACCAAGATGGTGGCATAGGTAAACACCTATCTTGCTGCCATGCACAGCAATTTCAAAACTACAACTTAAGGAAAGAACAAACACCATCCAGAATCACCGGAAAGTTGGCTGAGTGAAAATTCCACAAATGAAAGTGAAGATAGGACACAGTGACTCACAGAAGCAGCAGCGGACAGTGTTTAAGATATACACAGAAAGCAGTTTGGAGAGTGCACGCGCCAGCAGAGAGGGCAGGTGGCTAAAAACCCGGGCAGTTCTTTCAAAAGGAGGAGAAAAAGACTGCATTGACTCCCCAGCTCCAGGATAAGTCCAGGGAACCCACAATCATAATGGGTAAAAACTGGACAATGGGAGGGCATGCCGAAGCTCAGTTGCTCCAGGGGTCTGCGGGCTTGTGGAGAGGGCGAGGTTATGCAGAGTGTGCGGGAACTTGGGAACAGGGCAGCTGCATGAACGCGCAGAGAGCACTCTTGACTTGCTCTCTCGTTCGGGAAACTGTCAAACTGCATTGTTTTGCAACCCTGGGTGAGACCTTGGGTGTGCAGACTCATTTGGGGAGAGGCTGAATTCTCCGGCAACTGGTGGAGCTCGGCAGTGGCTCTCTCTCAGAGGTGCTGGTGGCTGTTGCCATGTGGCACAGAGACCCTGGGGCCGCATAGGGCATAGCTGACGCTGCCTGCTTGGTCTGGAGACTCCGCCAATCCAACCTGAGCACACCTGAACTTCACAGACAATTGGCCTGGAGGTCAAAACCTCCAAGTGCTAACAATAATTTATCTAGGCTTAACTTCAACAAGACTGTGCAACCCATATCCACATCAGGTAACTGGGGAGGTTGAGCCACTGTCACTTAGAGGACATCTACCACACAAAGCTAATCGACCAACTCAAGAAAGCAGCCACCATGCAGAGACATGGAAAGACATCAGATGTGAAAGAAATGGAGGAAAGAAAGCGACTGGACATAGAATTCAAAACCACGGTTATAAGGCTTTTCAAGAGGCTCCTAGAAAAGGCCAAGACCTACAGGGAAATAAAAAAGACCTATGAAGAAATGAACAAGACCTATGAGGAAATGAACAAGACCTGGGAGGAAATGAACAAGACCTACAAGTTAATGAATGAGACCTACAAGGAAATGAAAGAGACCTACAAGGATATGAACAAGACCCTCAAGGATATGAAGAAGGACCAACCAGAAATTAAGCATACACTGACTGAAATAAAAAAAATATTATACAAAGACTTAAAAGTACTCTAGAGGAGCACAAAAACCAAGTTAAAGATTTGAAATACAAAGAAGTAAAATCCACTCAGCTGGAAAAGCAAGAAACAAAAATAATCCAGATAATTGAAGATAGTGTAAGGGGCCTCTGGGACAACCTCAAGCATAACAACATCCGAATTATAGGGCTGCCAGAAAAAGAGAGAGAGCAAGATAATGAAAACCTATATGAAGAAATAGTGACCAAAAACTTCCCACACATGGTGAAAGAAATTGACTTAGGAGTCCAAGAAGTACATTGAACCCCAATATAATGGAACCCTAAGAGGACCACACCAAGGCACATCATAATTAAAATGCCAAGAGCAAAAGACAAAGAGAGAATATTAAAAGCAGCAAGAGAAAAACAGTTAGTTACCTATAAGGGAGCATCCATAAGATTGTCAGCGGATTTCTCAACAGAGACAATGCAGGCCAGATGGGAGTGGCAAAAAATATTCAAAGTGATGAAAAGCAAGCATCTACAACCAAGATTACTCTATCCAGCAAAGCTATCATTCAGAATTGAAGGTCAAATAAAGTGCTTTACAGATAAGAAAAAGCTAAAGGAGTTCATCACCACCAAACCAATAGTATATGAAATGCTAAAAGATATTCTTTAAGAAGAAGAAGAAGAAAAAGATAAAAATAAAAATTATGAACAACAAATACACATCAACAAATGAGTCTAAAAATCAAGTGAATTAATAATCGGATTAACAGGATAAAATGGTGAATATAACAGAATCATGGACACAGAGAGGGAATAGACTGACAATTCTTGGGGAGAAAAGGGGTGTGGGAAGTGCAGCAAGAGACTGGACAAAAATCATGCAACTACGGGAGAGGACTTTGCGGGGGAGGTGAGGGCGGAGGGTGGGATGGTACTGGCTGGAGGAGAGTTATAGGGGGAAAAAGGGAGGAACAATGTAATTAATAAACTGAACAATAAAGATTAAAAAAGAAAAAAAAGAAAAAATATACATTTCCTAAGAATTCATGTTCAAATATGTTGATTTCAGTTGTATTAATCATAGCAAGTAAAAGAAAATAACTTATATGTCCATCAGAAGTATTGATTTATGATATTTACATACTTTAGTATCATGGAGAGTAAGTGCTGTCTGTCAATTGAAAGATATTACATTCACTTTTTAACTGGCAAGGTAAATTAAAGGTTAATTTATATATCATCACCATGGAAGTTAAAAGAAAAACATTTTCTTTTAATACACATATATGAAAAATCTCAGAATAAGGTTTGAAATGATACACACCAGATTAGTAATTGTAATTTCTTTTGAGATAGAGGTTGAATTTTGGAGGAACTTGATAAAGGGGAGCAATGTGATTGATTTGAATGTTTATAATATTTAACATGAATATATGAACTACCACCGTTCCACCTTTATAAGTCCCAAATCAGAAACAGGTGTGTATTAATCAGTTAAAGTAATTGTTAACTGTTGAAATAGACAAAACCTTAAATATGAGTGGTTTTACACACACATTTTTTGTTTTGTTGTTCACATGAATTATGGCTTCTATTGGCAGGGACATTATGTCCTCAGGCAACTCAGGGATCCTGGCTGCTTCTACCTTCTTCTAGCTCTATTATCTTGGTACAGGATATCATGTTTGCTGCTGATACTAGAGAAAGCATGGAAATGGCATACTGACTCCAGGGGATGTCCCAGGAAGGAGAGAAAAATAACATATGAATGAACACTTGTACCTCTCCCATAATTTGTCCTTAGTAGGTGCTCAATAAAAAAGCAACTATTATAATTTTTATGAGAACTCTCTTCATTTATTTTCTTTATTAATTTTTTATTTACAATATAAGTTATATTTAATAGTAGTACATATGTTTTCCTTTCCCCCCCAATAACCTCCCCCCAGCCTCCCTTACCACCCAGCACATGTCCCCAACTGCACCCCTCCCCGCCCCAGTGTCTTTCATTCATTGGTTATGCTCATATGTATGCATACAAGTCCTTTGGTTGATCTCCACCAGCATCCGCCTCCCATCCACTCCAGCCATCCCCCTGTAGCTTGACAGCCTGTACAATGCCACCCTGCCTCTATATCAATCACTCCACCCTGTTTCTTATCTTCAAAAATATCTTGTCTCTGCATACTAGAAACAAACGTATAAGAGCAAAAAAAAAATGTTTGAGTGTCAGTTTCAATGTCCAACTGTTCTGAGTCTCAGTTTCAATGTCAAATAGTTCTTCATGTGTACATGTCAGCAATGGTATCCAGATGGTGGACACATCGTGACAATGCAAGATCAATTCTCTCTGGTATGGTCCTGGGCTGCCTGCAGCCACGCACAGCTGCCAACTGCTAGCATGGCAAGGTGTTGTCAGCGTCCTCCATCTCTGGACTATCCTCGTGGTTGGAACAGACCCATCAGTTCCTCACTGTCTCGGGAACCCACATGGTCTTGGAGTTTTTCTCTGCAAACACACAAACACATTATCGACCAAAAGTTAACAAAGGGATCCTCTCTGCAAAATAGACTTGGGATTCTTTTTATTTTTCCCTAAATGATTTTCCTTTGGCTTATTTTGACACCATGTGTGTTTTTTCATGGATGTCCTGCAGTTGGTTTTACAAATGGAACTTATTTTTCTGGAGTAAGAATTTTCTACATGTATTTTACTTATAGGATATTTTTCCTTACATGATATTACCCCACTGCCCCCCCCTTTTTTTGGTTAATGGGGGATTTTGGAAATTTTATCTTGCAGTCATGGTAATTTTAAATTTTAATTTTTGCACACAAATATTACTGCTTTAGGTTCTTTGGATGTTAGGCAATTTTACAGTGAGATGAACTACTAATAGATATTTTAGTTAATGTTTTAGGAAAAGCTTTTTGTCCAGTACACTTAGATTTTCTTGAGTATGCACTTATTTCACTTGGCCAATTTAAATTAATCTGAAAACTTGATTATTATTTTACTGTCAATTTTAATACTCAAGCGGAAATCTTAGTTTACCCTGTAAATACTTGTGGGAAGGAATATTTGCATTTTTGAGTAGGTCCTCAGCATTCCTGGTAATAAACTGAATTTTGATATAGGGCAGCTATTGCTGGCCGAGTCTCTGTCTGCCACCTGGGTCCTAGTGTGGGTTGTGCCTGGGAGGCGAAGCAGCCGTGGGGGTAGAAGACCTTCCTCAGGAGGGGTGAGAATTCAAGCCCCTGCAAGGTTTGTGGATGAGGGTCTGTGCTCCACCTCTGTTGACCTTTTAGTTCTCTCCTGTTGGCCCCTCTGTGACTGTGCCTGTCTTAGGTTGTTCCATCCCTGAGGAATCTTACCCATCTCTGGCTAACCAGCCATCCTCCGGGGCCAAACAGGGTGATGTGAGGTTCTGTCCTGTCTCCTTTGTAGTCTATGACCCCATGGCCTACACATCCAGCACCTGCCTTGGGGTCCCTCGCTGCTGGCCTGGTCCCGGTACTCATCACATATCTCGACTGATCAGGTTTCTTCTCCAGAGAGGGCCCAGCTCACGCCATTGGTCGAGAGACAGATCCATGGTGCCAGCTGCCCAGAGGCTTCAGCCACAGCTTGAACTGAAAGTTCAAGCATCAGCTGTGTGTATTTGGATAATAAGAAGAGGGTCCCTCTTGGCAAAAGGTCAAGAGGGGCCAATATAGAATGCTCGGACGCCTTCCCAGTTCCTTAATCCCTTCTGAAAGGGATTAATTCCTTTCCTATCCTTTTTTTTAAATTGCTGCCCAACATTCAAAGAGTTAGTTTGTAAATTTATATGGGATAATTGTATAATGTGCTGTTGTCATATATCAAAAATTATGATGACATTGTAGAATAATATCATGTAAGGGTATTATGGTGTCATAGGAGGTTAAGGAGGGCCTAGCCTAAGGACTGGTGTCTATAAGAGATGACATGGACTAGGCCATGTTAATTCAATCTCAAACTAGCTGCCATTTTTTTTATAACTTTATATAAACTATGTCAGGGATGTAAAAACACAAATCACTTACCTTAGTTCAAGAGTTCAAATATATTGACTTTCCCCCTTACTCCCACCACCTCCCACTTACACTGAGGTTTGACATTTTGATGGACTTTTCTCAGTCTCTGGATCCATTCTTGTTCATCAGTCTCTGTCATTCATTATATTCCTCAAATGAGTGAGATCATGTGATATTTGTCTTTCTCTGCCTGATTAATTTCACTTAGCATAATGCTCTCCAATTCCATCCATGTTGTTACAAATGGTAGGAGCTCTTTCTTTTTTACAGCAGCGTAGTATTCCATTGTGTGGATGTACCATAGTTTTTTAATCCACTCATCTGCTGATGGACACTTAGGCTGTTTCCAAATCTTAGCTATGATAAATTGTGCTGCTATGAACATAGGGGTACATATATCCTTTCTAATTCGCGATTCTAGTTTCTTGGGGTATATTCCTAGAAGCGGGAACACTGGGTCGAATAGGAGCTCCATTTTTAGTTTTTTGAGGAAACTCCATACTGTTCTCCACAGTGGCTGCACTAATTAGTCTACAATCCCACCAGCAGTGCAGGAGGGTTCCTTTTTCTCCGCATCCTCACCAGCACTTGTCATTTGTTGATTTTTCGATGTAAGCCATTCTGACAGGTGTGAGATGATACCGCATAGTCATTTTGATTTGCATCTCTCAGATAATTAGTCACTTTGAGCAAGTTTCCATATGTCTCTGGGCCTTCCTTTTGTCTTCTTCAGAAAAGGATCTATTTAGGTCTGTTGCCCATTTTTTTATTGGATCATTTGTCCCCCTTTTATTGAGTTGTGTGAGTTGCCTGAAGATGCTTGAGATTAAACCTTTATCACTGATAACATTGGCAAATATGTTCTCCCATACAGTGGGTTTTATTGTTGTTTTGTTGATGGTTTCTTTAGCTGTGCAAAAGCTTTTTATTTTGATGTAGCCCCATTTGTTTATTCTGTCTTTAGCTTCCATGGCCCTAGGAGCAATATCATTGAAGAAGTTCTTTTGGCATATGTCTGAGATTTTATTTCCTGTAGATTACTCTAATGTTTTTATGGTTTCCCATCTTACGTTTAGGTCCTGTATCCATTTTGAGTTTGTTTTTGTGTATGGTGTAAGTTGGTGGTCTAGTTTCATTTTTTTGCATATATCTGTCCAATTTTCCCAACACCATTTATTGAAGAGACTATCTTGATGCCATTTTACGTTCATACCTCCTTTGTCAAATATTAATTGAGCATAGTGGTTTGGGTTGATATCTGGATTCTCTATTCTATTCCATTTATCTATATGTCTGTTCTTGTGCCAGTACTAGGCTGTTTTGAGAACAGTAGCTTTGTAATACAGCTTGAAATCTGGTATTGAAATCCCACCGACTTTGTGCTTCTTTCTCAGGATTGCTGTGGCTATCCGGGGCCTTTTTTTATTCCAGATGAATTTTTGGAGAGTTTTTTCTAGGTCTGTGATGTATGACATTGGTATTTTAATGGGAAGTGCATTAAATTTATAGATTGCTTTGGGTAGTATGGACATTTTAATGATGTTGATTCTCCCAATCTATGAACATGGTATGTTCTTCCATCTGTTTACATCTTCCTCTATCTCTTTTTTTAGTGTCCTGTAGTTTTCGCGAATAGGTCTTTTACCTCCTTAGTTAAGTTTATTCCTAAGTCTCTTAATTTTTTTGGTGTGATGGTAAATGGGATTGCTTTTTTAGTTTCTCTTTCTGCAAGTTCACTATTAGTGTATAGACATGCCATAGATTTCTTGGCATTAATTTTGTAGCCTTCTACGTTGCTGAACTCATTTATTAAGTCTATTAGCTTTTTTATGGAGTCTTTCGGGTTTTTTATGTACAATATCATGTCATCTGCAAATAAGGATAGCTTTCCTTCTTTTTTTCCAATTTGGATGCCTTTTATTTCTTCTTCTTTTTAATTGCAATGGCTAATACTTCCAGTACTATGTTGAACAGGAGCGGTGAAAGTGGGCAACCCTGTCTTCTTCCTGTTCTTAGGGGAAATGGTTGTCGTTTTTGCCCATTGAGTATGATGTTTGCTGTGCGTTTATCATATATGGCTTTTGTTATGTTGAGGTATGATCCTTCTATTCCAACCTTCTTGAGAGTTTTTATCAAGAAAGGGTGTTGGATTTTGTCAAATGCTTTCTCTGCATCAATTGATATGACTATGTGATTTTTATCTCTCAATTTGTTTATGTGATGTATCACATTTATTGATTTGCGGATATTGTACCATCCTTACATTCCTGGGATAAATCCTTCTTGGTCATGGTGTATGATCTTTCTGAGGTAGTGCTGGATCCGATTTGCTAGAATTTAATTGAGAATTTTGGCATCTATATTCATGAGGGATATTGGCCTGTAATTCTCTTTCATTGTGTCATCTTTATCTGCTTTTGGTATAGGGTGATGTTAGCTTCATAGAAGGAGTTTGGAAGTGTTCCATCCTCGTAAATTTTCTGGAATAGTCTGAGGAGTATAGATTTTAGTTCTTCCTTGAATGTTTGGTAAAACTCTCCTGTGAAGCCGTCTGGCCCTGGGCTTTTGTTTGCTGGAAGCTTTATGATGACTGCTTCAATTTCTTCCACAGTTATTGGTCTATTGAGTTGTTTAGATTCTTCCTGATTGAGTTTTGGGAGGTTATATTTTTGTAGGAATATATCCATTTCCTCCAGGTTGTCCAGTTTGTTGGAGAAGAGTTGTTCATAGTATTTTTTTTAACAATCTTTTGTCTTTCAATGGGGTCTGTTGTTATTTCACCTCTTTCATTTCTGATTTTATTTATTAGAGTCCTCTCTCTTTGCTTTTTGGTGAGTCTGGCTAGGGTTCATCAATCTTGTTTAATCTTTCAAAGAACCAGCTTTTGGTTTTGTTGATCTTCTGTATTGTTTCTTTTGTCTTTATGTCATTTATTTCTCCTCTGATCTTTACTATTTCCTTCCTTCTGCTTACACTGGACTTTTCTTGTTGCTTTCTTTCTAACTCTTTGAGTTGTTGCGTTAGATAATTTATTGCCGCTGTTTCTAGTTTTTTTGCGGTAGGATTGTAGAGCTATGAACTTCCCTCTCAGAGCTGCTTTCACTGTGTCCCATAGATTTTGGATGTTGTGCTGTCGTCATTTGTTTTCATGATGTTTTCTATCTCTTTCTTGATCTCTCTAGTAACCCAGTCATAGTTTAATTGCATGCTGTTTAGTCTCCATGTGTTTGATTTCTTTGGATTGTTTCTATTGTAGTTGATTTCCAGCTTTATGCCACTGTGATCTGAGAATATGCTTGATATAATTTCTACCCTCTTGAATTTGGAGAGACTTTGCCTATGACCCAACACATGGTCTATCTTTGAGAATGACCCATGGGCACTTGAAAAGAATGTATATTCTGTGGCTTTGGGGTGAAATGATCTGAAGATGTCAATTAATTCCTTCTGGTCTAGTGATTCATTGAGGATTGATATTTCTTTACTGATTTTTTGTTTAGAGGATTTGTCCAATTGTGATAGTGGGGTATTAAAGTCTCCCACTATGATTGTATTGCTGTCTATCTCTCCCTTGATATCCTCTAGGAGTTTTATTATGTATTTGTTTGCTCCTGTATTGGGTGCATATATGTTTACTAGAGTTATTTCTTCTTGTTGGATTGCTCCCTTTAGTATTATGTACTGGCCTTCTTTATCTCTTGATACATCCTTCACTTTGAGATCTAATTTGTTGGATATAAGTATTGCTACCCCAGCTTTTTTTCCATTTCCATTCGCCTGAAGAACCTTTTTCCATCCTTTCACCCTTAGTCTATGTGCGTCTTTTTTTTTTGGAGGTGGGTTTCTTGTAGACAGCAGATATATGGGTTGTGTTTTCTTATCCAGTCTATTACCCTATGTCTTTTGATTGGAGCATTTAAACCATTTACATTTAAAGTTATTATTGATAGGTAGTTATTTGTAGCCATTTTTGTTCTTTGCCCCTATGATCTTTCATGGCTTCCTATTGCTTTTCACAGCAGACCCTTTAGCATTTCTTGCATTGCTGGTTTGGTGATAATGTATTCCCTTAGACCTTTTTGTCTGTGAAGCTCCTGATTTGGCCTTCAATTTTGATTGATAGCCTTGCTGGGTACAGTATTCTAGGATTCAGACCCTTTCTTTGCATAACTTTGTATATTTCACTCCAATCCCTTCTGGCCTGATAAGTTTCTGTTGAGAAATCACTTGATAATCTGATGGGGGTTCCTTTGTAGGTGACTTTCTGTCTCTCTCTGGCAGCTGTTAAGATTCTCACTTTGTTGTTGATGTTTGCCAGTTTAATTATAATGTGCCTTGGTGTAGGTCTTTTGGGGTTTAATTTGCTTGGAACTCTGTGAGCTTCTTGGATTTGTGTGGGTTTTTTCTTTCCTATATCAGGGAAGTTTTCTGTCATTATTTCTTCCAAGTGTTTTTCTATTCCTTGCTCAGTTTCCTGTCCCTCTGGAAGCCCTATTATGCGGATGTTGTTTTGTTTCATGTTGTCCCAAAGTTCCCTTAGGCTCTCCTCATGCTTTTTAATTTTTTCTCTAGAAGCTGCTCTACTTGTGTGTTTTTTCCTACCTTGTCTTCCAGCTCACTGATGCGGTCCTCTGCTTCATCTAGTCTACTCCTGATACTTTCTATGGAGTTCTTTACCTCAGCAGTGTCACTTTTTATTTCTTCTTGGGTCTTCTTCATTTCCTCATAGTTGTTTTTCATTTCTTAATGGCTCTTCTTCATTTCCTCTTGATTCCTCTTCAATTCCTCATGGTTCTTACTCATATTGGCTTCTGTTCTTTTCATCCACCCTATGACCATTTCTCTGAACTCTCTCTGACAGGTTGCTTGCTTCCATTTCGTTTAACTCTTTTTCTGGTGAGGCTTGTTTCTCTTTCTTTGGTGGGCTATTTCTTTGTCTCCCCATGGTCTTTCTTCTCTGTGTGTCTTGTTATGTAGTTCTCACTCTCCTGCATTTATTTAAAGGCTCAAACTACAACATAACCAGGTTCAGCATACCAGACACTGAAGAAGAATGTATTCACAGTATTGGTAACTCCAAATTAAAGGTGATTGCCAGAGGGAGGTAAATTAGGTGATAGGTGGGAAAAAAGACAGTAAGAGAAAACACACTCACACACAAAAGAAAGAAAGAAAGAAAGAAAGAAAGAAAGAGAGAAAGAAAGAAAGAAAGGAAGAAAGGAAGAAAAAAAAGGGAATGCCAAAATAAAATTGGGAAAAGGAGAAGGAGTAAGAAGAAAGGAAAAGGGAGTAAACTATAAATATTGGTTGGAAACTCCCAAAGGACCGCCACTAATCCCAGCAAAAGCCAGCAACGAGTACCTGGAGATTGATACAATGTACATACAACAACTAATATCTAGGGAGGTTAGGGAACACAGAAGCTTAAATCTATCAAAAAAACAATGTAACATCACCAAAGCACAAAACAATGCCAACCCCCTCCCCACAAAACAAATTAAAAGAAAAGAATAACCAAACCAATCTCACAAAAATATAAACAACATCAGCAGGACCGAGAGAAAAACATTTTAGAATAGTGAATTCAGAAAAGCATTAGATGTGTATGGACTTGGAGCAGGTGGTTGGAGATTGTATATAAAAGTGGGGTGAAATTTTAACAGGGGGTAAAAAGAGAGAATAAGGAAAATACAAACCAGAAAAAGTGTAAGGGGAATAAGACACTAAGTAGGGAAAGGTTAGCAAGAGAGTGCTGGCATAAGGGTGAAGTTGAAGTAAAGAGATACTAAAGGGTAGATGAAAAAGGACTATATAACACTAATCTCTAAGTAGAATAAAGATGGAATAAAAGGCACTTAAAAAAGTTTAAATAGTAGTAGAAATAAAATTGATTCCTTAATTTGTGTTACACAAGAGTCAATATGTGTTTCAGCCCCTAGGTGGCAGTGTTTCTGAATTGACCTCTGGGTCTATTGGTCCTCTCTAGCCTGATCTAAAATCCCGCTATGTCTATGATATTTACTACTGATTTGTGGAAATAGGCTACCCCAATGCTGCCTCTCTAATTGTGAGGACCTATTCTGATCCCCAGTGTCAGCAAAACAGCTCGTCTCTGCGGTCTCCCAGGTTATCCCCCACCAGGGGATCCCCCGTTCCTCGTTGAGTGCTGAGAAATTCGAATTTGGAGAGGACAGACACAGGCACACGAACTCACATCCTGCTCGTATGTTTGCGCGAAACTCCTCCCCTTGTGTTTGGCAGCCCGCTCCCTCCCAAAACTGCCAGGCTGGCCTTCTCCTTCAGGTCCATATGGGTTGCCCTCTATGTATCCCCCCTGCCACCAGCTCCGAGGACCCTCTTCCACGTTTGCCGGCTCCAACAGCCACGGGATTTTCGTCGCCTCCTCACCCCCCCCCCTCCCCCAAGGCGAGAATCTCCCTTAACCCCCGGAGAAATCTGACCTTTCCGTGTCGGAGCCCAGGTTTCCTCGGAATCTGCTGCTTTGTCAACTAGGAACTGATGTTGGGGGGGGGGTGGTTCCTCAGACGCCCAGTGGGTACCGGGACTATAAAATCTTCAGGCTCTTCCCCTTTAAGATGGCGCAGCTGCCTCTGAGCCAGGCTCCGTGAGAGAACCCAGCCGCCGGGAGCCGCTCCGTTAAGGGAGGCTAATCTAAGCAGTCACCCTCCTTCTCCCAAAGCCCCGTTGTCCCCCCAACTCGCCAAGGAACACAACCCGCGCTACCCTCAGCTGCTCCCTCCTTCTACCCCGGTACACAAATGATTAGACGTCCTTCTGTTCTGCCGCCATTTTTCCACCTCCTCTTCATTTATTTTAAAAAATATATTTTATTGAGAGGAAGGGCGAGGGATAGGAAGTTAGAAACATCAATGAGAGAGAAACATTGATCAGCTGTCTCCTGCACACCACCTACTGGGGATGTGCCCACAACCCAGGTACATGCCCTTGAGCACAATCAAACCTGCGGCCCTTCAGTCCACAGGCTGATGCTCTATCCACTGAGCCAAAATGGTTAGGGCATTTGAAAAACATTTTTTAAAGGAGTATCTCAGTAAACCAATTTTTCCTTGAAATTTACCAACTTTTCAAAAGCCTATAATTTGACAGGTGCTTTCAAATATAGGATCATATGTAGTTTTCAAAGGATTCTATAAATCTTAGCAGGTAGAAAACAAATATCCTTCTTCACTCAGTATCACTTTTCTGCATTGCACTTTGTAATAACCTCTGTATTCTCAGCAGAATGAGAATGATCTCTTTCCTTGTGATGATGCATGATAAAAATATTAATTTATGATCCTCAGCTATCTTCCACATGACTAAATATTCCTGAAGACCTTCACAGGTACCTTTGCCTGTGGGACAGATATACAGACAAAATGCAATGAAAGGATGGTTGTTTTAGTCAATAAGGTTGCTATAACAAGTTATTATATATTGGGTGGTTTAAACAACTGAAATTTATTATTCAGTTGAGTCCAAGATCAAAGTGCTGGAAGATTCGATGTCTGGTGAGGTCCTACTTCCTGGTTTGCAGATAACCATCTTTACATTTGATCAACATGTTGCCAAAGACATTAATTTCATCATTGATACTTCACATCCATAAGCTTGTCCAAAACTAATTACTTCGTAAAGGCCCCACCTACTAATACTACCCCACTTGGGGTTAAGTAATACTAGAAAGAGAAATGGAGTAAGAGACAGGAAATCCACCTCAGGCTAGCAGTGGACACAATGCAGGACCTAGATCAATTCAGACGAGGATTCCTATCTCAACCCTGCCACTTAATAGCAGTGAAATCTTGGGGAAATTACTGAACGACTTGAACCTTAGATCCATCACCTGTTAAATGGGTGTGATAAGTCCTGCCTTGTAGGAAGAACTGCTGGAATGTATGTAAACTAAGAAAAGCATCTGGCACAGAACCTGACATTGATTCAAACTTTAATGAATGGCAGTAATTTCTAATATTATTTTGTCCCCAGACCCTCCCACCATCTATCTCCTCTGGGATCTGGTTGTAATCGAGGACATTCTCAGATAATACGCAGCTCAACAGGACATGGAAGATAAATCAGGCAAAAAATACAGCTTCACAAATAAAATCCGTTAAATGTTTCCTCTTAGAGGACATATTAATTTGGGCATAGGTTAGTCTTCCCCAGCTGTTATAACTCAGAGTTCCCAGAATTTAACTCAAAGACCAACTCCTTCCTTCCCTCTGAGATACTCATTCATCAAAGTGCTATTTTCATTCATTTCACTACCACCAAAATCTAGACATTGCTTAGAGTTGGCCTAATTACACTCAAGATGTGTCTAGAACACCTATTTCATGCACCGTGTTCACTGCACAAAAAGTTCAGGACACTTGCCATACCCACCCCAAGGTGGAGATTTCTCCCTGGTTTATTCAGGATCCAAAAGGTTTCCATGTCCCGCTTTCTCACACTTCAAGAACATAGCCCCTGAGGGCCTGGCCCCTGCCACCACCCACAGCTTAATTTAAAATAAACTCCCACAGAAGGAATTGCAGTTTCCCTTATCCCCAAACTGCCATGGCTCAGGGATTTTCACTTGAGTGCTCCCATCTGGAATCTCATCTCCTCCCTCCTTGCTTTCACTTGTTCTGTAGGTATTGGAGGACATCTCACCATCTTCCTGATGTGAGTGCTGCTCCTAGCCTCTACCATTCTTTGGGTAGAGGTGGGTATTGCTTATCCTATTATCTCCACTATTAACACAGTGCTTTCCAAAGAGGAAATATACAATTAATGTTTGGCAAATAAATGAGTAGGCGAGCATTTGTAAAATTCCTTTATTAACATTTTCTACGATTACAACAACTTTCTTGAATAAGCCCAGGAAATCCAGGTATATATCTTTTAATGTTACAGAATAAACCAAAATGGTTAAGGAATCCAAAAACTAACCACCTGTTATATTCCCTCCCGCCTCTATTTCCTGCAGGCTTCTTTCACATTTCCAAGAAAATTCCCATTCCAGTGTCATCATATTTTCCTCCAGATCACAAAAGATGGAAGTTTACACAATTTATTTTTCAAAACATCAAAACTCATTCTTAAACCTGAAAAGCAACAATGCATGTGAGACCACATTCATTCACCAACTTAGATTTTAATGCTAATAAACCTTCCATGAAAAGGAACGGTATTTGAGAAAACCCCAAAGGAGAGGGAACAAAGGATAAAGCTCCAAGCCATCAACACAGAACAGAAAGCTGTTGTACACTGTATTCTCCCCAGCCTGACCCTGCCTCTGACTGTCCTCTACTTAGAAATCTAAGTGCCCTTTTCAAACACAGAGTGAAGATTAATGCTCATTCTTCAGTTGGGGAAGGAGAGGCTGTGCCATGAACTTGGCAGCAGCACGACCCACAGGGCCAATTCTGGCCTGGGCTCTCTCTTGTTCATCTCTTAAAGCCTCCTCATACCAGCATGAGAAGGAAATGGGGTCAATCCCTTTGATCTTGCACAAAAATTCCAGAACTTGCAACTTGCTGGTTTCAGCATGGGCCCTTGGACCCCACATAAATTGGTAGCGTGGTGGATCACTATTAAGCACCTGCTGGTATTCCAGGTAATTCTCCTTAACCCATGTTCTGGTGATGAGCTTCCTAGGCTCCCCATAAATGAAGTGCTCCCTCCCAGCATAAACTCCCATCATATTCAGGAACTCCCAAATGTCTTCCTCAGGGACACAGTTGCCCTCTAGGAAGATTATACCCAGGATGATTATCAGGAGGCCGTTTTTAGGCATGCTCTGCTGGTCACTAAGCATCTCATCATAGGTGAGATCCAGTGAGTTGACAAGGACATAGGAGTGGGTGGCAGGGACCACTTCCTTCACATCAATGCCACAGATCACCTGCAAGCACTTACAAGCTTTCTTAAAAATCACAGAAAATTGACTCTTGTCCCCTTTGTTAACAACTTGTAGCATCTCTGCCTTTGTAATAGGCTTCCTAAAACGATACCTTTGGATCATGGCATGCACCAAATTGATTACATTCTCATCTATGCTATCTCTACACAGAGACTCAGGGTCTGCTGAGGTCGGCAGAGAGCCTGTACCCTCATTGTCTTGGTTGCGGGAACCTCCAACTGATTTGCTCAATGCCATGGATCTCTGAGGATTCTGGGGAGGTCCTGATGTCTTAGAAGCAGGCTGCTTCTGCTTCTGCTGCTTCTCTCGCTTCTCCCGCTTCTCCTGCTTTGCCTCTTTTTCCTTCCTCTTCTTCTCAGCCTTATTTTCATCTTTATCCTCCAGGGTGCCTGGGATTACAGGAGAGAAAGGAGGGGAGGGTGAGAAGAAGGCTTAGGAGAAGCTGAAAGGGCACGAAGAAATGGAGGAGTTCTCCTGCTTAGGTATCGGAAAATTTTTCTCACTTTTTGCCGGAAGTTTTGGCTCACGTGTGCATCGTGAGCGCTTTGAGGAGTGAGACATGATGACTCTTGTTGTGGGCAGCAGGTGGAAGTGTGAGCAGGATTATGGGAGATGGGTTCCCAGGAGCCTGGGGGAGAGAGGGAGAAGGTCAGCGGCTTCAGCAGAGATGCGCACCCTTGGCAGCTCTGTCAAAGGCTGACTTACAGGTCTTCTGTTTAGGGGGTGCTCGAGGTCTGCACTGGGCTCCTGTATTCCGGGATGGTTTGTCTCCCAGGAACCTGTAGGATGATGTGAGAAAGCTCCTCAGGGTGTAGCCAGCCAACACAGCCCAAGGCTTCCATGGCTGACTGTGAGCAGGTGGTGTTGGGGACTGTGGGTTGGGACTTTGATAGACACTCAGGGTATGTATCTCACATTGACTCCTCACTCTGACTGAGCCTCCTCTGCTCAGCTGACCTGAGAACACATGCCTCACACAGATGCCCTCTCCTCACAACTCCTATCTGAGGGTTACCTGCGTCTCTCACACTGATGCCTGGTGGGGCCTGGGTACTGACCATTCAGAACAAGCCCTCACTTCTCTGACTAGAGAAAGTGAGGGTGCATGGTATCCAGCCACTGTGCTCAGGGCTTCCCAGATCTTACACCAGGGGAAGGGTAGAGCTGGGTATGCCTTCAGTACTATGGTGAGGGTGTGCTGCCCTCAGAGCTCACTCAGGTCCTTACCGTAAATCCTGGCAGAGTCTGGGACTCATCCCTCTGCTGACCTGTTGTGGCTACCCCTCAAAACAATGCCTTCTTAGAACAAGGCCCTCACCTCCCTGCAAACCCCTGTACAAAAGTGAAGAGGCTCCACATCTTGCCACCCACTACTAGGTCTTTCCAGTGCTGATGGCAAGGGCTGGGCCCCATCAGATGGATGGTGGGCTATCCTCAATCCTCTTTCATGGTATTCATCTATCCGGCTGATAGGTCCTGGGCCACCCCCTTACAAAATGACCTGGCTTGTCCAGACAGCTCCCTAACCCTTGGAAAAAGTCAGAGCATACTATATCCAACCAACCCTGCCTGGGTCCAGCCAGAGCTAATAACGGAAGGCAGCCAGGCTCTGCACAGTCTCTCCTTTCTGCAGTGGGAATTACCTTTGCTGCTCACCAAGGCTCCTTTCCGGGACTCCTGGTAGACCTGGAACTCGTTCCTCCTCAGAACTGACGTGGCTCCCACAGCTGACCTGCCTTCGTATG
The DNA here is from genome assembly GCA_027563665.1 of Antrozous pallidus. NCBI lineage: Eukaryota > Metazoa > Chordata > Mammalia > Chiroptera > Vespertilionidae > Antrozous > Antrozous pallidus. The sequence goes on along the minus strand of CM050509.1, from coordinate 26,330,623 downwards.
CAGGCTGAGGCCTGCAACTCCCTGAGGCCATCGCCAAGAAACAAGTAAAGGGACATCACATCCAGCCATCCCTGCCCGGGTTCTCCCAGGACTGACAGCAGGGATAGGGGTTCCCTCTGTCATCCCTCAAGGTATTCCTCTTTGCTCCTGGAAGGGCCTGGGCCTACCTTCTCCAGTGACCCTGAAGTCAGCCCCTCAGACCAAGGCCTCCCCTCCCAGAAACAACTCCACCAGCCCATGCAGGAAGTGAGGGAGCACCACATCTCAGAATTACTGTCCAGATACTCCTAGGTTGGATATTGGGGAAAGGGTGGCATTTCTGTGAGCAACTCCACTTCTGTCTGAGTTAGGGGGTACCCGTAGTCCCCATTCAAGGTCCTTATCTTACCTTGATGCCTCACAGATCCTGGGATTCTTCCTCTGCTGATGTCACCAGTTCAGACAAAGGCCTTCACTTCCCTGGGACACTACAGACCAAAGGAAAAAGACACCGAATCTAGGCACCCCTGCCTGGGGTCTGTTTTGGCATGGGGAATATAGTCAGTCCTCCCTCAAAGTATTTATTCATCTGTATGCCTAGCAAGGTCTGTCCTGCCCTCCTCCGACCTGAAGCTCCTCCTCCAGTCATGACCTCACCTTCCTGAAACACTCCATCACCCTGACTCCTGGTAGGATCGTGGCAAATGTGAGAGTTTTCCCATCTAGCCTTGTCTACTCAGATCCTCTCAAGGATGAGATTCGGTGGGGTCCATCTTTGGGGGGAGAGGGGCCTTCAGGCCTCACTAGGGGTCCTTACCTTGATGCCGGCCAGAACCTGAGACTCTGCCCTCTTCTGAGCTGCTGTGGCTCCCCCTCAAACTTTCGCCTCCTGAGACCGCCTTTGTGAGACCTTCCTCCAGACCAAAGTAAGGAAATGCCACGTAGGGCCAACATTGCCATGCTCTCCTGATGTTGGCAGAAGGGGAACGTGGGACTCGGGCCCTCTAGCTATTGGGGTATTTCCAGTGCAGGCTGAGGCCCCTTCTCACAGCCCTCTGCTTGATGCCTGGCCGGATCCGACTGTATCCTCTATTAACTAACCTGAAGTCACACCCCTCAGTAAAAGCCTCAGCTCCCCCAGACTCCCAAAGTGGAAGTCAGAAAACAACACATTGCGTAACCCTCCTGTGTGGCCTGCCAGGGCTGACTGCAGGGGCATTTCTGTGAGGTCCCTCTCCATGGGGTGAGAGGTCCTCCCCCAGTGTCTTCATGTTGACAATTTGCAGGGTGTGATAGCCTCCCTCTGCTGAACTCAGGCCACACTCATGGGAACAAGGTCTTCACCTTCATGAGACACCCACATCCCTCGGGGAGGGGTACTGAGGGAGGTCCACATTCAATAACCATGCCCCTAGTCCTCCCATGTTGACAGCAAGGGCAGCCTGGGTCCTATCTGTTGTGCTTTAGGGAGTGCTCTCAGTCCTGACACTGTGTGAACCCCAATTTGGGCCTTGGCCTCTATCCTCTGCCAGGCTGCTCTGGCTCTTTCAGAGCTAGGTTGTCTCTCCCTTGAGAATCTCCAGTTAAAAGCAAAGAGAGGCCACATCCTGCCACTCCTGCTCAGGGTGTCCTAGGGCTATGGCAGGGGCTGAACACTATCTGTCCTCCAGTGCGTGTGGGGGATAGGAACGGGGGGATATCTTCTGCCCTCCCACAGCCCCTCAATGTATTCAGTGCCTCCTTAGATGAACGCCTCACTTCCAAGAGGCAAGCCCCACAGCTTCCTGGAGGAAGTGAGGAAATACCACATGCGACCTCTACTGCCTGTGTCCTCCCATGGTTGACAGGAAGTGGAGTGGGTTGTTTGCGGAGCCCCTCTGTCTGAAGTGAATGGTCCCATCTCTATTCTCAACGTGTTCATAGGTATTCGTGGTAGGTCCGGCATCTCCTCCCTTCTACTGGCCTGAGCATGGTCCCTCTGCCCACGGTCACTGTGTCCCCGAGATGCCAGAAAAGGAAGTCAGTGGTGGATAAAGAAGGGCCTCCGTGTTCCACAGCCCTGCCCAAGGCTTCCGTGAGAGGCAGGCTACTGTGGGTTCCGCATAATCTGGATGCCCAGGTCCTCTCCTCCCTCAAGGTTCTCATCTTGAAGCCTAGGCCTCCTCCCTCTACTGATCTGAGTCTGCACCACACCCCTCAGAAAAAGCCTCATGTTCAGCCAGACTCCCAAACTTCCTCTGATTACCAGAGGTAAGCTCAAAGGGAAGCCTTGAGCCCTGTGTGTGCGCATGCCCGTGTGTGGTTGTGCCTGCATGGGCGGGTGCCTGCGTATGCACGTTTCTTGCGCATGGGCGTGCCTGCCTGTGCTGGTTCCTGCGTGTGGGCGTGCCTGCGTGTGCACGTTCCTGCGTGTAGGCGTGCCTGCGTGTGCGTTCGCCTGCCTATGCACGTTCCTGCCTGTGAGCGTGCCTGCGTGCTCGTGCCTGCGTGTGCACGTTCCTGTGTGCGGCTGTGCCTGTGTGTGCGTGCGCCTGCCTATGCACATTCCTGCCTGTGAGCGTGCCTGCATGCTCGTGCCTGCGTGTGCGCATGCGTGCTGGGCGGGCAGTAGAGGCTCCGGCGCCCTCTCTGTGGTGAGTTCTCCCCTCAGTACTTTCTCAGAGGTGCTTAGCAGAGGCAGGCACACCTCCTGCTTGCCCAGCTGCCACAGCCTCCTGTTCCTGAGAGTCTGAGCTGGAAGGCGGGACTGGACACACTACATTGAAGGGCCTCGCCAGTGGTTCATGGCATGGGGAGTGTAGTATATGCCCCAGAGCCAACAGCAATTTCATGGCAAAACTCTCTCCCCCCCCCACTCCCCCCCCCCCCCCCCCCCCCCACACACTGAACGGAGGTTTCCTCCATTAGGACCAGCGAGTGTGTCAGACGCCTTCCTCTGCTGGCCTGACACGGGGCCCACAGACGAAACCTCGTGTCCCTCAGACTCTGGAGACAGAACCGAAATGCCACATCAACCACCGATGCTTGGAGTTCCCGGGACTGGGGCACCCCAACACCCTGTTTGGCCCCCACCCTGTGCGGTGGGTGGTCTCCCCCTTCTCCCTCAGGGTGCTCACCCTCACGCCAGGCAGAGCCTCGAGTTAATTTCTCGCTCTTTGGTCCTCACTCTGCAGACCTCGGAGAAAAGCGTCAGGTCCCTCAGGCTCCTGAGGCGAAAATGCCGCAGAAGCCCGTTCGAAGTGCTGCGTGGGGTCACCCAGGGTCCACTGCAGGGGCGGGGCGGGACTGGTGGCCCTGTGTCTGCAATGGGCGGTGCCTTCCTGGCTTTCTCAGAGACCTCGCTCTGATGATTGGCCAGTCCTAGGACTCCCTCCAGTTGCGGATAGAAGCCCCACCCCTCAGCTCCAGCAATGGAGAGCTGGACACAGAACATCCGGGGACCCTGTCTGGTCCTCCCAGGGTTCACAGTAAGGGCAAGGGGTGGGGGAGGAGGCTGGGGACTCCTCTGTCTGAGGGGCAGCTTCCCCCACGCACACCTCCCCTGGAGTCCTCCTTAAGTGCTGACCTGAGTCTGACCGGCTCAGAAGAAGCCTCTTGTCCCTCAGATTCCCAAAAACATAAATCGCGAAGTGCCATATCCAAACACCTGCGCGTGGATTTGCCCGCGGCTGAGGTCACAGGCAGGACCCAGCTTGGCCCCTATCCTAGGTGGCGGTGGCGGTGGCGGGAGATCTAACCCTCTTCCTAGAGGTTCTCGCCCCGATCATTGCCCAGGCCCAGGACTCCTCCACCTGAGGGTCTGAAGCCCCACCCCTCAGACTGGGGGAATGGAATCTTCCAAACAGAACCTCTGGGAACCCTGCCCGACTCTCCCAGTGTAAGGGCAATGGCGGTGGCGGTGGCGGAGACTCCTCTATCTGTGGCGTAGGGGAGGCTGGCAGCTCCACGCACACCTCCCCTGGGGTTCTCCTTAAGGTGCTGACCTGAGTTTGACCCATTCAGAGGAAGCCTCCTGTCCCCCTGGCACCCAAAAACGTAAGCCAGGAAGTGTCTTCTCCAAACAAGCAGCTGTGCGTGGATTTGCCTAGGGCTGAGGCCACAGGCAGGACCGACTTTGGCCCCCACCCTCTGGGGTGGGACGTTTCCCGGTCTTCCGCCGGGTCCTCAGCTGGACGCCTGGCAGAGACCAGGATTTTCTCCCTTCTGACCGAACTCCGTGCCCTTCATAGAAAACCTCAAGTCCCTCAGATTCCCCAGAGGACAGTCCCAAATGCCACAACCAGAAACACTGCCTGGGGTGTCTCAGGACGACTGCAGGGACAAGGCGCTACCAGGACCCCTCTACTCTGTCTGGAGTGGAAATACTCACGTAGCCCTGGCTCAGAGTCTGCACCTTGACTCCAGCCACCGCCCAGGCAGCTTCCCTCTGCCTGCGTTCCTGGGCTCCAGATCCAGCAGCTTCCCACCCTGTGAACATCAGAGTGGAAGTGGTGAGGGAGCATCAGATCGCCCCCTAGGTGCCAGGGCTTCCCCGGGTAGACCTCAGCAGCAGGGCAAGATAGATCCCAAACCCTTCTACCCCACACCGTTTGAGAAAGTAGGCTTACTTTCAAACTGATCCAAGGTATTTCTATTACTCCTGTCAGGGATTGCATGGCCTCCCTTTGGCGGACCTCAGGATGCACCCCTCAGTCCAAGGCCCAATTTTCATGAGACGCCCCCTCTGGAGGGAGGACGTGGGGGGAGAGATGGCTTCTGCCTGTCTCTCCTGCTTGGAACCTCACATGCTGATAGTGTTGCAGGGGGCCTTCTGTGTGTCCCCCTCTTTCCGGGATAGAAGACTCAGAAATCCTGTCTCAGGATCCTGCTCTGGGGGGCTGGCAGGGCCCGAGTCCCACCATTGCCCCTCCTGGCATGGAAAGAGGCAACTCAGAGCAAGGTCTTCAGCTCTCCCTGATTCCCTAGTGTGAAGTCAGCAGGTGCCACATCCCACCACCACACTCGGACCTCCCAGGGCTGAAAATAGTTAGAGGGCTGGATTCTGTGCTACCTCCTGTATGTAGGGTAGGGGTCAATTCGGTCCTCCCTCGGGGTCTGCAACTTGCTGTCTGGAAGACACCGGACCCTGTCTTCTCCTGACCATATCCAGTGACCCTGGCCTGCATCTTTCCAGGGATAATTGCAGCAACATGACAGGAAATGGGCCTATTTTTTCAGGAACTCCTATTTGCCTTCTTGTCCTCACTGAGATACCTGGCAAGGTTTGGCCTCCTCCCTATGCTGACTTGTCTTCCAGGCTCAGACCAAGGCCTCCACCTCCCTGGGTTTCCCCATATGAAAAAACATGGGATACTGCTCAGCCTGAGACCCCTGCCTGCAGTCTCCCAGGAGTCACATCAGCGGTGATGTAGGATTCAGTGGGGTACCCTCTTCTGGAAGGGGTGGACTGCTCAGTCCTTTCTTTGGGAGGCTCCTCCTCTTGGATCCTGGCTTCTCAATTAAAGACTGTGTGGGTCCAGAGAGGGTCAGACCTGCATTGCTACCATGAGTCCACCATCCAGATGTCATTGCTGATAGGTACACATAAGGAACTGGTTGACATTGAAACTGGGACTGAAACATTTTTTTTTGTTATTATATGTTTATTTTCTAGTGTGCAGAGGCAAGATTTTTTAAAGAAAAGAAATGTGAAAAAATAGATACAGAGGCAAAGAAGCATGGAACAGGCTGTCAAACTACAGCAGGAAGGCCAGGGAGGTTGAGGTGGGGGGCTGTGAGAGATCAACCGAAGTACTTGTACACATGCATATAAGCTTAAGCAATGGATACAAGACGCTGGGGTTGGGGGTGTCAAGTGATAGCATGTAATAGTGGGGTAGGGGAGGCTGCGGGGGAGGTCATAAGGGGTAAAAGGAGACACGTACTACTATTTGTAATACTTTAAATAATAAAAAATTAATTAAAAAAAGACTATGTGGGAAATGATCCCCCGGTCCTGCCAGCTCTGACTTTTTGCTCAAGTGCAGCTCTCACAGAGAATGGTTTGGGTTCTAGCTAGATGCTGGATGGGGAGTAGTCGCACCCATGACAGAGAAGAAGCCCAACTCCCCATAGAGTCTCTGTACCAGCCAGACTTAGCCTTGGGAAACATTTTATTATAAAAAATTATTTTGTACATGGAAGAGGCTGAACAGCTTGATTTGGAGATGTCCTGCCTCCTTTGAGCTAATCTGACATTGCATTGTCCAGTACACTGATTTTCTTTTTTATAGCCCTCATTTGTAGTACACTGCACTCTTCTACCAAGTGTCTGTGTAAAATGTGTGTGTGCATATGTGTGTGCGTGCGTGTGCATGTGCCTATGCGTGTTGCTTGAAAAAAGCCTACTTTGAGTACCGGTGATACTATTCATATTTAGGCAATTCCTTAATTTTGCTATAAGAAAGTTTTTTTTAAAGAAAAACAACCCTTTCTCATTAGAGTGGTTTTAGGTGAATATTGGCAGCACTCAGTCATATTGCTTCAATCAGCCCCATCTTTTCCACTGTCCTGACTTTACTGAGGGCTGCTGGCTTTTGTGGTCTTATGGGAAGCTTTGGATTTCTGCAGGGGTGCAGAAACACAAGTTTAAAATCATTGCCCCTCCCTATACTGCCCTCTGCCTTCTATTCAAGTTACAAACCCTCCCCAACTTCTCATAGGTCCAGAATGCTCTCACTCCACAGGCAAATAAATACCAGTTCAACACAATCCTCAGTCTCCCTCCCCCAGGGTTTATCATCCTTTGTTTGATTTTATTATTTTTTCTCTTTCTTTCTTCTGTGGTTTTCCATGCTTAGTTTTGGGAGCCAAAGATTGCAGCTGAAGCCTGATTCTCATCTTGGAAGCTACTGGTAAGGCACTGATTGTGTAAATCAGAATTGATATCTTTACAAATGATGTGGATTCCATCAATAAATATGAAATACCTGGTTATTTGGGACTTCTTTTACCTGTATCTATCAGTAAATGTTGCCTCTATAATGATCTCATACATTTATGTGATGATTTTTTAAAGATAATTTTTGGATTTTGTTGTTGTGAATGGGATATTTTGTAATACTAGTACATGTGCTAATTAGTTTTTGCTTGTTTGTCTTCAGGGCTGTTGTTTTTGCTAGAGTGAATTTACACTATCTTTCTTAGGTGTTTTTTTTATTTGAATATTCCACATGTGCATTCCTTAATATTTTCTACATAGCTGATCATATTATCACTATTTAATATCTTTTTCTTTTCAATATCCATATCTCTTATTTATTTTTATATCCACAGCTCTGGCTTTGTGTTCCAGTCTAGTTTTGAAGAATAGAGATGATAATATGCATCTTTCCCCTGACTTTCACAGCAATTTTTATTTGCTATAGATTTAAGAAATGGTAATTCCCTTCTCATATTATTAGTTTACTACAATGTACCTCATGAATTTGTATTGATTTTCTTTCTACTGTTTTTTATCTCTTCCCTTTCATATAATCTAATGTTTATTCCTCTATTGGGCTGAATTATGTACCTCAACATTTATGTTGAAACAAGTTGCGTGGGTACATGAAATTCCTGCACATTAAAAGGGGATTACTTAGAGGAAATATTTTAATATTTTTAATTGCCCTTTCTCTATAATAGAAGTGTGAGAGATGACAGAATATTAATAAAATATATATGAAAATCTTCTCCTGGCACAGTCTCGGGTGTGCCACATGACCCAGAGTCAACTCCCCACCCACCTGTGGTGCCTCAAAATCTGAGGAATCCTAGACCCATTCCGCCCCACCCTCATTGGGCAAGAACCAGTACAGTACAGCCCCACCCTTGTCAAGCCCCTCGGGTGGGGGTGTAGCTTCAGGTTCCTTGGTTCAGTGTTCTGTAGGGGAGCAGCCTCAGGTCCCCCAGCGGACCCTCAGGTCTCCTGGCCTGTCCCCATGGCAGGGCGTGGTACAACCTGAGATTTCTCGGCCCGTCACTGGGGTGGGGAGTACAACTTGAGGTTCACTGTCAAGCCCTGCTGGGCGGGTGGCACAACCTCTGGGTCTGCCTGCCTGGAGCCAGGGTGGGAGGTGCAGCCTCAGATCCCCTGGCCTCGTGTGGCCTGTAGTCCCCTTTAAGCCCCACTGGGCAGGTTGAGCAGCCTTAGGTCCCCTGCCCTGGTCCAGGGGCATCCAGCATGCAGTTGCAGGTCCCCGCTGATTGATCATTAACTCTTGTTATTGGAACTCAGCCTCCTCTATGGGTATAGCTATCTTGTGTTACAGAAACCCCATCTCCGCTGTGGGCACCCCCATCTTTGTTACAGTATGATGGTCAATTTGCATATTATCTCTTTATTTGATAGGATTCTTACCCCCTGCCAGTTGGAATGTGACTTAATTTGATAAAGGCAGGACTGAGGCCTATTTCTTCATGCTCTTAAATTCTCTTCAGGTCCTCACCTTGACATGGCTTTTATAAACTCCTTACTTTGCTAAACTATGTCTGATACTCCACTATGAGGTCCTCCACCTTCCTGCAACGCTCAAACTGGACACAAGGGCAGTACTAACCCTGATACCCCTGCCTGAAGTTTTCTAGGAGTGACATCAGAAATTATGCAGGATTCTGTGTGGTACTTTCTTCTGGGATGAGTGGATCCTTTAGTATTCCTTTTGTGTCTCCTTGTCTTGTATCCTGGTTTCTAAATTAAATACTACATGGGAAATCAATCTTTACTTCAGTTCTGCCTCTTTGCTCACCTGTAACTCTTATAGAGAATGGTTTTGGGCTCCAGATTAGATTCTGGATGGGTAGGGAGTATTAGCACCCATGACAGAGAAGAATTCCAACTTCCCATAGGGTCTCTTCCTAAGCCAGACTTAGGCATTGGCAATGTTTTAGTGCAAAAAATTTTGATTTCTATGCATAAGTGCCTAAACTGTTTGGTTTTAGGACATACTGCCTCCTTTTTAAAAAAAATATATTTTATTGATTTTTCACAGAGAGGAAGGGAGAGGGATAGAAAGTCAGAAACATTGATGGGAGAGAAACATCGATCAGCTGCCTCTTGCACACCTCCAACTGGGGATGTGCCCACAGCCAAGGTACATGCCCTTGACCAGATTCGAACCTGTGACCTTTCGGTCCACAGGCCTACGCTCTATCCACTGAGCCAAACCGGTTCGGCACATACTGCCTTTTTTGATGTAATCTAATATCCTATCTAATAAAAGAGTAATATGCTAATGTGACCATACCTCCGCTACACTACCAGCCAATAAGGAGCAGGGGCGGGGCCAGCTGATGGCAGGCGGGGCCCGGGGAATGGGAGTTGGGGCTGGTGGTGGGGCCTGTGGCGGGGCCACAGTGCTGTGGAAGCAAGCATGATATAAGCTCTGCCCGCATGGTATTTAAGGACTGGCGAGATCTCTCCTTTCATTTACTGTGACTGAGTCGTGTCCTTTTGTGGTGACCTCGGGACGGTTAGAGGAATTTGATGCCATGAAATCCCCTCACAAGACTCACATGTTGGTTGCTCTGATAGTTAGGCTGTGACTGAGTTGTGGGGTTTACCTGTTGGGTGGGACATGCAAATGAGTGCCCGGGGCACCTTGGGTAATGAGTGCAAGGCTCGAGGTGGGGCTGTGAGTTGTCAGGCATAGGCAGTGGGTTGTGAGCTCTGAAACCAAGCAGCAGTTTGGGTCCATGTCCCCAGCCCAGCACCCATGACAGGGAGCTGGCTCCTGGCCTTTGGAGCATGTGGATACACTGGTGGCCACCACTGTGTAAGGCCAGGGGTTCCTGCATGCCCCTCAGCCCAGCGCACATGATGAGGCTGGCTGCTGGCATCCAGGGGCCTTGGGAGACAGGGATGTTCGCACCCTGCCCCCAACTGTTTGTGTGTGCTCTGGCCCCAAGTGGCGGTTCGGGCCCATGACTCCAGCCCAGCACCCACAATGCGGCGGGGGGTGGGGTGGGGGAGGGGTTGGCTCCCAGTCTCTGGGGTGTCCAGAGACCCTGGTGGAGGAAGTTCACAGTCCTCTTGGTTCGTGCAGTAACTGAACCAGAAATGAAGAGTGCGGGGAGCACCAGGAGTGCTGGGAAATGTACTTCTGGTGGCAGACACACTGTGGAATCTCCTAGACACTAGATCAAAGTGAGTCTGGAAGAAGTTACTGTTGTGGGTGGGGGATGGAGGGAAGGCAAAGGCTGGGGTCTCAGACAATTCGCTCATGTGATTGCAAAGACACACAGAAACTCCCAGATTGGAGAGGGCTCCCCTGAGGGTTCCCAGATTAGAGAAGGTGCAGGTCAGGCTGAGGGTCCCATGGTGGTCGCTGCCGTGTATGGTGAAGTTGCTAAAACCATTAAAAAGGCCAAACTTATTATTATTGATGAATGCACCATGGCATCCAATCATGCTATAAATGCCATAGACATATTACTAAGAGAAATTATGAATTTGAATGTTGTATTTGGTGGAAAAGTTCTCCTTCTCAGAGGGGATTTTTGACAATGTGTCAGTATCGTGCCACATGCTATGTGATCGGCCATAATACAAACAAGTTTAAAGTACTGTGATGTTTGGAGAAGTTTCAGAAAGTTGTCTCTTAAAACAAATATGAGATCAGAGGATTGTGCTTATAGAGAATGGTTAATAAAACTTGGAGATGGCAAACTTGATAGTTCATTTAGGAGTGGATATTATTGAAATTCTCCATGAAATGATTTGTAATGGATCTGTTATTGAAGCCACCTTTGGAAATAGTATATTCTCTATATATAATATTAAAAATATATCTAACTGTGCTATTTTTTGTCCAAAAAAAGCATGTTCAAAAATTAAATGAAGAAATTTTGGATATACTTGATGGAGATTTTGACACCTATTTGAGTGATGATTCCATTGACTCAACAGATGATGCTGAAAAGGAAAATTTTCCCAATGAATTTCTTAATAGTATTACTCTTTCAGGAATGCCATGTCATAAAAATTGAAAGTGGGTGCAATCATCATTCTATTGAGAAATCTTAATAGCAAATTGGGTCTTTGTAATGGTACCAGATTTATTCTCAAAAGATTACTACCTAACATTATCGAAGCTGAAGTATTAACAGGATCTGCAGAGGGAGATGTTGTTCTGATTCCAAGAATTGATTTGTCCCCATCTGACACTGGCCTCCCATTTAAATTAATTCGTCGACAGTTTCCTGTGATGCCAGCATTTGCAATGACTATTAATAAATCATAAGAACAAACTCTAAACAGAATAGGAATATTCCTACCTGAACCAGTTTTCACACATGGTCTGTTATTATGTTGCTTTCTTTCGAGTTCGAAGAGCATGAGATGTTAAAGTTGTAAATACTTTATCCCAAGGGAAATTAGTCAAGCACTCTGAAAGTGTTTTCACTCTTAATATGATATACAGGAAGATATTAGAATAAGTTTAATCACTTTATCAGTCATTATTTACATCAATGTTGTTTTTATATCATGAGTTTGTTATTGTTGTTATATCATTTTTTAGGAGCTGATTTCTTTTTTTATTTGTTTATTTGTTTATTTTTTAAAAATATTTTTTTATTTTTATTTTTTGCAGTATAACTTAGATTTAATAGTAGTACATATGTTTTCCTTTTTCCCCTCATTTTCCTCCCCCCAGCCTCCCCCTACCCCCCAGCACAAGTCCCCACCTGCCCCACCCTCCACTCCAGTGTCTTGCATCCATGGGTTATGCTCATATGCATGCATACAAGTCCTTCAGTTGATCTCCCACAGCACCTGCCCCCCACGCTCCCCGGCCTTCCCCCTGTAGATTGACAGCCTGTTCAATGCCTCCTTGCCTCTATATCAATTGCTCTCCTCTGTTTATTTTTTTCAAAAATATCTTGCCTCAGCATACTAGAAATAAATGTATAAGAAAATGTTTGAGTCTCAGTTTCAATGTCAAATAGTTCTTTATGTGTACATGTCAGCAATGGTATCCAGATGGTGGACATATAGTGGCAATGCAAGTTTCATTCTCTCTGGCTTGTACCTGGGCCACCTGCAGCATTGCACAGCTGCCTACTGTTAGCATGGCAAGGTGTCATCAGTGTCCCCCATCTCTGGACTGTCCTCATGGCTGGAACAGACCCATCAGTTCCTCACTGTCACAGGAGCCACATGGTCTTGGAGTTTTTCTCTGAAAACACACAAACACATTCTCGACCAAAGTTAACAAAGGGATCCTCTCTGCAAATTAGACTTGGGTCTAATTTTATTTTTGCCCAAATGATTTTCCTTTGGCTTATTTTGATACCATGTGTGTTTTTCATGGGTGTCCTGCTGTTGCCTTTACAAATGGAAGTTATTTTTCTGGAGTAAGAATTTTGTAGATGCATTTTACTTATAGGATATTTTTCCTTACATGATATTACCCCACTATCCCACCCCCCTTTTTTGATTAATGGGGGCTTTTGGAAATTTTAGATTGCTCTCTTGGTAATTTTAAATTATAATTTTGCACACAAATATGACTGCTTTAGGTTCTTGGGATGTTAGGCAATTTTATAGTGAGATGAACTACTAATAGATATTTTAGTAAATGTTTAGGAACAGCTTTTTGTCCAGTACACTTAAATTTTCTTGAGTATTCACTTATTTCACTTGGCCAATTTAAGTTAATTTGAATACTCAATTACAATTTTACTGTCAATTTTAATACTCAAGCAAAAATCTTAGTTTACCTTGTAAAAATAAGTGGAAAGGATTATTTTCATACTTGAGTAGACCCTGAGGATTCTTGGTACTAGACTGAATTTAGATATAGAGCAGCTATTGCTGGCCAAGTCTTTGTATGCAACCTGGGTCCCGATCTGAGCTGTTTGTGGGAGGTGAAGCAGCTGTGGGGGCAGGAGACCACCCTCAGAAGGGGTGAGAGTTCAGGCCCCTTCAAGCTTAGTGGGTGAGGGTCTGTGCCCCAACCCTGTTGACCTTATAGTTCTCTCCTGTTGGTTCCTCTGTGACTGTGCCTGTCTTAGGTTGTTCCTTCCCTGAGGAATCTTACCCATCTCTGGCTAACCAGTCATCCTCCAGGGCCAAAAGGGTGATGTGAGGTTCAGTTCTGTCTACTTTGTAGTAAATGCCACCTTGGCCTCCACGCCCAGCACCTGCCTTGGGGGTCCCGTTGCCTGCTGGCAGGGTCCAGTACTGATCACATATCTCGGGGGAACCAGGTTTCTTCTCCAGAGAGGGCCTAGTTCACACCATTGGGCGAGAGACAGATCCATGGTGCCAGCCACAACTTGAACTGAAAGCTCAGGCATTATCTGTGTGTATTTGGATAGTAAGAAGAGGGTCCCTCTTGGCAAAAAGGGCAAGAGGGGCCAATGTAGAATGTTAGAGTGCCTTCCCAGTGCCTTAATTCCATCTGAAAGGGAATAATTCCTTTCCTATCCTTTTTTAAATTGCTGCCCAACATTCAAAGAATTAGTTTGTAAGTTTATTTGGGATAATTGTATAATATGCTATTGTCAAATATCAAAAATTATAATGACATTGTAGAATAATATCATGTTAGGGTATTATGGTGTCACAGGAGGTTAAGGAGGGCCTAGCCTAATGACTGGTGTCCATAGGAGATGACAAGCTCTAGGCCATGTCAGTTCAATCTCAAACTAGCTGCCAATTTTTCATAACTTTATATAAACTTTGTCAGGGATGTAAAAACACAAATCACTTACCTTAGTTCAAGAGTTCAAATATATTGATTTTCTCCCTTACTCCCACCACCTCCCATTTACCCTGACGTTTGACATTCTGATGGACTTTCTCAGTTTCTGGATCCGTTCTTGTTCATCAGTCTATGTCCTACATCATATTCCACAAATGAGTGAGTTCATGTGATATTTATCTTTCTCTGCCTGGCTAATTTCACTTAGCATAATGCTCTGCAGCTCCATCCATGTTGTTGCAAATGGTAGGAGCTCCTTCTTTTTTACTGCAGCGGAGTATTCCATTGTGTAAATGTACCATAGTTTTTTAATACACTCATCTGCTGATAGGCACATAGGCTGTTTGCAAATCTTAGCTATGGGAAATTGTGCTGCTGTGAACATAGGGGTGCATATATCCTTTCTAATTCACATTTCTAGTTTCTTGGGATATATTCCTAGAAGTGGGATCACTGAGTCAAATGAGAGGTCCATTTTTAGTTTTTTGAGGAAACTCCATACTGTTCTCCACAGTGGCTGCACAAGTCTACAATCCCACCAGCGGTGCATAATGGTTCCTTTTTCTCCGCACCCTTGCCAACACTTGTCGTTTATTGATTTGTTGATGTAAGCCATTCTGACAGGTGTGAGATGGTACCACATTGTCGTTTTGATTTGCATCTCTCGGATAATTAGTTACTTTGAGCAGGTTTTCATATGTTTCTGGGCCTTCCTTTTGTCTTCTTTCTAAAAGATTGTATTTAGGTCTGTTGCCCATTTTTTTATTGGATCATTTGTCCTCCTTTTATTGAGTTGTGTGAGTTGCCTGAAGATGCTTGAGATTAAACCTTTATTACTGATAACATTGGCAAATATGTTCTCTCATAGAGTGGGTTTTCTTGTTGTTTTGTTGATGGTTTCTTTAGCTGTGCAAAGCTTTTTATTTTGATGTAGTCCCATTTGTTTATTTTGTCTTTAGCTTCCATTACCCTAGGAGCGGTATCACCTGAAGAAGTTCTTTTGGAATATGTCTGAGATTTTTCTTCCTGTGGATTCCTCTAATATTTTTATTGTTTCTCAACTTATGTTTAAGTCCTGTATCAATTTTGAGTTTATTTTTGTGTATGGTGTAAGTTCGTGGTCTAGTTTTATTTTTCTTTCACATATCTGCCCAATTTTCCGAGCACCATTTATTGAAGAGGCTATCTTGTCTCCAATGTATGTTCATGCCTCTTTGGTCAAATGTTAATTGAGCATAGTGGTTTGGGTTGATATCTGGATTCAATATTCTATTCCATTGGTCTATATGTCTGTTCTTGTGCCAGTACCAGGCTGTTTTAAGAACAGTGGCTTTGTAATACAGCTTGAAATCTGGTATTGAAATCCCACCAACTTTGTGCTTCTTTCTCAGGATTGCCGTGGCTATTCGGGGTCTTTTTTTATTCCAGATGAATTTTTGGAGAGTTCTTTCTGTGTCTGTGAAATATGCCTTTGGTAGTTTAATGGAGAGTGTGTTGAATTTATAGATTGCTTTGGGTAGTATAGACATTTTAATGATGTTGATTCTCCCAATCCATGAACATGTTATGTTCTTCCACCTGTTTACATCTTCCTCTATCTCTTTTTATAGTGTCCTGTAGTTTTCCGTAAATAGGTCTTTTACCTCTTTAATTATGTTTATTCCTAAGTACTTTATTTTATTTTATTTTATTTTTCTTTATTGTTCAGTTTATTAATTACATTGTTTCCCCTTTTTTTATCTCCCTATATTTCCCCTCCACCGTGTACCTATCCCACCCTCCACCCTCACCTCCCCCTCCCCAATGTCTTCTCCCATTGTTGCAAGATTTTTGTCCCACCTCTTGCTGTACTTCCCACAACACTTTCTCCCCAAGAATTGTCAGTCCATTCCCTCTCTATGTCCATGTTTCTGTTTTAGTCACCAGTTTATCTTGTTCATCAGCCTATCAATTCACTTGAGTTTTATGTTCATTTGTTGATAGATGTGTATTTGTTGTTCATAATTTATATTTTTACTGTTTTCTTCTTCCTCTTCTTAAAGAATATCTTTCAGCATTTCATATAATACTGGTTTGGTGTGATGAACTCCTTTAGCTTTTTCTTATCTGCGAAGCACTTGATCTGATCCTCAATTCTGAATGATAGCTTTGCTGGATAGAGTAATCTTAGTTATAGATTCTTGCTCTTCATTATTTTGAATATTTCTTGCCACTCGCGTCTGGCCTGCATCGTTTCTGTTGAGAAATCCATTGACAATTGTATGGGTGCTCCCCTGTAGGTAACCAACTGTTTTTCTCTTGCTGCTTTTAATATTCTCTCTTTACCTTTTGCTCTTGGCATTTTAATTATGATATGTCTTGGTGTGGTCCTATTTAGATTCCTATATTTTGGGGTTCTGTGTACTTCTTGGGCTTTTAAGTCAGTTTCTTTCGCCAGGTGGGGGAAGTTTTCAGTCACTGTTTCTTCAAGTAGGTTTTCAATAACTTGCTCTCTCTCTTTTTCTGGCACCCCAATAATTCGGATGTTGGCATGCTTGAGGTTGTCCCAGAGGCCCCTTACGCTATCTTCAATTATCTGAATTGTTTTTGTTTCTTGCTTTTCCAGCTGAGTGGATTTTGCTTCTTTGTATTTCAAATTTTTGACTTGGTTCTTGTGGCCCTCTGGACTGCTTTTTGTGTATTATTTTTTATTTCAGTCTGTGTATGCTTGATTTCTAGTTGGTCCTTTTTTTTTATCTGTGAGCGTCTGGTTTGTATCCTCAGAGGCCTTGTTCATTTCCTTGAGGGTCTCATTCATTTGCTTGAGGTTCTCATTCATTTCCTTGTAATTCTCATTCATTTGCTGGTTGGTCTAGTTTATTTCCTGGTAATTCTCATTAAGTTGATCGGCCTTTTGTAGGAGCCTCTTGAAAAGCCTTATAACCGTGGTTTTGAACTCTATGTCTTGTCATCTTTTCTCCTCCATTTCTTTCACACCTGATTTCTTTCCATGTCTCTGCATGGTGGCTGCTTTATGTGGTGGATATCTTCAAAGGGACAGTTGCTCAGCCTCCCCAGTTACCTGAGGTGGGTGCTCTTACTGCAATCCTTTATGGGTTGTATTCAGTATTTTTTAATTTAAACCCAGCTTTTTGTTTTTAGCCCTAGGAGGGTTTGACCTCCAGGCCAATTGGCTGTGAAGGGCGGAGTCTCTGAGCTGCGCAGGTAGAATCAAGGTCAGCTGTGTCCTATGTGTCGCTCGCGCACAGTCTCTGTTGGATGGGGATGGCTGCAGACACCTCAAAGAGAAAGCCGCTAGTCTCTTCCCCTTGTCAGACCACTCCGCCTTTCCCCAAATGTGCCTGCACACCAAAAGTCTAGCCCCGGATTGTAAAAATAAATGTTTTCCAGAACCAGGAGACAAGTTTCCAGGGGGCAAGTCGCGGGTTTGCGCGACCCTTTCGCAGAAACTCGCAGTTCAGGAGCCTCTGCCATGCCCCGCTTCCAGGGTGCGTCCCCCGGACCTAGGCCGGACCTCGCCTGACGCTGGGGGCTGGGGGATCTGGGCAGTGGGACGGACCTCGGCCGGACTTCGCCTGGTGCTGGGGGATCCGGACAGTGGGACGGATCTCGCCTGGTGCTGGGAAATCCGGGCAGTGGGACGGACGTTGGTGCTCCAGCCCCAGCCCGTGCACGCGCAACCAGGATGGCTCCTAACCTGTTTCCGTCCAAAAGACTGTGCTCCCGCCACTTCTGAGTCTCAGTGTCCCACCTCCACTCCAGTTAGTGGAGTTTTCATTCAGCCAGCTTTCTGGCTATTCTGGGTGCTGTCTGTTCTGCTGTTATGTTGTAGTTCCTAAATCGTTGCACGAGGCAGAACAATAGGTGTTCACCTATGCCGCCATCTTTTTTTCTCCTATTCCTAGGTATTTTAATTTTTTGGTGTGATGGTAAATGGAATTGCTTTTTTAGTCTCTATTTCTGTAAATTCACTGTTAGTGTATAGGAATGCCATAGGTTTCTTGGTGTTAATTTTGTAGCCTGCTATGTTGCTGAACTCATTAAGTCTGTTAGTTTTTTTTATGGAGTCTTTCTGTTTTTTAATGTACAATATCATGTCATCTGCAAATAAGAATAGCTTTACTTCTTCTTTACCAATTTGGATGCCTTTTATTTCTTATTCTTGTCTAATTGCAATGGCTAATACTTCCAGTACTATGTCAAACAGGAGTGGTGAGAGTGGGCATCCCTGTCTTGTTCCTGTTCTTAGGGGAAATTGTTCCTGTTCTTAACAATCCCTGTCCTGTAGTTTTTGTCCATTGAGTATATTTGCTGTGGGTTTATCATATATGGCTTTTGTTATGTTGAGGTATGATCCTTCTATTTCTACCTTGTTGAGAGTTTTTATCAAGAAAGGGTGTTGGATTTTGTCAAATGCTTTTTGTGCATCAGTTGATATGACTATGTGATTTTTATCTCTCAATTTGTTTATGTGATATATCATATTTATTGATTTGCGGATAATGTACCATCCTTGCATTGCTGGGATAAATTCTACTTGTTCATGGTGTATGATCTTTCTGATGTACTTCTGGATCCGATTTGCTAGAATTTAATTGAGGATTTTGGCATCTATATTCATGAGGGATATTGGTCTGTAATTCTCTTTAATTGTGTCTTCTTTATCTGGTTTTGGTATTACGTTGATGCTAGCTAGCGTCATAGGAGTTTGGAAGTGTTCCATCCTCTTGAATTTTCTGGAATAGTCTGAGGAGTATAGATTTTAATTCTTCATTGAATGTTTGGTAAAACTCCCCTGTGAAGCCCGCTGGCCCTGAGCATTTATTTGCTGGAAGCTTTTTTGATGACTGCTTCAATTTCTTCTATAGTTATTGGTCTATTGGGCTGGTCAGATTCTTCCTGATTGAGTTTTGGGAAGTTATATTTTTCTAGGAATATATCCATTTCCTCCAGGTTGTCCAGTTTGTTGGGGAAGAGTTGTTCATAGTATTTTTTTTAACAATCCTTTGTATTTTTATGGGGTCCGTTGTTATTTCCCTCTTTCATTTCTATTTTTATTTATTAGGGTCCTCTCTCTTTGCTTCTTGGTGAGACTGGCTAGAGGTTCATGAATCTTGTTTATCCTTTCCATGAACCAGCTTCTGGTTTTGTTGATATTCCATATTGTTTCTTTGGTCTCCATGTCATTTATCTCTGCTCTGGTCTTTACTATTTCCTTCCTTCTGTTTACACTGGGCTTTTCTTTTTGCTCTCTTTCCAACTCGTTGAGTTGTTGGGTTAGATAATTTATTGCCACCGTTTCTTGTTTTTTGCAGTAGGATTGTAGTGCTATGAACTTCCCTTTCAAAACAGCTTTCCTTGTGTCCCGTAGATTTTGGATTGTTGTGCTATCGTCATTTTATTGCCATGATATTTTCTATTTCTTTCTTGATCTTTCTGGTAATCCAGTCATTGTTTAATAGCATGCTGTTTAGTCTTACTGTGTTTGATTTCTTTGCATTGTTTTTATTGTAGTTAATTTCCAGCTTTATGCCACTATGATGTGAGAATATGCTTTATACGATTTCTATCTTCTTGAATTTTGATAGATTTTGCCTATGACCCAACATAGGGTCTATCTTTGAGAATGACCCATGGGCACTTGAAAAGAATGTATATTCTCTGGCTTTTGGGTGAAATGATCTTAAGATGTAAATTAATTCCATCTGCTCTAGTGAGTCATTGAGATTTGATGCTTCTTTACTGATTTTTTTTGTTTAGAGGATTTGTACAATGGTGATAGTGGGGTATTAAAGTGTCCTACTATGATTGTATTTCTGTCTATCTCTCCCTTCATATCATCCAGGAGTTTTTTATGTCTTTGGGTGCTCCTGTATTGGGTGCTTATATGTTTACCAGAGTTATATCTTCATCTTGAATTGCTCACTTTAGTATTATGAAGTGGCCTTCTTTATCTCTTGTTATGTCCTTCACCTTGATATCTAATATGTTGGATATAAGTATTGCTACCCAAGTTTTTTTTCATTTTCATTGGCCTGAATAACCTTTTTCCATCCTTTCACCCTCAGTCTGTGTGTGTCTTTTTCCCCCCAGAGATGTGTTTCTTGCAGAAAGCAGATACATGGGTCGTTTTTTTCTTATCCAGTCCATTACCCTATGTCTTTTGATTGGAGCATTTAATCCATTTACATTTACAGTTGTTATGGATAGGGTCCTCTCTCTTTGTTTGTTGCCGTTTTTGTTCTTTACCCCTCTCTTCCTTCTTCACTTCCTGTTTCTTTTTACAGCAGACACTCTAGCATTTCTCACATTGCTGGTTTGGTGGTGATGAATTCCCTTAGACCTTTTTTGTCTGTGAAGCTCCTGATTTGACCTTCAATTTTGATTGATAGCCTTGCTGGGTACAGTATTCTAGGATTCAGACCCTTCCTTTGCATGACTTTGTATATTTCATTCCATTGCCTTCTGGCCTGATACATTTCTGTTGAAAAATCACTTGCTAGTCTGATGGGGGTTCCTTTGTAGGTGACTTTCTGTCTCTCTCTGTCGACTTTTAAGTTTCTTACTTTGTCATTGGTTTTCGTCAATTTGGTTATAATGTGCCTTGGCGTAGGTCTTTTGCGGTTCATTTTGCTTGGGACTCTGTGAGCTTCTTGGATTTGTAGGGGTTTTTTCTTTCCTATATCAGGGAAGTTTTCTGTCATTATTTCTTCCAAGTGTTTTTCTATTCCTTGCTCAGTTTTCTGTCCTTCTGGAAGCCTTATTATACGGATGTTGTTTTGTTTTATGTTGTCCCAAAGTTCCCTTAGGCTCTCCTCCTGCTTTTTAATTTTTTTATAGAAGCTTCTCTACTTGAGTATTTTTTCATACCTTGTCTTCTAGCTCACTGATGCTGTCCTCTGCTTCCTCTAGTCTACTCTTGGTACTTTCTATTGAGTTCTTTACTTTAGTGATATCACTTTTCATTTCTTCTTGGCTTTTCTTCACTTCCTCTTGGTTCTTAGTCATATTGTCAAATTTGTCCTCCATTCTTTTCAGCCACCTTATGACCATTTCTCTGAATTCTTTCTCTGACAAGTTGCTAACTTCCATTTTGTTTACCTCCTTTTCTGATGAAGCTTGTTTTTCTTTCATTTGCCTGCTGTTTCTTCGTCTCCCCATGGTCTCTCTTCTCTGTGTGTCTCGTAATGTAGTTCTGTCTCCTGCGTTGAATTAAAGGCACAAAATACAACACAGCCAGGTACAACACACCAGTCACTTAACAGGAATGTAGTCACAATATTGGTAACTCCAAATAAAGGTGATAACCAGAGAAAGGCAAATTCGGAGACAGGTCAGAAAGAAGAAAGAGAAAACACACACACACACACACACACACACACACACACACACACACACAGACACTCACACACAAAAACGAAAGAAAGACAGGAATGCAACGTGATATTGGGAATAGGGGAAGAAGTAAAAAAAAAAGCAAGAGAGAAGGAAAGAAAGAAAGGAAAAGGGAATAAACTATAAATGTGGGGTGAAAACTCCCGTGGAACAGCCACTAATCCAAACAAAAACCAGCAAGAAGTACCTGGAGATTGATACAAACTACATACAACTACTAATATCAAGGGAGGTGAGGGAACACAGAAGCTAAAATCTATCAAAAAACAATGCAAAGGAGAACAACAAAACAAAAAACAACATCAAAAAACCCCCACAAAACAAACAAAGAGAAAAGAATAAGCAAACCAATCTCACAAACCTGCATAAAAAATCGATATAATCAACAGTCAAGTAAACAACAACAACAGGATAGAGTGAAAAACAATTTAGGATAGTGAAGTCAGATAAGTGAGAGGTATGTATTGACTTTGAGTAGGTGGTTGGAGATTAGATATATAAGTGGAGTGAAATTTCAACAGGCGGTGAAAAGAAAGAATAAGGTAAATCTAAAGTGGGAAAATATAAGGTAAATAGGGTACTAAACAGGGAAAGGTTAGCACGAGAATGGTGGCATAAAGATGAAGTTGAGGTAGAGTAAAAAGATACTAAAGGATAGATGAGAATAGACTGTAGAACACTAATGCCAAAGTAGTTCAAAGAGATAAAATAAAATTGGTTCCTCAATTTGTGTTACACAAGAGTCAATTTATGACTCAGCCCCTGGGTGGCAGTGTTTCTCGATTGACCTCTGGGTCTATTGGTCCTCTCTAGCCGGAACTAAAATCCCACTATCTCCGTGGTATTCAATACTGATTTGTGGGGATGGGCTGCCCCAGAGCTGCCTCTCTAATGGAGACTGCTGACTTTTATCTCCAGGCTCCAAAAATAGTTCTCCCCTGTGGTCACCCAGGTTATCCCCCACTTGGGGATCCCATGATCCTCGCTTATCAGTTAGAACCTCGGATTAGGAGAGGAAAAAGTACAAGTGTGCGAAATCAGGTTCTGCAAGTATGTCTGCACAAATCCCCTTTCCTCCTTGGGTTTAGCAGCCCTGACCCTCCCAAAATTTTTGGGCTTCCTTCCTCTGTCAGGTCCAAATGGATTGCTTTCTAGGAATTCCCTCTGCCACCAGCCCCGAGGGCCCTCTTCCATGTTTACCAGCTCCAACAGCCATGGACTTTATATCAGGCACAGATCTCCTGGCTCCGCCAGCTCCCTTGGTCTCGTGCCCAAAGTAACCCCAGGGGAAATCTGACCATTCCGTGCCAGAGTGCAGAGCTCCTTCAAATCTCTGCGTCTGTACCCACTGGGCACTGGTGTTCTGGGGGTCTCAGCCTTCCAGTGGGTACTGCAGCTGTATATTTTCAGGTGCTTCCCCTTCAAGATGGCATGGTCTGCCTCCGAGCTGGTGGTTCTACGAGAGAACCCAGCAGCACCGGGGCCGCTTGGTCAGGGGAGGCCAGTCCAGTAGTCCCTTATCTTCTCCCAGAGCACAGCTGTCCCCCAACTCGCCAACAAACACTCCCCATGCGACCCTCAGCTGTTCCCTCCGTCTGCCCCAGGACAGCATTCAGATCACATCCCTCTGTTCCACCGCCATTTTTTCTCCCCTGTTGTTATATCATTTTGTTATTATTTGTTTATTAAGAAATTATGTATTATTTTCATATACATTATGCTCATTGCCTTTTATCTGTCACACTTTTATTATAGAGAAAGGGCAAATAGCACTATTAAAATATTTCCTGTAATACCCTTTTAATGTGCAAGAATTTCATGCACCAGGCCACTAGGTATGTTATACAATGCAGTGGTTTTTTAAGCCCCATTCATAGATATAATTATTTTGTATATTGTACATGTCTACCAAGTATATATGGAAAATGTATGTGTATATATTATTTTATACATGTCTATTATCTATCTATCTACCTTGTTATCTAATTAATGAAAGACTACCTTTAGTTGGTATAGGTAATTCACTGTGATAATTACTATTCAAATTTTAATCTATATTTTTCTGTTAATATATTTTTTACAGATTAGTTCTTCACCAACTTGTGTGGTTAAGTGATTATTAACAGACCAAAGACATACTGCTTCAACTTCATCTTTCATATTGTCCTGACATTATTCCAAGGCTGGTAGCACCTGTGGTCTGAGGCGAAGCCTCAGGAAGCAAGAGCCAATCTTTATACTTTTAGTTTTTGAATGTCTAACTATTTAAGATCTAATTCTCTTGTTTTAGCCTTTATTCTGTAGTTGTTAGACATTTTACTTTTACATATGTGACAAACCACTCTATACATTTTTATTCATTTTCCTTTAAACTCTCAATTATCTATTAAGTATATTTATACAATAAGGAAAACATTTTACATTTACTAAGGTAATTGCAATTGTGTTATATCATGTAATTGCAATTTCTATATGAATTCCCTCTTTTTTTCCTTTTGTAGATCCACATTTCTATCTGGTACCATGTTTTTTCCTGCTTGGAGGACTTCTTTTAACATTAGTCATAGTGCATATTTGTTAGCGATGAATTATTTCAGGTTTTGTAATTCTAAAAATGTCTTTAGTTTACCTTTGTTTTTGAAATATATTTTAACTGGGTATAGAAATCTAGGCAGACAGCCCTGCCTGGTTTGGCTCAGTGGATAGAGTGTCAGCCTACAGACTGAAGGGTCCCAGGTTTGATTCCAGTCAAGGGCATGTACCTTAATTGTGGGCATATCCCCAGTGGGAGGTGTTGAGGAAGCAGCTGGTTGATGTGTCTCTCTCATTGATGTTTCCAGCTCTCTGTCCCTCTCCCTTTTCTCTCTGTAAAAAAAATCAACAAACAAAAGAAATTTAGGTAGACATTTTTTTTCTTGTAGTGCTTTAAATATATTGTTCCACTTGTTCTGGCTTTTTGTTGCTGTTGTTTTCTTATAAAATCTACAAAACATAAAATTGACCATTTTAAAAATTTGAAAGTTTACAACGCAGTGGCATTTAATGGGAAATCTTCATCAGCATTCAGTTTCACAACATCTTTATGATCCCAAACAGAAACCCCAAAGCCATTTAGCAATCATTTCCCATTCCATCTTTCCCCCAGCTCTTGGCAAACAATAATATGCTCTCTCCATGGATTTTCTTATTCTGGATACTTCATATAAATGGAATAATATAATATTTGATATTTTGTGTTTGGATTATCTTTATTTTCACAAAATATTATCTTTATCTTTGTTTATTTGTAGGTAAAAAGTATTTACCTCTTCTACTCTGGCTACTTTTATGATTTTTTTCTTTAGCACTAGTTTTAAGCAATTTGATTATTATATACCATGACATAGTTTTCTTCTTTTTTAAGCTTTATTGAGTTATAATTTACAAGTAAAATTGTAAAATGTTTACTGTGTTTAGCATGATGAATTGATATATGTATGTATTATGAAAGGATTCCCCTTCCCCCCATATTTTTCCTGTTTTGGAGATTCCTTTAGCTTCGTAGATCTATGAGATTATGGATTTTATCAAATTTGATAATTTTTAATTTACTTCAAGTATATTTTTCTATTCCCCTTCTGGGATCTTGCCTCAGAGCTTAATCATGCTTTATTCATTAGTTTATTTGTTTCTGTTGGATTCATTATAAAAAATTTCACCATTTTGTCTGCCTTAATCTAAACCAGTATATTATTTCAAATCAGCCATTTTAGTTTTCAGCTCTCAGTGTTCATTTGAGATATTTTTTATATCTTCCATATTTATATTTAACATGTTTAAACTTTCTTATTTATTTAAAATATGGAATTAGCTATAGTAAATTTTTAATTTCCTTTACCTACTAACTCTATCAATTGTGTCATTTCTAGGCTAGTTTGGATCAATTGTCTTTTCTCCTCATTATGAATTTTACTCCTCTGCTTCTTTGCATGCCCTGAATTTCATTAGAACAATAGACAATGTGACTTTTACCTTATTGAGTGCTGGGTATTTTTATAGTTCTATAAATATAATTGAGCTTTGTTCTGGGATACAGTTATGTTACTTGGAAATAGCATGGTCCTTTATAGTAGTTTCTTAGGGCTGCCATAACAAAGTACTATAAACTGGGTGGCTTAAGACAGCAGAAATGTAGTCTTACAGTTCTGAAGGATAAAAGGATAAAATCAAAGTGTCAGCAGGATGGATTCCTTCTTTGGGCTCTGAGAGTTAATCTGTTCCATGTCTCTCTTCTTTGCTGATAAACGGCACTTGGCTTATAGATGCATCACTGCGATTCCTGCCTTCATCTTCACATGGTGTTTTCTCTTTTTGTCTCTGTCTTTTTTCTCTTAGAAGGATACCAGTCAGTATAACCTCATCTTGACTCAAGTAATTACATCTGCAAATACTCTATTTTCAAATAAGGTTACATATTTAAACATTAGAGGCCCAGTGCACAAATTTTTGCACCTGGGCCTGGCCCACAAGATTGGGCCAAAATAGGCTCTCTGTCATCCTCCGAGGGGTCCTGGATTGCGAGAGGGTGCAAGACAGGCCAAGGAACTCCACCAGTGCATGATTGGGGCTGGGAAGGGATGCAGGAAGTTAGCCAGCTGGGGAACGACTGTGGGAGGGCTCCAGGGCATATCTGGCCTGTCTTGCTCAGTCCTGACCAGCAGGCCTTCAACAGCAAACTAACCTACCAGTCAGAGTGTCTGCCCCCTGGTGGTCAGTGCACCTCATAAGGAGCGGTTGAGTGGCTTTAGCATATAATTACCATATTATTATTTGATTAGTTGAATGAATGACTGGACAACTGGACTTTTAGCATATTAGGCTTTTGTTATATAGGATATCTTTTTGGTGTACACATTCAACCTACAATACAGGTCTTGTTTTTAAGCTTTGTTAGAAAAAGTCAAAGCATTGTTTATTCTATGGGTAATATTTCCTCATACCTAAGGCAAAACCCTTTGAGTATTCTAATTACTACTTTATGAATTGTTAGTTTTCCACTCTGGTAGGAACAGGAACTTTTTCCAGTCCTGTGTGAGCTCTGGTTTTCTCTCTGTACTGGTCTTTATATTCTGCTACTATGTTCTACAAATTCCGGCCTCCATGAGCTCCCTGCTCCATCTTATGAAAGCCAGGCACCTCCTCTGTGCACTATGTTCTACAATCTCACTCCAGTCATTTAGAATATTCTTTAAGAAGTTGTCAGACTCATCTTATTGATTTACAACTCTGAGATCATTGTCCTTTGTTTCCCAATAAGCCAATAAATTGAAAATCATTGTTTTGTCTATTTTGTTATTTATTGCTATTCCAGATAAGAGTAAAATTTAGTCCCTGTTATTCCATCTTGGGTAGGAATATAAGTGGTATAATATACACGTAATTTCTAAAATATCTTATACGATAGATATCCTGACAATTCCAACTTATTCAAAGTAAAACCAATATTGGAAGACTGTCTAACACATACATATATTCATGTAGACAGACAATACTTAAAAACAACTGGGGGAATCTACAGTAAATAATAAGCATATTTGTCTTCTGCTAATGGATTTATAAGTGGTATCTTTATTTGATTATCTACTAGAGGCCCAGTGCATAAATTCATGCACCAGTAGGGTCCCTCAGACTGGCCTGCAGGATTGGGCTAAAACCAGCTCTCTGACATCCTTTGAGGGGTCCCAGATTGCAAGAGGATTCAGGCAAAGCTGAGGGAACCCACCAGTGCACTATTGAGGCTGGAGAGGGACACAGGAGGTTGGCCAGCTGGAGAGGGACTGCGTGAGAGCTCCAGGGTGTGTTTGGCCCAACTCACTCAGTCCCAATTGGCTGGACACCAGCAGCAACTAATATATTGGTTGGAGTGTCTGCCCCCTGGTGGTCACTGCACCTCATAGCGGCCTTAGCATCTCATTAGCATATTATGTTTTGATTGGTTGAATGGACGACTGGACACTTAGCATATTAGGCTTTTATTATATAGGATGATTACAAAATTTTCAACACTTATGAACACATAAAAATTATCTACATAATTACGAAATATAAATATTTTAATATGTGATTTAGACTATCAAAAATAAGCACACATTATTTTTAATCGTTATTATTGAGATTATTATAGACTAGAGGCCCAGTGCATGAAATTCATGCATGGAGGAGGGGATGTGTCCCTCAGCCCAGCCTGCACCCTCTCCAATCTGGGACCCCTCAAGGGATGTACCACTGCCTGTTTAGAACTGATCCTGGCGTGATTGGCCTAAGCAGGCAGTCAGACATGCCTCTCACAATCCAGGACTGCTGGCTCCCAACTGCTTGCCTGCCTGCCTTCCTGATTGCACCTAACTGCTTCTGCCTGCCAGCCTGACCACCCCTAACCACTCCCCTGCCAGCCTGATTGATGTCTGACTGCTGCCCTGCCAGCCTGTTTGTCCCCAGCTTCCCTCCTCTGGTGGCCTGGTCACCTGTAACTGCACTCCCCTACAGGCCTGGTCCCTCCCAACTACCCTGCCCTATAGAACTGTTCAACCCCCTTCAACTGCCCTTCCTTGCAGATCTGGTCACTACTAATTGCCCTTATCTGCAAGCTTAGTTCCCCCTAACTGCTCTCTCCTGCAGTCCTGGTTCTCCTCCAACTGCCCTTCCCTACAGGCCCGGTCACCCGCAACATCCCTCCTCTGCTGGCCTGGTCATCCTTAACTGCCCTCCTCTGCAGGCTTGATTGCCCCCAACTGCCCTCCCTTGCAGGACTGGTCCCTCCCAACTGCCCTCCCCTGCTGGCCATCTTGTGGTGGCCATCTTGTTTCCACATGGGGGCAGGATCTTTGACCACATTTGGGCAGCCTTCTTGTGTGTTGGAGTGATGGTCAATCTGCATATTACTCTTTTATTAGATAGGATAGAGGCCTGGTGCATGAGTTGGGGCCAGCTGGTTTGCCCTGAAGTGTGTCCAGGATCAGGGCGGGGGTTCCCTTGAGGCATAGGGCAGCCTGGTTGAGGGGCCTGTGGTGGTGTGCAGGCTGGCCACGCCCCCCAGCGACCCAAGAGGAGGCCCTAGTATCTGGGGTTTATTTATCTTCTGCAATTGAAACTTTGTAGCCTGAAGCAGGACCAATCTTCTGCTCGCTCTGTCACGGCAGCCATTTGTGTTGGGATTGAAACTTTGCAGCATCGAGTGGAGGCCTAGGCTGCCAAGGGCAGGTGGAAAGCTTGGCTTCCTCCATTGATGGGGAAACCCAAGCCTCTGTCCTGTTCTCAGTGGCTGTGTCTATCTTGGTTGAGGTTTATTTACATATTTGCATCTGATTGGCTGGTGGGCATGGCTTATTGGTGTGGCTGGTGGTGTAGCGGAAGTATGGTAAATTTGCATATTACTCTTTTATTAGCTAGGATGTCTCTCTTTTTTTTCCCCATAGCTCCCCTCCACCCAGTTTCCACCCCACCCCAGGCCCTCACCACCCTATTGTCTGTGTCCATAGGTAATGCATAAATGCATATAAGATCTTTTTCTAATCTCTTCCTGCCACCCACACTTCCTTTTCCTCTGTGAATCGTCTCTGTTTCATTTCCATGCCACTGATTCTATTCCATTCACCACTTTATTCTGTTATCAGATTTTTTATTTGTTTGATTTTTAGATTCAATTGTGTGTGTATTTATATATATATATATATATATATATATATATATATCCCTTTGTTGCCACTTTGTTGTTCATGTTGTTAATATATATATATGTGTGTATATATATATATATACACACACATATATCCCTTTGTTGCCACTTTGTTGTTCATATTGCTTTATCTTTATATTTTTTCTTAATCTTCTTAAAGAATATCCTTCAGCATTACATATGATACTGGTTTGGGAGACAATGGTCTTAATCTAACCTTCAATTCTAAATGATAGTTTTGCTGGGTAGGGTAATCTTGGTTGTAGATTCTTGCTATTCATCACTTTGAATATTTATTGACACTCCCTTCTGGCCTGCATAGTTCCTGTTGAGAAATAAGCTGACAGTTGTATGGGCAGAATCTTATAGGTAACTAACTGCTTTTCTTTAGCTGTTTTTAAGATTCTATCTTTGTCTTTTGTCTTTGGCATTTTAATTTTGATGTGTCTTGATGTGGCCCTCTTTGGCTTCCTCTTTTTGGGGTTCTCTGTGCTTCCCAGACTTACAAGTCTATTTCTTTCACCAGGTAGGGGAAGTTTTCTGTCATTATTTATTCAAATAAATTTTCAATATTTTGCCCTCTTCTTCTGGCAGCCCCATAATGCAAATGTTGGTACACTTGAAGTTGTCCCAGAGGCTCCTTACACTATTTTCATATTTTTGGATTTTCTTTTCTTTTTACTCTTCTGATTAGGTGTTTTTTGCTTCCTCATATTTCAAATTGCTGATTTCATTCTCAGCATCCTCTAGTCTACTGTTGAATCCCTATATATTATTCTTTATTTCAGTCAGTGTATGCTTAATTTCTGACTGGTCCTTATCCATTTTTTTTTTATTCTCAGTAAGATCCTTGAAATTCTCATTAAGTTCCTTGGAGGTTTCTAGAAGTTTCTTAAGTAATATTATAACTGTGATTTTGAGCTCTATATCCAGTAGCTTGCTTTCTTCCATTTCTTTTCATCTGTGACACATTTCCTTGTCTTTGCATTTTGGTTGCTTCCCTGATTTTGTTTTTATGTATTGGGTAGAGCTGCTAAGTCTCCTTGAATTGATAGAATGGCTTTGTGTAGTAGGTGTCCTATAGGGCCCAGTGGCTCAGCATCCCCAATCACTTTAGGTGGACACTCTAGGTGCACCCCTCTGTGGGCTTTGAGCATAGTCTTGTTGTAGTTGAACCTTGATTGCTGTTGGTATCACTGGGAGAAATCGATTCCAGGCCAATTGGCTGTGGGGACCAGCGGTGACTACAATGGGTGAGCTGCTGTGCAGGAGACACCCCTATGGAGCAAGACTTGCTTCAGTGGGGCTTTATTGCTCACTGAGTCTTCCCCTTGAGTGTGTCACTTATGGATGTGTAGAGTTGTAATCTGATATGGTCTGACACTGACCACTGGCTCTTGGTTCTCCAGGGAGGTGTAAAGCCAGCCATTTCCTGGGGCCCTCTACCAGGAGCTACCTGGAGATCTTCAGGTTTCTTCTCTTTGTATCCGGTTTGGAAGTGCCCAGATGAGGCTCAGCAGTGAAGCAAGGTAGGCTGGTGCTGGTACCTGGTCTTAGACCTTTTATTGATAGGTTTGTGGCTCCCTGACCCAGATGCAGCTTGTTTGACAGGTTTAACCTGAGAATAGACAGGCCATTCATATGCAAAACCTGCTGCACAGCTTGGGTGGGGGTGTAAATTGGGTGGGGCAGGTTCTTAGTGAATCACCAGGGTGGAGCAAAGAGAAATGGCTGCCAGTCAGCTCTGCACCTGGGGAGGTCCCAGCATAGGTACAATGGCAACTGCCAACATCTGTCTTTATGAAAGCCTCCCCCAAGTTCCTGCCCAGATGGCAGACAATCCAGTTTCTCCTTGTATGTGTCTGTGTTCCCCAGAGCTTTGCTTGGCACTAGAGCTCAGAGGAAGCAGGGCATTGTAAGTCCATTTCGTGACACCAACCTTTTAAGAGTAGCTACTGGGTCTCCAGCAGCCTCTGTTTCACTGAGCCCCAAGTTGCACTGTTTTGTATAGTCACTAGTTCTTACTGCCCATAGGGACTTCTTTTCCCAGCTCTGGGACCCTGGATTGGGTGTCTGTTGTGGGGCTGGAAAACCTTGATTCTCCTGGCAGCCTCTGCAGAGGCAACCTCCCTTGTGATTAAGAAAGTGGCACATGTGAGTGTTAGACCAGCCTGCTTCGTGCCTCCACACCTTCTACCAGTCTCATTGTGCTTTCTTCTTTACTTCTCTAGTTATAGGACTTTAATTCAGCCAGCTTTCCAGCTGGATGATGGTTGTTTTGTGTTTTAGTTATAATTTATATGTGGTTATGGGAGACAGTGAGTACAGGTATTTGCCTATGCCGCCATCTTGGTTCACTCCACACAATCTTTACTTGGCTTGTTTTCAAAATTGATCATTCCCCAACCTCTGGCATACTTACCTCTTGTGTAACTAAAAAAATTGAAATCCAATTTGTGGGTTATTTGTTGTCATCCAATTTCCCTCACATTTTCAAGTACAGTGATACACAAGTTACTGTCTATTATGTTTTTTAAGCCTTATCTCCAGAAAAATATAAACTTATATTTTATAAAGCAAAATTTGTTTATATGTACACCATATTCTCCATGGCATGATCAGATTAAATTTTATCACAATACTAGAGGCCCGGTGCACAAAATTCATGCACTTGTGGGGTGTCCCTTAGCCCTGCCTGCATTGTCTCACAGTCTAAGAGCCCTGGGGGATGTCCAATTGATGGCTAAGCCATCAGTTAGACATCCTTAGCACTGCCACGGAGGTGGGAGAGGCTCTGCCATCACTGCTGCACTTGCCAACTGTGAGTCCAGCTTGTGGCTGAGTGGTGCTACCCCTATGGGAGTGCACTTACTACAAGGGGGCAGCTTCTGCATTGAGCGGGATTGGGCCAAAATCGGCTCTCCAACATCCCCTGAAAGGTTCTGGATTGTGAGAGGGTTCAGGCTAAGCCAAGGAACCCAACTAATGCACAATTGGGGCTGGGAGGAACATGGGAGGTTGGCCAGCTGGGGAGAGACTGTGGGAGGGCTCCAGGCATGCACGACCTATCTTCTTCAGTCCCAATCATCCGAACCCCATCAGCAAGCTAACCTATTAGTCAGAGCGTTGGCCTCCTTGTGGTCAATGCATATAAAAGGGATTGGTCAACTGCCTCCTGATGGTCAGTGCACATCATAGTAAGCAGTGGAGCAGCCTCAGCATATCATTAGCATATTACGCTTTGATGAGTTGAACAGGTGACTGGACTAGCGGACCTTAGCATATTAGACTTTTATTATATAGGATTGGTAAGAGGGATTAAATAATCATATAATTATTGAGTATTATTTATATGTATCCTGTCAATGTTTATAAGAAACAAATGATGTTATTTAAAATATATATTCTTTTTTTTAAGTTTCTTGAGCATTTTAATTTTATTATTATTTTTTAA
Source organism: Antrozous pallidus (assembly GCA_027563665.1). NCBI lineage: Eukaryota > Metazoa > Chordata > Mammalia > Chiroptera > Vespertilionidae > Antrozous > Antrozous pallidus. Next base: position 26,298,354 of record CM050509.1, on the reverse strand, counting down.
TCTTTATTGTTCAGTTTATTAATTACATTGTTCCCCTTTTTTTTCACCCTATAGTTCCCCTCCACCTGGTACCCATTCCACCTTCCGCCCTCACCCCCCTCCACTGTCCTCTCCTATAGTTGCATGATTTTTGTCCAGTCTCTTGCTGCACTTCCCACACCCCCTTTCTCCCCAAGAGTTGTCAGTTCATTCCCTCTCTATGTCCGGGATTCTGTTACATTCACCAGTTTATCCTGTTCAACAGCTTATTAATTCACTTGATTTTTAGATTCATTTGTTGATAGATGTGTATTTGTTGTTCATAACTTACACTTTTATCTTTTTCTTCTTCCTCTTCTTAAAGAATATCTTTCAGCATTTCATGTAATATTGGTTTTCTGGTTATGAACTCCTTTAGCTTTTACTTGTCTGCGAAGCACTTTATCTGACCTTCAATTCTGCATGATAGCTTTGCTGGATAGAGTAATCTTGGTTGTAGATTCTTGCTTTTCATCACTTTGAATATTTCTTGCCACTCCCGTCTGGCCTGCATCGTTTCTGTTGAGAAATCCGCTGACAATCATATGGGTGCTCCCTTATAGGTAACTAACTGTTTTTCTCTTGCTGCTTTTAATATTCTCTCTTTGTCTTTTGCTCTTGGCATTTTAATTATGATGTGCCTTGGTGTGGTCCTCTTAGGGTTCCTATATATTGGGGTTTGGTGCACTTCTTGGACTCCTAAGTCAATTTCTTTCACCAGGTGTGGGAAGTTTTTGGTCACTATTTCTTTGAATAGGTTTTCATTGTCTTGCTCTCTCTCTTTTTCTGGCACCCCTGTAATTGTGATGTTGGTATGCTTGAGGTTGTCCCAGAGGCCCCTTACACTATCTTCAATTTTTTGGATTATTTTGGTTTCTTGCTTTTCCAGCTGAGTGGATTTTAATTCTTTGTATTTCAAATCTTGAACTTGGTTCTTGGGGTGCTCCAGAGCACTTTTAGGTCTTTGTATAATATTTTCTTTATTTCAGTCAGTGTATGCTTAATTTCTGGTTGGTCCTTTTTCATATCCTTGAGAGTCTCTTTTATATCCTTGAGGGTCTCCTTCATTTCCTTGTAGGACTCATTCATTTCCTTTGTGGTCTTGCTTAATTCCTTATAGGCCTTGACCTTTTGTTGGAGCCTCTTGAAAAACCCTATAACCGTGGGTTTTAATTCCATGTCCAGTCGTTTTTTTTTCTCCATTTCTTTCACATCTGATTTCTTTCCATGTCTCTGCATGGTGGCTGCTTCCCTGAGTTGGTCAATTAGCTTTGTATGGTAGACTTCCTACTAGGGACAGTGGCTCAGCCTCCCCAGTTATCTGAGGTGGATATGGGTTGCACAGTCTTGCTGAAGTTAAGCTCAGGTTAATCGTTGTTAGCACTTGGAGGGGTTGACCTCCAGGCCAATTGTCTGTGAAGTTCAGTTGTGCTCAAGTTGGATGGGCGGAGTCTCTGGGCCAAGCAGACATCATTAGCTTCGCCCTATGCGGCCCCGGGGACTTTGTGTTGGTGGCAATGGCTGCCAGCACCTCTGAGAGAGAGCCGCTGCCAAGCTCCACTGGCTGCCGGGGAATTCAGTCTCTCCTCAGATGAGTCTGCACGCCCAATGTCTCACCCAGGGTCATAAAACAAAGCAGTCTGACGGTTTCCCGAATGAGTGGGCAAGTCTCAGAGAGCTCTCTGCGTGGTCAGGCAGCTGAGCTGTTCGTGCGAGCTGCCTTCTCCACAAGCTGGGAGACCCCTGCAGCACCCGAGCTTCGTCGTGCCCTACCACTGTCCAGTTTTCACCCCATGTGATAGTGGGTTCCCTGGACTTCGCCCAGAGCTGGAGAATCAGTCCAGTGGGACGTCTTTGTCTCCCTGTTTGAGAAAACTGGCCGGTTTTCAGCCGCCCGCCCTCTCCGCTGGCGCATGCTCCAAACCTCTCTCGCGCGAATCTTTCAACACTGTCCGCCGCTGCTCCTCCAAGTCACAGTGTCTTATTTTCACTTTTATTTGTGGAATTTTCACTCGGCCAGCTTTCTGGTGATTTTGGAAGGTGTTTGTTCTTTCGTTAAGTTGTAGTATTAAAATTGCTGAGCATGACGGCAAGATAGGTGTTTTACCTATGCCGCCATCTTGGTTCCCCCCTAAAATATATATTCTTAGGTGGGAACATGTGCTGGGGGATAGGGGAGGCTGGGGGGAGGATAATGGGGAAAAATAAAAATATATATATATTCTTCAGTCATAAATGCTATTAATACAAGTTGTGCCTGAAAATGTATTTTTAAACACTTCTTGATTTTCATAAGACTTACAAAAGAACAATCACCATTTTCCTTCATTTACTCAACACAGTTACTTAAGTTAACACATGATTACTTTCCAGAAAGTAAATTCAGTATAAAAAAAACTGTGATTTATCATTTTGTTAATATTTCTCTACAGTAGAGGTTATTTACTTGATTGTTAGGTATATATCATATGCTTATTTTCTGCATTTATTATTCTTCATTTTTATAATTTCATTCACACATTGTCCTAACAAAGTTATTGACGTTTTCTCTTACATTAGTTTATTATGTTTGTGCATTGGAAATATTTACACCACTGTATTTTTTGCTGTTTATTCTTTTCTTTTTTATTTTAAAAGAACCGTATATCCTCTTTCCTCCTGTGAGCATTTATCTTTCTTTACATTTTGGCCTATGGCATTCTTCCTGAAGCTCATCAATTCCTGAGTTTCACCAAATTATTTTGATTCAAAGGTGTTTATATATTCAATTGTAAATGATGTGCATATTTTTTATTTCTTTTCAATTAAGTTATCTTGTAATACTTTTATTTTACTTTTAATATATGGATTCATAGTCTCCAAAACAGTGGCATAATAAAGTATGTAACTTATTGAGACTAGTTTTACTACTCTATAAAATGTCTTTGAGAGCCATTCAAGTTGTGTGTATCAGTAATTCATTACTTTTTAAATTACTGAATATTATTCCATTGTTTGGCTGCATCGTAGTTGATCCATTCATCTATAGAATGATATTTGAATAAGTGGATCTTTTTGGAGGACTAGTAAGGTAGTTGTTTGGATGTAATTTATGACTATGACAAAAAATTCAGAAATATCTTGGAGAAAACAAAAATCAGTTCAGGGCTACAGTGAAGCCATAAATATTTCACAACATCATTCTATGTCTTTCAAAAAATCTTCATGGGGAGGAACTAAGATGGGGGCATAGGTAAACACCTATTGTTCTGTCCCACGCAACGATTTAAGAACTACAACATAACAACAACAAAAAATCGCCCAGAATCACCAGAAAGCTGGCTGAGTGAAAACTCCACAAATAAGAGTAAAGGTGGGACACTGAGACTCAGAGGAGCGGCGGGAGCGCAGCCTTGAAGACGGAAACAGGTTAGGAGCCGTCCTGGTCATGCGCGCGGGGTGGGGCTGGAGCAGCAACCCCGGCTGGATTTTGCCAACGGGGAGGGCGGAGACGTCCCACTGCACAGATTCCCCAGTGCTAGGCGAGGTCCGAGGTCTGGGGGAGTGGGGCACGGCAGAGGTCTCCTAGTCTGTGAGAAACCCGGAGGCGGGGAAAAGAAGTTTGGGCGCAAGTGTCGCACAAACCTGCGACTTGCCCCCTGGAAACTTGTCTCCAGGTCCCGGAAATCATCTATTTTACAACCCTGGGCTAGACTTTGGTGGTGCAGACACATTTGGGGAGAGGCAGAGTTGTCTGGCAAGGGGAAGAGACTAGTGGCTTTCTCTTGGAGGTGTCTGCAGCCATCCCCATCCAGCAGAGACCTGCGCGTGCGAGCGCCACATAGGACATAGCAGACACTGAAGCTGCCTGCACAGCTCAGAGACTCCGCCCATCCAACCTGAACACAGTCTCCCTTCACAGCCAATTGGCCTGGAGGTCAAACCCTCCTAGGGCTAACAACAACAAGCTGGGTTTAAACTAAAAAATACTGTACAACCCATAAAGGATTGCAGTAAGAGTACCCATCTCAAATAACTGGGGAGGCTGTGCCACTGATCCTTAGAGGATATCTACCACATAAAGCAGCCACTATGCAGAGATATGGAAAGAAATCATGGGTGAAAGAAATGGAGAAGAAAAGACGACAAGACATAGAGTTCAAAACCACGGTTATAAGGCTTTTCAAGAGGCTCCTAGAAAAGGCTGATGAACTTAATGAGAATTACGAGCAAATAAACAAGACCAACCAGAAAATGAATGAGACTTACAAAGAAATGAACGAGACCTTCAGGGAAATGAACAAGACCTCTGAGGATATGAACCAGACCCTCACGGATATGAAAAAGGACCAACTAGAAATCAAGCATACACAGACTGAAATAAAAAATACTACACAGAGTCCTAAAAGCAGTCCAGAGGGCCACAAGAACCAAGTCAAAGATTTGAATACAAAGAAGCAAAATTCACTCGGCTGGGAAAACAGGAAACAAAAAGAATTCAGAAAATTGAAGATAGTGTAAGGGGCCTCTGGGACAACCTCAAGCATGCCAACATCCGAATTATTGGGGTGCCAGAAAAAGAGAGAGAGCAAGTTAATGAAAACCTACTTGAAGAAATAGTGACTGAAAACTTCCCCCACCTGGTGAAAGAAACTGACTTAAAAGCCCAAGAAGTACACAGAACCCCAAAATATAGAAATCTAAAGAGGACCACACCAAGACATATCATAATTAAAATGCCAAGAGCAAAAGATAAAGAGAGAATATTAAAAGCAGCAAGAGAAAAACAGTTGGTTACCTACAGGGGAGCACCCATACGATTATCAGCAGATTTCTCAACAGAAACGATGCAGGCCAGACGGGAGTGGCAAGAAATATTCAAAATAATGAATAACAAGAATCTACAACCAAGATTACTCTATCCAGCAAAGCTATCATTCAGAATTGAGGATCAGATAAAGTGCTTCGCAGATATGAAAAAGCTAAAGGAGTTCATCACCACCAAACCAATATTATATGAAATTCTGAAAGATGTTCTTTAAGAAGAGGAAGAAGAAAACGGTAAAAATATAAATTATGAACAACAAATACACATCTATCAACAAATGAACATAAAAATCAAGTGAATTGATAGGCTGATGAACAGGATCAACTGGTGAATATAACAGAAACATGGACATAGAGAGGGAATGGACTGACAATTCTTGGGGAGAAAAGGGTTGTGGGAAGTACAGCAAGAGATTGGACAAAAATCTTGCAACAATGGGAGAGGACAGTGGGGAGGGGGAGGGGAGGGTGGAGAGTGGGATAGGTACAGGGTGGAGGGGAGATATAGGGGGATAAAAAAGGGGAAACAATGTAATTAATAAACTGAACAATAAAGATAAAAATAAAATAAAATAAAATAAAATAAAATAAAATAAATAAAAAAAAATCTTCTTGGATTTCCAGAAGCCAGCTTCCCCTCATGTGTAACTTACTATGTATAAATGTTCGTACATTTTGTGAATGACTGAAGCATTCAAAACTGCAATAGAAACTTAAGCCAAAATTCTATAAATATGCCCAAATAAGGAAGAGAATGGTTTAAACCCCTCATTTTTACATGTGTGAACCTGCCTGTGGTGATGCTAATGAGCACCAAAAATAATAGCAATTTACACTAAAGTAAAGGAAAACCCAATACCTAAATACTTCATTTGGAAATAATTACAATTTTGCTTTCACCTCTTGTGGGAAAAGAGTCCAAAGTCAGGATTCTCTTTTTCAGATCTGAGAGCACATTTGTTTTTATTACATTTGCAGTTTTTGAAAATGACTATCACTTGCTAGGAAAACACAGGGAATATGAAAATCCTGGGATGACACTTGAGGATCCTCTCCTATTTGTAGATCGTCTTCGTCGTCGTCGTCGTCGTCGTCGTCGTCATCATCAAACTTGTACTTCAGGCAAGTGTCTGTCTGAATTGCAAATCATTTCCCCGTTAAGGATAGCCCAGGCATAACAAAGAAAGAATGCTTTAGAGTAGATGTACCTTAAATTATGTTTAGGAATATTTACTCTTTGCTCCAACATTTAGCTACCATGAAGTAAGTGCTATACTGGGCATTAAATATATAAAATCACAACTTATAGCATTAAAGGACTCACAGTATAGTAAAAGAGACAGTTATACAAATTAATTCTTATAATACGCCAATAGAGTTGTTACAGACTGATAAAATGTAAAGTGTTATGTTAACACAGAAGAGATGATGCTTGGATTGATACTCCTATTATAGAGATGATACTCCTATTATTTACTCCTAATATGAGTAAATAAGTGAGGGCATGAAAATAGTTATAGGACTGAGAAAGAGAAAAAAAATGGCAGTGGAATAGACAGACGTGTACTGAGCCTTGTCCCAGAGCAGATAGAAAGAACAGCTGATGGTCGCACGGGGAGTATCTGTTGGTGAATTAAGGGACTACTATACTCCAAGAGAAAGTGGGGGACTGCTGGGCAGGGCTCCCCTGACCGGGAAGCACCCACTGCTGCTGGGTTTCCTCTGGGAACCACCAGCTTGGATGCAGAGACCATACCATTTTGAATCGGAAGCTTGAAAATCTACAACTGCAGCACCCACTGAACAGCTGTGAATCCCAGAGCACTGGTCTTCAATTGGCGCAAACACGAAGATTCAGGTGAGCTCTTACACTCCACCACAGAAAGGTCAGATTTGACATAAGGTGAGGTTTCTGGTCCCGGCAGGACAGAGAAACACTTGCACTGTGGGAGCTGGAGGACTCGGGGAAGTGTGCACCTAGAAAAATCTGCGGCTGTTGGGGCTGGTGTGATCCATGAACGTGGAAGGGGGTCCTCAGAGCTACTGAAAGAGGGGATCTCTAAAAAGCAACCCATTTTGATCTGATGCAGAAGGACAGCCTAAAAATTTTAAATGTGTGCTGACTGCTTGGACACAAGGGGGAAAAAAGGATGGCACAGACTTGCATGCAGCCCAGGGTTCACACACTTGTGCTTTTTCCTCTTTAAATCATTGCTTCTGATTACTAAGCCCAATACATAGGATCACCAAGTTGGGGACACCCTAGGAGACTGCAGAGGAAAATTGTTTTTCTATAACCTGGGGATCAGAGCAGGGAGTAACCTTTGGAGAACCAGCTCTGGAGCAGCTGACTCCCACAAACCAGATTTGAGTGCCACAGGGCAAGAAGGATCTAAGCATAGGCTACAGAGGACCTATAGACCCAGAGGTCAATCCAGAAACACTGCCACCCAGGTTGAATCACAAATTGACTCTTGGATAATCACAAATAAAAGAATATAAGAAAATAAGACACACTGCCTGCCTAAACATCAGTGCTGGATTATAACACTGAATAGCAGTAGAATTCAGGGAACTCCAATACTGTTCTGAGTGGGAAAGAATCGAGCCAAACAGAACAATAGAGGGAGAGAATGACCTTCACTACTGCACATTTTATTTATTTTTTATTTTTTACTTAAGAAACTATTTTTTTCTTTTTTCTTCACTAGATTTTACCTTTTTAATTATTACATTTTTATTTTCAATCAGTATTATTACTGTTTTACTTTTTAAAATGTGTCATTTTATTTTCTCTTTATTTTACTTTGGGATTAATGTTCTACATTCTATTTTCATCTCTCCTTTAGCATCATTCTACTCTATCTCAACTCTACCTTTATTCCATCACTCTCTTCCTAATTTTTCCCCTTTTGTTGTCCTGTTTCTCTTACCCTTTTCCTGCTTTAGATTTTCCCTATTCTGTTTTTTTTTTTACAAAATTTCACCCTACCTATATATCTAATTTCCAATCCCCTGCTCCAAGTCCACAAAAAAGTCTCTCTTCTCTGTCTTCACTATCCAAAAAATTGTTTTTCTCTCTGTTGTTTTGTTGTTGTTTGCTTGAATGTTGATTGTATCGATTTTTCATGCTTGTTTGTGAGATTGTTTTTCTTATTCTTTTTTTGTCTCATTTTTTTGGTTTGCTTCGTTTTTGTTTGTTTGTTGCTTCTGTTTTCCCTCACCTCACTTGTTTGCTTTGTTTGTCGTGTATATTCATCTCCAGATACTTGTAGCTGGCATTTTCTAGGATTGGGGTTTTCTCCCCATGTATATAGTTTGTTCCCCTTTTATTTCTTATTCTCTTTCTTTTCTCTCTTACATTTTTTTCTTTTCCCCAATTTCATTTTGGAACTCATTTCTTTTTTATCCTCTTCTACTTTCTCTCCTAGCCCTAATATTCCTTTCCCTGGTGATAACCTTTGTTTGGGGTTATTAATATCATGAATGCATTTCTGTTCAGTGCCTTGTGTGTTGTACCTGGTTGTGTTGTATTTTGTGCTTTTAAAACAATGCAGGAGAGAGAGAATTACATAACTAGACACTGGAGAAGAGAAACAATGGGGAGACAAAGAAATAGCCTGCATATGAAAGAAAAGCAGGCATCACCAGAAAGGAAGTAAACAAAATGGAGGCAAGCAACGGGTAAGAGAAAGAATTCAGAGAAGTGGTCATAAGATGGCTGAAGAGAATGGAAGACAAATTCGACCAAGAGGAAATGAAGAACCAATAAGGAATGGAAAATGAGATCACTGGTGTAAGGAACTCAAAAGAAAGCATCAAGAGTAGACTAGAAGAAGCAGAGAAGCTAGAAGATAGTGAGCTAGAAGACAAGGTAGTAAAAAATACCCAAGTAGAGCAGCTTCTAGAAAAAAAAAGGCAAAAGGAGAGCCTATGGGAACTTTGAGACAACACAAAACAAAATAACAACATTTGCATAAAAGGGCTTCCAGAAGTAGAGGAAACTGAGCAAGAAATAGAAAACCTTTTTGAAGAAATAATGACAGAAAACTTCCCTGATATAGGAAAGAAAATCCCACACAAATCCAAGAAGCTCACAGAGTCCCAAGCAAAATGAACCCAAAAGACCGACACCAAGGCACATTATAATTAAATTGGCAAACACCAATGACAAAGTAAGAATCATAAAAGTGGTCAGAGAGAGAAAGTTACCTACAAAGGAAGAACCATCAGAATAACAACTGATTTCTCAACAGAAACTTATCAGGCCAGAAGGGAATGGAATAAAATAACAAACTCATGCAAACAAGGGTCTGAATCCAAGAATACTGTACCCAGCAAGGCTATCAATAAAAATTGAAGGTAAAATCATGAGCTTCACAGACAAAAAAGAACTAAGGGAATTTATTACCACCAAATCAGCAATGTAAGAAATGCTAAAGGATCTTCTGTAAAAAAAAAAAAAAAAAAAAAAAAAAAAAGAAATAGAAAGCGAAGAAGGAACACAGGGGTAAAAAATAAAAATGGTGACAAATAAGTACTTACCAATAATAACTTTATTTTTTATTTTATTGATTTTTTTGCAGTATAATAGTAGTACATGTTTTCCTTTCCCCCTCCCCCTTATCCTCCCCCCAGCCTCCCCTACCCCCCAGCACATATCCCCACCTTCCCCCTTCCCGCCCCAGTGTCTTTCATTCATTGGTTATGTTCATATGCATGCATACAAGTCCTTCAGTTGATCTCCCCCCGCATCTGCCTCCCATCCACCCAAGCCTTCCCCTGTAGCTTGACAGCCTGTTCAAGGCCATCCTGCCTCTATATCAATCACTCTTCCCTGTTTCTTTTCTTCAAAAATATCTTGCCTCTGCATACTAGAAATAAATGTATAAGAACAAAAAATGTTTCAGTCTCAGTTTCAATGTCCAACTGTTCTGAGTCCTAGTTTCAGTGTCAAATGTAAATGGATTAAATGACCCAATCAAGAGACATTGGGTAACAGGTTGGATAAGAAAACATGACCCATATATCTGCTGTTTAACTCCAATGGTATTTTACAATATATCATTGTAAAACCCACCTCAGAAAAAAAGATGCACATAGACTGAGGGTGAAAGGTTGGAAAAAGGGTTTTCAGGCGAATGTAAATGAAAAAAAAAAGCTGGGGTAGCAATTAGCTGGTGACAAATTAGATCTCAAAGTGAAGGAGATAATAATAAGAGATAAGGAAGGCCACTTAATAATACTAAAGGGATGAATTCAACAAGAAGAAATAGCTCTGGTAAAAATATATGCACCCAATACAGGAGCACTCAAATACATAAAAATACTCCTGGAAGATATCAAGGGAGAAATGGACAGCAATGCAATCATAGTAGGAGACTTTAATACTCCACTATCTCCATTGGACAAATACTCTAAACAAAAAAATCAGCAAAAAAACATCAATTCTAAATGACTCACTAGATCAGATGGAATTAATCGACATCTTCAGAACGTTTCACCCCAAAGCCATAGAATATAAATTCTTCTCAAGTGCACATGGGTCATTTTCAAAGATAAACCATATGTTGCATCATAGGCAAAGTCTCTTCAAATTCAAGAAGATAGAAATGACATCAGGAATCTTCTCAGATCATAGTGACATAAAGCTAGAAATCAACTACAATGAAAACAATCCAAAAAAATAAAACACATGGAGAATAAAGATCATGATTTTATTTTTTATTTTTTTATTTATTTTTATTTTTTTATTTTTTATTTGTAGGTGATGAGTTAGGATCTTTTTATTTATTTTATTTTATTTTATTTTTTTAAATTATTTTTTATTGATTTTTTGCAGTATAATAGTAGTACATGTTTTCCTTTCCCCCTCCCCCTTATCCTCCCCCCAGCCTCCCCCACCCCCCAGCACATATCCCCAGCTTCCCCCCTCCCCGCCCCAGTGTCTTTCATTCATTGGTTATGTTCATATGCATGCATACAAGTCCTTCAGTTGATCTCCCCCCGCATCTGCCTCCCATCCACCCAAGCCTCCCCCTGTAGCTTGACAGCCTGTTCAAGGCCATCCTGCCTCTATATCAATCTCTCTCCCCTGTTTCTTTTCTTCAAAAATATCTTGCCTCTGCATACTAGAAATAAATGTATAAGAACAAAAAGTGTTTCAGTCTCGGTTTCAATGTCCAACTTTTCTGAGTCCCAGTTTCAGTGTCAAATAATTCATTATGTGTATAAGTCAGCAATGGTATCCAGATGGTGGACATATCGTGTCAATGCATGATCCATCCTCTCTGGTTTGGTCCTGGGCTGCCTGCAGACATGCACAGCTGCTGACTGCTAGCATGGCAAGGTGTCGTCAGTGTCCCACATCTCTGGACCGTCCTCGTGACTGGAACAGATCCATCAGTTCCTCATCGTCGCAGGAACCCACATGGTCTTGGAGTTGTTCTCTGAAAACACACAAACACATTCTCGACCAAAAGTTAACAAAGGGATCCTCTATGCAAAATAGACTTGGGATTCTTTTTAATTTTTGCCTAAATGATTTTCCTTTGGCTTATTTTGACACCATGTGTGTTTTTTCATGGGTGTCCTGCTATTGTTTTTACAAATGGAATTTACTTTACTGGAGTAAGAATTTTCTAGATGTATTTTACTTACTCGATATTTGTTTTTAGTCCCTTACATGATATTACCCCGCTGTCCCCCCCTTTTTTGATTAATGGGGACTTTTGGAAATTTTCTATTCCAGTCTTGATAATTTTAAATTTTGATTTTTGCACACAAAGTGACTGCTTTAGGTTCTTTGGATGTTAGGCAAATTTACAGTGAGATGAACTACTAATAGATTTTTCAGTTAATGTTTTAGGAAGAGCTTTTTGTCCAGTACACTATAATTTTCTTGAGTATTCTCGTATTTCACTTGGCCAATTTAAATTAATCTGAAAACTTGATTACTATTTTCCTGTCAATTTTAATACTCAAGCAGAAATCTTAGTTTACCCTGTGAATACTAGTGGAAAGGAATATTTGCAATTTTGAGTAGGTCCCGAGCATTCCTGGTAATAGACTGAATTTAGATATACAGCAGCTATTGCTGGCCGAGTCTCTGTCTGCCGCCTGGGTCCCCGTATGAGTTGTGTGTGGGAGGCGAAGCAGCCGTGGGGGTAGGAGACCTCCCTTAGGAGGGTTGAGAATTCAAACCCCTGCAAGGTTTGTGGATGAGGGTCTGGGCCCCACCTCTGTTGATCTTTTAGTTCTCTCCTGTTGGCCCCTCTGCGACTGTGCCTGTCTTAGGTTGTTCCTTCCCTGAGGAATCTTACCCGTCTCTGGCTAACCAGCCATCCTCTGGGGCCAAACAGGGTGATGTGAGGTTCAGTTCTGTCTCCTTTGTAGTCTATGCCCCCCTGTGGCCTCCACGTCCAGTACCTGCCTTGGGGTCCCCTTGCCTGCTGGCGGGGTCCCGGTACTGATCACATATCTCGGGGGACCCAGGTTTAAAGATCATGATTTTAAACAACGGGTTACCAGAGAGATCCAAGAAGAAATAAAAAACATCATGGCAACAACTAACAATGAAAACACAACAATCCAAAATCTATGGGACACAGCAAAATCAGTCTTGAGAGGAAAGTTCATAGCTCTAAAAGCATACTGCAAAACAAACAAACAAACAAACAATGGTAATAAATTACCTAACACTACAACTCGGAGAGAACCAAGATGGGGCGGCATAGGTAAACACCTATTTTGCTGCCCACGTAACAATTCCAAAACTACAACTTAACAACAAAGCAAACATCATCCAGAATCACCGGAAAGCTGGCTGAGTGAAAATTCCACAGATAAAAGTAAAGATAGGACACTGTGACTCAAGAGGAGCAGCGGTGCGCAGCCTTGAAGATACGCGAGGAGAGAGGTTCGGAGCCTTGCGTGCACGAGTGGTGAGGGACGGGCGGCAGCAAACCTGGCTGGTTTTCTCCAACGGGGAGGGCGGAGGCCTCCCACAACACTGACCCCCCCAGTTCTAGGCGAGGTCCCAGGTCAGGGAAAGGAAAACCCTGGGCACAGCTGAGGTCTGCGAGTTTGAGGAGAGTGCATATAATTTGGAACATCAGTTCATAAAGTGCACAACTGGGCAGAGGATGCATGACTTGCTCACTCGCTTAGAGACCACCGGACTGCTTTGTTTTACAACCCTGAGTGAGCCTTTCCGGGTGCAGACTTATTTGGGGAGAAGCAGAGTTGTCTGGCAACGGGGAGATCAGCGGTGGATTTCTCTTGGAGGTGCCTGCAGCCATTACCACCCAGCACAGAGACCCACGTGCTGCATAGGGCGGAGCTAATGCTGATGCCACGTGCCTCATAGGGTGGATCTGACCCTGCGCGCCGCATAGGGAAGCTGAGCCACTGTCACTTAGAGGACACCTACCACACACAGCTAAGGGACCAACTCAGGAAAACAGCCACAATGCAGAGAAATGGAAAGAAATCAGGTGTGAAACAAAAGGAGGAAAAAAGATGACGACATAAAGTTCAAAACCGCAGTAATTAGGTTTTTCAAGAGGCTACTAGAAAAGGCCAATGAACTTAATGAGAACTACAAAGGAATAAACAACACCTATGAGGAAATGAACAACACCTATGAGGATATGAAAAAGGACCAACTAGAAATCAAGCATTCACTGACTGAAATAAGAAATATTACACAAAGCCCTAAAAGCAGTCCAGATGACCACAAGAACCAAGTCAAAGATTTGAATACAAAGAAGCAAAATCCACTCAGCCGAAAAAGCAAGAAGCCAAAAGAGTCCAAAATATTGAAGATAGTGTAAGGGCTTCTGGAACAACCTCAAGCATACCAACATCAGAATTATAGGGGTGCCAAATAAAGAGAAAGAGCAAGATAATGAAAACCTACTAGAAGAAATAATGACCAAAAACTTCCCCCACCTGGTGAAAGAAATTGACTTAAAAACCCAAGAACTGCACAGAACTCCAAAATATAGGAATCTAAAGAGGATCACACCAAGACACATCATAATTAAAATGCCAAGAGCAAAAGATAAAGAGAGAATATTAAAAGCAGCAAGAGAAAAACAGTTGGTTACCTACAGGGGATCACCCATATGGTTGTCAGTGGATTTCTCAACAGAAACAATGCAGGCCAGATGGGAGTGGCAAGAAATATTCAAAGTGATTAATAGCAAGAATCTACAACCAAGATTACTCTATCCAGCAAAGCTATCATTCAGACTTGAAGGTCAGATAAAGTGCTTCACAGATAAGAAAAAGCTAAAGGAGTTCATCACCGCCAAATCAATATTATATGAAATGCTGAAAGAGGAGGAAGAAGAAAAAGGTAAAAATATATATTATGAACAACAAATACATATCTATCAACAAATGAATCTAAAAATCAAGTGAATTAATAATCTGATGAACAGGATAACCTGGGAAATAGAACAGAATCATGGACATAGAGCGGGAATGGACCGGCAATTCTTGGGGAGAAAAGGGGTTTGGGAAATGCAGCAAGAGACTGGACAAAATTCATGCAACTATGGGAGAGGACAGTGTGGGGGGGAGGTGAGGGCGGAGGGTCGGATGGGTACTAGGTTGAGGGGAGATATAGGGGGAAATGTAATTAATAAACTGAACAATAAAGATAAAAAACAAAAACAACAATAACAACAACAACAAAAAACACTACAACTCATAGAGTTAGAAAGAGAGCAAGTCAAACCCAGTGTAAGCAGAAGGAGAGAAATAATAAAGATCAGAGCAGAGATAAATGAGATTGAGACCAAAGAAATAATACAAAAGATCGACAAAACCAAGAGTTGGTTCTTTCAAAGGATAAACAAGATTGATGAATCTCTAGCCAGGCTCACCAAAAAAGCAAAGAGAGAGGACCCAAATACACAAAATCAGAAATGAAAGAGATGAAATATCAACAGCCCCCACCAAAATACAAAGGATGGTTAAAATACTATGAACAACTCTATTCCAACAAACTGGATAACCTGGAGGAAATGGACATATTCCTAGAAAAATATAACCTTCCAAAACTCAATTGGGAAGAATCTAAACATCTCAATAGACCAATAACTATGGAAGAAAGTGAAGCAGTCATCAAAAAGATGCCAGCAAACAAAAGCCCGGGGCCAGTTGGATTTACAGGGTAGTTTTACCCAACATTCAAGGAAGCACTAAAACCTGTCCTCCTCAGAGTATTCCAAAAACTTCAAGAAGAAGGAACATTTCCAAGCTCATTCAATGAAGCCAGCATCACCCTAATACCAAAACCAGATAAAGACAACACAAACAAAGAGAATTATAGGCCGATATCCCTCATGAACATAGATACCAAAATCCTCAACAAAATTCTAGCAAATCAGATCCAGCAATACATAAGAAAGATTATACACCATGACCAAGTAGGATTTATTGAATGCAAGTATGGTATATATCCACAAATCAATAAACATGATACATCACTTAAAGAAATTGAGAGATAAGAATCACATAGTCATATCAATTGACGCAGAAAAAGCATTTGACAAAATCCTACACCCTTTCTTGATAAAACCTCTCAACAAGGTGGGAATAAATGGATCATACCTCAACATAATAAAAGCTATGTATGATAAACCCACAACTAACATACTCAATGAGCAAAAACTAAAACTATTTTCTTTAATAACAGGAAAAAGACAGGAATGCCCACTTCCACTACTCTTGTTAGACATTGTACTGGAAGTATTAGCCATTGTGATTAGACAAGAAGAAGAAATAAAAGGCATCCAAACTGGAAAAGAAGAAGTAAAGCTGTCCTTATTTTCAGATAACATAATATTGTACATAAAAAAAACCCAAAAGACTCCATAAAAAATGAATAGACTTAATAAATGAGTTCAGCAATGTGGCAGGATACAAAATTAACGCCAATAAATCTATGGCATTTCTATATTTCAATAGTGAACTTACAGAAAGAGAAACTAAAAACGCAATCCCATGTACCATTTCACAAAAAAAAAAATTAAGATACCTAGGAATAAACTTAACTAAGGAGGTAAAAGACCTGTATGAGGAAAACTACAGGACACTAAAAAAAGAGATAGAGGTAGATGTAAACATATGGAAGAACATACCTTGTTCATGGATTGGGAGAATCAACATCATTAAAATATCCATACTACCCAAAGCAATCTATAGATTCAATGAATTCCCCATTAAAATACCATCGGCATATTTCACAGACCTAGAAAGAACTCTCCAAAAATCCATCTGGAATAAACAAAGACCCCCAAATAGCCATAGCAATCCTAAGAAAGAACAAAGTAGGTGGGATCTAAATACCAGATTTCAAGCTGTGTTACAAAGCTACTGTTCTCAAAGCAGCCTGGTACTGGCACAAGAACAGACATATAGACCAATGGAATAGAATAGAGAATCCAGATATTGACTCAAACCACTATGCTCAATTAATATTTGATAAAAGAGGGATGAACATACAATGGAATCAAGACAGTCTCTTCAATAATGGTGTTGGGAAAATTAGGCAGATACATGCAAAAAATTAAACTAGACCACCAACTTACACAATACACAAAAATAAACTCAAAATGGATAAAGAACTTAAACATAAGACAGGAAACCATAAAAATGCTAGAGGAATCCACAGGCAGAGAAATCTCATACATTTGCCCAAGCAATTTCTTCACGAATACTATTCCTAGGGCAATGGAAGCTAAACAGAAAATAAACAAATGTGACTACATCAAAATAAAATCTTTTCACAGCAAAAGAAATCATCAAAAAAAAAAAACAACAACAACAACAAGAAAGCCCACTCTATGTGAAAACATATTTGCAAATGTTATCACTGATTAAGGTTTAATATCCAACATCTATAGGTAACTTATACAACTTAATAAAAGGAAGAAAATGATCCAATTAAAAAATGGGCAATGGACCTAAATATAATCTTTTTGAAAGAAGACAGAAGGAAGGCCAAGAGACACATGAAATCATGCTCAAAGTCACTCATTATCCGAGAGATGCAAATCAAAATGACAATGTGGTACCATCTCACACCTGTCAGAATGGCAATCCTCAACAAATCAACAAATGAGAAGTGCTGGCTAGGATTTGGCGAAAAAAGGAACCCTCATGGGAATGGAGAACATTATCGAGTTTCATCAAAAACACTAAAAATGGAGCTCCCATTTGACCCAGTGATCCCACTTCTAGGAATATATCCCAAGAAACTAGAAACACGAATCCTGAAAGGATATATGCACTCCTATGTTCATAGCAGCACAATTCACCATAGCTAAGATTTGGAAACAGCCTAAGTGTCCATTAGCAGATAGGTGGCTTAGAAAACTATGGTACATCTACATAATGGAATACTACACTGCTATAAAAAGAAGGAATTCTTACCATTTGCAGCAGCATGGATGGAACTGGAGGGTAAGTGAAATATGCCAGGCAATGAAAAAAAATACCAAGTAATCTCACTCATTCATGGAAAATAAAGAACATTATAACCTGATGAATAAAAATATAGATACAGAGGCAGTAAAGCATCGAACAGACTGTCAAATTACAGTGGGAAGGCTTGGGAGTGTTGTGGAGGGAGGGAAATAGATCAACCGAAGGATTTGTATTCATGAATATAAGCACACCAATGGACACAAGACACTGGGGGTGGGTGGGATGAGGGCATGCAACAGAGGGTAGGGGAGGCTGGGTTATGGTCAATGGCGGAAAAAAGGAAATATATGTATTAATATATGTAATACTTTAAACCATAAAAAAAATAAAATGAAAAAATAGTTATAGGACTTTGTACTGCGATGGAGTCAATAGATTGGAGGTTACAAGTTGATTGAAAAATTGTTGGACTGGAGGTCCAGAAGGAAGGATGAGAGGTTGAAATCAAGATTTCAGAAGTGCAGTTATTGGTAATGCTAAACTTGAGTATGGAGGAAGTTAAGAAGTATGTATGTAGTTATTGACATCAGTAAAAATTATGACTGAGTCAGAAATGGAAATGATGTTAGGGAACTATATAGCCAAGGCCTTTAATGGATGAAAATGAGCCACTGCAAGATATTTTTGAAGAAAAGAAACAGGGGAGAGTGATTGATATAGAGGCAGGATGGCCTTGAACAGGCTGTCAAGCTACAGGGGGAGGCTTGGGTGGATGGGAGGCAGATGCGGGGGGAGATCAACTGAAGGACTTGTATGCATGCATATGAACATAACCAATGAATGAAAGACACTGGGGCGGGGAGGGGGGGAAGCTGGGGATATGTGCTGGGGGGTGGGGGAGGCTGGGGGGAGGATAAGGGGGAGGGGGAAAGGAAAACATGTACTACTATTATACTGCAAAAAATCAATAAAAAAAGAAAAAAAAAAGAAAATGAGCCACTGTAGTTCAGTAGTTGGCAGCAACTAGGAGGGGTAGCATGTGATTTTTCTTGATGCCATGAGCTTTAAATGTGCTTCAGCGCATGATTTTGAAGTAGCAGTGAGAAATAAGGCTTTCCCTGATGATGGGAATCAAGATTGTGAGATAAAAATATCCACCTTTGACAGTTGCATGTCCTCATGTGACTGGCAGGTCCCAATTAATCTGAGAAGGTGGAGGGTGGTTCTGGGAAGAGGTTTAAGATATAGGAGAATATAATGAATGGGAGACAAGTCCACAACAGTTTAGAAGGGACCCTGGTAGGTAGGGATTTCAGTCAAATTAAGTAATATAAAGATCAGTATACAGATTAAAGTCAAGATGAGTGAGGTAAAGAGGGATGTAAAACATTACAAAACCCGTCGATATAAACTCTAATGGGCAGGTGGGCAAGGTGTTTAAGTTATACACCCAAATACCATAATTATTTAAATGATTTGGTGGCTGTGTGTATTAATGACAAGGAGTTAGGGGTTTTGGAAAGTTTTGAAAGTCTTGCAGGTAAGTAGGAAGTTCTGCATTTTATTATATGTATTTAGAGCAAGTGGGACAGATTTCTTTTGTGCTCATGAGTATGTTAAAATGGCAGCATCTAATCTAGCGCCACTAAATTGCATACTCTCTAACTTCTTACCACTTCGAATGTGTTTTCTACTGAGAACTTTTATTTATTTTTTATTTTTTTTATTGTTCAGTTTATTAATTACATTGTTTCCCCTTTTTTATCCCCCTATATCTTCCCTCCACCCTGTACCTATCCCACCCTCCACCCTCATCTCCCCCTCCCCAATGTCCTCTCCCATTGTTGCAAGATTTTTGTCCAATCTCTTGCTGCACTTCCAACAACACTTTTCTCCCCAAGAATTGTCAGTCCAATCCCTCTCTATGTCCATGTTTCTGTTATAGTCACCAGTTTATCTTGTTCATCAGCCTATCAGTTCACTTGATTTTTATGTTCATTTGTTGATAGATGTGTATTTGTTGTTCATAATTTATATTTTTACCGTTTTCTTCTTCCTCTTCTTAAAGAATATCTTTCAGCATTTCATATAATACTGGTTTGGTGGTGATGAACTCCTTTAGCTTTTTCTTATCTGCGAAGCACTTTATCTGATCCTCAATTCTGAATGATAGCTTTGCTGGATAGAGTAATCTTGGTTGTAGATTCTTGTTATTCATTATTTTGAATATTTCTTGCCACTCCTGTCTGGCCTGCATCGTTTCTGTTGAGAAATCCGCTGACAATCGTATGGGTGTTCCCCTGTAGGTAACCAACTGTTTTTCTCTTGCTGCTTTTAATATTCTCTCTTTATCTTTTGCTCTTGGCATTTTAATTATGATATGTCTTGGTGTGGTCCTATTTAGATTCCTATATTTTGGGGTTCTGTGTACTTCTTGGGCTTTTAAGTCAGTTTCTTTCACCAGGTGGGGGAAGTTTTCAGTCACTATTTCTTCAAGTAGGTTTTCAATAACTTGCTCTCTCTCTTTTTCTGGCACCCCAATAATTCGGATGTTGGCTTGCTTGAGGTTGTCCCAGAGGCCCCTTACGCTATCTTCAATTATCTGAATTCTTTTTGTTTCTTGCTTTTCCAGCTGAGTGGATTTTGCTTCTTTGTATTTCAAATCTTTGACTTGGTTCTTGTGGCCCTCTGGACTGCTTTTAGGACTTTGTGTAATATTTTTTATTTCAGCCTGTGTATGCTTGATTTCTAGTTGGTCCTTTTTTTTTTATCTGTGAGGGTCTGGTTTGTATCCTCAGAGGTCTTGCACATTTCCCTGAGGGTCTCATTCATTTCTTTGTAAGTATAATTCATCTCCTTGTAAATCTCATTCATTTGCTGGTTGGTCTTGTTTATTTCCTGGTTGGTCTTGTTTATTTCCTGGTAATTCTCATTAAGTTGATTGGCCTTTTGTAGGAGCCTCTTGAAAAGCCTTATAACCGTGGTTTTGAACTCTATGTCTTGTCGTCTTTTCTCCTCCATTTCTTTCACACCTGATTTCTTTCCATGTCTCTGCATGGTGGCTGCTTTATGTGGTGGCTATCCTCAAAGGGACAGTGGCTCAGTCTCCCCAGTTACCTGAGGTGGGTACTCTTACTGCAATCCTTTATGGGTTGTATTCAGTGTTTTTGAATTTAAACCCAGCTTTTTGTTGTTAGCCCTAGGAGGGTTTGACCTCCAGGCCAATTGTCTGTGAAGCTCAGCTGTGCTCAGGTTGGATGGGCGGAGTCTCCGGGCCAAGCAGACAGCGTTAGCTCCACCCTATGCGGCCCCAGGGGCTCTGTGCCGGGGACAATGGCTGCCAGCACCTCTGAGAGAGAGCCGCTGTGGAGCTCCACTGGCTGCCGGGGAATTCAGACTTTCCCCAAATGACTTTGCATGCGCAATGTCTCACCCAGGGTCGTAAAACAAAGCAGTCTGACGGTTTTCCGAATGAGAGACAAGTCGCGGTGCGCTCTCTGCGCCGCCACACAGCCGAGCTGTTCGCGGGAGAGCTGCCTTCTCCACAAGCCGGCAGACCCGGCAGCACCCGAGCTTCGGCGTGCCCTCCCACTGTCCAGTTTTCACCCCGTGTGATAGTGGGTTCCCTGGACTTCGCCCAGAGCTGGAGAATCTGTCCAGTGGGACGCCCCTGTCTCCCCGTTCGAGAAACCTGGCCGGTTTTCAGCCGCCCGCCCTCTCCGCGGCGCACACTCCAAACCTCTCTCTGCGCGCGAATCTTTCAACGCCGTCCACCTCCGCTCTCCGGGTCACAGTGTCTTATCTTTACTTTTATTTGTGGAATTTTCACTCGGCGAGCGTTCTGGTGATTCTGGAAGGTGTTTGTTCCTTCGTTAAGTTGTAGTATTAAAATTGCTGATTATGACGGCAAGATAGGTGTTTTGCCTTTGCCGCCATCTTAGTTCTCTCTACTGAGAACTTTTAATTAACCATAAGTCAGATATATCAGGTAAATGTCCTACCTTCAGGCACTGACTCCATTCTTTCAGAAATAGACCC
This sequence comes from Antrozous pallidus, assembly GCA_027563665.1. Classification (NCBI taxonomy): domain Eukaryota; kingdom Metazoa; phylum Chordata; class Mammalia; order Chiroptera; family Vespertilionidae; genus Antrozous; species Antrozous pallidus. Next base: position 26,277,051 of record CM050509.1, on the reverse strand, counting down.
AGAACCTGCTTAGGTAGAGTTATCAATGGTGGTTCATAAGTTCACTGCAAAGTCACATTAAGTGTTGCTATGGGATTACAAGGAGGGACAGTTGCTTCTTACCATCCACCACCTCATGGAGGTAATACCACTCTATAGTGGGAAGATTCCTACTTTTTTTTTCTCTGGTGTCAACTACCCTCATTACTCTCCTATCTACTTGTCTTCCCTTCCTACTCTTGGCCTCACATTCCTTCTCTAGTACTGAGAAGGACTTCTTTTTTGGGCTGTGATAAAGGTACTTACTTTCATTTAACTCTGCCAGGTTTCCTAAGGGGAAGATTGCATCTGACTCTTCTGGCTTCTGGATAGCCATTTGCTGATTGTGATAATTCCTTTTATCTTGACAGCTCTATTTCTCCTCTACATCATTTACTTAAGTGCACTTCTTATTGAAATAGGCATGAAAAAAATAATGGTGCTCAAATCATAAGCATGTAAGTCAATAATTTTTTTATAAATGTAAATACATCTATTCATGTATCATTTATATCAACCACCCTCCAGACCCTGTTCATGGTTCTTCCTTGTCACCACATATAATCAGTAACTACTATCCTGGTTTTATACCACTCTCAGTGTTTAAGCTACTGTTAACTTTACTTGCTCTAGTATTAAATACAATACGTCTTTTCTTTGGTTGGAAGATTATGTTAACTATTTGGAATGCCCAAATTGTTCATTAGAATGTCACCTTGATTGTCAGTATAGTGGACTTGCTGTGTAACTTTGGACTTGAAGCACTTAGTCTCTGAATAAGCTTCTTGGAGCTTATATTTTTTATCTCAGTTATATATGGACAAGACTGGCCTCTTCTCCAAACTCACTATATAATGGGAACCATATTATTAATGGGCAACTAATAATGATCTTGCTAGAATATCATAAGTTGAGGAGTAAAACTGGTGATGACATTCTGGTGATATTCACAGCAAATGTGAATCAGCTGTACTGCTCCTTTTGCTTCATTCCTCATCTTCTCATTAGGCTTAATGGTATTTAATTATTTCCACCTAATTTGGAGTCTCCTCATGAAAAGTAAGGCTACACTGTAGACTTCCTGATCTTGTATGTTTGAAGCACTTCATCCAGCAATCTAAAGTTAGTATTATTTCTTAATTTGAGAGGATACAATTATGGAATATATAAAAATAAGATAAAATTTTTCTACAACACTTGGGAAACAAGAGAGACATTTTATTCCTTGGTGGGATATGTTTACACATGTTTATGAAAATGGTGTTTTATTAATTTGAAAGAATATATGCACCCTTATGTCCATTGCAGCATTGTTTACAATAGCCAAAATATGGAAGCAACCCAAGTGCCCATCAGTAGATAAGTGGTTTAAAAAGCAGTTGTATATGTATAAAATTGAATGTTACTCAGCCATTAAAAAGAATGAAATCTTGCCATTTGCAACAGCATGGATGGACCTAGAAGATATTATGCTAAGTGACATAATCAGAGAAAGACAAACACCCTATGATTTCACTTTTATGTGGACTCTAAAGAACAATATAAATGGACAAAAAGAACAGAAAGAGACTCATGGTTGCCATAGGGGAGGGGGTTAGGGACAGGTTGAGAAAGGTAAAGGGATTAAGTTGGTAGTTACAAAATAGTCATAGCGGTGTAATGTAAAGCATAGTGAATATAGTCAATAATATTCTAAGACCTATATATGATGCCAGGTGGGTACTGGAAATATCAGGGGGGACACTTTGTAAAGTATATTATTGTGTATCCACTATGCTGTACACCTGGAATTAATACAATATAAGATTGTATGTAAACTATAACTGAAAAATAAAATAATATTGTGTTTTATTACAAGAATTGTAACAAAACTACTCCATGTATACAGGAGATAACAAAAATAAATATAATAGGAGTCATACCAAATTAGAATACAAAGATGGGATCAGAAGTTGAAAAAATCATAACAATAATTTTATATGGTCATAGATGGTTACTAGACTTATTGTGGTGATCACATTGTAAGGTATATAAATTTTAAGTCACTATGTTGCACAGCTGAAACTGTGCAACATAGTGACTGAATATAATATGTCAACTATACTTTAATTAATATATTTTTATTGATTTCAGAGAGGAAGGGAGAGGGATATATATAGAAACATCAGTGATGAGAGAAAATCATAGATCAGCTTACACCTGCATGCCCCACAATGGGGCTGGAGCCCACAACCCAGGCATGTTCTCTGATTGGGAATCAAACCATGACCTCTTGGTTCATAGGTTGACATTCAACCACTGAGCCATGCCAGCAGCATTACAATATGGACTCTTACCTGAATTTTCAGGCTGCTTGACTGGGGAACTCTGATTAATACAACAGGTGTGTAATCTCCTATCTAATAAAAGAGTAATATGCAAATTAACCATACCTCTGCTACACCACAAACCACGCCCACAAGTCACGCTTATAAGCCAATCAGACGACTATGCAAATTAACCCGGCCAATATGGTAGTTAATTTGAATATCTGGGCATAGAAGACTGTGTAGAAGGAAGCCAAGCACTGCAAAGGGGAGCAAAGCTGCGGAGAAGTAAACAAGTGGGCTGGGGGAAAAGGGAGGAAAGCAGGTGGGGCAGGGGAGAAGGGAGGGAAGTGAGGCAGCAGAGACAGGAGGGAATGAGGCAGCAGAGAAGGGAGGGAGCTTTGCTCAGGCCACAGGAAGCCCTATTCTTGCAGGAAGCTTCCTGCAACAGGTCTCTAGTCCTATCTAATAAAAATAATATGCAAATTGACTGTTCCTCTGATCAAGCCACACCCACAGTCAAGCCCATCAGCCAATAAGGAACAAATTATGCAAATAAACCCCAACCAAGATGGCTGTAGCCACTGAGAGCAGGAGGGAGGCTTGGGTTTCCCCAGCAATGGAGAGAAACAAGCTTTCTGCCTGCCCTTGCTGGCCTAGGTCTCCACTCAGTGCTACAACGTTTCAATTATAGAAGATGTATCCCAACAGAAATGGCAGCAGCCATAGGAGCTGAAGAGAGCAGAGGCTACAGTTGCCCGGGCGATGGAGGAAACCAAGCTTCTGCAGCCCTAGTGCCTAGGCCTCCATTCTATGTTACAAAGTTTCAATTATAGAATTAAAATGAACCCGAACAGAAATGGCTGTTGCCATGGAGGCAGCAGAAGGCTTGGCTCCACTCCAGGCTACAAAGTTTCAATTGTAGAACATAAATTAATCCCAGATCCCAGGGCCTCCACTTGGGTCGCTGCGGGGCATGACTGGCCTGCAAACCACCACAAGCCCCTCACCCAGGCCGCCCCATTCCCCCAAGGAACCCCCAACCTGATCCAGGACACCCTTCAGGGCAAAGCAGCTGGCCCCCACCCAGGCCTCTATCTTATCTAATAAAAGAGTAATACACAAATTTACCATCACTCCAACACACAAGAGGGCTGCCCCCATGTGGTCAAAGATCCTGCCCCCATGTGGACACAAGATGGCCACCACATGATGGCTATCAGGGGAGGGCAGTTGGGAGGGACCAGGCCTGCAAGGGAGGGCAGTTGGGGGTGACCAGGCCAGCAGAGGAGGAAAGTTGGGGGCAAACATGCTGGCAGGGGAGCAGTTAGATATCAATTAGGCTGGCAGGGTAGTGGTTAGGGGCAATCAGGGAGGCAGGCAGGTGAGCAGTTTGGAACTAGCAGTCCTGAATTGTGAGAAGGATGTCCAACTGCCCATTTAGGCCCAGTCCTACTGGACATTGATTGAGGAGTCCCAGATTAGAGAAGGTACAGGCTGGGCTGAGGGACACCCCCCGCCCCCCCTGCATGAATCTCATGTACCAGGCCTCTAGTCCTATCTAATAAAAGGGTAACATGCAAATTGCCTCTACCTCTGCTACGCTGCCAGCCAATTGGGGCGGGATGGGGCGGGATGGGGCAGGGCCAGGGGCAGGGCCAGGGGCAGGGCCAGGGGCAGGGGGTAGCCAGCACACAGGGGGCAAGGCTTTGCAGGGTTATGGCTGCAGTGCAGTGAAAGCAACCACCATGCTATAACCTCTACCCACACAGTACTTAAGGACCGGCCGTCCTTACACTTATGGTGACTGAATCACATGCAAATGAGTGCCCAGGGTCCCTGCATGCCCCCCATCCCAGCACCCACGATGGGAGTGGGGGGGGCTGCTGCCAGTCTCAGGTGTGAGGAGACCCCGGTGGCCACCACCAGGTGGAGAAAATTCACAGTGTTCTTGGTTCATGCATGGTATTGGGAGCACCAGGAATTCTGGGCAATGTAGTTCTGGTGCCAGACCCACTGTACCACTGTAGGAGAGAGTTTGAAGTACTGAGCAAGGAACGTGGAAGGGGGGGGGGGGTGCAGCGGCAGCGGCGTTTTTTTTTTTTTCTTAGTTCATAGCTTTGATTGACATTTCGCCTAAACCCAGGTCACAGCCCCAACATGTTCACCACAGAGCTCAGATTATTGGTCAATTCAGTGAAAATGGGACAGAAAAACTCACTAAAGAACAACAGGTCCCTGAATCTGTTCACTAATATCCTATCTCACCCAGAAATGCAGAAAATTACCATCAGACACATCACAGGATCAAAGCCTTTGTGTCCAGGAGAAGCTTAAAAGGACGCAGATTTTTTCATTTGTTCTGCTCTTCCCTCCACAGGATTATCTTCTGAAATCCCAAGCATCTACCCCTGACACAGCTTTCTCACATACCATGCTGCCCACCCTCCCATCTATCCCCATCCATTTTAAAGCACCTGGCAAACACAAGAAGGAGAAACAAAGGGCAAATTCCAGTCTGTGGCCTCTGTCTGGACTTAGTCAAGCATGATATCTGTGGAATGGTGTGTGGTAAGTTTCCACGATAACAAGATTTCAAGGCAGGCAGGGGAGTCACATATTCTTTCTACCAAGGTAACAGAAACACGGAGGCCACCCAAGGGATGCTGAAGGGGGACACAGTGAGTTCATGGTTCTCTGGTAATTGCAAGGACCTAGGTCCTCATTGCCTCCTCCCCCAATCTCCCCAGAGGCTTTAGGCCTTGGGAAGGCTGGGGGTGTGCCATCAGTTGGACATCCTGTAAGGGCTTCCAGTATGCGAGAGGGGGCAGGTTGGGCTGAGGGACCACCCACCTCCAGTGAATGAATTTCGTGCACCAGGCCACTAGTCCTATCTAATAAAAGAGTAATATACAAATTTGACCGTACCTTAACCACACCCACAAGCCACGCCCACCACCGCGCCCACCAGCCAATCAGAAGCAGCTTATGCAAATAAACCTGAACCAAGATGGCTGCCACCACTGAGAGCAGGAGGAAGGCTTGGGTTTTTGTGGCAACAGAGGAAGCCAAGCTTTCTGCCTGCTGTTGCCTGCCTAGGCCTCCAATGTTACAAAGTTTCAATTATAAAAGATACAGAAATGGCAGCAGCCACTGAGCTGGAGAGAACAGAGGCTTGGGTTTCCCTGGAAATGGCAAGCTTTCAGCCTCCACTCTAGGCTACAATGTTTCAAACAGAAATGGCTACTGCCACGGAGCAAGCAGAAGGCTTGGCTCTGCTCCAGGCTACAAAGTTTCAATTGTAGACATAGATTAATCCCAGATACCAGGGCTCCACTTGGGTCGCTAGGGGCCGTGGCTGGCCTGCAAACCTCCACAGGCCCCTCGCCTAGGCTGCCCCTCACCCCAAGGGAACCCCCAACCTGATCTGGGACACTCTTCAGGGCAAACCCTGCACCAGGCCTCTATCCTGTCTAATAAAAGAATAATACACAGATTGACCATCACTCCAACACACAAGCGGGCTGCCCCTATGTGGACACAAGATGGCCACCACAAGATGGCAAGCAGGGGAGGACCGTTGAGAGGTTCCAGGCCCTGCAAGGGAGGCAGTTGTGGGAGATCAGGCCAGCAGGGGAGGGCAGTTGTGGGCCATCAGGCCAGCAGGGGAGGGCAGTTGGGAGGGACCAGGCCTGCAAGTGAGGGTAGTTGGGGGTGATCAAGCTTGCAGGGGAGGGCAGTTAGGGGTGACCAGGCCAGCAGAGGAGGGAAGTTGGGGGCAAACATGCTGGCAGGGGAGCAGTTAGACATCAAGTAGGCTGGCAGGGTAGTGGTTAGCAGGTGATCAGGCTGGCAGGCAGAAGCGGTTAGGGGCAATCAGAGAGGCAGGCAGGTGAGCAGTTTGGAACCAGCATTCCTGGATTTTGGTAGGATTGGGCCTAAACAGGCAGTCGGACATCCCTTGAGGGGTCCCAGATTTGAGAGGGTGCAGGCTGGGCTAAGAGACACCCCCTTCCCCCGTGCAAGTATTTTGTGCACTGGGCCTCTACTATATAATAAAAGGCTAACATGCAAATAGACCAAACAGTAGAATGACTGGTTGCTATGACATGCACTGTCCACCAGGGGGCAGATACTCAATGCAGGAACTGCCCCCTGGTGGTCAGTGTGCTCTCACAGGGGGAGCGCCTCTCAGCCAGAAGCTGGGCTCATGCCTGGTGAGCACAGCAATGATAGTGGGAGCCTCTTCTGCCTTCATGGCAGCGTTAAGGACCCCCAGTGGGTCCTAGACTGCAAGAGGGCACAGGCTGGAACCCCTCCTCTCAAGTGCACAGATACCATGCACAAGTCCTCTAGTTTATATAGTAATAATGATAAAGTCTATGAATAATATTTAAGTCGGTCTAATCAGGTACCTGATTTAGATCAGTAGTTAAGGAATGCCTCTTTAAAGAAGTCACTTTTTAAAAAAATCTGCAATGTGCATTGAAGTTATGCAGGCAATAAGGCAGATTTATGTAAGCAGAGGAAATGCAAAATATGAACACCCTACAAATAAAGAGATTGGTTCATTTATGTTTCAGTGTGTTGAATGAGCATGTAAGTGGTGTGAAATGAGGCTGCAAAGGCAAGTAGGCGCCAGTTTTGTAAAACCTTGTAATTCCTTAATATGACATTCTCCTGAAGACTGTTCTAAGCAGTCTAATCCTCAGAAAGTCAGTTAATCTTACTGAGCCTCTGTTTTTTGTTTTGTGATATGGGGGTGATAGAACCTTCCCTATGTAAGAAGTCAGTGAGATTCAGTATATAATGTACTTAACCCAGTGTCTGACAGAATAAGTGCTCAAGCTCATGGAAGCAAAACCGAAAGCTAGCTCAGATTTGTGAGGGGAATCCACATCCCTCCAGACAGGAATGTCTTCCAAGTCCTCTGGCCCGTGGTCCTCCAGTGCGTCCACTTAGACCGCACCTGGCACAACTAGAATACCAGAGATGAGCTTGCACAAGACAGAACACACAAACACACAGACACCTACTGTGGTCAGTCAGGCTCTCCGGGTCGGGGTCCCTCGTGGGTCTTGGGGATCTCGGACGAGCCCCCAAAAGTTATGCCCAGATTTCAAGATTCCCAGAGACCACCAGGGAGCCGAGTCCGATGCAATAGCAAAGGGCCTTTATTACAAGCTAGCTTGGCTCTCTGCCTCCACCGACCCAGCGGCAGGATGCAAAAGAGGGCGAGTTTCAAAAGCACAATGATTTTATAGGGAGATGGGGCCATACTCAAACCACTGAGTTGGCCGATTTTGATTGGTTGGGTGAGGGCTGGGGCTAGTGATGCAAAGGCAGGGTGTGGCTAGGGTCTGGTTACACAAAGACAGGATGTGATCAGCATACTTTTGGCCTTAGGTTAGTTCCCCTTGTATTCCCATTGGCTGAATTAAGGGCGGGCTGAGTAACTGACACATCCTGTGGTTTTTCTCGGAAGAGCAGACACAGCCACACAAGATGGAGGACACGGTACAAAGTGGAGTCACTTTGTCAGTCCTGCTCTGCTCTTTCAGGGTCACCTGGGGTTAGAAGCACAGTTAGAAAGCTGGGAGGTGAGTAAAACCTAATTGACTCACTGTGGAGACAGAAGCCAGAACTTTCACCTTGAGTGCAAGGAAACATTTAGTGTTTTTCAGACTAAATGTTTCCATACAAGTTTTGTAGCTTTCACCACAAGACACCTTTCAGACTTATCTTCTCTTTTTTATCTTTTATTCTTTTACTTTTCCCAGGAGATCTGATAAAGCTATGCATATATTTACATTTTATTTTTCTATGCAGTCATTTATTGATTTGTTTTGTATGAATACCAAAGAGGAGGAGGAGGGGCCAATGATTCAGATTTATTATAAACATTTAATTTGTTAACATAAGCAAATTTGTCTTAGCGGAGACAGAAAGAATTTTCCTTTCAGTCTACTTGTCATTTGCTCATTCCCAGGTTGATATTTCTGAGTGTTGACTAACCAATCAATCAAGGGAAATCCTGAAGTTTTACTGGCTCTTATTCTCAGTAGGGTTAGGAGATACATTGCCGTATACCTGATAATTTCTGAAATTATTAGGATAATTGTCTTTTATATTAATCACCATATTTCTAAACTTTAAAGACATATAAATAAGTCTTGAAATAATAATTTACCCCTTTTCCTGTTTGGATATAGTAAATAGTTCATGGTAAGTCAAACATGGAATATGGAACCTGGAAAATCACACAATAGCAAAAAGGAAGTTGAAGAATTAGATGCATTTAAATTTCTGAAAGGAATGATGTAATTAGCAGTTATTATCAGTAAAGTTTTACTTAATATGGCATATCATCAATAAAGGATCTCCTTTCCTTAGAGGCATTTATTTTTTCTTTTTTGCATTGATTTCTGTCTCAAGCAATTCTGAATCATCAGAGAAGAAAGATCAGGAGCTACACATCACCTCATAAGCCAACTAGTGTTTGTCTGTTGTATTGACTGAAATTATGCTGAATTTTCAAGCTAGAATTTCAATCAATATTATTGGGTGATTATTCTTGTGAGAAAGGGTTAAAAAGAATTTGGACTATTTGGAAGGAGGGCAACAATTTAATTAAATGGGGTGTAATGACTGGTTAGAGCAGTGGTCAGCAAACTCATTAGTCAACAGAGCCGCAAACCGACCAGAGAGTTAGAGGAACATGAAAATATGCTGTTTCAAGCCAGAATCTACATTTTGAGTAGAATATTAAAATGTGATGAATTCCACCTTTAGCAAATGGGGACCTTCTCAGTGAGAAGAGAGACAGAAGAACCTTGCAGAGCTCCAATAGTTGTGTTTCTGGACTAGGAATCAAACACCTGAATTTGATCCCCAGATCCACACACTTACTAGCTTCTCTGACTAGAGGCAAGTCACTTACACTTTTGGAATATTGGTTTCTCCTGGAAATGATTAAACTTTGGAATATTAAAGGCAATAATAGATATGTGAAACCATCAGGCTCAAATCAGAGCAGGATTCTGAAGGCATGTTGAAAGTTGCAGTGTCATATTACAATCATAACCATGTAGTTCTTTATTACCTATAGAACACTTTGAGGTAATTAACATATTCATATGTAAAACTTCAGTTTATTGTCATATTTTCATGTTTTCTTCCTCCTAGCTATTCTGAAGTGAATATAACTAAAGAGTAATTTGGCTGTCATTCCAAATATCCAGGATTTCTTTTCTTTCTTTTTTTTCTGACAGAGAAATGGAGTTTGTGGTTATAGCAAAGGAGTAAATTTGGTCACTAACTTATTTGGTCATTAATTTCTAGGGTCTCTGCCAACCACTCCTTTTATTAAAACAAAACTCACTGGTTTATGCTTGATCTATCTTCAGGGACATTCTGATATTTCTTTCATAGTGTAGAGAGAGGAGCACTTGGCCTTTTATATGTCTAATATAATACTTGATACCCTCCTAGAATTTAGTAAATGGGGGGTATCATCATATCCATTTTTAGTAGTAAGAGTCTTCTGTGTGTCATTATGTCTTTTTGTAGGTCATGAATAATCTACAATTCTAAATCCTCTTCCTAGTTTGACTTTGTTACCTTGCTGTAGCCAGAATATATTTTATGCTTTATCTGGCCTTTCTAAATCCTCATAGGTTTACTCACATTTTTATTACCAAAATTATTCTCACACTAAAATGCTAGCACCATGTCCATATCTAATCTATGACAGAATTGTGCCCTTATCATGAATGTGCTTGGCATCTGCAATTTCTGATAGTTTAAAATATATGAATGTCATTTTGCTCCAAGTAATGATTTTAGATTTTCTGCAAGGCATATAGCTTTACTCTATCTGCATGATAATTATTTAATAAATCTATTTATCACTATTAACAGAAACACCATATCATATTTCCATATAAAGTGCTTATAACAATAAGATGGAATGGAGTATTTCCAAAGGGGGGAAAAACGATTATGGAGTTTAGCTTTTCAAAGCTACAATATTAATTTATAAAATTATTCCAATATTTTTCAAATTGTTAACATTGCATTGAAAATGTTCTTGGCTACTGGCTGAAATTTGACATAAAATGTCTCATTCATATAGCAATTTAATTTCATAAGCTTTTTTTAAAGATAGTTATTTATCAAATTTGGATGGAAGGAATATCTTCTTAGGGTTTTCTTTAAATATATTTCTCTTGACTATGTACCCTTACATAAAAAAATATTTCCTTGATGACATGAAATTCTATATATATATATATATATATATATATATATATATATATATATATATAATATTTTTATTTATAAAAGAGTAAATAATTCCCAGTTTTTTAGGATAAACACTCAAGCTTGTTTTATTTGTATCTTAAATACAAACTCATGAGACAATGGTTTTATTCTCTGTTGAAGGACCACCAACCAATTACTTATCAGCTCTTTATTCAGTACTTAATTGTTGAGGTCAACATGCTAAAGGCAGTTTTCTATTAGGACACAACAGACTGTAGGAGATGGAACATTACAGACACAAATCTATCTAGAGGTGTTAGAAGTGATTCATAATAGGGATTTGTTTCTTCATACCTTATAGCTCCTGAGTACCATAATCCAAATCATTTTATACTCCCAACCACTTCTGTATATGTGTGAATCTAATATTTGCACTTTAAATACTGTATTTTTAAAGTACTGTTATAGAATTTTGCAAAAAGCTGGTGGAATTTAATAAAATTATTTTTTTTTCTGAATGATAGAATAGAGTTTAGAACTAGGGAAAACACTCAATCCAACAAAAATTTGTAAAGTAGTGTTTATATCCAAGTCAATAAACTAGCTCATCCCTAGCTCTATAAAGGACTAGGGATTACTTAAGGATTTGACAAGTCTAAGGTGGTAGAAGTTGAGGTGAGGGTTCTGGGTTGAGAGACAATATGGTTCAAAAAAGCTGAGAAATAGGCAGGTGTTGGGAGGGAAAGGGGCCCATTGCATAGGTTACGAAGAGGATAATTTTTTTAATTAAAAAAATCTTTATTGTTGAAAGTATTACATATGTTCTCTTTTTTTCCCTCATTGACCACTTCTAGCTCACTCCACCCGCCCGATCCCAGGCCTTCACCACCCTGTTGTCTGTGTCCATGGGTTACGCATATATGCATACAAGCTCTTCAGTTGATCTCTTCCCACCAGCTCACCCACCCACCCCACCTTTCTTCAGGTTTGACAGTCTGTTCCATGCTTCTATGTCTCTGGATCTATTTGGTTCATCAGTTTATTTTGTTCATTAGATTCCACATATGACTGAGATCATGTGCTACTTGTCTTTCTCTGACTGGCTTATGTCAATTAGTATAAGATTCTCCAGGTCCATCCATGTTCAAAGGCTAAGAGATCCTTCTTTTTCACTGCTGTACAGTATTTCATGGTGTAAATGTACCATAACTTTTTTATTCATTTATCTAATGATGGACACTTGACTATTTCTAGATATTCACTATTGTAAGGAGTACATACATTCTTTCTGATTGGTGTTTTTGGATGCTTAGGATATATTCCCAGAAGTGGAATCACATGGTCACAATGCAGTTCGTTTTTAAGTTTTTATGTAACTCCATTTGCTTTCCACAGTGGCCGCAACAGTCTGCATTCCCACTAGTCGTATATTGGGGTTTCCTTTTCTCCAAATCCTTGCCAGCACTTTTTTTATCTTTATTGTTCAGTTTATTAATTACATTGTTTCCCCTTTTTATCCCCCTATAGCTCCCCACCACCCTGTACCTATCCCACCCTCCACCCTCACCTCCCCTCTCCAATGTCCTCTCCCATTGTTGCAAGATTTTTGTCCAATGTCTTGCTGCACTTCCCACAGCCCTTTTCTCCCCAAGAATTGTCAGTCCATTCCCTCTCTATGTCCATGTCTCTGTTATATTCACCAGTCTATCCTGTTCAATAGCCTATCAATTCACTTGATTTTTATGTTCATTTGTTGATAGATGTCTATTTGTTGTTCATAATTTTCATCTTTACCTTTTTCTTCTTCCTCTTCTTAAAGAATATCCTTCAGCATTCCATATAATGTTGATTTGGTGGTGATGAACTCCTTTAGCTTTTTCTTATCTGCGAAGCACTTCATCTGACCTTCAATTCTGAATGATAGCTTTGCTGGATAGAGTAATTTCGGTTGTAGATTCTTGCTGTTCATCACTTTGAATATTTCTTGCCACTCCCGTCTGGCCTGCATCGTTTCTGTTGAGAAATCCGCTGACAATCGTATGGGTGCTCCCTTATAGGTAACCAACTGTTTTTCTCTTGATGCTTTTATTATTTTCTCTTTGTATTTTGCTCTTGGCATTTTAATTATGATGTGCCTTGGTGTGGTCCTCTTAGGGTTCCTATATATTGGGGTTCGGTGCACTTCTTGGACTCCTAAGTCAATTTCTTTCACCAGGTGTGGGAAGTTTTCAGTCACTATTTCTTCAAATATATTTTTATTGTCTTGGCCTCTCTCTTTTTCTGGCACCCCTATAATTCGGATGTTGGTATGCTTGAGGTTGTCCCAGAGGCCCCTTACACTATCTTCAATTATTTGGATTCTTTTGGCTTCTTGCTTTTCCAGCTGAGTGGATTTTGCTTCTTTGTATTTCAAGTCTTTGACTTGGTTCTTGTGGTGCTCCAGAGCACTTTTAGGTCTTTGTATAATATTTTTTTGTTTCAGTCAGTGTATGCTTAATTTCTGGTTGGTCCTTTTTCATATCCTTGAGAGTCTCCTTTATATCCTTGAGGGTCTCCTTCATTTCCTTGTAGGACTCATTCATTTCCACATTGGTCTGGATCATTTCCTTGCAGCTCTCGTTTATATCCTTGAGGGTCTTGTTCATTTCTTTGTAGGACTCATTCATTTCCACGTTGGTCTTGGTCATTTCCTTTGTGGTCTTGCTTATTTCCTTATAGGCCTCGATCTTTTGTTGGAGCCTCTTGAAAAACCCTATAACCGTGGTTTTGAATTCCATGTCCAGTCGTTTTTTTCCCCTCCATTTCTTTCACGTCTGATTTCTTTCCATGTTGCTGCATGGTGGCTGCTTCCCTGAGTTGTTCAATTAGCTTTGTGTGGTGGACTTCCTACTAGGGACAATGGCTCAGCCTCCCCGGTTACCTGAGGTGGATATGGGCTGCACAGTCTTGCTGAAGTTAAGCTCAGTTAATCGTTGTTAGAACTTGGAGGGTTGACCTCCAGGCCAATTGTCTGTGAAGCTCAGCTGTGCTCAGGTTGGATGGGCGGAGTCTCCGGGCCAAGCAGACAGCGTTAGCTCCACCCTATGCGGCCCCGGGGACTCTGTGCTGGGGGAAATGGCTGCCAGCACCTCTGAGAGAGAGCCGCTGCCGAGCTCCACCGGCTGCTGGGCAATTCAGACTGTCCCCAAATGACTTTGCATGCGCAATGTCTCACCCAGGGTCATAAAACAAAGCAGACTGACAGTTTTCCGAATGACAGACAAGTTGCAGAGCGCTCTCTACGCCTTCACGCAGCTGAGCTGTTCGCGCGCAAGCTGCCTTCTCCACAAGCCAGCAGACCCGGCAGCACCCGAGCTTCGGCGTGCCCTCCCACTGTCCAGTTTTCACCCCGTATGATAGTGGGTTCTCTGGACTTTGCCCAGAGCTGGAGAATCAGTCCAGTGGGATGTCTTTGTCTCCCCGTTCGAGAAAACTGGCCGGTTTTCAGCCGCCCGCCCACTCCGCAGTGTGCGCTCCAAACCTCTCTCCGCAGGAATCTTTCAACGCTGTTCGCCGCTGCTCCTCCGAGTCACAGTGTCTAATTTTCACTTTTATTTGTGGAATTTTCACTCGGCGAGCTTTCTGGTGATTCTGGAAGGTGTTTGTTCTTTCGTTAAGTTGTAGTATTAAAATTGCTGATTATGACGGCAAGATAGGTGTTTTACCTTTGCCGCCATCTTAGTTCTCCCCCAGCACTTTTTAAATTAATTTATTGATGGTAGCCATTCTGGCAGGTGTGAGGTGATACCTCATTGTTTTAATTTGCATCTCTCTGATAATTAGTGACTTTGAACATTTTTCATGTATTTCTTGGCCATCTATCTATATGTCTTCTTTGGAGAAGTTTTGGAGAATTATCTATTTAAATTGGATTACCCATTTTATTTTTAATATTTTTATTGGTTTCAGAGAGGAAAGGAGAGAGAGAGAGAGAGAGAGAGAGAGAGAGAGAGTTAGAAACAGTAATGAGGATCATTGATTGGCTGCCTCTTCCCCCATTGGGGATTGAGCCTGAAACCTGGGCATGTGCCCTTGACTAGAATCGAACCTGGGACCCTTCAGTCTGCAGGCTGACGCTCTATCCACTGAGCCAAACAAGCTAGGGCTAGATTACCCATTTTTAAAATTGGATTGTTTATCTTCCTTTTGATAAGTTGTTTTTCTTAATGATCTAAAATACCATATTGTCTCCAGTCTCTTTATTGTATTGTGAGTGAGCTCCATCAGAGAATGGGAACTTTTTGGACCATAAAAAATGGCAGTACACCACTTTATGTCCCAAATCCTCCGCATCAAAATCATGCACATTCTTGGGGCTGTCTTTCTGAATGTTAAGAGTAATAACCATAGATTTGTTGTAATGATCTTTAACATACAATATTTTGTAAGCTAAATAACAAATTGTGGCTGTCCCAGCAGCAATGATAACTGCTGCAATTCATTTAACTCCTATGCTGGAATTCAGACTCATAGTACCTTTACTTGCAAGGCATGTGCACAGGACACTGAATACAAACGGGATAGTGGGAACAGACTAAGTCAAGGTGTAAAAAGTGACCTAAAGGCATTGATTCTCCATTTAATGTAGTCTTCATTTCAGTTATTATATTCCTCATTTCTTAGTGTTCTTTTTATGTTTTTTATCTCTTTGTGTAAGTTCTCACTGAGTTCAATTATTCTTCTCCTAAATTCATTTAGTACCCTTGTAACCAGTGTTTTGAACTCTGTATCTGTTAGATTGCTTGCCCCCATTTTGTTTAGTTGTTTTTCTGGAGTTTTGTGCTGTTCTTTTATTTGTACCATGTTTCTTTGCCTCCTCATTTTTGTTGCCTCCTTGTGTTTGTTTCTATGTATTAGGTAGATCTGCTACATCTTCCAGTCTTGGCAGGTGACCTTATGTAATAGGTGTTGTGTGGGGCCTAGTGGCACAGACTTTTTGGTCACCTGAGGTGGGTGTTTCAGAGGTGTACCTTGTGTGAGTTGTATGTATCCTTCTGTTGTAGTTGATCCTTGATTACTATTGGCACATCAGTGGGTGGCATTGACTGTGGTTAACTGGCTGTTAGGCCTGGCCATGACTAAAAGATGATCTATTGTGTGTGGGATGACCCCATGGGATTTACTTTAGCGAGAATCTGATGCCTACCAAGTCCATTTATGGAGCCAATTGGGTTGTGCTCTGGTGTGGTATGAAGCTGGCCATTAGGCATGCTAGTTCTGGAGCCTCTTGGGAGGGTTCCCAGTGCAGGCCAATATCAGCTGCTGCCGGGTCCTGGCCCACGTCACCAAGTAGGAGCTCCAAAGTGATCTGCAGTCGGTAGCTACCTGTGCTGGACTTGCAGGTACTTGGGAGAGGCTATGCTGTGAACCAAGGCTGGCTGAAACTAGTGTTTGGGGCATGCCAAGCTTAGCTGCTACTTGTTTGGAGTTTGTGTATCTTTGAGATATTTCAGGCAAGTCTGCAATGTGCATTGAGGCCAGCTGCCTGTGAGGAACAGCCAATGAAAAAGGTTCAGATTAGTTCAAGGGCTGGGTGAGTTGGGGTCTTAGGAAATTTCCAGAGAGGGGAAAGTAGTGTTAGCCAACTTGATGGAGACTCAGATATGGCACCAGCTGCAGGCTCTGTTGGGGGAGGGAGGGCTCAGCAAAGGAACACTGGCATCTGCCAGCACTTCTGTAGGCAAGAGAGCCACATCTCCAGCTCTTATGCTACAGCCAGGCAATTTAGTTTCTACCTGTATGTCCCTGGCACTTTTCCAGCTGCTGTCCCTTTGTAAGAGTTTAGAGCCACTGTTTGTGAGTGAGTGAGTCTATGTGTAGGTCCTTTAAGAAGACACCTGCATCTATAGCAGCCCTTCATCTTACTGGATGGAATCACCTCTGATTTTCACAGCCAGATGTTGTTGGGAACTCCCTTCCTGGCACTGGTGCTCTGAACTGGGGAGACTAGTGTGGGGATGGGACCCCTCATTCCACGAGGGGGACCTCTACAGCCAACGTCCATATTTCTCCTGATTTGTAACCACCACAAATGGGTGTGGGACCAGCCCATTTTGCATCTCTGTCCCTCCTACTAGTCTCTGTGTGGTTTCTTTATATCCTTAGTTATAGGAGTTATGTTGAGTTAGATTTCAGGTGGTTCTCAAGGTTGGTTGTTCTATAATTTAGTTCTAAGTTTGATGTGGTTATGGCAAGCAAGCACAGTGTGTATCTACCATGCCTGCCATCTTAACTGGTAGACTTGTAAAGTTCTGCTGGTCTCACCTCTGTCCACTCAGTTGGCACCTGGCCTGGGGCTGAAGGGTGGAAGATTGCTTTACTAACATGCCTGCAGAGGAAGTACTATGTGTCCACTGGGCCTCTCTATTTGTCTCTAAGCAGTATCTGCTCATTTATACTTTTTCTCAGGCTTTTTAACCTGGCAGAAGTGTTCTAACAGGGCAAAAGTGAAAGGCTACATGGCTTAAGGCCTAGTCTCAGAAGTTGAAAAACATCAATTTTGCTTCATTCTATGTATGTAGACTAATTCATTTAACCCTAACAACAGTGCTATAAAAAGTACCATTACTATCTTCATTTCTAAAATGAGGAAACTAAATCTCAGCACTAGGAAGTTTGCCTACAGGCATCCAACAGGCAGGCCACAGAATCAGACATAGGTTTTATCTCCACTTACCTAACAGCAAACTGTGACAATTTTTTAAAATTAAAGTACTAGAGGCCTGGTGCAAGGATTCATGCACTGGTGGGGTCACTCACCTGGCCTGCAGGGATCAGTGGACCTCCACATCACCACAGCCCAGCCTTACCTGCCAGCTGGTAATGCAGGAAGCAGCAGGCAGCTGGTGAGGAGCCCAAGCCCTAGCTGGGCACTGTGCTGCTCCCACTCATCCTGGCCCTACTGTGCCTGCTGCTGCCAATGCTCGGGCACACAAGGGGAGTGTCAGTGGGAGAGGCTCACAACACTGTAGCTGCATTTGCCAGCCACCAGCCATGAGTCCAACATCTGGCACCCACCTATCAGTTGAGCACTGCTCCCACTGTGGGAGTGCACTGATCACCAGGGGGCAGCTCCTGCATTGGGCATCTTCCCCCTGGTGGTCAGTGCATGTCATAGCTACTGGCCAGTCATTTGGTCGTCTGGTCACTTAGGCTTTTATATATATAGATAAACTAGAGGCCCAGGGCATGAAATTCATGAAGGGGGGCACATTCTTCAGCTTGGCCTGTGCCCTCTCGCAATCTGGGAACCCTTGGGGGATCGGGCCTAAGCCGACAGATGGACATCCCTCTCACAATCTGGGATCCCTTGCTCCTTACCGCCTGTCTGTTTAGTCCTTACTGCTCGGCTCACTGCTCCTTAGTGGAAGGCTCCTTACTGCTCAGCTCACTGCTCCTTGGCTAGCTGCTCCTTAGTGCTGCTGTGAAGGCGAGAGAGGCTCCCAGCATCACCTCTGTTCTCACCAGCTATGAGCCTTGCTTCTGGCTGAGCAGCAAGCCCCCTGTGGGAGCACACTGACCACTAGGGGGAAGCTCCTGTGTTGAGCATCTGCCCCCTGGTGGTTAGTGTGCATCAAAGTGACCAGTCATTCTGATCTTTCCATAATAACGGTCGCTTAGGCTTTTATTATAGAGACTAGATGCCCAGTGCATAAAATTCGTGTACTGGAGGGGTGGCCCTCAGCCCAGCCTGCACCCTTTTCAATCAGGGACCCCTTAGGGGATATCCGACTGCTGGTTTGGGCACGATCTTAAATTGGCAGTTGGACATCCCTCTCACAATCAGAGACTGCTTGTTCCTAATCACTCACCTGCCTGCCTGCTTGATTGTGCCTGCCTGATTGCCCGTACCGCTCCCCTGCTGGCCTGATTGATGCCTCACTGCCCTCCTGCCAGCCTGATTGCCCCAAAATGCCCTCCCCTGCCAACCTGATCAGCCCCAACTGCTCTCCCCTGCTGGCATGATTGCCCCCAACTGCCCTGCCCTGCTGGCTCGATCACCCCCAACTTCCCTCCGCAGCCAGCCATCTTGTGACAATGTAGGGGTGGCCATCTTGTGATGACATGGGGGCAGCCATCTTGTGATGATGTGTGGGCGTGAGGTCCACCTAGGATTTTATTAGTATAGTAGAGGCCTGGTGCATAAAATTTGTGCCCTGGGGGCAGGGGGTGTCCCTCAGCCCAGCCTGCACCCTCTCCAATCTGGGAACCCTCGAGGGATGTCCGACTGCCCGTTTAGGCCCAATCCCAGTAGGATCAGGCCTAAATGGGCAGTCGGACATCCTCACAATCTAGGTCTGCTGGCTTAAAACAGCTTACCTGCTTGCCTCCCTGATTGCCTCTAACCGCTTCTGACTGCCAGCTTCATCACCCCCTAACAAATACCCTGCCAGCCTAATTGATGTCTAACTGCTCCCCTGCCAGCCTGTTTGTCCCCCAAATTCCCTCCTTTGCTGACCTGGTCACCCCTAATTGTCCTCCCCTGCAGGCTTGATCACCCCCAACTGCCCTCCCTTTCAGGCATGGTCCCTCCGAACTGCCCTCCCAAGCTGGCCTGATGACCCACAACTGCCCTTCCTTGCAGGCCAGGAACCTCCCAACTGTTCTCCTCTGTTGGCCATCTTGTGTCCACATGGGGGCAGGATCTTTGACCACATGGGGGCATCCCTCTTGTATGGTGGAGTGATGGTCAATCTGCATATTACTCTTTTATTAGATAGGATAGAGGCCTGGTGCATGGGTGGGGACCGGCTGGTTTTCCCTGAAGGGTGTCCTGGATCAGGGTAGGGGTTCCCTTTGGGTGTAGGGTGGCCTGGGCGAGGGGCTTGTGGTGGTTTGCAGGCCGGCCACGCCCCCGAGTGACCTAAGCTGAGGCCCTGGGATCTGGGATTCATTTATGTTCTATAATTGAAACTTTGTAGCCTAGAGCAGAGCCAAGCCTTTTGCTCGCTCTGTGGTGGCAGCCATTTTTCTTTGAAACTTTGTAGCCTAGAGTGGAAGCCTAGGCGCTAGGGCTGCAGAAGCTATGCTACCTCCATCACCCCGGTAACCTTAGCCTCTGCTCTCTCCACCTTTGGGCTGCCGCCATTTCTGTTTGGATTATGTATCTTCTATAATTGAAACTTTGTAGCATTGAGTGGAGGCCTAGGCCAGCAACAGCAGGCAGAAAGCTTGGCTTCCTCCAGTGCCGGGGAAACCCAAGTCTCCCTCCTGCTGTCAGTGGCGGCAGCCATCTGGGTTGGGGTTTATTTGCATAATTTGCTCCTAATTGGCTGGTGGGCATGGCTGTGAGTGTGGCTTCATTGGAGGTATGGTCAATTTGCATATTACTCTTTTATTAGATAGGATAGTTGACATACAATATTAGTCTCAGCTGTGCAACATAGTGATTTAATATTTGTATACCTTACAATGTGATCACTACAATAAGTCTGGTAAGAATCTATCACCATATAAAATTTTTGTTATAATTTTTAATTTTGAGAAGGATCATTTTGCTTATGCAACCATCACTGGAGCTGTTAAGAGTATCTTGAAAGCTGATGGTCCTTTTTTCTTTAACTTAATAAATATTTGTTCAGATTATTACAATTGTTCCTCTTTTCCCCCCATAGCTCCCCTTCACCCAGTTCCCACTCCACCCTCTGCCCTTACGCTCCCCCACTGTTCTCATCCACAGGTGTATGATTTTTGTCCAGTTTCTTCCCCCACTCACTACACCCCTCGCCCCCTAAGAATTGTCAGTCCACCCCTTTCTATGCTCCTGATTCTATTCTATTCACCAGTTTATTCTGTTCATCGTATTTTGTATTCACTTGATTTTTAGATTCACTTGTTGATAACTATATATTTGCTGTCACTTTGTTGTTCATCATTTTTATCTTTACCTTTTTCTTCTTCTTCCTCTCCTTAAAGAATACCCTTCAGCATTTCATATAATACTGGTTTGGTGGTGATGAACTCCTTTAGCTTTTTCTTACCTGTGAAGGTCTTTATCTGACTTTCAATTCTAAATTATAGCTTTTCTGGGTAGAGTAATCTTGGCTGTAGGTTCTTGCTATTCATCACTTTGAATATTTCTTGCCACTCCCTTCTGGCCTGCATAGTTTCTATTAAGAAACCAGCTGACAGTAAAATGGGCACTCCCTTGTAGGTAACTACCTTGTTTTTCTCTTGCTGCTTTTAATTTCTCTCTTTGTCTTTTGCCCTTGGCATTTTAATTATGATGTGTCTTGGTGTGTTCCTCTTTGGATTTCTTTTGTTTGGGGCAATCTGTGCTTCCTGAACTTGTAAGTGTATTTCTTTAACCAGGTAGGGGAAGTTTTCTGTCATTATTTCTTCAAATAGGTTTTCAGTATCTTGCTATCTCTCTTCTTCTGGCACCCTCATAATTCTGATTTTCGTATGCTTGAAGTTGTCCCAGAGGATCCTTACACTATCTTCACATTTTTGGATTTTTTTTCTTTTTGCTTTTCCAGTTGAGTGTTTTTTGCTTCTTTGTATTTCAAAACTTTGACTTGATTCTTGCAATCCTCTAGTCTGCTGGTAGATCTCTGTACAATATTTTTTATTTCAGTCAGAGTGTGCTTAATTTCTAGTTGATCCTTTTTCATATCCTTGAGGGTCTCGCTAAATTTATCAGCCTTTTCTAGAAAACTCTTGAAAAACCTTACAACCCTTGTTTTGAACTCTCAATCCAGTCATTTGCTTTCCTCCATTTCTTTCATTTGTGATCTGTTTGTCTCTACATTTTGGCTATTTCCCTGAGTTTATAGAGTGGCTATGTGTGCTAGCTATCCTATAGGGCCCAGTGGCTCAGCCTCCCCATTTACCTGAGGTGGACACTCGTGGTGCACTCTTTTGTGGGCTGTGTGCACAGTCTTGTTGTAGTTAAGCCTGGATTATTTTTGGTATTACTGGGAGGAATTGAACTCCAGACCAATTGGCTCTGAGAATCAGCTGTGTCTACACTGTGAGCAATTTTGTGCTGAAAACACCCTTATGAGACAAGACTTGCAAAAGCCTCTGTGCTCAGCTTGGATGGGGCAGAGACTCAGGGCATAGCAGACAGCATTGTTTTCCCATCAACCTTTCTCTAATAGGCGCAGTGTCTCAGTGTCCTGGGATAATCGCTGCAAGCACCTCTGAGAGAAAGCCTCCCTTGAGTTCTGCCCACTGCCAGACAGTCCACTTTCTCCCAGAATGAGTCTAGGTCCTCACATTCATGCCCGCAACTGGAGTTCAATGCAGTAGGGAGCTTATGTCTCCCTCCCACTTGAGAAAGCCAGCCATGTACTCAGTTTCCTGCCCTCTCCACCCATGCACTTGGGTACCTCTACCTTCAGCAGCTCCTCTGAATCTCAATGTGCTTTTCTCTTTCCTGATAGTCCAGTTTCACACCATCTGAGTCTGGGTCCCCAGAGTCTCACATGGAACTGGAGTTCAGCAACATTAGGAGCTTTTGTCTCCCTACTGCCTGAGAAAGCCAGCTGCACACTCAGTTGCCAGTCCTCTCCATGCACGCATCTCAGTACCTCTACCTCCTGCAGCTCCTCTGAGTCTCAGTGTGCTTTTACCTTTCCTTCTAGTTGTAGAATTTCCACTCAGCCAGCCTTCCTTTGGTCCTGGATGATGTTTGTGTTGTCTTTTAGTTGTTGTTTTGAAATTGTTGTGTGAGGCAGCAGTTTAGGTGTTTACCATTGCCACCATCTTGGTTTCTCTGATGATCCTTTTTTATTAAGAGATTTATCTTCATACAAATAAATTTTAGTTAAATATGAATTTTATTTTGTTTTTCCATCATTGATTATTCTTTCTTTTATAATTTTTATCCCTCTATTAAACTTCTCATTTTGGTCTGTGTTGTTTTCCTAATTTTATTGAATTGTTTTTGTGTTTTCTCATAGCTCCTTGAGGGTCACTAAAACAGTGATTTTTTTTACTTCTTTATCGGGTATATTGAAGATCTCCATGTTTTGGGGGGAGAGTTAATGGACAATTATTCTGCTTTTTTGGCGGTGTCATATTTTGTTGATTTTTCATGTTCCTTGAAGTCTTGTGTTGCTGTCTTCTCATTTGAAGTCACCTCTCTGTCTTTACTGACTGACTTCAGGTTAAATATAAATTCCTCAACCCTGCTATGGATTCTGAGGCTTTCTCAAACATTCTGTGAATGTGCCTGCTTCACTCTTTTTACTCCCTCTTGTGGCAAAATTCTTAAACTTCTCTCATCCTGATTTATACAAGGTTGGGTAATGACAGCCTTTCCTTTGCTTTCCCAAGGGCTGTTTCTCCTAGGTCCACAAATTTGGACTGATTTTCTGCATGTGTTCTGTAGCCCTCTGTAAAAGCTCATTCTTGTTGCCGTGGGAGTATGGATATTCAGGTAAGTAACTCCCAGTGGCTTTTGTGTGGGCCTCCCAACACAGTCCCTGGCCTGATTAGTAAGATAATGATGTTGTGTGTTTCTCAGCATCTTGAAGGGGTTCAGGAATCTGGAGAAGGCACTGCATGTAAATTAATCAAGAGTCCAGAAACAAAACATAATTTTGGAAAGCATTTTTTGGGGGGGAGGAGGCCAGGGAAGACTTAGCTAAAGGAACCAAGTTCTCTGTCTCTCTGGACCCCTTGCTTTTTATTAACACAAATTGTCTTAAGGCAAGGTAGATATACACATCAAAGGCCAAGGTTTACTATACAGAATCCATTGTCAGATTGGGGGAACTGCTTTTGGCTGTTCAGGTGTTTGGCTAGCAGGAGGCAATAACTTGTAGATTGAAATGCCCTCAGCCATTCCAGATGATTCAGCTCTGCTGACATGCTGGAATTAGCTTCCAGCAGTAGGATTCATGTCCCCTTGGTACATTCAATTCCATGCCCTGGCTACTATTGTCCCAACTGCTCACTACCCCTACTTCTGCAGCTCTTAACTCAGTACGCTGGATGAGGCAAGAGAGAAATGGGTCTCTTTGGCTTATCCTACATAGCTGGGGACACTGAGTGCTCACTCATACTCTCACATACCGTCTCTAACACCAAATGAAATCAGGCCCAGTAAGATTTTCTTGTCACTGAACTGTGCTACCTTGAGGGAGGGCTGATGCATGTAAAATCATACTGTTTTTCTTATGCGTGCCATTGCATCTGAATTTGGATTTTTTTGCTCCAACATTGTGTAGGAACTTCTCAGCTAGATTCTTGAACTTGGTGATTGTCTAAGTTGGTGTTCTTATTGGGAAGAAGTTAGAAAACTCTTATTCTACCATGATGGTAATGCCACTTCCCTGAATTTAATTTTAAATATAAATGTAACCATAACATTTTAATATCTCTTTGATATTTCCTGTAACTTTTGGAGGTTATACAATAAGCCAAAAGTGACTTCATAATTTGTATATCATTAAAAATGCCCATTTGTGCTTCTATTGTTGTATCTTTACTTAGAAAGGAACATTGATTTTAAAATTGTCTTCTTTATTAAGCTTGATTCATCTGAAGATTCATATAAAATAGTGTTATTTTCTATTGAATAAGATGATCTTTAAATTTAATATTTTCTAAGCCTGTGTATATTTGCTTTGCAAGATTGCAGTTCTCAAAACCAGAAATTCTAAACTCTTTCAAGAATCCTAATAGGCTCAGATAAGTGTATTACGAACTGTGCATTTTTATTTCATAATAATTTACTGACACAGTTTACTACCTGAGCATAGGCAATTCCTGCCCAATACTAAGGCCAGAGAATTACTATTTGTGCTCATACCAGTAGGAATGGGCTTTGGGAAAGAACAGGAAAACTGAATTCTTACCTAGGGACCCAGCACTGTCCCCATGTGGCACAATTCATCTCTCTTGGGGCTGCAGCCATGTTTACCACCACTGTTGATTCTGCTGTTTCCAATGTTATTGACTCCACCAATCCGGGCCCAGGTCCAGGCACCAGCCACCTTCTTGGGACCTGGGCTGCCCTGGACTACCATAGGTGTGTACACTGCATTAGATCAAGTACTTTGCATGCATAGTACCTGCTGTGTCAGTGAGCTGCATATTCATGCTACCAATTGGCTTATATCCTATGCTCACACACAGGTTCCTTTGGTCCTTTGGACTTTACTTATGAACTATAAGTTCAAAGAATATTAAGACACCAATAACAGAACATTAAATTAAGTACAGGGCCCTTCAGAGAACAGGGACTGGAGGGAGAGGGAAGACAAACTACCTCTAATTTGTTCTGATTATTATGTTGCATAGATAAAACCCACAATAATATCTCAAAATATTTTGGTACAAGATTGCGCCAAACTCCGAACTTCCTGGCTTTTTTAGCATTGTATCTTAGTTTTCCTTCCCAATCACATTGATTTTGCTTGAGATCCTTCCTTTTTCTCCATCTAGTGGAGCTTATTTCAATTAGTTATTTGCTTTTTTAAAAATTTTGTTACAATGACAGTGCTAGGGACCTAATATGGTGTCTCTATAGAGTCAAGCAGGAAGACCTGCATTCAGCTCCTGACTGTTCTTTTATTAGATGAATGACCCTAAGGAAATAATTTAAACTCTATGACCCTCCATTTCTTTATCTGTAAAATTGGAATAATTATGTTACCTATTTTACACAACCCTTTTGTATTAATCAATAAATACCTGTTGAGAACCTACTCTGTATTCAACACAGTTGTAGGTGCTGGAGATACAACAGTAGTTCCCTCATAAAGCTACACAAAAGAATCAAAGTATGTAAGAAAATATTTAGTATATCATATAGAGAAAATTCGTGTAGAAAAAAGTAGGAAGGTTTAAGAAATATCGGAGTAGAGGGAATAGGCTATTTTAAATAGGGTGGTCAGGGAAGGCTTCTCTGATTAGGTAGTATTGAACAGAGATCTGAAGGAGATGAAGGGAAAGGAAATGCAGATTCTGGGAAAAGAACATCGCAGGAAGAGAGAACAGAAAGTGTAAGGGCAAGGAGGAGAAAGGGAATCACACAGAGGGCAATTAGGTGGATCACATATGTCTGTTGATGCTGTCAAGTCTTAGGCGTTTACTCTGAGAGTAATTGGGAGTCACAGTAGGGTTTTGATCAGGGTGTGACATGGGTGATTTGGGATTTAAACAATCACTCCGACTGCTGGGTTGAGAATAAACTGGGATCAGAAAGGGTAGAAGCGTGGAGGCTAGTGAGGAAGTGTTTGCTATAATTTGTGTAAGAGAAGATAAGAAATAGTATCGAAAGGGGATGAAAGTGGGCATACCCTCGGTGCAGTTTGATGGAAGAGTGGACAGATTTTCTGACAGACTGTAAGGTAGGAGAGAAGGAGTGGAGTTGAGGAGACTCCACATCTTTTTGGCCTGAGCAACAGGAAGCTTAAATGAGACAATAAACACAAAAAGTTCAGCACAGTGCCTGGCACGCAGTTGTCATTCAATCAGTTATTAACATACCTACATGATACTCAGAATCCTTTGCATACAAAACAGATCACATCACTGCAATAACCCACAATCCCTTGCTCTTTGCTCCACTAGCTTGGCTCACCAATCAGCCAACATTCACTTAAACTGACATTCAGGGAAACTGCCCTAGGTGGATTATGAGGAACCCTGGATCCTATATCACTTCCACCACTGGCCTGTTGTGTGATCCTGGGTAACCCCTCAATTGCTCAGCAACCAAGATTTTATAAACATAGTACAATCTAATAACATCTGCACTATCTAGATAAAAAAGTGGTGAGGGCAAAGCAAGACCAAATCATGATTGATGTAAAAATGTGTTGATTATTAAAGTGTTAAAGAAATTCCAGGTTATTTAAGTGGGAATGTTCATTATAATGATATTCCTATAAAGAGTTTGATTTCAGATAGGAAAGAATGGACCTGTAAGTCTTTTGGTTTTCTTAGAATAACAAAGTCAAAGGTACTCTGAGTGCTAATCTTTTAGTTCTGAGCATCTACTGTCTTCCATTTAGAGTTTCTCATATTCTTTAAAGCTATTATTCAT
This sequence comes from Antrozous pallidus, assembly GCA_027563665.1. Taxonomy (NCBI): domain Eukaryota; kingdom Metazoa; phylum Chordata; class Mammalia; order Chiroptera; family Vespertilionidae; genus Antrozous; species Antrozous pallidus. Next base: position 26,250,420 of record CM050509.1, on the reverse strand, counting down.
TTACCTTTCAGTTATTCTCCCTTTAGGCTCAGTAATTGTAACCCAAATACTCATTTTCTTATAGAATCTTCTCAAGCAATTTTGTGACTCTAAATCTGGGTGGCAAATCGTTTTCATCCCTATTGGCTGCCTGAAGCACTGATTTGACAAGGCTGTCAAGGCCTTCCTCGTGATCAGAAGTGAAGAATATCCTCATTCACATTTTTGGAGAAATAAGTAGCTTCATGCTCTTTGACATCCCTACTATAAGGCTTAGTTTGGTTTTCTTTCTAATGTTAGAAACCCAGCAGCATGCTGATCCATACTGACTGTTACAATTTTTATTTTTGTTCTTTTTTATGCAAACTCATTAGTCAACAGAGCGGTAAACCATGGCTCATGAGCCACATGTGGCTCACGAGCCGTGGTTTGCTGACCACTGCAATAGATCTTTTTGCTAGCAATCCTCTTGTACATAACCCTTCACCCCACTGAATTTTCACTGCTCTCTGAGGCCACATTTAAAACTCTCTTTGTATCCTTCTAGAAGTTTCTTGTGCATATTCAAGCTTATATTGATATTATTTTTAACAGTATGAGATCACATTTATTTTTCAACTATATTTTGCTTAATAATTTAGCTGAAGCTTATTCTTTTATTTATTTTATTTTAAAACGTTTTTCTTTGTACTAAACCACATTTTTGTTGATTTTAGAAAGGGAGGGAGAAAGATAAAGAGATAGAAACATCAATGATGAGAGAGAAACATTGATTGGCTGCCTCCTGCATGCCCTCTACTGGGGATTGAGCCTGCAACCTACTGTAAGCATGTGCCCTGACTGGGAATTGAACTGTGACCTCCTTGTTCATAGGTTGATGTTCAACCACTGAACCACAGTGGCCTGGCATGAAACTTATTTTATATCAAAATTCAAATGCTGGACATTAATAAGGTTTGAGGTAGGCATTTTTAAAATATATATATTTCACTGATTTTTCACAGAGAGGAAAGGAGACGGACAGAAAGTCAGAAATGTCAATGAGAGAGAAACATCGACCAGCCACCTCCTGCACACACCCCACTGGGAATGTGCCCGCAACCAAGGTACATGCCCTTGACCGGAATTGAACCTGGGACCTTTCAGTCCTCAGGCTGACGCTCTATCCACTGATCCAAACCAGTTTTGGTGAGGTAGGCATTTTTATAATTATTTTTATTTAACAAATGAGGAAACTGAAGTACGTATCAGTTAGTTATCTTGCCCACGGTCACCCAACTAGCAAGTTGTACAGTTGGGATTCAAAACTATGTCTGTCTGACTCAAGGACCCACTCTTTTAACCACCAGGATCTATGGTTTGATATGGCTGATTAATCCTGGGAGTCGTTGTATTCCTGAATTTCTATCTCCAGAAACTGTGACATGCTAATATGTGTGCCCATTCAAAGTACAGTCCACAGTTCCATAGCCACTTTATAGCTTCAAAGTATGTTCATACATAATATCATTTAATTTTACATTAGTTGAATTTCTATTCTGTGCTAGGAACCGTTTTAGGCCTGAACATGAAATGATGAATAAGACAGTGTCCCTGTCCTCAGAGTACTGATAATAAGGTGAGGGAAAGAGATTTGTAAATAGACAATCACAGTACCAAACAATAATGATATTCTAGTTTTTTTTAACTTTAAAATACTGAGTTTATTTCAAAAATCAGTGCAGTAAAACCTGCCACACAAATAACTTTAAACTATCAGTGACATATGATCCTATCAACTCAAGTGTATACATTTAACTCCTTAAATTAAAACCTTTAATTTACCTTGAAGCCTTTTTAATTCTGAGGTTATATAAGATTAATCAAGAAAAGAGTAACGTTAAACAAAAATCAATCTTTTACAAATAAGTGGGATCAAGCAGCTTAAATTATGACCTGGAATGCTTGTACTTAAGAGAAAAATCCCAGATAACAAATATCTTACCTGATAATAGACAAACATGTAAATTGACCATACCTCCACTACACCCACAGCCAATCAGAGTGAGTATGCAAATTAAGTCAACAAAGATGGTGGCTAATTTGCTTATGTACCTGGGTCCCAGGAATATCCAGGAACATCCTCGGCACCCAGGGATTCAAAGCCAGCCATCAGAGGGGTGGGGGCTCCCTGCCCAAGCCTAAAGCCTCAGGCCCAGGCTTTAGGCTTGGGCAGGGGCTGAGCCAGCAATTGGAGGGAAGGGGAAAAAATAAATAGAAACATATTTTCAAGTGAGAATAAAAAAAGAAAGAAAGAAAGAAATGTCATATCCTATGAAAGACACATTGTAAAAATGCCTAAAGAAAGTTGTCATTTTTTTCATGGTAAAGGGACTGGAAACCATGTTGATGAAAATACCTTGGTGGCTGTGGTGACTGGCAGTGGCTACAGCAGCGGGGTGATGGGGCTGGTGCCTTCTCCTGATCAGCTTAATTGCCTCCCACAGAGGAAGGCCAGACTGTGGCCTAGGCCTTCAGTATGAAATCCCCTGAGGGCTCCCAGGCTGTGAGAGGGGGCAGGCTGGGCTGAGGGATCCCTCCCCAGTGCATAAATTTTATGCACCAGGCCCCTAGTATCCTATCTAATAAAATAGTAATATGCAAATTGACTGTACCTCTTATGAAACCACAACCACACCCACCAGCCAATCAGGAGCAAATTATGCAAATAAACCCCAACCAAGATGGCTGCCACCACTGAGAGCAGGAGGGAGGCTTGGGTTTCCCTTGCAATGGAGGAAGCCAAGCTTTCCTCCTGCCATTGCAGGCCTAGGCCTCCACTCAATGCTACAAAGTTTCAATTATAGAAGATACATAATCCCAACAGAAATGGCGGCAGTCATGGAACTGGAGAGAGAAGAGGCTAGGGTTGCTGGGGCTATGGAGGAAGCCAAACTTCTGCAGCCCTAGCCTAGGCCTTCACTCTAGGCTACAAATTTTCAGACAGAAATGTCTGCACCACGGAGCAAGCAGAAGGCTTGGCTCTGCTCCAAACTATAAAGTCTCAATTGTATAACATAAATTAATCCCAGATGCCAGGGCCTCCACTTGGGTTACTGAGGGGCATGGCCAGCCTGCAAACCACCATAGGTCCCTCACCCAGGCCATCCCACACCCCAAGGGAACACCCACCCTGATCCAGGATACCCTTCAGGGAAAACCAGCCTGTTCCCACCCATGCACTAGGCCTCTATCCTATCTAATAAAAGAGTAATATGCAAATTGGCCATACCTTCGCTACACCCACCAGCCACTCCCACCAGCCAATCAGGAGCAGGGGCGGGGCTGAGACGGCCTGAGCCAGGGGGGCAGGGCCAAGCCTGGGCTGCAGGAGGGTGGGGCCAAGGCAGCTGGGATTGAGAGGGTGGAGCTGAGGAGGCCTGGACCATGTGGAGGTGGGGCTGAGGCGGCCAGGGCCATGGGAGGCAGGACTGAGGTGGCCAGGGCCATGGGAGGCAGGGCTGAGGTGGTTCGGTTCAGGGGGCCGAGGCAGCACAGGCCGCAGGGGGTGGGACTGAGGCAGCCAGTTCAAGGTTGCCAGGTCTGTGGAGGGGCGTGGCTGAGGCGGCCATGGCAGGGGGTCGTCGCTGAGGTGGCCAAGGCTGGGCGAGGCAGGGCTGATGTGGCCTGGGCCGCGGGGACCAGGGCCAAGGCTGCCGGTGCTGGGGTGCAGGGCTGAGGCAGCCAGGGCCACGGGGGTGTTGGGCCAAGGCAGCCTGGGCCACAGGGATGTTGGGCCGAGGTGGCCAGGGCCATGGGGGTTGGGGCCAAGGCAGCCAGGGCCGTGGAGGGCTGGGCCAAGGCGTCTAAGGCCAGGGGGAGCAGGGCGGAGGCAGCCAGGGCTGTTGGGGTGCGGGGTCAAGGCAGCCAGTGCGTGCTGGCCAGGGAGAAGGCCTGGGCCGGGGTTGCGGGGCTGAGGCCCATGCTATCTGGGCTCGAGCTGGGTGGGGCCACGGCCCGGGCTAGGGACGGGTGGGCAGGGAGGGATGTGGCTGGGACAGAGCCAGCCATCAGCCCCATTGCAGGGTGATGGTTAGGTGCCCAGAACCATGTGGAGGTGGGGCTGAGGCAGCTGGGGTCAGGGGGTGGGGCTGAGGCTTTAGGCCTTGGGCAGGCTGGGGTGAGTGGTTAGTAGTACATCCCCTGAGGGCTCCCAATATGTGTGAGGGGGCAGGTTGGGCTGAGGGATCACCCACCCCCCAGTGCATGAATTTCGTGCACTGGGCCCTAGTCTAATAAAAGAGTAATACGCAAATTGACCATCAATCCAACACACAAGAGGGCTGCCCCCATATGGTCAAAGATCCTGCCCCCATAGGGACACATGATAGCTACTATAAGATGGCCAGCAGGGGAGGACAGAAGGAGGTCCAGGCCTGCAAGGGAGGGCAGTTGGGGGTCGATCAAGCCTGCAGGGGAGGGCAGTTAGGGGTGACCAGGCCAGCAGAGGAGGGATGTTGGGGGTAAACAGGCTGGCAGGGGAGCAGTTAGACATTAATTAGGCTGGCAGGGTAATGGTTAGGGGTGATCAAGATGCAGGCATAAATGGTTAGGAGCAATCAGGGAAGCAGGCAGGCGAGCAGTTTGGAGCTAGCAGTCCTGGATTGTGAGAAGGATGTCCGACTTCCCATTTGGACCCTATCTATCATAATTGGGCCTAAACAGGCAGTCAGACATCCCTCGAGGATTCCCAGATTGGAGAGGGTACAGGCTGGGCTGAGGGACTCCCCCTCCCCCTCTCCCGTGCATGAATTTCATGCACTAGGCCTCTAATATATTATAAAAAAGATTCATATTATTCTATTCCATGGGGTATGTCTCACATCACTCCTACACATTTCCTTCACCAAGCCTCAGGTAAAAAATTGAGGGAACATTTTTCTTGACAGTGGCCTTATTTATATACACATTCCTTTTTCTGAATTTAGAGTTTCTGAAAACACAGGCTTTTCTCTTGTTAAAATATGATTTGTAAGATGTTTGAGGACCAAGCTATTATGGTTCTTAAGTTTCTTCCTTTCTATGGAGACCCAGAAGTTTCATACCATTCAAATCCATAATCTCCTCCCAAACAAGGTTTATCTGTGGTTTGAAAATGTAGAGATGTCTGACTTGATCAGAGATGGAAAGGAGCTCTGTACCTTTGACAAGGCCCAAGAGAAGGTCAGGTCCATTCCTAATGTACTCAAATTTCCTCTGAATTCAGCAAAAGTTTTGTATATCAGAATATGTCAACCAATAACAATAGAAGGCTTTGAGGGATTCAAAATGTGAAAAACCACCTAGGAATTGAACATTACAGAAATGTGTTTATCATTGTTCAGTGATAATAGGTGGATTCCTATTCTTAATGAGCTGCAGCAGAGCAGAGGTTTGACAGTATAACCTAACCTTGGGATTTCCATGAAGCTGTAATTCAATGGGGACAGATGTCCTGTGGGGAAACTGCCAAAAATAGACGTGAATCAGGTGATGCGATCAAACAGTAATTATACTTTTGATGACATTGATCCCCTCATGGGTTCAACAGCAACTTGAATCCCTGTATGAAACAGACCTATCTATTTTGTTTCAAAACATTCTGATCACCAAACTAAGCCAGTGGATTAAGAATCAGGGGTTTGAAAGCCTAAACTCACAGTGTCAGAGAAGGAATTACATAAAGTTTAGCCTTCTAAAGTTGCAATTCTATTTTAGAAGCCTATAAAAATCAATGTTTTTAAATTTAAGAAAATGGGGAATTTCCTGTTATATTACCACAAAAATTAGTTATTTCAAAGAAGACTTTTGGAAAGTCTTCTACCATCAGATCCAATGGTCTCATTACAACTCCTTGCTGTCAAAACTAAAAAGAATTAAGTAATTAATAAGAATTCAAATAAGTATGGTATATCTTTTAAAAGTAAAAAAAATATTTATACAATGTTTTGGATAAATTTTAATTTAAAAGAGTACACTGACCTTTTTATGTAGAGCAAATTTAAATTCATATTTTCTCCAATAATAAGAAATGCATATTATCTGGATTATAATTATAAATTATATAAAAATAGTTTTTTTTTCTTGGAGTGTTTTATGGCACAAATATGAGAAAAGACTGAATATTTAGTGAAATTTGGTGGATTACCTGACTATTTTTTAAATAAATCTTTATTGATCAGATTATTATAGTTGTTTCTCTCTTTTCCCCCCATAGCTCCCCTTTACCCAGTTCCCACCCCACCCATGCCTTTACTGCCCCCCCCCCACTGTCCTCATCCACAGGTGTATGATTTTTGTCCAATCTCTTCCTGCACCCCCCAAACCCCCTTTCCCCCGAGAATTGTCAGTCCACTCCCTTTCTATGTCCCTGACTTGATTCTATTCACCAGTTTATTCTGTTCATCAGATTTTGTATTCACTTGATTTTTAGATTCACTTGTTGATAAATATATATTTGTTGTCACTTTGTTGTTCATCATTTTTATCTTTACCTTTTTCTTCTTCTTCCTGTTCTTTAAGAGTACCCTTCAACATTTCATATAATACTGGCTTGGTGGTGATGAACTCCTTTAGCTTTTTCTTATCTGTGAAGGTCTTTATCTGACCTTCAACTCTAAATTATAGCTTTTCTGGGTAGAGTAATCTTGGCTGTAGGTTCTTGCTATTCATCTTTGAATATTTCTTGCCAATCCCTTCTGGCCTGCATAGTTTCTATTGAGAAATCAGCTGACAGTAAAATGGGCACTCCCTTGTAGGTAACTACCTGTTTTTCTCTTGCTGCTTTTAATTTCTCTCTTTGTCTTTTGCCCTTGGCATTTTAATTATGATGTGTCTTGGTGTGTTCCTCTTTGTATTCCTTTTATTTGGGGTTACTTGCACTTCCTAGACTTGTAAATCTATTTCTTTAACCAGGTAGGGGAAGTTTTCCATCATTAATTCTTCAAATAAATTTTCAGTATCTTGCTCTCTCGCTCTTCTTCGGACACCCCCATAATTCTGATGTTGGTTTTGCTTGAAGTTGTCCCAGAGGTTCCTTGCACTATCTTCATATTTTTGGGTTCTTTCTTTCTTTTTCTTTTCTAGTTTGGTGTTTTTTGCTTCTTTGTACTTCAAATCTTTGACTTGATTCTTGGGATCCTCTAGTTTGCTTTTGCATCTCTGTATATTATTATTTTTTTATTTCAGTCAGTGTATGCTTAATTTCTAGTTGGTCCTTTTTCATATTCTTGAGGGTCTCACTAAATTTCTTGGTGGTTTCTAGAATATTCTTTAGTAACCTTATAACCATGGTTTTGAACTCTGTATCCAATAGTTTTCTTTCCTCAGTTTCTTTCATTTGTGAGCTGTTTCTCTGTGTCTGCATTTTGGCTTCTTCTCTGTGTTGATAGAGTGGCTTTGTGTGCTCGGTGTCCTATAGGGCCCAGTGGCTCAGCCTCCCGAGTCACCTGAGGTGGACACTCTTGGTGCACCCCTTTGTGGGCTGTGTGCACAGCCTTATTGTAGTTAAACCTTGATGGCTGTTGGTATTACTGGGAAGAATTGACCTCCAGGCCAATTGGCTGTGAGGACCAGCTGTGTCTACAATGGGTGAACTTCTGTGCTGGAGACACCCTTATGGGGCAGGACTTGCTTCAGTGGCCTTTAGAACTCACTGAATCTTCCCCCTGAGTGTGTCTCATGGATGTGAAGAGTTGTAATCTGGATGATCTCACTGACCACTAGGTACACTGGCTCTTGGATCTCCAAGGAGGTGCGAAGTCAGCCACTGCCTGAAGCTACCCAGCAGGAGCTACAGAGAGATTTGCAGATTCCTCCTCTTTGTTTGGGGTTTGGAGGTACCCAGATGAGGCCCAGCTATGAAGCAATGCAAGCTGCTGTCCAACCTCGGGCCTTCTTTTGGAGGCTTTGGGGCTCTCTGACCCAGCTGCAGTTTGACAGGTTTTTAGACAGAGAACGGCCAGGCCATTCATGTGCAAAAGCCTCTTCACCCAGCATGGCTGGGATTGTAAATTGGGTGGGGTGGAGCAAACAGCAATAGCTGCCAGCAAGCCCTGCCCCAAAGAGGCCCCTAGGTCTCTGTGTACTGAGGCACTGTTCAGGAGCAATCATCACTGCAAGCACCTCTGAGAGAAAGCGGCCCTTGTGTTCTGGCCCAATGCCAGACAGTCTATTTTCTCTTTGTATAAGTCTCAGTCCCCAGTGTCTCACCCAGAACTGGAGTTCAGATTAGTTGGGAGCTTGTATCTCCCTCCTGAATGAAAAATACAGCAGTGCATCCAGCTGCCAGCTCCTTTTTGCATGCACCTTTGTACCTCCACAATTCCGCACCTCCCAGTTCTAGTGTGCTTTTATCTTTCCTTCTAGTTGTATAACTTCCACTCAGCCAGCATTCCTGTGGTTCTGGATGATATTCATTTTTTCTTTTAGTTGTAGTTTACTGTGGTTGTGTGTGGCAGCAATTCAGGTGTTTACCTATGCCGCTATCTTGGTTCTCCTCTCTAGCTGACTATTTTTTAAATTTAAGCTATTAATGCTCAGTAAAAACAATTTTATTTTTACACTGCTATTTTACCTATGTATGAAGGATATAGCAAATATCATATATCAGAAGCACTAAAATTAATAACTTAGTGGTCTATTAAAATATCCCACCTACCCCCCACACAATTTCTCAATATAAACATTTTAGTTAACTGCACTAGAGCAATAAAAGCTAATCATATTAAATTGAGAATGCTTAAGAGATAAACACAAATTGTATTGCACCAAGATTTAGTGCAATTATTTTAGCAATTTTCTTTAGATATTTTTACACACATCATTTTACATTTGTCTACAATATACAAAAGTAGTAAAGTTTAAACAAGTGCTTTGCAATAAGTATTTTTTTGTGATCTTATCATAATGGGAAGTTCACTTCTTTTTTCTTGAATTTAAAAATATTAATTGTTAAAAGGTTTCTGAGTAGATTGTAATTTTAAAAAGGCTAAAAACTCATCCCTGCTCAATGGTGATAAAAGCTACTTAGCCCTATAAGTAATCTGATTAAGAACAGAGTGAATTTCCCTGCTTTAAAGTGACAAATGGTTACAAGGAAAAATTGAAACATTCACTTGGTTACTGTATTAGTTTCCAATGACTGTCTTAACAAATCACCAAAAAATAGGTGGCTTACAACATCAGATTTATTCTCGCATAGCTCTGATGGTCAGAAGTCTCAAAGTAAGGTGTCCTCAAGGCCACACTCCCTCTGGTGGGTCTAGGGGAGTTCATTACTCTTTTAGATTTTGGTGGATCCACGCATTCCTTGGCCATGGCAGCATCACTGTAATCTCTGTCTCTGACATTTTAACATTACCTTCTCCTCTGTATGTCTGTTTTTTCTACTTCTTATAACAGCTTTATTCATAATTATCAAAACTTGGAAGCAACCAAAATGTCCTTCAATAGGTGAATGGATAACTAAACTGTGGTATATACAGACAATGGAATATTATTCTGTGTTCAAATAAATGAGCTATCAAGCCATAAAAAATATGGAGGAAACCTAAATACGCATTACTAAGTGAAAGAAGCTAATATAAAATGGCTACATAATGTATGATTCCAATTATACAACATTTTTGGAAAAGCAAAATGGAGAAAGGAAAAAGATAAATGGTTGCTATGAGTTGGGTAAGAGAATGAATAGTTGAATACAGTGGATTTTTAGAGCAGTAAAATACTCTGTATGATACTGTAATGATAAATACTTGCCATTCTAGTTTTGTCAAAACCCATAGAACGTACAATATGAAGAGTGAACCATAATGTAAACTATAGACCTTGCATAGTAATGATGTATCAATGTAGGTTCACTGATTATAGCAAACGTACCACTATGGTACAGGATGTAGAGGCAGGGGTAAACAGAAAAACTTGGTACCTTCTCATTTTTTGTGACCTTAAAACTGCTTTAAAAACATGTTTTTTCAAGCTATGACTTTTATTTATTTTTGGTATTGTTTTACTCTTAATTTTTTTATTGAACTTATTGATGTGAGATAATTGGTTAATAAAATTACACAGTTTTCAGGTGTACAGTTCTATAATACATCCTTCATATATGTATTGTGTTCACTGCCCCACATCAAGTCTCCTCCCAGCATCATCTATTTCCCTTTCCATCCTCCTACCTCTCCACACACTCCTTTCTCTCTGGTAATTACCATACTGTTATTTGTCTATGAATTGTTGTTTTTTTGTTTAATCCTTTCACCTTTTCACCCAGCCCCCAAACCCCTTCCCTGTGACAGCTGTCGATCTGTTTTCTGTATCTATGAGTCTGTTTCTATTTTGTTTGTTTTTTTAATTAGATTATACATATAAGTAAAATCATAAGGTATTTATCTATCTCTGACTAGATTATTTCACTTAGCATAATACTCTCCAGGTCTATTTATGCTGTTGCAAAAGGTAAGATTTCCTTCTTTTATACAGTCAGTAGTATTTCATTGTGTAAATGTACCGCAGCTTTTTTTATACACTCCTTTACTGATGGACACGTGGGCTCTTTCCAAATCTTGGCTACTGTAAATAACGGTACAATATACATAGGGGTGCATATATTCTTTTGAATCAGTGTTTCAGCTTTCTTCAGATATATTCCCAGAAGTGGAATCACTGGGTCATAAGTCAATTCTATTGTTAATTTTTTGAGGTAATCACATACTGCTTTCTACAATGGCTATACCAGTCTGCATTCCCACCAATAGTGCACGAAGGTTCCTTGTTCTCTGCATCATCACCAACACTTATTTGTTGACCTATTGATGATAGTCATTCTGACAGATGTGAAGATATCTCATTGTGGTTTTAATTTGAATTTCTCTAAAAATTAGTTGAGTATATTTTCATATGTCTATGGCTCAACTGTATATTCTCTTTGAAGTAATATCTACTTAAATAATTTGCCCATTTTTAAATTGGATTGTTTGTTTTTTTGGTGTTGAGTTGTATAGGTTTTTTATAAAATTTGAACATTAGCCCCTTATCAGATATATCATTGGAAAATATGTTCTATTCAGTTTGTCTTTTCATTTTATTGATTGTTTCCTTTGCTGTGCAAAATTTTTTGGTTGCTATAATCCCATTTATTGATATTTTTTCTTTTGTTTCCCTTCCCTGAAGAGACATATGAAAAAGAAAATGTTGCTATGAGAAAGTGTCATTGGATTTGGGCCTACCTGGATAATCCTGGGTGATTTCATCTAAAGATACTTAATTTAATTACATCTCCGAAGATCCTTTATTCCTTCAAATAAGGTAACATTCACAGTTTTTAGGTATCTGGATGTAGGAATATCTTTTGTGAGTTCATCATTTAACCCATTAATTTCTTTCTGTGGCATTTAGGCTGTACCTTCTGCTCAGAAACATTAAAACAACTAGAAGAAGCACTGAATTACCTCAATATCATATTTACTAATGAAGATATGGATATAGTTTGGTTATCTATGTTAGCATGTTTGGCCAAAATAAGATGTTTGACTAATCATCTTCTGCATATTTAAGGTTTGCCTATAACCAGTATAATTCTATTTCTTGACTACCTAATAAGTTGAAAATTGAAGGTGAAGACATAATCAAAATCTCATAAAATAGAAAATATATAATTGTTTCTTACTCTTACTTTTTGTTGGTAGTTTAGAACTTTATAAGCATTACTAATACCACTAGAAACAGGCTTTTTAAAACTCAAGTAAAGCATTGACAATGTACCTGGCTAGTTGCTTGTGCCATTTTAAAATACTGTTCATAAGTTGTTGAGTTAATTAAGGATCAAGTGAGGTGTTGCTTTTGAATTTCTTTATAAATCATGATTTTAATGTAAAAGATTACTATTGCTCTTTGTCAAGAGTATATGAACAAGTGCAATATAATCATCGGACACTATGAAGAAATGCTCACTAAGTAGCAAGTAAGAACATTTTTGGCAAACAATTTTGCACCTATTTAAAATGTTCATGGAAGTTTACTGTCTGCTCTTAAATCAATAAAAAAGATTATACCTATTATCAAGAAAGAATTGGGTTTGCTTTAAAGACAAGCTCCTTGTATAGAAGTAGGTGAGTCAGCAAGATGAGTTTCTTCTTGCTTGATTTTTGTTCACCAATAAGAATTCATTTGGTATGAGAGTCTTGAATGAAATTATTATAAAATGAAGAAATGGAAAATCCTGAGGAAATAAGGACCTGTCTGCAAGATTTAGAATAACTTTTAAGAAAGCTCATCTCAGATTTAAATTTTAAGGATTCAATAGAAAGAAAAAATTCATAACCAACAGAGTAACACAAAGTTAAATGTGATACAGTGGTAACTTTCTAGCTTTAAACAATTAAACCCCACTTTCCACTAAATGAATCTTACTTGAATATCTAATATATACAGATTAAACTGCAGCGGCTTCAGCTACATTTTTTGAAATTGTGGGGGAAGTGATAAGGGGCAGAATGGATATCTTGGTGCACTTGTAACTGTTGTAATTTTGTACTACTTATGTGATTATTTGATCAATAGCTCTTTTCTCTATTGGACAGAACTCCAGGCTTACAATCACATCCCTAATGCCTAACAAAATGTCTGGAACTCAATATATGTGTCTGTTGAATGAATGGTTGATGCAGAAGCTTAAAAAAAGGCTAATTGACCCAAGCTGGGTATGTGACAATATTTCTGATAGCAGTGAAGGCAGAGATGATCCTTTTCTATCATCTCAGCATTTATCACTAGTACTATTACTCATAGAAAAAAACTCCATTTTTATACCTTGCACAGGGCCTGAAACATAGTACATTTCATTAAATGTTTTAAAAATAAATGGTATCCAGAAAACATTAGTTGAAGGAATGAATAAATTGAAATGTTTGAATGGATGAATGGGTGTTATGTGAGAATGAGAAAGAGTGGTTCAATTTTCTTCCTTAAAATCATTTTAAAAACAACTGAAATAAAACTACATGAATATTAATCCTGGTTGTTCCTTTAAAAATACAGGAGTCTATTAAGTATATGTTTCATTTTATTTATATCAATTACCCAGAACTCTATTGTCTGAAAGTGTGACACATCATAAAACAACCAGAGCCAAGAGTTGTGCTAAAGATATCTTCACTCAGTACAAATTGCTGACTTAAAATTACCCACAGGAGACACTGAGTGCCCCAAATATGGACAACTCCAAAAGAAGTAGGCCCAGTTTAAAAGAATTGTGTGCCAGGAGGAAACACACAGGTTCTTTATTTTAGAAAAAGATATATAAATTACAGTTGCTTGAAGGAAACCCTACCTTGTGCCTTAGCTGGATGCATACCATTTTATCTACGGTGCATATTGTAGCAAGACATTGCCTAGGGATTAGAGTAGGTAGGTTGATTTGCAGTTTAGTTATTCAGAGCATCAGCAGACTAAGGCTCCAAGGTAATCTTATACCATGATGATTTCGTACAGAATTTCCAGAGATCAAACAAACAAACAGACAAACAAAACACACACACACACACACACACACACACACACACACACACACACAAACATTGCAGTGTATGTGTGTGGGAGGGGGTGGGATCTGGGCAGCAGCTATAATTAGAGCCTCACCTACTGAGTCAACTTTCTGAGTCTCAATATGTGAGATCATCTGAACACCTGGATAACTGTCAGAGTGGATGAAGTTGGCCCTAGGAAGAGTGAGCAAACTGTCCTTAAAGTGGTGATCTGCAGCTGACTGGATCTGGTATAAGTTCCAGATGGTCCACTGATGGGTACAAAATGGAAACCATACAAACCTGGCTTTGTGATTTTTTTTCTGAAATATTTTTCAAAATAACATTTTTACATATTTATACATGCCTGTTATAAAAATGCTAAAGGCCTGGTGCAGAAAATTTGTGAAGGGTGTGTGTGTCTCTCAGCCTGGTCTTCGCCTTCTCACAATCTGGGACCCCTCAGGGATGTCTGACTGCTGGTTTAGGCATGATCTTGCAGGGATCCCTGTGGAATCGGGCCTAAACAATAAGTTAGACATCCCTCTCACAATCCAGGACTGCTAGCTCCTAACAGCTTGCCTTCTTGCCTACCTTCCCGATCACCTCTAACCATTCTGCCTGCCTTCCAGATTGCCACTAAATGCTTGCCTGCTTGCCTGCCTGATTGACCCTAACCACTCTGTCTGCCTGCCTGATCGCCTCTAACTGCTCACCTGCCTGCCTCCCTACCTGATCACCCCTAACTGCTCACCTGCCAGCCTACCTGATCACCCCTAGCCACCCACCTGCCTGGCTGATCACCCCTAACCATTCTGCCTGCCTGACTGATCACCCCTAACTGTCTCTGCCTCAGCTCCTGCTGCCATGTCTTCATCCAGAAGGATGTCCAGAATAACATCCAGAAGGTTGTTCAGCTGTCCGGTCTAATTAGCATATTATGCTTTTATTATTATAGACTGGAGACCCGGTGCATGAAATTCCTGCACAGGGGGCAGAGGATGTCCCTCAGCCCAGCCTGCACTCACTCCAATCTGGGACCCCTTGAGGGATGTCCAACTGCCTGTTTAGGCCTGATCCCAGTAGGTTCTGGCCTAAACGGGCAGTCAGACATCCTTCCCACAATCAAGGACTGCTGACTCCAAACTGCACACTTGCCTGCCTCCCTGATTGCCCCTAACCACTTCTGCCTGCCAGCCTGATCACCCCCTAACCACTACCCTGCCAGCCTAATTGATGTTTAACTGTTCTTCTGCCAGCCTGTTTGCGCCCAACTTCCTTCCTCTGCTGGCCTGGTCACTCCTTCCCCTGTAGGCTTGATAGTCACCAACTGACCTTCCTTGCAGGCCTGCTCCCTCCCAACTGCCCTCCCTTGCTGGCCTGATCACCCACAACTGCCCTCCCTTGCAGGCCTGGAACCTCCCAATGGCCCTTCCCTGCTGGCCATCTTGTGGTGGCCATCTTGTGTCCACATGGGGACAGGATCTTTTACCACATGGGTGCAGCCATATTGTATGTTGGGGTGATGGTCAATCTGTGTATTCCTCTTTTATTAGATAGGATAGAGTCCTGGTGCATGGGTGGGGGCCAGCTTGTTTGCCTTGAAGGGTGTCCCGGATTAGGGTGGGTGTTCCCTTGGGGCATGGGGCAGCCTGGGCGAGGGGCCTGTACTGATTTGCAGGCCAGCCATGCCCCCCAGCAACCCAAGTGGAGGCCCTGGGATTGGGGATTAATTTATGTTCTACAATGGAAACTTTGTAGCCTGGAGCAGAGCCAAGCCTTCTGCTCACTTCATGGTGACAGACATTTCTGTTTAAATTCTATAATTGAAACTTTGTAGCCTAGAGTGGAGGCCTAGGTGCTAGGCCTACAGAAGCTTGGCTTCCTCCATTGCCCGTGCAACCCTAGCGTCTGCTCTCTCCAGCTTCATGGCTGCTCCCATTTCTGTTGGAATATATCTTCTATAATTGAATCTTTGTAGCATTGAGTGGAGGCCTAGGCTGACAATGGTAGGAGGAAAGCTTGGCTTCCTCCATTGCCGGGGAAACCCAAGCCTCCCTCCTACTCTCAGTGGCTGCAGCCATCTTGGTTGGGGTTTATTTGCATAATTTGCTCCTGATTGGCTGATGGGCATGGTTGTGGGCATTGCCTGACCAGAGGTATGGTCAATTTGCATATTACTCTTTTATTAGATAAGATTATTTTAGATAACTAATACAAAATAATACAAAAAAACAGTGAAAATTTCCTTTCATCAATCAACCCCATCAACCCTATGCATACTGTACCCCCCACCCCTACATCCTACTTTCTTGCTGAGAGGTAATCATTGATGCTTACTTAGAGTCATGGTATGAATCCTTCCAGACTATGTTCTATTTGCTATGGACTGAATGTTTTTGTGCCTGTCCCTCCTAATTCTTCTCTTGAAGCCCTAATCTCCATGAGATAGTATTTGGAGGAGGGATTTTCGGGACTGTTTAGGTCATAACAGTAGATAACTCATGAATGGGATTAGTGCCCTTATAAGAAGAGACACAAAAGAGATTAGCTCTCTCTTGGCCATGCAAGAGTCCAGTGAGATAGTAGCTATCTATAAACCAGGAAGAAGGTTATCACCAAAAATCAAAGCTGACAGCACCTTGATCTTGGGTTTCTCAGCCTCAAGAACTATGAGAAACAAATTTATGTTGTTTAAGCACCCAGTATATATTGTTTGATATAGTAGCTGGAGCTGACTGAAATATACATGTACAGATTTTCAAACACATATATAAGCTCATACCATATGCATATTTCACTTTGACAGGCTTTTTTTCCCACTTAACAGTATGTTGGGAATATTTCCAGCTCAATAATTAAAAAGTAATGTAGTTTCAGTTAATAACAGTTTGGTATGTCTACTTCCAGGCCATTTTTCTATGCATTTGCACACATATTTGATTGGTTTTGGTTATTTTAATATAAATAGTATTATGCTATAAAATTATTATGTTAACTTGTTTTTTCATATCAGTTAATTTAGATCATCCTCACTTTTTAATTTTATTTTTTATTTTTTAAATAAACCTTTATTGGGTAGCAGAAAAAAATGGCGGTGGAACAGAGGGATACGATTTGAATTTGGTCCCAGGGCAGAAGGAGGGAGCAGCTGAGGGTCGCACAGGGAGTGTTTGTTGGTGAGTAGGGGGACAGCTGTGCTCCGGGAGAAGATAGGGGACTGCTGGACTGGCCTACCCTGCCTGAGCAGCCCCAGTACTGCTGGGTTCTCTCGCTGACCCACTGGCGCGGAGGCGGACCACAACATCTTAAAGGGGAAGCACCTGAAAATCTACAGCTGCGTACCCACTGGATGGCTGAGACCCCCAGAACACCGGCGCCCAGTTGGCGTGGAAGTGAAGAGTCTAAGGAGCTCTGCGCTCTGGCACAGAAAGGTCAGATTTCCCCTGGGGTTACTTTGGGCGAGAGACCGAGGGAGCTGGTGGACCAGAAGATCTACGCCTTGGAACTCAAAGCTGGGAGATCTATGCCTGAAATAAAATCTGTGGCTGTTGGAGCTGGTAAACGTGGGAGAGGGCCCTCGGAACTGGTGGCAGAGGGAATCCCTGGAGGGCAACCAATTTGGACCTGACAGAGGAGGGAAACCCAGAAGATTTTGGGATGCTCCTGGCTGCTAAACCAGCAGTCACCATTAGAGAGGCAGCTCTGGAGCAGCTCAACCCCACAAATCAGTATTGAATACCAAAGGGACAGTGAGATTTAAGTTCAGGCTAGAGAGGACCAATAGACCCAGAGGTCAATCTAGAAACACTGCCACCCAGGGGCTGAATCACAAATTGACTCTTGTGTAAAACAAGGAATTGATTTTATTTTCTCTTTATTTTACTTTGGGAATAGTGTTCTACAGTCTATTTTCATCTACCCTTTAGTATCTTTTACTCTACCTCAACTTCACCTTTATACCACCACTCTCTTGCTAACCTTTCCCTATTTAGTGCCTTGTTTCCCTTACACTTTTCCCGCTTTAGATTTACCTTAATTCTTTCTTTTTACCCCCTGTTAGAATTTCATCCCACTTATATATCTAATCACCAACCACCTTTTCCAAGTCAATATATATCTCTAGCTTCTCTGACTTCACTATCCTAAATTGTTTTTCTCTCTGTCCTGTTGTTGTTGTTTACTTGACTATTGATTATATCGATTTTTTATGCAGGTTTGTGATATTGATTTGCTTATTCTTTTATTTTGGTTTGATTTGTAGGGGTTTTTTGGTGTTGTTTCTTGTTTTGTTGTCCTCATTTGTATTGTTTTTTAGATAGATTTTGGCTTCTGTGTTCCCTCACCTTCCTTGATATTAATAGTTATATATAGTTTGTATGAATCTCCAGGTACTTCTTGCTGGTTTATGTTCGGATTAGTGACTGTCCTATAGGAGTTTTCACCCCAAATTTATAGTTAATTCCTTTTTTTTTACTGCTTCCACTTTTCTCATTATCATTTTGGCATTCCTGTCTTTCTTTTTGTGAGTGTGTGTATAGGGGGTTCTCTTTCTTTTTGTGTTTGTGTGGGTGTGTGAGTGTCTGTGTGTTTGTGTGGGGGGTTCTCTTTCTTTTTTCTCACCTATCCCCAAATTTGCCTATTTCTTGCAATCAGTTTTATTTGGAATTACCATTACTGTGACTACATTCCTGTCCAGTGCCTGGAGCATTGCACCTGGTTGTGTTGTATTGCGTCTTTAAATCAACACAGGAGAGGAGAACTACATAACCAGATACACAGAGAAGAGAGACCATGGGGAGACAAAAAACAGCCCACATATGAAAGAAAAACCAGCCTCACCAGAAAAGGAGGTAAACAAAATGGAAGTTAACAATTTGTCAGAGAAAGAATTCAGAGAAAAGGTCATAAGGTGGCTGTAAAGAATGGAAGACAATTTGACAATAGGAGTAAGAACCAAGAGGAGATGAAGAAGAACCAAGAGGAAATTAGGAAGACCCAGGAGGAAATGAAGAATATTCGAGAACAAATGAAGAATAGCCAAGAAGAAATGTAAAGTGACATTGCAGAAGTAAAGAAGTCAACAGATAGTATTAAGAGTAGACTAGAAGAAGCAGAGGACCGCATCAGTGAGCTAGAAGACAAGGTAGGAAAAAAATAACCAAGTAGAGCAGCTTCTAGAAAAAAAAAATTAAAAAGAAGGAGGAGAGCCCAAGGGAATTTTGGGACAACATGAAACAAAACAACATTCGTATAATTGGGCTTCCAGAAGCACAGGGAACTGAGCAAGGAATAGAAAACCTCTTGGAATAAATAATGACAGAAAATGTACCTGATATAGGAAAGAAAAACCCACACATATCCAAGAAGCTCACAGAGTCCCAAGCAAAATGAACCCCAAAAGACCTATGCCAAGGCACATTATAATTAAATTGACAAACACCAATGACAAAGTAAGAATCTTAAAAGCTGCCAGAGAGAGACAGAAAGTCACCAACAAAGGAACCCTGATCAGACTAACAAGTGATTTCTCAACAGAAACATATCAGGCCAGAAGGCAATGGAATGAAATTTACAAAGTCATGCAAAGGAAGGTTCTGCATCCTAGAATACTGTACCCAGCAAGGCTATCAATCAAAATTGAAGGTCAAATTAAGAGCTTCACATACAAAGAAGGACTACAAGAATTCATTACCACCAAACCAGCAATGCAAGAAATGCTAAAGGGTCTGCTGTAAAAAGAAATAGGAAGCGAAGAAGGAACACAGGGGTAAAGAACAAAAATGGCAACATATTTAATATAATAACTTTAAATGTAAATGGATTAAAAGATCCAATCAAAGACATAGGGTAATAGACTGGATAAGAAAACACGACCCATGTATCTGCTGTCTACAGGAAACCCACCTCCGCAAAAAAGACACACACAGACTCAGAATGAAAGGATGGAAAAAAGTTCTTCAGGCGAATGGAAATGAAAAAAAAGATGGGGTAGCAATACTTATATCCAACAAATTAGATCTCAAAGTGAAGGACGTAACAAGAGATAAAGAAGGCCACTTCATAATACTAAAGGGAACAATCCAACAAGAAGAAATAAGTCTGGTAAACATATATGCACCCAATACAGGAGCACCTAAATACTTAAATAAACTCCTAGAGGATATCAAGGGAGAGATAGACAGCAAAACAATCAAAGTATGAGACTTTAATACCCCACTATCACCATTGTACAAATCCTCTAAACAAAAAATCAGTAAAGAAACATAAATCCTCAATGACTCACTAGACCAGATGGAATTAATTGACATCTTCAGATCATTTCACCCAAAGCCACAGAATATATATTCTTTTTAAGTGCCCATGGGTCATTCTCAAAGATAGACCATGTGTTGGGTCATAGGCAAAGTCTCTCCAAATTGAAGAAGATAGAAATTATATCAAGCATATTCTCAGATCACAGTGGCATAAAGCTGGAAATCAACTGCAATAAAAACAATGCAAAGAAATCAAACACATGGAGACAAAACATTATGCTATGAAACAGTAACTGTGTTACTAAAGAGATCAAGGAAGAGATAGAAAACATCATGGAAACTAATGACAACGATAGCACAAGAATCCAAAATCTATGGGACACAGTGAAAGCAGTTCTGAGAGGGAAGTTCATAGCTCTACAATCCTACTGCAAAAAAAAAAAAAAAAAAAAAAAGAAAGAAAGAAAGAAAGAAACAGCGGCAATAAATTATCTAACCCAACAACTCAAAGAGTTAGAAAGAAAGCAACAAGAAAAGCCCCGTGTAAGCAGAAGGAAGGAAATAATAAAGATCAGAGCAGAAATAAACAACATAGAGACCAAAGAAATAATAGAGAAGATAAACAAAACCAAGAGCTTGTTTTTAGAAAGGATAAACAAGATTGATTAACCTCTAGCCAGGCTCACAAAGAAGCAAAGAGAGAGGACCCTAATAAATAAAATCAGAAATGAAGAGGTGAAATAACAACAGACCCCATCGAAATACAAAGGATTGTTAAAAATTACTATGAACAACTCCAATAAACTGCACAACCTGGAGGAAATGAATATATTACTAGAAAAATATTACCTCCCAAAACTCAATCAGGAAGAATATAAACAGCTCAATAGACCAATAACTGTGGAAGAAATTGAAGCAATCATGAAAAAGCTTCCAGAAAACAAAAGCCCAGGACCAGAGGGCTTCACAGGGGAGTTTTACCAAACATTCAAGGAAGAACTAAAACCTATCCTCCTCAGACTATTACAGACAATTCAAGAGGATGGACCACTTCCAAACTCCGTCTATGAAGCTAGCATCACCCTAATACTAAAACCAGATAAAGATGACACAATGAGAGAATTACAAGTCAGTATCCCTCATGAATATAGATGCCAAAATCCTCAATAAAATTCTAGCAAATCGGATCCAGCAGTACATCAGAAAGATCATACACCATGACCAAGTAGGATTTATCCCAGGAATGCAAATATGGTACAATAACCGCAAATAAAGAAATGTGATACATCACATAAACAAATTGAGAGATAAAAATCCACAGTCATATCAATTGATGCAGAAAAAGCATTTGACAAAATCCAACACCCTTTCTTGATAAAAACTCTCAACAAGGTAGGAATAGAAGGATCATACCTCAACATAATAAAAGCCATATATGATAAACCCACAGCAAACATCATACTCAATGGGGAAAAACTACAACCATTTCCCCAAAGAACAGGAACAAGACAGGGTTGCCCACTCTCACCACTCCTGTTCGATATACTACTGGAAGTATTAGCCATTGCAATTACACAAGAAGAAGAAACAAAATGCATGCAAATTGGGAAAGAAGAAGTAAAGCTATCCTTATTTTCAGATGACATGATAAGAAAACTGTTCATAAAAAACTGAAAGACTCCATATAAAAACTAATAGACTTAATAAATGAGTTCAGCAATGTAGCAGGTTACAAAATTAACGCCAAGAAATCTATGAGATTTCTATACACTAATAGTGAACTTACAGAAAGAGAGACTAAAAAAGCAGTCCCATTTACCATCACACCAAAAAATTAAGATACCTAGGAATAAACTTAACTAAGGAGGTAAAAGACCTATTCACAGAAAACTACAGGACACTAAAAGAAGAGATAGAGGAAGATATAAACAGGTGGAAGAACATACCATGTTCATGGATTGGGAGAATCAACATCATTAAAATGTCCATACTACCTAAAGCAATCTATAAATTTAATGCACTCCCCATTAAAATACCAATGGCATATTTTACAGACCTAGAAAGAACTCTCCAAAAATTCATCTGGAATAAAAAAAGACCCCAAATAGCTACAGCAATCCTAAGAAAGAAGCACAAAGTCGGTGGGATTTCAACACCAGATTTCAAGCTGTATTACAAAGCTACTGTTCTCAAAACAGCCTGGAACTGGCACAAGAACAGACATATAGAGCAATGAAATAGAATAGAAAATCCAGATATCAACCCAAACCACTATGCTCAATTAATATTTGACAAAGGAGGCATGAATATAAAATGGAGTCAAGACAGTCTCTTCAACAAAGGGTGTTGGTAAAATTGGGCAGTTACATGTAAAAAATGAAACTGGATCACCATCTTACACCATACACAAAAATAAACTCAAAATGGATACAGGACTTAAACGTAAGATGGGAAACCATATAAACGTTAGAGGAATCTACAGTAAGAAAAATCTCAGACATATGCCGAAAGAACTTCTTTGATGATACTGCTCCTAGGAAGCTAAAGAAAAAATAAACAAATGGGACTCCATCAAAATAAAAAGCTTTTGCACAGCTAAAGAAACCATCAACAAAACAACAAGAAAACCCAATGTATGGGAGAGCATATTTGCAAATGTTATCAGTGATAAAGGTTTAATCTCAAGCATCTACAGTCAACCCACACAACTCAATAAAAGAAGGACAAATGATCCAGTAAAAGAATGGACAACAGACCTAAATAGAATGTTGACAAAAGGAACGCCCAGAGACATATGAAAACTTGCTCAAATCACTAATTATCCGAGAGATGCAAATCAAAACGACTATGTGGTACCATCTCACACTGGTCAGAATGGCTTACATCAACAAATCAACAAACGACAAGTGCTGGCGAGGATGCGGAAAAAAAGGAATTCTCGTGCACTGCTGGTGGGATTGTAGACTGGTGCAGCCACTGTGGAGAACAGTATGGAATTTCCTCAAAAAACTAAAAATGGAGCTCCCATTTGACCCAGTGATCCCACTTCTAGGAATATACCCCAAGAAAATAGAAACTAGAATTAGAAAGGATATATGCACCCCTATGTTCATAGCAGCACAATTTATTATAGCTAAGATTTGGAAACAGCCTAAGTGCCCATCAGCAGATGAGTGGATTAAAAAACCATGGTACATCTACACAATGGAATACTATGCTGGGGTAAAAAAGAAGGAGCTCCTACCATTTGCAACAACATGGATGGAATTGGAGAACATTATGCTAAGTGAAATTATCCAGGCAGAGAAACATAAATATCACATGCTCTCACTCATTTGAGGAATATAATGAATGACATAGACTGATGAACAAGAATGGATCCAGAGACTGAGAAAAGTCCATCAGAATGTCAAACCTCAGTGTAAGTGGGAGGTGGTGGGAGTAAGGGGGACAGTCAATATATTTGAATTTTTGAACTAAGGTAAGTAATTTGTGTTTTTACATCTCTGACAAAGTTTCTATAAAGTTATAAAAAATTGGCAGCTAGTTTGAGATTGAATTGACATAGTGTAGTGCTTTTCATCTCCCGTGGACACCAGTCCTTAGGATAGGCCCTCCTTTACCTCCTGTGACACGGTAATACACTTACATGATATTATTCTATAGTGTCATTATAATTTTTTTTATATTTGACAACAGCATATTATACAATTATCCCAAATAAACTTACAAACTAAATCTTTGAATGTTGGGGAGCCATTTAAAAAAGGATAGGAAAGGAATCCCTTTCAGAAGGAATTAAGGCACTGGGAAGGCACCTGAGCATTCTCTATTGGCCCCTCTTGCCCTTTATGCCAAGAGGGACCTTCTTGTTATTATCCAAATACACACAGATGTTGCCTGAGCTTTCAGATCAAGCTGTGGCTGAAGCCTCTGGGCAGCTGGCACCATGGATCTGTCTCTCGACCAATGGTGTGAGCTGGACCCTCTCTGAAGAAGAAATCTGTGTCCCTTCAGATAATGTGATCAGTACCGGGACACCGCCAGCAGGCGAGGGGACCCCAAGGCAGGTGCTGGGAGTGGCGGTCACGGGGGCATATCCTACAAAGGAGACAGAACTGAACCTCACATCACCCTGTTTGGCCCCGGAGGATGGCTGGTTAGCCAGAGATGGGTAAGATTCCTCAGGGAAGGAACAACCTAAGACAGGCACAGTTGCAGAGGGGCCAACAGGAGAGAACTAAAGGGTCAACAGAGGTGGGTCACAGACCCTCACCCACAAACCTTGCAGGGGCTTGAACTCTCATCCCACCTGAGGGAGTTCTCCTGCCCCCATGGCTGCTCCGCCTCCCATGCATAACTCAGCCCGGGACCCAGGTGGCAGACAGAGACTCAGCCAGCAATAGCTGCTCTGTCTAAATTCAGTGTTTTACCAGGAATGCTCAGGACCTACTCAAAAATGCAAATGTTCCTTCCCACTAATATTTACAGGGTAAACTAAGATTTCTGCTTGAGTATTAAATTTGACAGTAAAATAGTAATCAAATTTTCGGATTAATTTAAATTGGCCAAGTGAAATAAGTGAATACTCAAGAAAATTTAAGTGTACTGGACAAAAAGCTTCTCCTAAAATATTAACTAAAATATCTATTGATAGTTCACCTCACTGTAAAATTGCCTAACATCCAAAGAACCTAAAGGAGTCATATTTGTGTGCAAAAATTAAAATTTAAAATTACCAAGACTGCAAGATAACATTTCCAAAAGCCCCCATTAATCAAAAAAAGGGGCGGGGTAGTGGGGTAATATCATGTAAGGGAAAATATTCTGTAAGTAAAATACATCTAGAAAATTCTTACTCCAGAAAAGTAACTTCCATTTGTAAAGCCAACAGCAGGACACCCATGAAAAAACACACATGGTGTCAAAGTAAGCCAAAGGAAAATCATTTGGGCAAAAATAAAAAGAATCCCAAGTCTAATTTGCAGAGAGGATCCCTTTCTTAACTTTTGGTCAATAATGTGTTTGTGTGTTTTCAGAGAACAACTCCAACACCATTTTGATTCCTGCGACAGTGAGGAACTGATGGGTCTGTTTCAGCCACGAGGATGGTCCAGAGATGGGGGACACTGACGACACCTTGCCATGCTAGCAGTCGGCAGCTGTGCATGGCTGCAGGCAACCCAGGACCAACCCAGAGAGGATGGACCTTGCATTGCCACGATGTGTCCACCATCTGGGTACCATTGCTGAGATGTACACATAAAGAACTATTTGACATTGAACCTGGGACTCAGAACTGTTGGACATTGAAACTGAGACTCAAACATTTTTTGTTTTTATACATTTATTTCTAGTATGCAGAGGCAAGATATTTTTGAATAAAAGAAATGGGAGAGTGATTGGCATAGAGGCAGGGAGGTATTGAACAGGCTTTCAATCTACAGGGGGAAGGCTGGGGTGGATGGGAGGCGGATGCTGGGGGAGATCAACCGAAGGACTTGTATGCATGCATATGAGCATAACCAATGAATGAAAGACACTGGGTTGGGGAGGGAGTCAGGTGGGGACATGTGCTGGGGGGAGGGTAATGGGGGGAAAATGAAAACATATGTACTACTATTAAATGTAAGTTATACTGCAAAAAATAATAGAAAATTAATTAGAAAAAAATGAACCTTTATTGTTCAGAATATTAAAGTTGTTTCTCTCCCCCCCCCAATAGCTCCCCTTCACCCAGTTCCCACTCCACCCCACTCCCTTACTGCTCTCCCACTGTCCTCATCCCTAGGTGTATGATTTTTGTCCAGTCTCTTCCCATACCCCCACACCCGTTCCCCTCCCACCGAGAATTGTCTCTCCACCCCCTTTCTATGTCCCTGATTTAATTCTATTAATCACTTTTTTCTGTTCATTAGATTTTGTATTCACTTGATTTTTAGATTCACTTGTTGAAAGATATGTATTTTTTGTCACTTTGTTGTTCATCATTTTTATCTTTACCTTTTGATTCTTCCTTGTCTTAAAGAATACCCTTCAATATTTCATATAATACTGGTTTGGTGGTGATGAACTCCTTTAGCTTTTTCTTATCTGTAAAGGTCTTTATCTGACCTTCAATTCTAAATTATAGCTTTTCTGGGTAGAGTAATCTTGGCTGTAGTTTCTTGCTATTCATCACTTTAAATATTTCTTGCCACTTTCTTCTGGTCTGCATTATTTCTATTGAGAAATCAGGTGACAGTAAAATGGGCACTCCATTGTAGGTAACTAATTGTTTTTCTCTTGCTGCTTTTAATATTCTCTCTTTGTCTTTTGCCCTTGGCATTTTAATTATGATGTATCTTGGTATGGTCCTCTTTGGATTTCTTTTGTTTCAGGTTCTCTGTGCTTCCTGGACTTGCAAGTCTATTTCTTTCACCAGGTAGGGAAAGTTTTTATCATTATTTCTTCAAATAGGTTTTTAATATCTTTCTCTCTCTTCTTCTTCTTCTTCTTCTGGCACCCCCAAAATTTTGATGTTGGTACCCTTGAAGTTGTCCCAGGGGCTTCTTATACTATCTTCATATTTTTGGATTCTTTTTGCTTTTCTGGTTAGCCATTTTTGCTTCTTTGTATTTCAAATCTTTGACTTGATTCTTGGGATCCTCTAATTTGCTGTTGGATCTCTGTATATTATTCTTTATTTCAGTCAGTGTATGCTTTATTTCTAATTGGCTCTTTTTTCATATTCTTGAGGTTCTCACTAAATTTCTTGGTGGTTTCTAGAAAATTCTTGAGTAACCTTATACCCATGGTTTTGAACTATCCAGTAGTTTGCTTTCCTCCATTTCTTTCATTTGTGACATGTTTCTCTGTGTCCATATTTTGACTGCTTCCCTGTGTTGATAGAGTGGCTTTGTATGCTAGGTGTTCTACAAGGCCCAGTGGCTCAGCCTCCCCAATCACCTGAGATGGACATGCTTGGTGCACCCCTTTGTGGTCTGTGTGCACAGTCTTGTTGTAGTTAAGCCTTGACTGCTATTGGTATTACTGGGAAGAATTGACCTCCAGGCCAATTGGCTGTGACGATCAGCTGTGTCTACAATGGGTGAACTTCTGTGCTGGAGACACCCTTATGGGGCAGGACTTGCTCCAGTGGGGCTTTGGAACTCACTGAGTCTGCCTCCTGAATGTGTCTCATATGGATGTGAAAAGTTGTAATCTGGATGGTCTCACTCTGACCCCTAGGTACACTGGCTCTTGGATCTCCAAGGAGGTGCGAAGTCAGCCATTGCCAGAAGCCACCCTGCAGGAGCTACAGAGAGATCTGCAGATTCCTCCTCTTTGTTTGGGGTTTGGAGTTGCCCAGTTGAGGCTCAGCTGTGAAGCAGTGCAAGCTTCTGTCCAGCCTTGGTCCTTATTTTGGATGCTCTGGGGCTCTCTGACCCAGCTGCATTTTGTTATGTTTTAGATTAAAAAAGGCCAGGCCATTTGTGTGCAAAATCCTCTGCACACAACTTGGGTGTGTTTATAAATTAGGTACGGTGGGGTTTAAGGGAATCACCAGGGCAGAGCAAACAGCAATGACTGCCTGTTAGCCCTGCCCTGAAGAGGTCCCTGGTTCTCTGTGTCCCATGGCACCATGCAGGAACAGTGATCGCTACAAACACCTCTGATAGAAAGCTGCCCTCATCTTTTCACCTGATGCCAGACAGTCCAGTTTCTCTCCATATGAGTCTAGGTCTCCAGAATGTTGCCCAGAACTGCAGTTCAGAGTAGTTGGGAGCTTGTATCTCCCTCCCAATTGAAAAAGCCAAAAGCAAACTGAGTTGCCAGCCCATTTCCACTTGTACCTCTGTACCTTGGCACTTCTATATCTCCACACCTCCTCCCAGTATCAGTGTGCTTTAATCTTTCCTTCTAGTTCAATAACTTCCACTCATCCTGCCTTCCAGTGGTTTTAGATCAGTGGTCGGCAAACCGCGGCTCTTAAGCCGCATGTGGCTCATGAGCCGTGGTTTGCCGTTCTGTTGACTGAGTTTTCCACTCATATACTACCCTTTACCTCTTTGCACACAACATGCCACAATTGCCTAATTCTCACAGCTTCCAACTAGATGGTAACATTTTGTCAAGTCCAGTGGTTGGCAAACTCATTAGTCAATAGAGTGCCAAACAGCGGCTCAGGAGCCGCATGTGGCTCTTGAGCCACGGTTTGCTGACCACTGTTTTAGATGATATCTGTTTTGTCTTTTAGTTGTAGTTTTGATGTATTTTTGTGAGGCAGCAAGTTCGGGTGTTTACCTATGCCACCATCTTGGTTCCTCCCCTCACTATTTTAAAATGCTGTTTAAACTGTGTTAACAATATAAGAATGTGTCATTTATTTTGCCAGTCCTTTTCTGAGGGACATTTAAGTTGTTTTCCCAGGGAAATTTTGGTTGTTATTTTTATTGAGTTTATTTGATTATGAACCATACTGCAGTGAACATCCTATATTTCTGCCTCTGGGTATTAGCCATATTATTTCCATGGGTGAAATTCCTATGTCAAATGTTTTGCACATTTAAAATTTTAAGAGATGCTGTCAAGTTGTCCTCCAAATTGCTTCTTTCCTCAAATCCTCACTAATACTTGATATTGCATAGACTTATGTATTGTAAATTTGACAGGGAAAATATTTCATTGTTATTTTTTTACAGAAATCAGCTGCCAGATTTATTAATCTATCTGAAAATAAAAATACAACCAAACAAAATTAGAATAAGAACAGAACTTAAAAATAAAACTTTTACATTCATTTCCCAAAAGTTCATAATGCAATGTTTTAAGTCCTTCTGTATTAGAAATATCCTTAATGTTGGCCAATTACTTATTTCATTCAGTGAGTCACTACCTTAAACAGCAAAATATATAGTTTGTCCTTACGTAGCATATAATTAAAACCAATTCTTCCATTGATTCCTTAAGATAACTCATAACCCAATCCTCCCCACTGGCAAACTATAAAATTTTAAGAAGGGGGAAAAAAAGAGAAAATACAAGAAACAATCCTCAATACAATTTTCATTTACATATTTTCAAGATCCACTTTCAATTTCTCCAAATATGTCAATTTTCTTTCCAACAAAACTTTAGCTGAATATTTTAAAATCTGTTTTTATTAAATGGCCACATGAGCATGGCAGGGAGGAGGGAGGGTTCTGACTTTTAAGGCATACTTATTGGCCCACAATGGGTCTAACGATAAGAATGTCTGTGTAGAATAATCATTGAAATCACAGGTTACATACTTATGTTGAAATTAGAAGTTTTTGTAGGAGTAAGTGTAAATAATATCAATTCAGAGATGTGTGGGAAAATAGGTAGCCAGGAGATTATCTTTACCGATCTTTCCTGTGGTCGGTAAAATGCTCTCAGAGGTTGATTTTGGATTTGTGTGCTAAGAATGTTTTTAAAATTTTGATATAGACTCTAAAAATGTTGTTCCTCTGGGATATGGATGGATTGAACAAAATTTACATTTCTTGCTTGAATTGTCTAGCAAGCTATTCAGAGATT
Source organism: Antrozous pallidus (assembly GCA_027563665.1). Classification (NCBI taxonomy): domain Eukaryota; kingdom Metazoa; phylum Chordata; class Mammalia; order Chiroptera; family Vespertilionidae; genus Antrozous; species Antrozous pallidus. The sequence goes on along the minus strand of CM050509.1, from coordinate 26,221,100 downwards.
ATATAAAACCATTTACTTATGGTTTTTTCAAGTTGAATGGCACAACACCACCTGGTTTAAATATTTTCTCCAAATGCAAAAACAAAAACAAAACAAAAACCTTTAAACTTAAAATCTTCTTTCAAATAATCCACATTTACACAAGTGTCCAAAACAAGAGGAGGGACAGAGATCAGTGCCAGCACTACGTCACACAGCAACTTCCTCAGGTACTTTTTGACAGTTTGCAAATCATTTTCTATTTCACCAAAGTTACAAAAGTTTCCACAATTTCCCTTAGCAAGCTGAAGCTTACTCTTCATTTGTCAATGTGCATAAAAGCTGCTTATAACACAGCATGGCGTAATCTATTTTTTTTAAACCAATAAATGGTTTGAGTCATCTATTTTGTCCTGAAATGCTATCTGTAGTTAACTGCATTGCTTATAAATGGCCATAGTAAATTCAGCATGAAAGAGAATATTACAGAAAAAGACAGCAGCAGAAGCATTAGTATCATCTAGTATTTATATATGGTATCAACATAACACAGCAATAAAAGATTTAAATGCATATCCATGGGTACCATCTCTAAAAATTACTATAGTACCTACTTAGTGTACTGGATATTTTTCTTAAGGAGTGCCTGCCATATCTAGAACAGCATAATATGTGATTTAGTTCAGTTAATTCCTATGGATTAAATAATGTTTTCATGTACTAAAATAAATGAAAAGACAGATTTTTTTTCCTTTTTTTTCTTCATTGTGATCCCAGATTTATCATTTAAATGAAAGTTCTAAGGCTCAGGATGGATCGTTATTTAACTGATGTGGGCTTCAAAACATGGGAACAACACTATGATCTGTATCTAAAGAGCAAGGTGGCACCAGATACACGTAATGCTACTGGCCTGTGACTCGGTTTGGAGCCAGAGTCCAAGACTGTGCCTCTCCTTGACAGTCACGGTGATTACTCAACTGCAGAGAGAATTACCCATATGATGGTCACCCTCCAGGTGTCCAATATAAAGCAAAACAAAACAAAAAACAGCAAACGCAATCTCTAAATACCTTTCTACAAGAGGTGCAAATACAGTCATTTCTAACATGAAACAGCCACTTACAGCAGATTTCTTTGTACACCTTGCAGAGACTCAGAAATGACAGGGGAAGATGCCCAAGGCAAATGGTCTCCAGGTGGATATTTACACAATGGGAATTAACTGTACCGTAGATACCCAGAGAAAATGAACATCTTCTTACGTTGTTATGAAATAAAATGAACATGGTATAGTTTCATCAGACTTAAAAGCTGTAGGACCCCCTCCCGAGCCTAAGTAAAATGGAATTCCCCACTCCCTCCTACCTCTTCACCCTCTAGCCTCCTGTTACACACACCAAGGGTTTAGATTGCTCCCACCCACCCACAAATAAAGTGCACAGTCCATGGCAGACCATAGAATAATGCAACAGGAAAAGCCCCATTTTTGTGTATTATTATTTAAAAATAAAATACAGACAACAGAAATCGAACAGAGACGGGAGAGAATGCAGAGATTCTCTGCATCTTCCGAAGTGAGGGTCGTGGGAGAAGGCCCCGCTGGACTGTCCCGCGTGGTGTCAGTACACATAGCTTTCGTTGTAGGGGTTGGGGTTGCAGCAGGCCCCTCGGGCATGTAGGCCATGCTCTCGTCAAAGTGGGACAGGGGCACCATATCCTCCTCGTTGATGTCATGCTCCATGTCCGTCTTCAGCAGCGGGCGCTGGTTGTCTGGGAAGGCCATGGAGAAGAGGGCTTTGGGGTCACACACAAATTTGTAGACATATCTCTCGCCGGCCACCTTTTGCATGATACTTTTCTCATAATAATAGTGGAGCGAACGGCTTAGTTTATCATAGTTCATAGCTGGCCTGTTTTTCTGAATGCCCCAATGCCGGGCCACCTTTTTGGGCTCAATCAGTTTGAATTCCATGCCTTGCCCAGTCCAGGCAATGAAATGGGAATTTGAGGGGTCATCCAGAAGAGATATCAGAAACTGGCAGAGCTGAAGGGATCCCCGCCACTGGTACGTGGGTCCTTCCCGATACATTCCAGGCTCTTGCTTGATATCTCCATCGAATTTTTTGGGGACAACACAGGTGTCATCATAGAACTGCCTGGGGCCCTTTTCAAACATGCAGCCTTCTGTTCTGCTGGGATGAGTCAGGAAGCCTTCTTGCCTCACATAGATGGAGTGGCAGCCAGGCACTTCTGAATCATATTCAAAATCTCTGGGTTCCTGTTTAATCAGAGGTGGGGGGGGAGCTTTGGCTGGGTGCACTTCCAACCATGGTGTTGTGTTCATACACTGGGTCATGGTACTCCTGCTTAAAGCCTTGAGGTGGGAAGGGGATGTTGGGCTCAGACATCTGCCATTGATACATAGGATGTCCTTCCCTTGGCATTGCTGGCAGAGGAGGAAAGGAATTACAGGGTTCAGAAAGCTGGCGGTGAAACCTGTGATCCATAGGGTATCTGCTGTCTTGCATGGACTGTGATGGAGGAAGGTGAGCTGGGAAGGCGTGGTCAGGTTTCAGAGTGAGTTGAATTTGGAGATGCATGATGTAGTGGGGACACTGGAGTGCTGGATGGCATTAGGGGTTGGAGGGCCTCATTCCCACTTGTGGCTTCTGATCATAGGCATTGACATTGTAAGGCACTTTTCTCCATAGCTGAATTTAAAGGGGTGTTCTTGACTGCAGGCAGAGCCAAGTTATGAACATGGACTGTGGGGTTCTTTCTTGATTTTCAGTGGTAGGCCATGAAAAGCCAAACTTTCAGTCTGGCACAAACTGCTCATCATTGTCAGATACCTGAGTTTCTGTTATCCATGTTTCCTGTAATTGACTTAGGTCTTGAAAGAGTTCTTCTGAATCATGAGCCAGATTTCTGTTAATGAATGTTCTTTTCCTGACATTTGTTGGTTTCTCGTGACAATTTCTCCCACGTTGATTATTGGTGACCATGTAAGGCACTTGCTGGTCATAAAATCCATCCATTCTGCTGCTCTTCGCAAACCTCAGCCCAGTGGTTTATATTTTTGAGCATTTAGCTGCAGATTTCCTTGGGATATGGACTTCTATCCACCTAGAGGGGAACAGATGGCTTTTTTCTATTTCATTGTTATTTTAATTTGAATTTTTCTGATTACTAATGAGGTTGATCTGTTGCTTTATTTTTAATTCTTATCTCTCATTCTATGTCATCCTGCCTTCTGATTGTTCTCTCCTCCAGTTTCTTCCAGATCCAGGTCATCCTGCACAGTATTGCCAAGTAAATGTTCCTAAAGCTACTTCTTATCACTACTTCTCTGATTAAAAACTTTACTTCAATCTTTCACTTCAGAAAGATTACAAAATAACTGTTAAGAAGGTACATCTCCTCAAATTTGAATTGTCAAGGTACTTATTTAGTTCCTTTTCTGAGCCATGACCTATGCTAGGCATATTGGGTGGGACAGTGATGTTTTATGACCCATTATCTGTCTAGTGGTCCAGGAAGCTCTTCTCTCTTCTGTCCCTATCACCTGTGGTATGCAACTAGTTCCCAAGTCCACAAACCTTGAAACCACCCCCCTTTTAAAAATATATTTTTATTGATTTCAGAGAGGACGGGAAAGGGAGAGAGAGAAACATAAATGATGAGAGAGAGTAATTGATCGACTGCCTCTTGCACGCCCCCTACTGGGGATCAAGCCCACAACCTGTGCATTTGCCCTTTGATGGGAATTGAACCAGGGACCCTTCCTTCTGCAGGCCAATGCTCTATCCACTGAGCAAAACCAGCTAGGGTGGTTTAAAATACCCTTTTAAGATAATTTTGGAATAATTTTCTACACACTTTACCTCTGTGGTATCCAAACTTGTTTTTGCTTATGTATTAAAGGCATTGCAATATCCAACAAAATGGAAATGATACTGAAATTTTCTCTTAATTCAAAATTTGCAGAAAAGTGTGCCTGTCTGACACCCTCAGCATAACACTTAAACCACATCACTCTTTGCCCACCTATTAATTTATTGATGCTGTGTCTTGTCCAAGCATTTCTGCCTCCCTTCAGTGAGGCTCCTACAAGATAACAATGCCACTTGATTGGATCTCAGATTGTGAAATGGTCTGTTGACTCTGTAGAACTTCCTGGATTGGCTATCTCTGACAGTACCAGGATCCAAGGCCTGCACATGGCTGAGTGAATCTTTGGAATACTTATTTTGGTCTCAGAGAGAATCACAAGACTTTTGTTAGCTGGAAAATCCATCCTCCTTCCAGCTTTTTGAACTGTCATCAGAGTTTTTTGTTCAGGAATAGCAATAAAAACATAATTACTTTTTTGTTATTTTTTAAAGAGTGAAGTTCTAAAGTGTGTTACTTTTCTGTTACTTCTCATTCTGAAAAAAAAAAAGGATTAGTGCTAATCACTTATTTTTAATTTGCCATAAAGCATCTTAGGTGATAATGTTGCTAATATGTAGTCTGAACTAAGGGAAGGGGAAAACATTGACTTCAATAGGGCTGCTCTACAGTGATAGGTACTTCATAAGCTTTATTTGTGCCTTTGTGACAGAGATGGGGAAATTGTTGAAGCGGTAAAAGCTCAAAGAGATGGAATCAGTCCTTGGTTTAATAGCTGTCACTTTTGAAGTATACTTCACAAGTTTTAATAGGTAGAAATTGTTTAAATTTAGATACTCTTTACTATAAGTTTACCAAGATAGCACTTTTTTGATGTTGTATAGGAGATGCTCATACCTTGAGTTCAATGGTCATTGCCTTCAACAACTGAAATTTGTTTCACAAACCCTCTTTCTTTGTATGTCAGTTGGAAGATAGGAAACTCCAGAAAAGTGCAGTGCTCTGAACCCAGGAACCACTGCATGCAGTAATTAATAAGAAAAAATCTAGATGGGCCAAAACAAATTGCATTTATTCCAGGAACAGTGCACCAGGATGTTTATACACAACTGCTCAGATCAAGCTGGTATGCGTTATATACTGTTTTCTGTGCAGACAAACAAAGCTTCAGATTTTTACAATAAAAAAATCTAAGACCACAGTAATAGGAATTAATCTGAGCTCAAAAGATTTAAAGCTTAATTAGAATTCTGATTCAAGACAACAGACTGTGTGAACTGCTGTTGTTAAACTGTACTGTGTAAACATTGTATACTGATGGAAATTGCTTGTCAACCCGACTGGCATTTCTATGCAGTAGGCTTGTCTTTCTGTCACCCAAGTGAATCATGGGAAAAGATCAGCATCTCCATGGAGTGTGCTCTGGATGTGTAGAGTGAGTGAGTGTGTGTGTGTGTGTGTGTGTGTGTGTGTGTGTGTGTGTAGGGGGGCAGACCTAAAAGAAAAGGAGCTTTGCATGGTTTTCAGTTGCTTACGGGTTAAAAAAATAATATAACAATGTGCACTTTGGCCCAAGGATAGCAAGGACTTTCTTTCTAAGAAATAGAAGGTAAACATTCATTTTTAAATTTGAGGAATAGTATCTATAACTTAGAAAAATAAAACATGCCATAGAAAGAGGATTGCAGAAAATGAAAATAATTTAACAATGTTTTGTGCTTTCCCCTAATCCCTTTGTTGGAAATCTTTGTTTTCTCATATCTAATACCTCAGCCAATTTATCTAAATAAGAGGCATTTTAAAAAAGGAGGCAGCATCATAGTATAGACAATGTAAAGAACAGAGGAGTTGGCTTAGAAAGACAAATTTTAAATTCTGACAGTCAATATATTACCTTGAACATGTGACTTCATCTCTCTACTCCAGATTTTGTTATCAATTAAATATTGTCATAGTAAAAGTATGTCATATTGCTGTGAGGGTCAAATGAAATAATGTATTCAAAGTTCTGGAATGTAATAGGTGGGTTAAGAAATGTTTGTTGAATAATTTCAGTCAACTTATAGTAGGCAGTTAGACTGGCATGGGCAGAGAAGGAACAATAGGCTTTCTTCTAAGCCTCTTATTTAGATAAATTGGCTGAGGTATTAGGTATGAGAAAACAAAGATTTCTAACAAAGGGATTAGGGGAAAGCACAAAACATTGTTAAATTATTTTCATTTTCTGCAATCCTCTTTCTATGGCATGTTTTATTTTTCTAAGTGGTTCACCAATGTGGAAAACTCCAGGTGCCTAGCAAGGAACAATTGTAAGGTGGGATCTGGCCCCCAGGGTGACCTTTTCTGTCCTAGCATAATTAATAAGGAATGAAACAAATTGCATTCATTCCATAAGCAGTGTATCGGAATGTTTATATACAACATGCTATAGACCCCCTGACCTTTCATACCACTGGTCATGTGGTTCGGATCCTCACCTACCCTTCCTCCCCTGGCATGTCACTAGTCATATGGTTGACCCTCTTAGGGGAGGAACTAGAAGCCTGGATAACAGCCTCATAGGACACCTTGCAGGGACACTCACTTAAGCATTAAGCTCTAGAGATAACATCTAGGCCTCAGTTGTGTTTCAGGTCCATAAAAGCAGAAATATGATGGCTAATATCAGGACCAGCTGTGATAACTAAAGATCATCTGCTCTGACATTGACCAATCATTGGAGACTATGACCTTAAGGAGACACACCTGGAAACTTGATGAATATCCTATTGAAATCCACCTCTGATACCTTCAGACAAAACCCCTTAAGAGGAAACATCCAGGTCTCTTCCTTTCAGTGGAGCACACCTGCGCCTTATCCCTCTCCTTACCATAGACTCTCTTTGTTTTCTTTCTTCTAAGCCTCAAGGGCCCTTCCTTTGCCTCTGTAACTTGTTTTCTGAGCCCACACAGCCCAACTGGCTCACTTCTTCCTTGACACACTTTAAAAAAATATTCATTTCAGAGAGGAAGGGAGGGGAAGAGAGAGAGAAACATCAGAGTTGAGAGAGAATCATTGATTGGCTTCCTCCTGCGCACACTTTACTGGGGATTGAGCCCACAACCCAGGCATGTGCCCTGACTGGAAGTCGAGTTCTAAGCTGCACCAGTAGGGACATGGCTCACTTCTACCCCTGTAATTTTCTAAATAAGCTGTTACTTGTATTTGGGTCTTGACTCTAAATTCTTTCTTAGCCAAAACTCGGGGACTGAGGTCTAACATCTGGTGCCCTTCGCCATTAACTAACTGATATTTTTTAAAGTTTGTCTTCTAAATTACTTCTAAGCTCATTGTGATGTCTTTCCTCTATTATAGACTGACTTGTTTTATAAGCTTCTGAGACCAGGGACTATGTCTGTGTAATTCTTGGTTTTTAACTCTACAGTGTGCATAGGGTTTTTAATAAAATATATTTGCTTGCCTCAATTCAGCAAGCAAGTTTCTTCTTCGTACTTATTCTGTGATTATTTAACAAGTATATTCCTCAGTATTGTTTGCTGGATTTAGAGATTATTTTTGCAGACAATTTTGGCCAATGGTTTTTTTTATGGTTATCTGTGGAATTATTTAAATACAAGCACCAAAGAAGAGAAGAGAGGGAGCAAGGTGCCTGGTACATAGTAGTCACTCAAATATTTGTAAACTATATTAGGTGCATATGATCTGCAAGCCCCAGCAAAAGGGAAGAGATATGAGACAGAGAGAAGGTGGGGGGGATAAAAATAGCCAATGCATATTACAATTATTGACTGTTTAGAGCACGCAGATGAGGAAATTGAGGCATAAAGAAGTAAATTAATTCCTCAAGGTCATACTCAGATCCACAACCTTTTATATGAAGTCAGAAATGTTTCTAAATTCTGAAATTGACATATTTTAGAAATATATATGGTATGCATACCATATCCTATATAATAAAAGGCTAATATGCAAATAGACCGAACAGCAGAACAACCAGTCGCTATGTGCTGACCACCAGGGTGCATGTGTGGAACATGGCGGACATCAGCAGCAGGCGGCAGTGGGGGGAACATGGTGAGCATTGGCCATGGTGAGATGGTGGAGCAGGTGAGCAGGGGCACGAGACCAAGGTGCGGCACCGGTGACCGTCATTGGGGTGAGCCTCTGGTGGTTACTAAAATTCTTTGCTCCCAGGCATCCGAGCATTATATATTGGCCCCTCTTGCCCTTTTTGCCAAGAGGGACCCTCTTTTTACTATCCAAATACACACAGCTGGTGCCTAAACTTTCAGCTCAACCTGTGGCTGAAGCCTCTGGGCAGCTGGCACCATGGATCTGTCTCTCGACCAATGGTGTGAGCTGGGCCGTCTCTGGAGAAGAAACCTGGGTCCCCCAAGATATGTGATCAGTACCGGAACCCCGCCAGCAAGCGAGGGGACCCCCAGGCAAGTGCTGGATGTGGAGGCCATGGGGGAATAGCCTACAAAGGAGACAGAACTGAACCTCACATCACCCTGTTTGGCCCCGGAGGATGGCTGGTTAGCCAGAGACGGGTAAGATTCCTCAGGGAAGGAACAATGTAAGACAGGCACAGTCTCAGAGAGGCCAACAGTAGAGAACTTAAAGGTCCAGAGTGGTGGGGCACAGACCCTCACCCACAAACCTTGCAGGGGCCTAAACTCTCACCCCTTCTGAGGGAGTTCTCCTGCCCCCATGGCTGCTTTGCCTCCCACGCACAGCTCAGATCAGGACCCAGGTTAGAGACAGAGACTTGGCCAGCAACAGCTGCTCTATATCTAAATTTAGTCTAGTACCAGGAATGCTGAGGGCCTACTCAAGAAGGCAAATAGTCCTTTCCACTAATATTTACAGGGTAAACTGAGATTTTTGCTTGAGTATTAAAACTGACAGTAAAGTAGTAATCAAATTTTCAGATTAATTTAAAATGGCCAAGTGAAATAAGTGAGTACTCAAGAAAATTTAAGTGTACTGGACAAAAAGCTTTTTCTAAAACATTAACTAAAATATCTATTAATAGTTCATCTCACTGTAAAATTGCCTAACATCCAAAGAACCTAAAGCAGTCATATTTGTGTGCAAAAATTAAAATTTAAAATTACTAAGACTGCAAGATAAAATTTCCAAAAGCCCCCATTAATCAAAACGGGGGAGGCAGTGGGGTAATATCATGTAAGGAAAACTATCCTGTAAGTAAAATACATCTAGAAAATTCTTACTCCAGAAAAGCAAATTCCATTTGTAAAGCCAACTGCAGGACACCCATGAAAACATACCCATGGTACCAAAATAAGCCAACGGAAAATCATTTAGGCAAAAATAAAAAGAATTCCAAGTCTATTTTGCAGAGAGGGTCCCTTTGCTAACTTTTGGTCAAGAATGTCTTTGTGTGTTTTCAGAGAACAATTCCAAGACCAAGTGGGTTCCTGAGACAGTGAGGAACTGATGGGTCTGTTCCAGCCACGAGGATGGTCCAGAGATGGGGGACACTGACAACACCTTGCCATGCTAACAGTCAGCAGCTGTGCATGGCTGCAGGCCGCCCAGGACCAAACCAGAGAGGATGGATCTTGCATTGCCACGATGTGTCCACCATCTGGATACCATTGCTGAGATGTACACATAAAGAACTATTTGACACTGAAACTGGGACTCAGAACAGTTGGACATTGAAACTGAGACTCAAACGTTTTTTGTTCTTATTTGTTTATTTCTAGTATGCAGAGGCAAGATATTTTTGAAGAAAAGAAACAGGGGAGAGTGATTGATATAGAGGCAGGGTGGCCTTGAACAGGCTGTCAAGCTACAGGGGGAAGGCTTGGGTGGATGGAAGGTGGATGCTGGGGGAGATCAACTGAAGGACTTGTATGCATGCATATGAGCATAACCAATGAATGAAAGACACTGGGGTGTGGAGGCTGGGTGGGGACATGTGCTGGGGGATAAGGGAGGCAGGGGGGAGGATAATGGGGAGGAAAAGGAAAACATGTAGTACTATTAAATATGTTATACTGCAAAAAATTTTTAAAAAAATAATATAAAAATACTTCAAAAATAAATAAAATAAAATAAAATAAAATAAAATAAAATAAAATTCTTTACTCCCATGCACCATGGTCCTGCCCAGGACTTGCAACTGCTACCAGTGCTGGCCCCAGTCACACCCGCTGCTGGTGCCAGAGCCGCCACTGGCACTGCCTCTGGCACCTGTTGGTGCTGGTCCCAATTGCTCAGTGCCATCAGTGGGTGTGAACGACAGCTGCCAGCCTTGATCACCTCTGAGGGCTTCTCTACCTCCCCTGCTCCTGAGGGGTGATTGGGGTAGCAGCCACTGCTAACACCCACTGCTGGTGCTGGCCCCAATTGCTCTGCACCATCAGCGAGTGTGAGCGGGGCCAGCACCATTAGCTAGCATGTGAGAGCGGTGGCAGCAGGAGTGGGGCTGCCAGCAAACAGAGGACGGGGGGCGGTGGTGGGAGGGGCCAAGTGAGTGCATGGAGGATGGGCAAGAACTATCCCTGTGGCCCACTGTAGCCTTGCAGCCTACAGTTCCTTTCAATGTGCACGAGTTCATGTACTGGGCCCCTAGTATTACATACTATCAACATAGTGAATGGTAAAAACACATAATCAAATGCATTCATATTTATACATTGAAATATATGAATATTCACACATAGTAAGATAAATTAAGACTCTACATATCTCCATATTAGTCCAGATCAAGTCTGATATTGCTGCAAAATAACTTACAAAACATCTTTATTTTTTAAAGCCTTTTAGATTTTTGAATTTCTTATATGAGATTGTAGTCTATGGTAGGTAGTAGAAACTAGTAAAACATAGGTGTGCCAGACTATAGAGAAGAGCCTCTTTCTTGCTGCATTGGTTCCCTATTGCTGCTGAACTACAAATTTAGCAGTTTAGCAATGCAAATGTGTCCTCTTACAGAAGTCTCAATTAGATTTCCCTTGGCTAAAATCAAGGTATCAGCAGGTCTGTGTTTCTTCTGGAGACTTTAGGGCAAAATATTTAAAGGACCTGTGAAATTACATTGGGTCCAACCAGCTACATAAACCAGGGTGTAATAGCTAGGGTTCTGAAGAGAAAGAACCTCCCGACCCCAACACACACACACACACACACACACACACACACACACACACACACACGCAGAGATAAGTAGATTGATTTAAGAAATTGGCTCATTCAGATAGAGAGTCTGGCAAATCCAAAATATCCAGGGTGGGTCAACAGGCTGGAGACTTGGGAAGTATCAAGGTTGCATTTCAAGTCTAAAGGCCTTCTGGTAGAGAAAGCCCACTCACATTATGGAGACCAATATGCCTTAGGAAAAGTTCACTGACTTAAATTTTTATCTTATTCAAAAATATCCTCACAGAAACATCCAGAACAATGTTTGGTCACCACCAACATAGAGAAGACATTTTGTTTATTAATATAATTCAATACTTTAAGTTATCCAGGTTGTTTTTCAATTGTCAGGTAACCATAGTCTAATGCAAGGGTCAGTAAACTTTTTCTATAGGGAACCAGATAAATATTTTAGGCTTTCTGAGACAGATGGTTTCTGTTGAACCTACTAAACTCTGTCATAAGAACAGAAATAGATATTGTATAAATGAATGAGCAAGGCTGTGTTCCAATAAACTCTATTGGAAAAAAAACAGCTGGAGGGCTAGATTTGGCCTGTGAATAGGGTGTAGTTTGTGCATCCCTAGTCTAAGTGATAAGGAAGAAACTAAATTGACTAGCTTGATTTTTGTCAATAAGCTGTAAAAAATAAGCATAATAAAACTTTGTATGATAAGCAATCAAAATGGAAACTACCAGAGCATTGTGAATTGTAAGCCCTATACAGATTTAACACAAATCCATTTTCCTCTGATCCTCAAAATTTTGCTCAGGTTCAGTAGTCAGCTTTGATAGACCTGAATATCAACAAAACTGTGAATTGTGATATCCATAGACATTTCTTTTCAAGCCCTACCTTTAATGTGCCTTTCCAACTACCACTCCACATACACACACCAACACACACACATGCGAACAACCCATGAAGACACACACAAACACACACATAGACACATATGCACACACAAACAAGCAAACAGTCCACACAGACACATACACCAATATTTCATGGCATAAAAAATAAAATAAAGCAGAGTAATAGAAGGCCAGTCATCCAATCTGATGAAATGGGGATCACTGTAAAAATCATTGTCTCTTTTACATTTTCAGTGATCCTGTTTATTAATGTCTTTGTCATCCTGATGTTCTCTACTGTGCTAGGATGCCACAGGATCCCATAGGAGAGAGAAGAAAGTTTGGGTTTTGGATGGTCATACATTAGGGTGCTTGGGATGCTTATAGGAGATAGGATGATTTGGTACAACTTGATTTATGTCCATAGGTATGAATTATATAATAGTTTTATTTTTTTTACTTTCTAACAACAAATTACTTAACTAAGACAAAAATGTATATACATTTTCTCCACCAATATTGACCATACAGGGCAGAATACAGCAAACACTAAATTATGTTGTTTTTCCATTAAAGAAAGCAACTATTTGTATTATAAAGTTTGTTTGTGTTGACCTCCTCTTTACTTAGGAGAAATACTCTCCTCTCTCAATATGTCATTTTAAAATCAGTTTAGATTTAAAAATGACATATTGAGATGGGCAGTATTTTAATCATAAATGTCAAATATACTTATAAATAAATGTCAAGTGCACATATAAATGTCAAGTGAACTATCTGATTCTTCATATCCTTTCCTACTAAAGTGTACAATACACCATACAGAAGACCTATGACTCAAAGATTCAATTTTTAATGAAGTTCGGGTTTTTTGCTGAAGGCATAGTTATGCAGTTTGCTATTGTACTCACTACGCAGCCTCTCAATGGTATTGGAAGAACTTTTAGAGTTGTAAATGAACCACGTACTTGTTTATAAGAAGTTACATAGAGAGTGCAAGCCCTCTTGGTAAATTTTTTGAAAGAAAATAAGATTAACAGGAAAAACAATTTCAAGGGAAATTGCTTGTGTGCCGATTGGACAATATTTTGAAATGACCTTTGGATTACCTACTTACTCATGTAACTGGAACACCTTTACCTTCTTCCAGTGAATCTTTTCTGCTTATAAAAGGAGAAGCATGGGCCCAATTTATACTTACACAATTTATATATTTTATTGAAATGCATCATTTTTTTTCTCCAAACTCAATTCTTTGGTTTTTAATAAACATGCAAAGTTTTTATAGCATTTGCTGATTTTCCTGCACATGCATGCATTTCTTCCTTTATTCATTTATTATACACTTACTGAATGTCTACTATGTGTTAGGAGCTGAATGTAAACAGCAGTAAACTCATAGAGCTTATATTCCAGCGAGGGAACAGATATTAAATAATTAATCACCCAAATAAATAAACAATTAAGAATTGTAGTAAGTGCTATGAAAAAAAATCACATTGTGTTCTTAGAGCTTATAATAGAGGAAAAACTGAACTGGTCAAGAATCAGAGAAGGCTGCGATTGGAAAGATTCAAAAAGGTTCATTAGACAAAGAGTGGGAGGAAGACTGCACCATGCAAAGAACTCTAGATGCAAAGTCCTTGAAAGAGAAAAGAGCACAGAGTATTGAAAGTAGGCCTAAATCTCCCAATGACCAACAGAGTGAACAGAAGGGTAACAAAAGGCTAATTTCTTTATCAAATATTCTGGGGAAGCACTGTTCTGATTATTGAGCATATAATGAAAAACAGAATCTTTGCATTCATGAAACTTAACCTTCTAGTTGATAAGAGTGACCAAAAATGCGTAACTTGATACTAATTTCTTTACTTAGGTATGTGCTATGAAGAAAATGAAGCTATGAAGGTTAAGGAAGGCTTCTCTGATGATGTATCATTTGAGCAAATAGGAGACAGTCAAATAAATATTTGGGGAGAAGAGTTCCAGGTAGTTCGATCAACCCATTAGAAAATACCTGGTATGTTTTTTTTTAGACTTTAATGTTCTCAACAACCTTAAGAGGCATATACTAGGTAACTTGTGCTAAATTTGTAATTTATACAAGTTAGGGTAGGATTTATACCTTTCTATTCCTTTTTCCTTCCCATTATATGATACTGCTCCTTTAGGGGATGGTTATAAGCTATGTCCCTATATACACAAGTCATTTAATCATTTCAGTCACAATTATCACATCTGAGAGAGGACATAATCCTTAACATGTGTGATGCTGATCAAGGCATTCTCACCTTTTTGTGTTGGAGAATACTACTTTGGGGTCTCATATAAGGAAAGTGAATGCTTAGTGTATGGTCTGTGGTATGTTTGGAAATCATTGTGTAAGACACAAAATCTGACAATAAAGGAGATTTAGGTTCTATGCTTGTTCTTTTATTCAATTAGTTGTGTAAATTTATCCAAGCTCCAACCCCTCTAAGTTCCAGTTTCTTCATCTGTAATATGGGATTAATAATATCTCTTGTGTACCCCTCAGAGTTATTTTAAATATCCAATTAAAATGTCTCTACCTTCAAAATATATGCAGAATCCAACAATCTTCACTCTATTCTTTCCTGTCTTATTGCAATAGCAGCCCAACTTGTCTTCCTTTTCCACCCTTGCCAACCCAACTGCCAACTCATTCTGAATGGAGCAATAAGAGTAATCTTGTTAAAAGCAAGTCAGAACTTAGTGGGGGTTTACTATTATGTTACAAATCCTCCAGTGGCTAATTAATTTACTTGGAATTAAAGCCAAACTCCTAATAATATTGGCCTATACATCTCTCCATGATCTGCTAACCTACATTACCACAGTAGACTCATCTCCTTATCTAGTTCTCTCATTAACTCTACTCCAGCCTCCTTCATTATTCCTCAACCACTGTAGGAACAATCTCAGCTCAGAGGTTTTTGCTTGCTCTTGCCTCTCTCTTCCAGTAACACCATCTGAGCAGGGAGCAACATGACTAACACCCACACTTCCTTCAAGTCTCTCCTCAAATGAAGTCTATTGTGGCCACCCTATTTATTTTTTTGTTAATCCTCACCAGAGGATATTTTTTCCATTATTTTTTAGAGAGAGTGGAAGGGAGAACGAGAGACAGAGAGAGAAACCTCAGTGTGAGAGCCCCAACTAGGGCTGGTGCTTGAGCCTGAAAACCAGGTATGTGTCCTTGACCAGATTTGAACCTAGAACCCTTCAGTCCACAGACCAAGGCTCTATCCACTGAGCTAACTGGCTAAGGGATGATCACCCTATTTAAAATAGCAACAACTTTCCTCACATTTCAGACCCCCTTTACTCTGCTCTACTTCCTTTTCCATAGCATTTACCATTATTTAAAACTAGTGGCCCAGTGCACAAAATTCAGGCATAGCAGGGAGGTGTCCCTCAACCCGGCCTGAACCCTCTCCAATCTGGGACACCTCGGGGGATGTCCGACTGCTGGCTCCTAACCACTCGCCTGTCTGCCTGTCTGATCGCCACTAACCACTCTGCCTCCCAGCCTGCTTGCCCCCAACTGACCCCCTTGATGGCCTGATCGCCCCCAACTGCCTCCCACTGCCAGCCTGCTCATCCCTAGATGCAAACACCATTGACCTGCTCATCCCCAACTGCCCCCCACTGCTGGCCTGACCTCCCCCAACTGGTCCTCCCTGCCAGCCTGCTCACTCCCAACTGTCCCCCTGCCGGCCTGCTTGCCCCCAACTCTGCCCCTGCTGGCCTGCTTGTGCCCAACTGCCCCCACCTACTGGCCTGCTTGCCCCCAACTGCCCCCCCCCGATGCTGGCCTGCTCACCCCCAACTGCCCTCCACTGCCAGCTTGCTTGCCCCCAACTGCCATCAACTGCTGGCCTGCTCTCTCTCAAGTGCCCCCACTGCTAGCCTGCTCACCTGCCCAAATCTGGCCCCTTCCCGCTGGCCTGATCACCCCCAACTGCCCTCCCCTCCTGGCCTGATCACCCATGACTGCCTCTGCCTTGGCCCTGCCACCATGGCTTTGTCCGGAAGGACATCTGGCAGGTCTCCTGGTCTAATTAGCACATTACCATTTTATTAGTAAGATAATACATAGTTTACTTATTTATATGGTGCTCACATATATAATTTTTATCAACCAGGAAATTTTTGAGAGTAGAAGTGAATGCTATTAAATTACATCAGGATAACAGTATAAAATGGGACTTTGTAATTTATGATGATTTAAAAATATTATGTCTCTGTTTGTTGAGCTAACAAGAATAGTTATCTTTAAATGTTTTGTTGCTTACTTATTCATTCATGTGCCATTAACTGTGCCTGTATAACAGGTTATCAATACATATTTTTGAATAAATGAATTAATAATACATATGAAAGATGTTTATAAAATATAAAGTACTAATGACAAAAATGAGCAGAGCCAGAATGTAGTAGGCACTCAATATATATGTTTTAATTTATTGTCAGATAGTTGAAATATCTTCTAGTAAGTAAACACACTCACCTTATTAATCTAGTAATTCATCTTTCTTTTTTTTATTTTAATTTTTCCATTTTTTGCAGTATAACTTAGATTTAATAGTAGTACATATGTTTTCTTTTTTCCCCCATTATGCTCCCCCCAGCCTCCCTTACCCCGCAGCACATGTCCTCACCAGACCCCCCCCCCCGCCCCAGTGTCTTTCATTCATTGGTTATGCTCATATGCATGCATACAAGTACTTCGGTTGATCTCCCCCAGCACCAGCCCACCACCCTCCCCAGCCTTCCCCCTGTAGCTTGATAGCCTGTTCAATGCCTCCCTGCCTCTTATCAATCACTCTCCCCTGTCTCTTTTCTTCAAAAATATCTTGCATCTGCATACTAGAAATAAATGTATAAGAACAAAAAATGTTTGAGTCTCAGTTTCAATGTCCAACTGTTCTGAGTCCCAATTTCAATGTCAAATAGTTCTTTATGTGTACATGTCAGCAATGGTATACAGATGGTGGCAATGCAAGTTCCATCCTCTCTGATTTGGTCCTGGACTGCCTGCAGCATCGCACAGCTGCCGACTGCAAGGTGACATCAGTGTCCCCCATCTCTGGACCATCCTCATGGCCGGAACAGACCTCACTGTCGCAGGAACCCACATAGTGTTGGAGTTGTTCTCAGAAAACACACAAACAAATTCTCGACCAAAAGTTAACAAAGGAGTCCTCTCTGCAAATTAGACTTGGGATTCTTTTTATTTTTGCCCAGATGATTTTCCTTTGGCTTATTTTGACACCATGTGTGTTTTTCATGGGTGTCCTGCTGTGGCATTACAAATGGAAGTTACTTTTCTGGAGTAAGAATTTTCTAGATATGTTTTACTTACAGGATAGTTTTCCTTACATGATATTACCCCACTATCACCCCCCTTTTTTGATTAATGGGGGCTTTTGGAAATTTTATCTTGCAGTCTTAGTAATTTTAAATTTTAATTTTTGCACACAAATATGACTGCTTTAGGTTCTTTGGATGTTAGGCCATTTTACAGTGAGATGAATTACTAATAGATATTTTAGTTAATGTTTCAGGAACAACTTTTTTTGTCCAGTACACTTAATTTTTCTTGAGTATTCACTTAATTCACTTGGCCAATTTAAATTAATCTGAAAACTTGATAACTATTTTACTGTAAATTTTAATACTCAAGCAAAAAACTTAGTTTACCCTGTAAATATTAATGGAAAGGATTATTTGCATTCTTGAGTAGGCCCTGAGCATTCCTGGTATTAGACTAAATTTAGATATAGAGTAGCTGTTGCTGACCGAGTCTCTGTCTGCAACCTGGGTCCCAATCGGAGCTGTGCCTGGCAGGTGAAGCAGCCATGGGGGCAGGAGACCTCCCTCAGACGGGTGAGAGTTCAGGCCCCTGCAAGGTTAGTGGGTGAGGGTCTGTGCCTCACCTCTTTTAGTTCTCTCCTAAAACTAAACACAGTTGGCCCCTCTGAGACTGTGCCTGTCTTACGTTGTTCCTTCCCTGAGGAATCTTACCCGTCTCTGCCTAACAAGCTGTCCTCCGGGGCCAAGCAGGGTGATGTGAGATTCAGTTCTGTCCCCTTTGCAGTCTATGCCCCCATGGCCTCCACGCACAGCACCAGCCTTGGGGTCCCCTCGCCTGCTAGCAGGGTCCCGGTACTGATCACATATCTCGGGGGACCCAGGTTTCTTCTCCAGAGAGGGCCCAGCTCACACCATTGGGCGAGAGACAGATCCATGGTGCCAGCCGCCCAGAGGCTTCAACCACAACTTGAACTGAAAGCTCAGGCAATAGCTGAGTGCATTTGGATTTTAAGAAGGGGTCCCTCTTGACAAAAAGGGCAAGAGGGACCAATATAAAATGCTCAAGTGCTTCCCCGTGCCTTAATTCCTTCTAAAAGAGATTAATTCCTTTCCTATCCTATTTTAAATTGCTGCCAAACATTCAAAGATTTAGTTTGTAAGTTTCTTTGGGATAATTGTACAATATGCTGTTGTCACATATAAAAAATTATAATGACATTTTAGAATAATATCATGTAAGGGTATTATGGTGTCACAGGAAGTTAAGGAGCGCCTAGCCTAAGGACTAGACTCCATAGGAGATGACAAACTCTAGGCCATGTCAATTCAATCTCAAACTAGATGCCAATTATTTTTATAACTTTATATAAACTTTGTTTTTGTAAAAACACAAATTACTTACCTTAGTTCAAGAGGTCAGATATATTGACTTTCCCCCTTACTCCCACCACCTCCCACTTACCCTGAGGTTTGACATTCTGACAGACTTTTCTCAGTGTCTAGATCCATTCTTGTTCAACAGTCTATGTCATTCATTATATTCCACAAATGAGTGAGATCATATGATATTTATCTTTCTCTGCCTGGTTGTAGATTTTGCCCACTTAGCATAATGCTCTCCAGCTCCATCCATGTTGTTGCAAATGGTAGGAGCTCCTTCTTTTTTACCCCAGCATAGTATTTCATTGTGTAGATGTACCATGGTTTTTTAATCCACTCATCTGCTGATGGGCACATAGGCTGTTTCCAAATCTTAGGTATGGTAAATAGTGCTGCTATGAACATAGGGGTGCATGTATCCTTTGTAATTCGAGTTTCTATTTTCTTGGGGTATATTCCTAGAAGTGGGATCACTGGGTCAAATGGGAGCTCCATTTTTAGTTTTCTGAGAAAATTCTATACTGTTCTCCACAGTGGCTGCACCAGTCTACAATCCCACTAGCAATGCACGAGAGTTCCTTTTTCTCTGCATCCTTGCCAGCACTTGTCGTTTGTTGATTTGTTGATGTAAGCCATTCTGACACGTGTGAGATGGTACTGCATAGTCATTTTGATTTGCATCTCTCGGATAATTAGTGACTTTGAGCAAGTTTTCATATGTCTCTGGGCCTTTTGTCTTCTTTTGAAAAGATTCTATTTAGGACTGTTGCCTATTTTTTTATTGGATGATTTGTCCTCCTTTTATTGATTTGTGTGAGTTGCCTGTAGATGCTTGAGATTAAACCTTTATCACTGATAACATTTGCAAATATGTTCTCCCATACAGTGGGTTTTCTTGTTGTTTTGTTTATGGTTTCTTTAGCTGTGCAAAAGCTTTTTATTTTGATGTAGTCCCATTTGTTTATTTTCTCTTTAGCTTCCATTGCCCTAGGAGCAGTATCATCAAAGAAGTTCTTTCGGCATATGTCTGAGATTGTTCTTCCTGTGGATTCCTCTAATATTTTTATGGTTTCCCATCTTATGTTTAAATCCTGTATCCATTTTGAGTTTATTTTTGTGTATGGTATAAGTTGGTGCTCTAGTTTCACTTTTTTGGATGTATCTGCCCAATTTTCCCAACACGATTTGTTGAAGAGATTGTCTTGACTCCATTTTATGTTCATGCCTCCTTTGACAAATATTAATTGAGCATAGTGGTTTGGGTTGATATCTGTATTCCCTATTCTATTCCCTTGGTCTATATGTCTGTTCTTGTGCCAGTACCGCCTGTTTTGAGAATAGTAGCTTTGTAATACAGCTTGAAATCTGGTATTGAAATCCCACCAACTTTGTGCTTCTTTCTCAGGATTGCTGTGGCTATTCGGGGTCTTTTTTTATTCCAGATGCATTTTTGGAGAGTTCTTTCTAGGTCTGTGAAATATGCCATTGGTATTTTAATGGGGAGTGCATTAAATTTATAGATTGCTTTGGGAAATATAGACATTTTAATGATGTTGATTCTCCCAATCCATGAACATGGTATGTTCTTCCACCTGTTTACATCTTCCTCTATATCTTTTTATAGTGTCCTGTAGTTTTCTGTGAATAGGTCTTTTACCTCCTTAGTTAAGTTTATTCCTAGGTATCTTAATTTTTTTTTTTTTGGTGTGATGGTAAATGGGATTGCTTTTTTAGTCTCTCTTTCTGTAAGTTCACTATTAGTGTATAGAAATGTCATATATTTCTTGGCATTAATTTTGTAACCTGCTACATTGCTGAACTCATTTATTAAGTCTATTAGTTTTTTTATGGAGTCTGTCGGGTTTTTTATGTACAATATCATGTCATCTGCAAATAAGGATAGCTTTACTTCTTCTTTTCCAATTTGGATGCCTTTTATTTCTTCTTCTTACCTAATTGCAATGGCTAATACTTCCAGTAGTATGTGGAACAGAAGTGGTGAGAGTGGGCAACCCTGCCTTATTCCTCTTCTTAGGGGAAATGGTTATAGATTTTGCCCATTGAGTATGATGTTTGCTGTGGGTTTATCATATATAGCTTTTATTATGTTGAGGTATGATCCTTCTATTCCTACCTTGCTGAGAGTTTTTATCAAGAAGGGTGTTGGATTTCGTCAAATGCTTTTTCTGCATCAATTGATATGACTGTGATTTTTACCTCTCAATTTGTTTATGTAATGTATCACATTTCTTGATTTGCGGATATTGTACCATCCTTGCATTCCTGGGATAAATCTTACTTGGTCATGGGGTATGATCTTTCTGATGCACTGCTGGTTCCGATTTGCTAGAATTTTATTGAGGATTTTGGCATCTATATTCATGAGGGATATTAGCCTGTAATTCTCTTTCCTTATGTCATCTTTATCTGGTTTTGGTATTAGGGTGATGCTCCCTTCATAGAAGTAGTTTGGAAGTGTTCCATTCTCTTGAATTGTCTGTAATAGTCTGAGGAAGATAGGTTTTAGTTCTTACTTAAATGTTTTTAAAACTACCCTGTGAAGCCCTCTAGTCCTGGGCTTTTGTTTGCTGGCAGCTTTTTGATGACTGCTTCAATTTCTTCCACAGTTATTGGTCTATTGAGCTGTTTAGATTATTCCTGATTGAGTTTTGGGAGGTTATATTTTTCTAGTAATATATCCATTTCCTCCAGGTTGTGCAGTTTGTTGGACTAGAGTTGTTCATAGTATTTTTAAACAATCTTTTGTATTTCGATGAGGTCTGTTGTTATTTCACCTCTTTCATTTCTGATTTTATTTATTAGGGCCCTCTCTCTTTGCTTCTGGGTGAGACAGCATATTGTACAATTATCCTTTCAAAGAACCAGCTCTTGGTTTTGTTTATCTTCTATATTGTTTCTTTGGTCTCTATATCATTTATTTCTGCTCTGATCTCTACTAATTTCTTCCTTCTGCTTACACTTGGCTTTTCTTATTGCTTTCCTTCTAGCTCTTTTGAGTTGTTGGGTTAGATAATTTATTGCCGCTGTCTCTTGTTTTTGCAGTAGGATTGTAGAGCTATGAACCTCCCTCTCAAAACTGCTTTCACTGTGTTTTTGCAGTAGGATTGTAGAGCTATGAACTTCCCTCTCAAAACTGCTTTCACTGTGTCCCATTAATTTTTGGATTGTTGTGCCATCGTTGTCATTTGTTTCAATGATGTTTTCTATGTCTTCCTTGATCTCTCTAGTAACCCAGTCATTGTTTAATAGTATGCTGTTTAGGCTCCTGTGTTTTATTTCTTTGGATTGTATTTATTGCATTTGATTTCCAGCTTTATGCCACTGTAATCTGAGAATATGCTTGTTATGATTTCTATCTTCTTCAATTTGGAGAGACTTTGCCTATGACCCAACACATGGTCTATCTTTGAGAATGACCCATGTGCACTTGAAAAGAATGTATATTCTGCAGCTTTGAGGTGAAGATGTCAATTAATTCCATCTGGTTTATTGAGTCATTGAGGATTGATATTTCTTTACTGATTTTTTTTTGTTTAGAGCATTTGTCCAATGGTGATAGTGGGGTATTAAAGTCTCATACTATGATTGTATTGTCTATCTCTCCCTTGATATCCTCCAGGAGTTTTTTTTAATGTATTTGTGTGCTCTTGTATTGGGTGCGTATATGTTTACCAGAGTTATTTCTTCTTGTTGGATTGCTCCCTTTAGTATTATGAAGTGGCCTTCTTTATCTCTTGTTATGTCCTTACTTTGAGATCTAATTTGTTGGATATAAGTATTGCTACCCCAGCTTTTTTTTTCATTTCCATTCGCCTGAAGAACCTTTTCCCATCCTTTCATCCTCAGTCTGTGTGTGTCTTTTTTTCAGAGGTGGGTTTCCTGTAGACAGCAGATACATGGGTCGTGTTTTCTTATCCAGTCTATTACCCTATGTCTTTTGATTGGAGCATTTAATCCATTTACATTTAAAGTGATTATATTAAATATGTTGCCATTTTTGTTCTTTACCCCTGTGTTCCTTCTTCGCTTCCTATTTCCTTTTACAGCAGACCCTTTAGCATTTCTTGCATTGCTGGTTTGGTGGTAATGAATTCTTTTAGTCCTTCTTTGTATGTGAAGATCTTAATTTGACCTTCAATTTTGATTGATAGCCTTGCTGGTTACAGTATTATAGGATTGAGACCCTTCCTTTGCATGGCCTTGTAAATTTCATTCCATTGCCTTCTGGCCTGATACGTTTCTGTTGAGAAATCACTTGTTAGTCTAATGGGGGTTCCTTTGTAGGTGACTTTCTTTCTCTCTCTAGCAGCTTTTAAATTTCTTTCTTTGTCATTGGTGTTTGCCAATTTAATTATAATGTGCCTTGACGTAGGTCTTTTGAGGTTCATTTTGCTTGGGACTCTGTGAGCTTCTTGGATTTGTGCGGGTTTTTTCCTTTCCTATATCAGGAAAATTTTCTGTCATTTTTTCTTCCAAGAGGTTTTCTATTCCTTGCTCAGTTTCCTGTCCTTCTGGAAGCCCAATATATGGATTTTTTTGTTTCATGTTTTCCCAAAGTTCCCTTAGGCTCTCCTCCTGCTTTTTAATTTTTTCTCTAGAAGCTGCTCTACTTAGGTATTTTTTTCTACCTTGTCTTCTAGCTCACTGATGCGGTCCTCTGCTTCTTCTAGTCTACTCTTTATACTTTCTACTGACTTCTTTTCTTCTGCAATGTCACTTTTCATTTATTCTTGGCTCCTCTTAATTTCTTCCTGGGTCTTCCTCATTTCCTCTTGGTTCTTCTTCAATTCCTCTTGGTTCTTACTAATATTGTTAAATTTGTCTTCCATTCTTTTCAGCCACCTTATGACCATTTCTCTGAATTCTTTCTCTGACAGGTTGTTAACTTCCATTTTGTTTACCTCCTTTTCTGGTGAGTCTTGTTTTTCTTTCATATGTGGGCTGTTTCTTTGTCTCTCCATAGTGTCTATTCTTTGTGTGTCTGGTTTTGTAGTTTTCACTCTCCTGCTTTGATTTAAAGGCACAAAATACAACACAACCAGGTGCAACACACTGAACAGGAATGTGGTCACAGTATTGGTAACTCCAAAAAAGGTGATCGCCACAGAAAGGCAATTTTGTAGATAGGTGAGAAAGAAGAAAGATAACCCCTCCACAAACACACAGAGACACTCACACACCTGCACACACACAAAAAGAAAGAAACCCCCACACACACACCAAAAAAAGAAAGACAGGAATGCCAAAATGATATTGGGAAAAGGGGAAGTAAAAAAAAAGGAAAGGGAAATAAACTATAAATGTGGGGTGCAAACTCCTATAGGACAGCCACTAATCCGAACAAAAACCAGCAACAAGTACCTGGAGATTTATACAAATTACATACAACTACTGATATCACGGGAAGTGAGGGAACACAGAAGCTAAAATCTATCAAAAAACAATGCAAATGAGGACAAAAAAACACCAAAAAAAAAACCCCCACCAAAAAACCCACTACAAAACAAACCAAAATAAAAGAATAAGCCAACCAATCTCACAAACTTGCATAAAAATCGATATATTCAATAATCAAGTAAACAACAACAACAGGACAGAGAGAAAAACAATTTAGGATAGTGAAGTCAGAGAGTTAAGAGGTATGTATGGACTTCGAGTAGGTGGTTGGAGATTAAATATATAAGTGGCATGAAATTTTAACAGGGTAAAAAGAAAGAATTAAGGTAAATCTAAAGCAGGAAAAGTGTAAGGAAAACAAGGCCCTAAATAGAGAAAGGTTAGCAAGAGAATGGTGGCATAAATGTGAAGTTTAGGTAGAGTAAAATATACTGAAGGGTAGATGAAAATAGACTGTAGAACACTATTCCCAAAGTAGAATAAAGAGAAAATAAAATCAATTCCTTGTGTTACACAAGAGTCAATTTGTGATTCAGCCCCTGGGTGGCAGTGTTTCTAGATTCACCTCTGGGTCTATTGGTCCTCTCTAGCCTGAACTAAAATCTTGCTATCCCTGTGGTATTCCATACTGATTTGTGGGGTTGGGCTGCTCCAGAGCTGCCTCTCTATAGGTGACTGCTGGTCTAGCAGCCAGGATCCTCCCAAAGTCTTTTGGGTTTCCCTCCTTTGTCAGGTCCAAATGGGTTGCCCTCCAGGGATTCCCTCTGCCACCAGGTCCGAGGGCCCTCTCCCATGTTTACCAGCTCCAACAGCCACAGATATTTTTTTCAGGCGCAGATCTCCCAGCTCTGAGTTCCAAGGCACAGATCTTCTGCCTCTGCCAGCTCCCTTGGTCACATGCTCAAAGTAACCCCAGGGGAAATCTGACCTTTCTGTGCCAGAGCACAGAGCTCCTTAGACTCTGAGAGTACACACCAACTGGGCACCGGTGTTCTGGGGGTCTCAGCCGTCCAGTGGGTACTGCAGCTGTATATTTTCAGGCCCTTCCCCTTCAAGATGGCGTGATCCACCTCCAAGCTGGTCGCTCTGCAAGAGAACCCAGCAGCACTGGGGCTGCTCGGTCAGGGGAGGCCAGTCCGGTAGTCTACTACCTTCTCCTGGAGCACAGCTGTGCCCCTCCTCACCAACAAACACTTCCTGCCAGACCCTCAGCTGCTCCCTCCTTCTGCCCTGGACCAGATTCAGATCTCATCCCTCTGTTCCGCCGCAATTTTCCTTCTCTCATCTTTCTTTTCTAATGCTTCCTAAGATCTGAGCAGAGAGAGCAGAGATATAGATGTATGATTTCATAGTCACATGTGAAAACATAACTTTCTCCATTTTCTGTTAATAAATTCATTTTCTCTCTCCTTTTTAAAATCTTTATTGTTGAAATTATTACAGATGTCCCCTTTCCCCCTCCATTGTCCCCCTCCACTTGGTTCCCGCCCCAACCCAGGCCTTCACCACCGTATTATCTGTGTCCATAGGTAATGCATACATACATATAAGATCTTTGTTTAATCTCTTCCTGGCCTCCCCCACCCCAGTCTGTTCCATTTCCATGCCTCTGCTTCTATTTTATTCACCAGTTTGTTCTGTTATTAGATTTCTTATTCTTTAATTTTTATTTTTAGGTTCAATTGTTGATAGGTATGTATTTGTTGCCATTTAGTTGTTAACATTATTATATTTTTCTTTTTCTTCTTCTTCCTCTTTTTAAAGAGTACCTTTCAACTTTTCATATAATACTGGTTTGGTGGCAATAAACTCCTTTAGCTTTTTCTTCCCTGTGAAGCTCTTTATCTGACCTTCAATTCTGAATGATAGCTTTGCTGAGTAGAATAATCTTGGTTGTAGATTCTTGCTATTTATGACTTTGAATATTTCTTGCCACTCCTTCTGGCCTGCATAGTTTCTGTTGAAAAATCAGCTGACAGTCAGATAGGTACTCCCTTGTAGGTAATTAACTGTTTTTCTCTTGCTGCTTTTAATATTCTCTCTTTGTCTTTTGCCCTTGGTATTTTAATTATGAAGTGGCTTGATGCAGGCTTCTTTGGGTTCCCCTTGATTGGGACTCTTTGTGCTTTCTGGACTTGTAAGTCTATTTCTTTCACCAGGTGGGGGAAGTTTTCTGTCATTATTTCTTCAAATAGGTTTTCAATATCTTGCTCTCTCTCTTCTTCTGGCACCCCATAATGCAAATGTTGGTACACTTAAAGTTGTCTCAGAGGCTGCATCTAATATCTTCATATTTTTGGATTCTCTTTTCTTTTTGCTCTTATGGTCAGGTGTTTTTTGTTTCCTCATATTTCAAATAATTGATTTGATTCTCAGAATCCTCTACTCTATTTTGAATTTCTATATGTTATTCTTTATTTCAGTCAGTGTGTGCTTAATTTCTGACTGGTTTATTTCCATTTTTTGGAGGTTTCTAGAATATCCTTGACTAACCTTATAACTGTGGTTTTGAATTCTATATCCTATAGTTTGCTTTCTTCCATTTCTTTCATTTTTGTTATATTTCTTTGTCTCTGCATTTTGGCTGCTTCCCTGTGTTTGTTTCTATGTATTCGGTAGAGTTGCTATGTCTCCTTGAATTGGTAGAGTGGCCTTGTATAGTAGATGTTCTATAAGACCCAGTGGCTCAGCCTCCCCAGTCAACTGAGCTGAGAGCTGTAGATCCACCCCTTTGTGGGCTGTGAGCACAGTCTTGTAGTTGAGCCTTGATTGCTGTTGGTGTCACTAGGAGGAATTGACTTCCGGGCCAATTAGTTATGAGGACCAGCTGCGACTACAGTGGGAGAGTTGCTAGGCAGGAGTCACTCCTGTGAAGCAGGACTTGCTTCAGGGGGGCTTTGGTGCTCACTGAATCTGCCCTTTGAGTGTGTCCTTTATATATGTGTACAGTTGTAATCTTGTCCGGTATGACACCGACCACTGGGTACACTGGCTCTTGGGTCTCCAGGGAGGTGTAAAGTCAGCCACTGCCGGGGGCCACTCAGCAGATCTGCAGAGATACCTTCCGATTCTTCCTCTGTGTATCATGTTTAGAAGTGCCCAGATGAGGCCTGGCTGTGAAGCAATGCAGGCTGGTGCTGGTGCCAGGTATTGGGCCTTTTATTGATAGGTTTGTGGCTCCCTGACCCAGCTGCAGCTTGTTTGACAGGTTTTAGCCTGAGCAAGGGTAGGCCATTCATATGCAAAAGCTGCTGTACACAGCTTGATTGGGATTGTAAATTGGATAGGACGAGGTCTCAGGGAATAACTGGGGTGGAGCAAACAGAAATAGATGCCAGTCAGCCCTTTGAACAGGGAGGTCCCAGCATAGGAACAATGATCCCTGCTAGCATCTCAGTCTGAGAGAAAGCCACCCCCGAGATCTTTCCCCAATGCCAGATAATCTAGTTCCTCTTTGTACGTGTATGTGTTCCCCAAAGCCTTGCCCTTGTGCTGGAGCTCAGAGGAAGTAAGACCTTTTAAGTTTAGTTCATGATGACAGCCTTTTAAGAGGAACAGCTGGGTCTTCAGCAGCCTCTGTGTCACTGAGGCCCAATTCACACTGTTTTTATTTATTTATTTACAACCATAGGGACTTCTTTTCCCAGCTCTAGGACCCTGGATTGGTGTGGGCCTGGGAGCCCTTGATCCTCCAGGTGGCCTCCGCAGAGTTGATCTCCCTCCTGATTAAAAAAAGAGGTACAGGTCGGCATGGCTTAAGATATTTGAGACAAGATGCAGGACCCCAATGCAGACACTGAGTAGAATGACATCTTATGCAAAAAGGAAAGTTTGAATGAACTGGAAAAGGAGGCAGAAGAGGAAGAGCAGCGAGTCCTTCAGCAGTCACTTGTGAAAACATATGAAGATATGACTCTGGAAGAATTAGAGGATAATAAAGATGAATTTAACGAGGAAGATGAACGAGCTATTGAAATATACAGGCAGCAGAGACTGGCTGAACTGAAAGCAACTCAACTGAAGAATAAATTTGGAGAAGTTTTGGAGATCTCAGGAAAGGATTATATTCAGGAAGTTACTAAAGCCTGAGAGGGCTTGTGGGTGATCTTGCACCTTTACAAACAAGGGATTCCCCTCTGTTCCCCGATAAACCAGCACTTCAATGGACTTGCCAGGAAGTTTCCTGATGTCAAATTTATCAAAGCCATTTCAACAACCTGCATTCCCAATTATCCTGACAGGAATCTGCCCACAATATTTGTTTACCTTGAAGGTGAGATATCAAGGCTCAATTTATTGGACCTCTAGTGTTTGGTGTCATGATCCTGACAATAGATGAGTTGGAGTGGAAATTGTCTGAGTCTGGAGCAATCAAGACAGACCTGGAGGAAAACCCTAAGAAGCCAATTGAAGATGTCTTGCTGTCCTTGGTGCGCAGCTCCATCCCCATGAGCATGGGCAGCGATTCTGAGGATGACTGTGCTGTGCCACAGTACTGTCCTGCCTGCCCAGTGATCTCTTGGATCCTGTGTTGATGCTCAACCATTGAGCCACACCAGCCAGGCTTGAGCTTTCTTGATGTGACAGATGATCTGGAATTTTTTTAAAGGAAAAAGTAGGAATGAATCCTTTGTTTTTTAGCCTTTTATAATTATGCTTACAATCTTGTAGTGCTCAGGCATAATCATTGCTGGGAATCCTATTGGATTTCTTAGAACTCTCTATAAATTAATAACATTTTCTTTAAAAAATAAAGACCAGCTGTTGGTATGGAAAAAAAAAAGGTACAGGTGGGATGCCAAACCAGCTTCTGCACCTCCTACCAGTTTGTGTGCTTTCTTCTTCTCTAATTACAGGTCTTCCATTCAGCCAGCTTTCCAGCAGTTCTGGATGATAGTTGTTTTGTATTTTAGTTGTAATTTTGATGTGGTTGTGGGAGGCAGCAAGTATAGGCTTTTACCTACACAGCCATCTTCAAATCTCCTCTCCTTTTTCTTTCTTTCTTTTTTAAAATGTATTTTTTATTGATTTCAGAGAGGAAGAGAGAAATAGAAACATCAATAATGAGAGATTCATTGGTGGGCTGCCTCCTGCATGACCCACACTGGGGATTAAGCCTGCTACCTGGGTATGTGCCCTACCCGATAATTGAACCATGACCTCTTGGTTCCTAGATTGTTGCTCAACCACTGAGCCATGCTGGCTGAGCCATTTCTTTCTTAAGTGCCTAGTTTGCCTTATAGTAGTAGAAAACAACCACAACCATAAATATAGCAATAATAACCTCAATCTAGTTGCTTCCAGGTAAACTCAGACTAAATCTGGGATATCTTAGTTAATTTAAACAATTCAGCCACATTCAGATTTAAAACATCTCACATTTTCTCTCTCATTTCCTTGCAGTTTCTTTTAAGCTTTTAAGCATAGTGATCATGTTTGTAGGGACTTGTATTTATGTAGCTGCTATATGACATTTTGGAGGAGAGAGTCTGAAAAGGCTCTTTTCTTGATCCTCTTCTTTCTATGAGACCTTCTCTGGCATAACCATTAAGAAGGCTTTTGCCTGAAAGTAATAAAAAATAACCTAATAGTGCCTTAAAACACAAAGGTATTTATTATTTAGTAATAAGGAAATCCAGATGCAGGTGTCCACAAAGTTGTTCTGACATTTCAGTGACCTAGGCCCATGCTATCTTTCTGCTCTGCCATTCTTTTCATGTTGGCCTTTCAGTTGTGTGTTTCCCATCTCATGGTCACAAAATGACCACTTAATGTCTTGATACCACATAAGCTTCTCATAGAAAAAAGAAAGAGCCACATTATCTGGGTGAAAACAATGCTATTTTTACAATTATCTGTGTCCATTCATTGCTCCATCTGTTGTATTTATTGACATGCCCTTGAATAAATTCCTGGAATAAACCAAAATACAATATTCTCTTATCAAAGTTAATGAATGAACTGAACCCAAATGAAAAAATGGTTTAAAAAAACAATAGCATGCACTTTATTTATAAAGTCAATTAAAGGAGGAAGCTTGGCGAGAGAGAGAGAGAGAGAGAGAGAGAGAGAGAGAGAGAGAGAGAGAGAGAGAGAGAAAGAGAGAGAGAGAGGGAGACAGAGAGAGAGAGGGAGACAGAGAGAGAGAGAGAGAGAGAGAGAGAGAGAGAGAGAGAGAGAGAGAGATATGAGAGAAACTGCACTCTGTTGCCTCATGTGCACACCCTCACCAGGGATCAAATCTACATCCTAGTTATATGCCCTGAATGAGAATGGAACTAAAAACATTTTGATGTAGGGCACATCTGAACATCACAACAATGTGGTTTCTGATGACCACATTTGATTCTTGGACTTGCTGGACAGCTTTAATTTTCACTGAGTTCTTTAGAGGTGGTGGGATTTAAGTAGAAGCCATAGACTTAGGAAAGGAGGGCATGTTTCAGCAGACACAAACTCAGGCATCTTCAGTTTCCAGGGAAGAGAACATTTTCCATCGCCATCTATTAAAACCACAATGTTATCTTCAGTGTTTAGCAAAATAGAGTGAGTAGAGTGATTTTACTGATGTGTTGAAACTTGTTAGTTAAGAAAAGCTTTTACAAGCTATAAATGGAAATTGAGATGAATCTAAGGCTTCATTTCATTTTGCAATGCAGGCGAATCTTCCAGGATTTATTTTCTTCCTGACATTCTTTTATATCATGTATTTTTACATACTTAAGATGAAACAGAAATTTTTCATGTCCTTTGACCCTGAGCCATTTATTTGAGAGAAGCTTTTAAAACATGAATATTTTTGACTTTAAAAACTGCACATTTGAAATGGCATAAAACAGTGTTTAGATCTGCAAATATCACTGACATTTCTGAAATGCAAACAATGTTTAATAGCATAGCAGAAATTTATTATCTCTGCATGAGCATAGGTATTGCTTAGAAGCTTATGGTGTTGAAGAATTAAATAAATCAGTGTAAAATTCAGTATATACTAGCTCTATGTAACCAGAGGTAGGTATAATAATTACGAGGATTGTGAAACTCTTTTAATGGTTTAATAAATATGCCAAATATCTGTAGCAGCCTGCTGTTCCCGGAGCCCAGATTGCTGCTTTGTAGGTAGGTATCAATCTTCACTTGCTGCTGTGTTCAACCTTTCTGAATCTGTGATCAGGATCCATCTGTTCACCAATATTTGCTAGTGTGTTTTCTTATGGCATAAATCCTTCAAAAATGTTTTTCTCCAAGTGGTGTCAGGATACCTGCTGGGTTATATTTGTCAGATACAGTGAAAGTATAATAGTCTTTAACCGCAGAGAACAGAAAGTAAAATATGCAAAATAGAAAGTTTTGTACTTCTGCTGAGGCCAAGGCTGCCTTGGAAATAAACAGTGGTGCTCCTGACAGATGGGTCAGAAGGGATGGTAATTATGAAAGACTAGTGGCCCTGTGCACAGATTTGTGCGCATTGAAAGGAAATTAATTAGAAGAAATATTTTAATATTGCTATTTACCCTTTCTCTATAATAGAAGTGTCAGAGATGAAAGAAAATTAGTAAAATGTATATAAAAATAATATATTAATAAATAAGCAATAACATGATAATAACAACAAAGACATGATATAAAAACATGATATAAAAACAACATTGATAAAAACAATGACTGGTAAATTGATTAAACATATTCTAATATCGCCCTGTATACCACATTAAGAGTAAAAACACATTCAGAGTGCTTGACTAATTTCCCTTGTGATGAAATATTTTCAACTTTAATGTCACACGCTCTTTGAACTTGAGAGAAAGCAACATATAAGTGACCATATCCAAAAAAGGGGTTCAGCTAGGAATGCTAGTATTCCTATTCTATCTAGAATTTGTCCTTGTGATTTATTAATAGTCATTGCAGATGCTGGCATCATGGGAAACTGTCTTGAATTAATTTAAATGGGAGGTCAGTGTTAGACAGGGACAAATCAATTCTTAGAATCAGAACAATCTATCCTTCCACAGATCCTGTTCATAATTCAGCTTCGAAAAACACACACATGCAATAGGCCTTAGTGAGAACTTTATATGTGTTGTACATGAGCAACTCAACATTTATTTTTAAAGTGCCACTGTGTCATATGTACCCATTGGTTGATCAGTCAGATGGTCGGATGTACATATGGTAGGTTATTTAGCCTTTTATTTATATAGATGGCCATGACTTGGGTCCTTGACTCAAAATAGGACATGTGAGATTTCTGTACTGGCAACTGGGAATTTAGTAAGTGCTCACATTTAGGGAATACCACTCTTTATTTAATGGAAGAATCTGTTGATTTCTTAAAGATAGAAAAATGCTTTTAAAATTAGCAAAGATTTTAATGTTGAAAGATGTGATACTCTATCCACTACCTTTTTAAATTTTTGTGCTGATATTTTTCTACAGTTTTTTCCCCTTACAGTCTTTTCCATGCTTATATACTTTGAGAATAGAATATCAGAAAAATAATTTTACTATAAAATGGATTTGAAAGTCTCCTTTAGGCTGATTGTCCAAGAGACAAGTATTTTCAACTATTTATTCTCATTTAAGAAGACATAGAATATTTGACCTGAAAAGAACAGTTCTCCTATTTTACAGGTTATTTTGTTAAACATTTATTGAGTGCTTACAGATAAGCAAACTAGAGTTCAGAAAGTTTAAAGTCTACCAAATTGATAAAATCAGGCCCATATTTCCCCCTTTTCATTTTATATTATAAACTTTTGTGCCACTATTTAGTAGTATATTGTACTTCTGGTCCCTTTTTTATTTTGCACTATTAATTTATTCATTATTATTGTTATTTTACATAATGTGTCTAGATTGGTCTCATGTTTGATAATTGTCCACTGTATCTTCTCACATCTCACATCTTCTGTAATCATTTTCCATATACCATAAGTTAATCTTTTAATAGTCACTTTAGTGACACTGCATCGTTAGGCTTCTCTATATTTAGTATTATGTTATCCTATCTAATAAAAGAGTAATGTGCAAATTGACCATACCTTTGCTACACTCACAAGCCACACCCACAGCCACACCCACCAGCCAATCAGGAGCTTGGGTGGAGTCAGTCAGCAAGTGCGAGGTTTGGGCCAGTGGGGCAGGGCCCAGGCAGCCAGGGCCAGGAGGCGGGGCCAAGGCAGCCAGAGCTGGGGGTGGTGGGGATGAGGTGGCCAGGGTCGGGGGGCAGGGACGAGGAGGCCAGGGTCAGGGGAGGCCGAGGAGGCTGGGGCAGGGGGGATGGGCCCGGGGGAGTGGCCAGGGCCTGGGGATGGGGCTGAGGTGGCCAGGGCCAGGGAAGTGGTGAGGTGGGGCCAAGGTGGATGGGGTGGGAGAGGGTGGGGCTGAGGAGGGCATGGGGGACAGGGCCGAGGTGACCAGGGCTGGGGGGGCGGGGCTGAGGCGGCCATGGCCATGGGGGTTGGGGTTGAGGCAGCCAGCATGCACTGGCTAGGGAGAAGGCCTGGGATAGAGCAGAGCCAGCCATCGGCCCCATTGCAGGGTGTAGGCTGGGTGCCCAAGGTATAAAGCCTCTACCAGAGGCTTTAGGCCTTGGGTAGGCTGGGAGTGAATGGTCAGTAGGACATCCCCTGAGGGGGCAGGTTGGGCTGAGGGAATACCCACCCCCAGTGCATGAATTTCGTGCACCAGGCCTCTAGTCTATACTAATAATTGTCCAGGACACTGTCATGTAACGATTAATCAGGATGGGGGTGGGACCACTGCATAGAGTTCTCAGCACACCTGTGCCAGGGGTTTGACGGGTGAGGAGAGGAAGGGAGAGCAGATAGTCAGTTAGGGGGACCAGGACAGGAGGAGAGTGCAGATAGGCAGTTAGGGGGATCAGACCAGCAGGGGAGGGCAGTTAGGGGTATCAGGCCAGCAGGGGGAGGAGCAGTTATGGGGATCAGGTCAGGAGAGGAGAGCAGTTAGGGGGAATCAGGGTGATAGGGAGAGCAGTTAGGGTTATCAGGCAGGCAGGTAGGTAAGCAGTTAGGAGCCAGTGGTTCCAGATTGCAAGAGGGATCCTAGATTGGAGAGGGTACTGGCCAGGCTAAGGGACCCCCCCCCCCCCCCATGCCATCCCCATGCATGAAATTTGTACACCCGGCCTCTAGTTCTCAAATAATGATAGTTTTACTCTTTTTTACAATTTGGATTCTTTTTACTTCTGGAAGTGCAACTAATTTTTGTATGTTGATTTTGTATTTTAAAATTTTTCTTAATTTATTATTCAAATAATTTTTTGGTGTTTCTAGCTTGGGGTATTTTGAGCTTCATCAATCTCAATGTCCATATCTATTCCAAGATTTAAATAGTTTTCAGACATAACCACTTTAAATAATCCTTCTTTTATTTTCTCTCTTTCTCTTTTCCTTCTGGGACTCAGACAATGTATATAATCTTTTGTATATTCTGTCCCATATGTTTTCTTCACTGCATTTCTTTCTTTTTCTTTTTGTTCTTCTAACTGCTAATGTCAAATAACCTGTTTTTTTAGTTCACTGATTCATTCTTCTGTATTTTAGAGTTTGCTGTTGAACATTCTATTGAATATCTTAGTTTTGTCTTTGTATTCTTTAACTCTAGGATTTCTGTTTGGTTCTTTTGAAATGGTTTCTATTTCTTAATTGAACACAAGAAAAGTTTAATACTTTTTTACATTGACTTTATTTACTTGTCTATATTTGTTCTCATATATCTCATTGAGCTTCTTCAAAATTATTATTTTGAATCTTTTTCAGACAATTCATAGATTTTCATATATTTGTGTTTGGTTGTTGGAGCTTTATTAATTACCTTTGGTTGTATCACATTTGTCTGATTGTCTGCAATCAATGTAGCCTTGCATTGTTTTTGTACATTTGTGAGAGAAAACTCTTTTTCCATCTTTACAGACTGGTTTGTGCAGATAATGACCTTCTCCACTCATGTACCTGAGCTGATGTTATTACCTTCTGGATCACAGTTGAGTAGAGTTAGTTTACATGACTGCTGCTGCACATGTAGTGGGTTCTATGGTTGGTGGACTTCTTACCAGAGGCTTGGGCAGGTATGGATCATGTCTGGTCCCTGGGTAGGATGGACTACCTCTAGGACTTTGGTTAATAGGGCTGATACTTAGGAAAAGGCTCCATTTTAGGGTTTGCAAACATTGGGCTTGTTTCCAAATGCATGAATGGGTATGGCTCCCAATGGATCTCTGGGGAGGGCTTCTGACAGTTGACTGGACATGTTGCTAGGTGGGCATGACTGGCCCTAG
Source organism: Antrozous pallidus (assembly GCA_027563665.1). Taxonomy (NCBI): domain Eukaryota; kingdom Metazoa; phylum Chordata; class Mammalia; order Chiroptera; family Vespertilionidae; genus Antrozous; species Antrozous pallidus. The sequence continues at coordinate 26,185,758 of CM050509.1, read as the reverse complement.
AATGCAATTTGGCAGAGCTGGAACCAAATCATATGTTTTCCCTTTGGGGACATGGACAGATGTGCTGTTACTTTCCAAGTTCCTGAGTGTACAGGATTACTCACATACTGTGGCTGAGAGAAGTTGGAGTCAGTTTTCAGGACTTCTTCTGTATCCACAGATGGACTGAGGTTGGCCAACCTTCCTGTGGAGGTGTGTACAGCATTTCTCTTAGCCAGTCCTTGGATTGGCTGGACTATGGCTGAGGGGGGCTAGAGCTGGGTCACAATCCACTGGTGGTCTACCACTTAAGTCATGGAGGTACATGACTCATCCCTGGACACTTGTTGGATAGTAGTCAGACAATACTGCACTTAAGTTCACAGTGGAATGGAACTCTTTCAGAGTCTCTACCTGGGACTGCAGTTGGCAAGTCTGCTACTTGATCAGGTGCCTGCTTTCTCAAAATAGTCTTTTGTGGTCTTAGGCTTCAACAAGGTTTTATAAGCTCTCACTTGGATCCCAAAGCACCCACAAAGGCACTTTTGTATGTGGATGTCTGCCAAACTGTTATTGCTGAGGAAGGATATGAGCAGGGGACTTCCTACCATCTTGCTAATGCCATCCTTCTATAACTTTTACAGCTTCGCCTTTTACATTGACTTCTTTACTATCTGGAATTGATTTTGGGGGGGCAAGATGTGAGCTAGGTATACAATTTCTTATTTTCTTTCATATAGGAAACAAATAATTCCAGTGTCATTTATTAGTAAACATTCTACCCTTTCTCCAATGACCTTCAAAGTCATATCATATTAAGTTACCCAATGTGTTTGTGTATATTGGCAACACTATTTATAGTTTATCTATTAATTTTTGTTCTTCTGTTTGAATATAACTTTTCTAATTTTGTATATAGTTTAATAGTAAGTGTTAAGGTCTTGGGGGAAAATAATTCTTTCACTTTATTCTTTCGTTTTAGTTTTGTCTTTGCTCCTTCACATACATTTTAGATTTGATTTGTCAAACTCAACAGAAAAATGTTTTTTGGAATTTCAATTGAAATCACATTGACTATATAGCCTAATTTGCAGAGATTTGGCATCATTATTATATTGAGTGTTTTAAGAGTATGATATAATAACTCTTATGTTTTGCTAGTTCTTTATTGTATTCTTCTCAACTCTAAATATAGGAATACCTTAGACCACTCAATGGGGAAAGAATGGTGTTTTTAGCACATCTTGAAGAAAATGGAGAAGGAGTGGCCGGTGAGGTCAAGGACAAGGAGAGTGTGTTATCAAGAAAACTGAGGTAAGAAAGTTTTTCAGAACAGATTGACTGTACAACCACAAGCAATGCTTCTGATATGTCAACTAAAAAGAGAACAGAGAAGTGGTAAGATGAAGAAAATGGTCTTACAGTGGCACATACAGTATATGGGGTGTGAGAAACAAAATAGTCTCCATTTGAGTGCCATCCAGATCGAAACAAATTTAGGACACACTCCAGACATGCTGCATCAGAATTTTCATTTTAACAAGATATCCAGATGATTCCAATGCATAATAATGTTGGTGAAGAAACACTGGCTTAGGATTTTGAAGAGCTTGTTGAACATACTGGGAGTTCTAAAGGACATATTAGTAGTTGAAAACTTTGGGGGTGGGAATACATGCATAAAAGGTTGAGTGAGCAGAGAAATTGAAAAGAAAATATAGGCATAAGAACACATATACTCTTTATTACTTCAGGCTGCCTCTCAATCTGTACTCTTTCCTCCAACTCAGAATGTGGTGGATCATTCCCATGTCACTTCAGTTATTTTTAGTAGTTTGTAAAAAATGAAGAATTACAGTGGTGTTTCTTTCCTCCTCCTAATTTTCTCTGTTTTCTAATTTTTTATACTGTTCAAATGTTGTTTTTATAACAGGACAAACTAATATAAAACATGTATTAAGGAAATACAAGGTTTAAAAAATCAGGTGCATCATAATTTCCTATTCTGCAGGAGCTAGCCTATTAGCTGTTTATTTGCCAGTTGACCCTTTTACAACCTACATTTCTTTAGAAATCAGTACTATCTCTGGAGATAAGAATAAGACCTGTAGTGATAATTGAAGCTTCACAATTTTTCTCCTAGCTTTGACTTTTCTTATCTGATTTGGCTACCTTTCTGATGTAGAGCCACTGTTAATCATGTGGTCAGGCATAGCTCAAGATCTCACTGTGGAAGGGAGGATTTGGTAAAAGCAGTAAGTACAGAAGAGACTGAAAAAATGATCCATGAAACACAGCTGTTTAAAGATTTTCATATAATACTTCCATTCATATGTACTTTCAAACTGTTGAAGCCATGCACTACAGCATGCACTGTTTTTATACCAATTGGAGTCATTTCTTACCATCCAGAAATATATTTCCTTCTCCTGTAGCAGAAAATATATTTAGTCATTCTATGACTCAGAGTTACAGTTCCCTTCAACAGTTCCAACCCCCCCCCCCATTGGAAATAGCTGAATTTCTTTTATAGACTTCTCTATCAGCCAGCGTGCAGCACTTATCCAAATTCTTATCTCTTGACCCTTTTCATATTTGATTCATTCAAATGAACCTTGAAATATCATGAATTTTCTAATTTAAGTTGAAGTAAAACGTGACCTTTCTTATGAATCAATGATTTCTAATCAGGTCAGATCTTGTGAGATTTTTGTAATGGTAAATGGTAAAAAAATTAGGTTGAGTTCACCTGTGAGAGGAAAAATAGTTATCAGGTAAAATACTGGTATAAGACAGAGCTATCTAAAGTTTATGGCAGTATCTAATACCAGTTTTTATAATATTCATTGTTAAATATACAGTGCCTCTTATTGTATAAGAAATGTTTTAGTGCAAATTATTTCATCTTGAACCACCTATATAAAAGAGATAAATACCGACTCTTTTTAAAATATGTTTTTATTGATGTCAGAGAGGAAGGGAAAGGGAAAGAGATAGAAACATCAATGATGAGAGAGAATCATTGATCAGTTGCCTCCTGCATGCCCCCCCTCTGAGGATCTAGCTCATAACCCAGGCATGATTTAGAGTATTATATAAACTTAGCTGATAAATTAGCAGCAAGGTTTGAGAGGATTAAATCCAATCTTGAAAGAAGTTGTACTGTGGGTGAAATGCTATTAAACAGCATCACATGCTACAGAGAAATCATTTGACAACAATGGCAAACATCATTATTGTCTTACTAAAGGCCCAGCATACAAAATCGTGCATGTAGGGTCCCTAGGGCCTAGCCTTCTGTTATCAGAGCCATCTGACAGCCAGCCCAGTCCTCCTTCTCCACCTGATTCCCCCTTTCACCATCGCTGATCAATAGGAGCCTACGGGCCAGGGTCAGTGACCAAGAGGTCAGCTGTTCAGCCCACTCACAAGTCCCCAGTCCTATCCTGCTCTGTTTGCAGGCTTGGGGGGGGAGGGACCAAGAGGTGCTCAATGCACCTCATGGTGACTGGTCCTTTGCTCATCACCGACACTGGCTTTTTATATATATACTAGAGGCATGATGCATGAAATTTGTGCATAGGGGTATGTGTCCCTCAGCCCAGCCTGTACCTTCTCCAATCTGGGACCCCTCAAGGCATGTCCGACTGCCCATTTAGGCCTGATCCTGGGAATATCAGGCCAAAACAGGTAGTTGGACATCCCTCTCACAATCCAGGACTGCTGGCTCTGAACTGCTCACCTGCCTGCCTTCCTGATTGCCCCTAACTGCTTCTGGCTACCAGCCTGATCACCCCTTAACCATTCCCCTGCCAGACTTATTGATGCCTACCTGCTTCTCTGCCAGCTTGTTTGCTCCTAACTGCCTTCCCCTATTGGCCTGGTCACCCCTAATTGCCCTCACTGCAGGCCTGGTCCCCCCACAACTGCCTTTCCCTGCAGGCCTGGTAGCCCCCAACTTTCCTCCTCTGCTGGCCTGGTCACTCCTAATTGCCTTCCCCTGCAGGCTTGATCACCTCCAATTGCCCTCCCTTGCAGGCATGATCCCTCCCACTGCCCTCCACTGCTGGCCATCTTGTGGTGGCCATATTGTGTCCACATGGAGGCAGGATCTTTGACCACATGGGGGCAACCATCTTGCATGTTGGAGTGATGGTCAATTTGCATATTAACATTTTATTAGACAGATATATTTCAAGGAATTGCAACAGCCAGATTAAGACTCACTGAAGGCTCAAGTGATGGCTTGCATTTTTTGCAATACATTATTTTAAATTGAAATATGTACATTTTTATGCACAATCCTACTGCACATTCAATAGACTATAGTACAGTGTAAACATGACTTTTATATGCACTGGGAAACCAAAAATTTTGTGGGACTCATTTTATTGTAATGTTCACATTACTATGGTGATCTGGAACTAGACCCGAAATATTTTTGGGATATGCTTGTATCTAGATAGCAAGGCCCCTCCCAATGAATCAGAATATCTGGGGGTAGGGCCTAGGTCTCTGAATGTTTAAACATTCTAGGTAATTCTATTATGCAACAAGTTTGAAAACTTTTGCTTTATGGGAACCAGGACTTTATTCCAAGACCATGTGCATTCTAGTATGCCAAACAGCTTATCTGTAAAACAAAGAGACTGTGTGACCACCTCAGAGTGAAAAATATTAGATCAATTCATTGGTCGGTGAGTAGAGAATTCCTATATGAAGGCTTCATTTTTTTTCCTTTAATCAAAATATTAGGTAGATGGTCATCTCTATGTTTTCTTTCTGCTACCTAAATACTTTTTGTTCCTTACTTTTTATCCTTGTGTTACATATAACTTCATTTTCATCTCCCTTTTCCCCTATCTCAGGCCTGTTTGGTTGGTTAAGTGAGAGGATTTATGCGTGCATTTAATCGAATTCAGTCCTTGTCCTCTCACCCTCTGCCAGCCTCACTATTCACTGTTAACTAAAATTCATATTCAAATGACTTCATTCCAAATTATTTGAAGAATTTTATTTGGCAATTATCTTTTACATTTTTAATCTTTCAATGCCCATATTCTTTTATGTTGATACAAAAAAGTATGTGTCTATGCAAGATAAAATTTCCAAAAGCCCCTATTAACCAAAAAAAAGGGGGGGGGGACAGTGGGGTAATATCATGTAAGGAAAAATATCCTATAAGTAAAATACATGTAGAAAATTCTTACTCCAGAAAAGAAAATTCCATTTGTAAAACGAACTGCAGGACACCCATAAAAAAAAAACACATGGTGTCAAAATAAGCCAAAGGAAAATCATTTAGGCAAAAATAAAAAAAATCCCAAGTCTATTTTGCAGAGAGGATCCCTTTGGTAACCTTTGGTCGAGAATGTGTTTGTGCGTTTGCAGAGAACAACTCCAAGACCATGTGGGTTCCTGTGACAGTGAGGAACTGACGGGTCTGTTCTAGCCACGAGGATGGTCCAGAGATGGCAGACGCTGACGACACCTTGCCATGCTAGCAGTCGGCAGCTGTGCGTGGCTGCAGGCGGCCCAGGACCATACGAGAGAGGATGGATCTTGCATTGCCACGATGTGTCCACCATCTGGATACCATTGCTGACATGTACACATGAAGAACTATTTGACATTGAAACTGGGACTCAGAACAGTTGGACATTGAAACTGACACTCAAACTTTTTTTGCTCTTATATGTTTGTTTTCAGTATGCAGAGGCAAGATATTTTTGAAGAAAAGAAACAGGGGGAAGTGATTGATATTAGAGGCAGGGTGGCCTCGAACAGACTTTCAGGCTACAGGGAGAAGACTGGAGTGGATGGGAGGCAGATGCTGGGGGAGATCAACCGAAGGACTTGTATGCATACATATGAGCATAACCAATGAATGAAAGACACTGGGGCAGGGAGGGGGGCAGGTGGGGACATGTGCTGGGGGGTAAGGGAGGCTGGGGGGAGGATATTGGGGGGGGGGAGGAAAACATATGTACTACTATTAAATATAAGTTATATTGTAAATAAAATTTAAAAAAAATTAAAAAAGTATGTGTCTACAGTTTCTTTGTAACATTTTTCTATGGTATACTAGGGGCTCTCCAATAATTTTGTAGGAAGGAATGACTTTTTCTAGAAGCTATAAAATCACTATACAAGTGCTGGTGAGGATGTGGAGAAAAGGAAACCCTAGTACACTGTTGGTTGGAATGCAGACTGGTGTAGCTATTATGGAAAACAGTATGGAGTTTCCTCAAAAAGTTAAAAATGAAATTGCCGTTTGACCCAGTGATCCCACTTCTAACAATATATCCCAAGAAACCAGAAACACCAATCAGAAAAAATAAATGCACTCTTATGTTCATAGCAGCCCAATGTACAATAGCTAAGATCTGGAAACAGCTCAAGTGCCTATCAGTAGATGAGAGGATAAAAAAAAAGCTGCGATACAATTATACCATGGAATACTATGCAACTTTAAAAAGAAGAATCTCTTACCCTTTGAGACAGCAAGGAGAGACCTGGACAGTATTATGCTAAACGAAATAAGCCAGTCAGAGAAAGACAAGTATCACATGATCTCACTTGTATGTGGAATCTAATGATAAAATAAACTGATCAACAAAATAGATCCAGAGACATAGAAACATGGAACAAACTTATAATTCTCAGAGGGAATGGGGAGGGAGTGGGGAGGTGGGGGCCGATAGGGGCCACAGTGTGTGTCAAAGGTCAAAGCAACTGGTCGTTCTGATCATTCCAGTTGCTTGGCATATGTGTGTGTGTGTGTGTGTGTATATATATATATATATATATATATATATATATATATATATATATATAGAGAGAGAGAGAGAGAGAGAGAGAGAGAGAGAGAGAGAGAGAGTCCATGGACACAGACAGTAGTGAGGTGGAATTCTGGGAGGGACAGGTGCATGATAGACAGGGTCAATGGGAAAAAATACACAATAAAGATACATTAAAAAAATCACAATATGCTGTCTGTGTGTTGGAGTGTGGAAATAGAGGAAGGAGGAGAAGGGAGTATACACTAAGAGTCTGGATACAGGAGACAGTGAGGGGACAAGTGGGGAGACTGCTCATTCAATATCAGAGTGGGGTCAGGAGGGGATGCTGCTATAATTGTTCTCCAAGTGCTAGGGATTATTAAAAACATAAATGAGGGGTATGTGGTGTCATCACTGGTTTGGAAAGCTACAAATAAGACTTTGAGATTGACTGGAATTCTAGTGGCTGGAAACCCTGACTCCAAAACACTAGTCTGTTACTTTGTTTACTGCTGTATTAAAAGTCATTATGTGACTCCAAAGACTAACTTCATGGCTGGAAATACATTTGTATGTCTGCAAAGCTGGAGAATTAACTTTTTTCTTTTGAGTCTTGGGAAGAGACTAAGTTTTCATGAGAATCTTCCTGAGCATAATGATTACCACCGCAGATCTGTTATAATTTTGATTTTCATTAAGATAGGAGAATTGTATCAAAGCTAGGCAACTGTACCGTCTTCACTGTTTTAACAGATTTGGAGAATTACAATGTTATTGTCACTGCATAATCAATGCCATTATCTTTCTCAGCTAAGTTTTAAGGGGTGACAGAGGATTCCAGGGCTACTGCTTAATGTTAACATGCCCTATATTCTGGCTAGTATGACATAAAAATTAAACAGAGAATAGTTGTGTGTGTGTGTGTGTGTGTGTGAGAGAGAGAGAGAGAGAGAGAGAGAGAGAGAGAGAGAGAGAGAGAGAGAGATATGGAGAGAGAGAAAGAGAGAGAGAGATAGCTCAGATCTTCAGATCTATGTATCCATTACTGATGGCCACTATGGTCTTTACAAGATGAAATTGATTGGATTAAAATGCAAGACTGGGCTCACAATTAAAGTACTTTTGAATTATACTATTAGATTTCAGGAGCATAATTACAAATATGATTATCCACTAGTCAGTTTCTGGTTTCAATATGTGCCACATGGAAGTCAGATGTGTATACCCATGCAAAGACTGATTTATTATGGCAGCTTGTATTTTGTACTTAAGTTGATTTTCTTTGGAGAGAATTTAGTCAATGCTTTTGAGCATGTTTTTGTTTGTGATTGGTTATGTAATAGGAATTTCAAGCTCAATTTAGATAAGAATCTTGCTATCTGAATTATTTCTCTATTCTGCCAGTCCATTATAACTTGCTTGCAATCCTCTGTATTTTCCCACTCTTACTTCTATAATCATTCTTACTAATAAATACATGAAGGATTTAGGAAAATAGACTTTTCTTGAACTGTATTTATAATTTTTTATTTTCCAGTTTCCTCAGCTGTGAAACGAGATTGGTAAAAATGCATGTATATCAATGTGGCTGATAAGTGCTCTATAAATTGAGTTAAAAGCCAATGCAAAATCCAAAAATAGCAATTCTTAGAAAAATATTAAAATATACTCACTACGTTTCCTTTTCCCTACATTACCAAACTGATTTCCTGGAAGATAGGATCCCTGTTTTCTGTGTCTTTGTTACCTACCATGGCACAGAATAAAACAATTTACACAAAAGATACTCTGTTTAAACTAATGGACACATCCTTGTAACCTTACATAAGTTAGCCTGTCAGTCAAACAATTAGCATGGTTTCTTGGTAGATATAACTTCAGAACAGTAAAGGTGCATGGGAGCTATTTATTTCCTTATCTATAAACCTGTTATCAGGTTGTATATTATAATGAAAGCAAGTCTCAGACCACATTCTAGCACATGTGCAAACATTATTAATAAGCAGGCACAGACACAGTTGCATGACATATTTCTATAATCAGTTCCTATTTCTGTCCCATTAGGACCTTTAGGCACGTAGCCAAAGCACTTCATGGAAAAATTATCTGAAAGCCAGAGTTTATTATGGTGTTCATGGGCTCAGGTGACAGGATTCCTCATTTAGTGCCATCATATAGATCCAAAAGAACAGAGTTCTGGATCTAGGGTGCTACTTCAGATGTGTACTGGTGTAGCTGCTCATCTTGACATGTTTCAGACTCCTTCAGAAAGGTCTTGAGGTAAATGCTTTTTAGACAACCACATATCCTCATGCTAACGAACCAAACATGTGGTGCAGATTATATACCTGTATTATGAAGGTTTGTAGTAGCTATGTAGTGACAGCCTCTGAAATAGGGTCCTTGAGACACTAACTAACCAACTATGGAGTATGTATTTCTGATTAGGGCACTTCAGGTGGTAACTATCAAACATAGAATGTAAGAGAAAATTAATTTATACAACATCTATGCTGAAATTTGTAAAAATAAAACACAAACAATATATGAATGCTATTGTCTCATTCTTTGCCTCAAATACCATCTGAAAAGACACTGTTATTATGATGGGTGATTCTGATATGTTCTGCCTTTGCAATTTGCCAGAGTTCTTGTCCCAGCCTTACAAAGGATTCAGCATTCTGGAGAAAGGGGCTGCACATAGATAATTAAGAAGTCCAATGACAAAAGATAATTTTGAAAGGCATTGGGGGATCAGAGAAGTTTCAGCTAAAGGGAGCTGAAGATTCTCCTCCTTCACTCAGGACCCTGCTTTTATTCACATGATTTATCCCAAGGCAAGATGGAAATACACACTTCAAAGGGTAAGGTATCAAAGGGCAAAATACAGAAGCATTATCAGTTTGGGGAATAGCCTACAGCTGTTCAGGTGTTTGGCCAACAGGAGGCAATAAAATGAGCTGTCTGGCAGCTAACAATCATCCTATTCAGGTTGGGCTGAAGTGCCTTTTAGCCATTTCCAACAGGTAAACTACATATCACTTAGCAGTTGTTGAGCTGCCCATGCTTCACCAACCTTTTGGTAAAACTCTTGTGATTATTGCATGCTGGAATTGATTTCCAGCAACAATTTGGTATGGGGAGTCTTAGGACATGTCTAAAGATATCAGACCTGCACTTCCTTCCCTATCCTAATATAGGTTATGTTTGAGATCCTCTCTTGAGGGCTCCATTTTGAGGCAAAGAGTCTGGTTGGCTCTCATAAATTTCTGATATGTTCCTTGGACATATTTCACACCTAAATTAAACTGCCTCAGTGATAGGGATTTAAAAGACCAAAATGCCTGACAGAAAGTGAAAAATCCCATTATCTACCACCAATAGCCTTGTGTTTTGATAGTATGTGTCTCAGACCAAGTCCTCCTATGCCATATTGAAGCATCCATCTTATATAAAAACTGCTGTTTGAAATTTTAACCCTGCTATTTGGCTTCTTTAAATGCTTGCTTACTTAAAAACTAAGGAAAATAAGACTACTCCCACTTCAAAGAGGCCATTAAACCTTCCCTGGATGAAGTTATCAATGCTGGCACCAGGCCTTTGGTTGAGATTTCAAGGCCCCAGCACATAAGGGCTCTTTAAGAAATTGCAAAGAGGGCTGGAATAACCCCATATGTGGGAGACCAAGAAGGTAAAAACAGATAAATAGGTAAAGTTCCTCCATGTTGGGGCCCAGAATTTGAAAGACCTTTTCATTTGGGCCTGCACATAATAATAATAATAAATGTAACTCCAGCTCTCTAAACATTGCTTGGTTCTTTTCTGTAACAATATAAATATAAATCTCAGGTCTACAAACTATGACCCTAGGGCCAAATCTGCCCTCCAGCCTTCATTTACTTTATTTGTAAAGAACATTTTATCCTGAAGGAAAACCAACATTCTCAAAGTCACTAATCATCCAAGAGATGCAAATCAAAATGACAATGCGGTACCATCTCACACCTGTCAGATGGCTATCACCAACAAATCAACAAATGACAAGTGCTGGGGAGGGTGCAGAGAAAAAGGAACCCATGTGCACTGCTGGTGGGAATGCAGACTGGTGCAGCCACTGTGGAAGACAATATGGAGTTTCCTTAAAAAAATTAAAAATGGAACTCCCATTTGTCTAGTGATTCCACTTCTAGGAATATATTCCAAGAAACTAGAAACACCAATCAGAAAGGATATATGCACCCCTATGTTCAGAGCAGCACCATTTACCATAGCTGATATTTGGAAATAGCCTAAGTGCCCATCAGCAGGTGAGTGGATTAGAAAACAGTGGCATATCTATACAATGGAATACTACACTGCTGTGAAAAGGAAGGAACTCCTACCATTTGCAACATCATGGACAGACCTGGTGAGCATTATGCTAAGAGAAATAAGTTAGTCAGAGAAAGATAGATATCATATGATCTCCCTTATTTGTGGAATATAATGAAAAACATAAACTGATTAATAAAAACAGATCCAGAGTCAGAGAAGCATCAATCAGACTGTCAAACCTCAGAGTAAAGGTAGGGGAGGGTGGGGGTAAGATTCAATCAAAGGACTTGTATGCATGCATATAAGCATAACCAATGGACACAGACACCAGGCAGGTGAGGGCATGAGTTGGGGTGGAGATGGGGGGCAATGGGGTGATAACAACACTTATGTAATACCTTAATCAATAAAGAAAATAATTAAAAAGAGAACATTTTATTAATATATGGTCACGATAATTTATTTATACATTGTCTGTTTCTGCTTTTATAATACAGCTAGAGGGCTAGTGCACAAAATTCATGAATGGGTGGGGATTCCCTTAGTCCAGCCTTCATCCTTTCAAATCTGTTATCCCTCTTGAAATCTGGAACCACTGGCTCCTAACTGCTCTCCTGCTGCTTGCCTGATGCCTCTAACTGGTACCCTGCTGGCCTGATGGCTCTAAATGCTCTCCCCTGCTTGCCTGATCCCCCTAACTTCCTATCTGCACTCCCCTTCTGGCCTGATTGTCTTAAATGTCTATCTGCACTCCCCTCCTGGCCTGATCGCCCTAACTGCCTATCTGCACTGCTCTCCTGGCCTGACCCCAACTACTTATCTTTGCTCCCCTCCTGGCCTGATTGCCCTAACTGCTTATCTGCTCTCCCCTCCTGGCCTGATCGCCCTAATTGCTTATCTGCTCTCCCTTCCTTTCTCCACCCTTCAGACCCCAGCACAGGTGTCCTGAGAGCTCTCTGCCATGGCTCAGCCCCCACCCCCATCCTGATTGGTCATTATGTGACAGAGTCCCAGATAATTTGCATATTCCTCTATTATTAGTATAGATAGCTGAGTTTAGTAGTTGACAGAGAGAGATGCAGTACCAGTTATATTTACTATTTGGCTTTTTGGAAAAACTTTGCTAATGCCTGATACAGATTAGAGTAAGGTAGTAAAGAGCACGCACTTGTTTCTGAGTACACTCATCTTTTTATGGGAATACCAGAGGCCTGGAATTAAGCACTGGTGGGGGCATGGCTAGTAGGAGAGCTGCTCATCTGGGTCAGCTGAGCAGCTGTGGGCCCACCTCTGAGTGGCTGCTCCCTGGTATGGCATCTTCCATGGAGCTGGAGCACTTGCCTCTCCAGGGGACCTGGTCTGGGCTGAGCCCAGGGACAATAGCACTGAGAGGCAGTAGAATACGCCTCAGTCATGGCGTGAACACAAACCCACCTCTCAGCCTCCAGGGTCAGCTCTGTGAGCCCTGCAGTGGTGCTGTGTAGCCTGCTGGCATTTGGAAGAGGCAGCAGGGATTGAGGAGGAAGATCCTGGGGTGAGGAGGTAAACGACTACAGCCCAGGTTCCTGTCAGCCCAGGGTTTGCAGTGGGAGCAGCCACTCATCCCTGTCAGCCAAGCAGTGTTCCCACTGTGGTAGCTCACTAACCACCAAGGGGCAGCTTCTGTGTTGAATGTCTGCCCTTTGGTAGTCAGTGTGCATCATAGCGACTAGTCAACTGATCATTCTGGTTGTTCTGACATTCAGTTGCTGGGCTTTTATTATATAGGATAATTTTACCTATCTCATAAGATGTTGTGATGATGAAGTTATTGATGCTTGTATCCTAGGTGGCATGGCTCAATGGTTGAGCATTGACCTATGAACCAGAAGGTCACAGTTTGATACCCGGTCAGGGCACATGACCGGATTGGGGCCTCAATCTGTAGAGTGAGTGTACAGGAGGCAGCCGATCAATGATTCTCTCTCATCATTGATGTTTCTATCACTCTCTCCCTCTCCCTTCCTCCTTGAAATCAATAAAAACACATTTAAAAATGTATCCCAATAAATTCAATAAGTAATTATTTTAAAACTAAAACTATAAAATGATTCAGGTCCAAGGCATGCACCTTGGTTGCATGGTGCATGCCTGGCCCAGGTCTGGACATGTACTGGAGGCAACCAATCAATATGTCTCTCTCACATCAATATTTATTTCTCTGTCACTCCCCTCCTTTTACTCTCTCTAAAAAAAATCTATGGAAATATATCCTCAGGTAAAGATTAACCATAAAACAAAAAAGAATTAATTAACAATATGTAAAGTGAAATAAAACCATTGGAGCAGTGTTTTAAAGAGTGTTTATTAATTTAGTTGTTAGATGAAAGCACTTAAACACAATTTACTTAATATTTTTGATGGACAGTTCTCTGAGCGACTTCTCTTTATGTTTGCCTACTGGTTGTACTTTACCTTACTCTTAATTTCTCCAGAGAGTCTTGGTTTTACTCATGATTTATCATCATCTCCATCAGGCATTGGATGTGTCCTCTCCACGAACAGATTCATAAATATCATTCAAAGTCTTTCTCTTTCTCTACCAAGAATGCATTGCAAGAGCATCTACTCTTATCCTTCACTCTTCCTCATTTACTCTGTTTTTCAGTGTTACTGAGATATAATCGACAAATAAAAATTGTATATATTTAAAGTGTATAAGGTGATGTTTTGATATTCATATATTTTATGGTTACCATAATCAAGATAATTAATGTTTTTATTACCTTTTTGTAGTGAGAACATTTAAATTCAACTTTTTAAAGTGTTATATCAGTGAATGGATGTATTGCCTGTAGAATAATGTTTAAAACACATGAAAAGGATGATTGTTAAAAAAAAAATCAACTTTCTTAGCACATTTTAATTATGTAATACTAGTGGCCTGGTGCACAGAATTTGTGCACGAGGGGCAGGGGATGTCCCTCAGCCCAGCCTGCACTTTCCCCAATCTGGGACCCCTCGAGGGATGTCGAGCTGCCTGTTTAGGCCATGTTCCAGTAGGATGGGGTCTAAATGGGCAGTCGGACATCCTTCTCACAATCCAGGACTCCTGGCTCCAAACGGCTCACCTGTCTGCCTTCTTGATTGCCCCTAACCACTTCTGCTTGCCAGCCTGATCACTCCCTAACCACTACCCTGTCAGCCTAATTAATGTCTAACTACTCCCCTGCCAGCCTGTTTGTCCCCAGCTTCCCTCCTCTGCTTACCTGGTCACCCCTAACTGCCCTCCCCTACAGGCTTGATCTCCCCCAACTGCCCGCCCTTGCAGGCCTGGAACCTCCCAACCGCCCTCACGTGCTGGCCATATTGTGGTGGCCATCTTGTGTCCACAGGGGGGCAGGAACTTTGACCACATGGGGGCAGCCCTCTGTGTGTTGGAGTGATGTTCAATCTGCTTATTACTCTTTTATTAGATAGGCTAGAGGCCTGGTGCATGGGTGGGGGCCAGCTGCTTTGCCCTGAAGAGTGTCCTGGATCAGGGTGGAGGTTCCCTTGGGGCATGGGGCAGCTTGTGCAAGGGACCTATGGTGGTTTGCAGGCCAGCCACACACCCCAGTGACCCAAGGGGAGGCCCTAGGATTGGGGATTAATTTATGTTCTACAATTGAAACTTTGTAGCTTGGAATGGAGCCAAGCCTTCTGCTCGCTCCATGGTGTCAGCCATTTCTGTTTGGTTTATTTAAATTCTGTAATTGAAAATTTATAGCCTAGAGTGGAGACCTAGGTGCTAAGGCTGTAGAAGCTTGGCTTCCTCCATCGCCCAGGCAATCCTAGCCTCTGCTATCTCCAGCTCCGTGGCTGCCACCATTTCTGTTGGGATATATCTTCTATAATTGAAACTTTGTAGCATTGAGTGGAGGCCTTGGCCAGCAATGGCAGGCAGAAAGCTTGACTTCCTCCATTGCCAGGGAAGCCCAAGCCTCCCTCCTGCTCTCAGTGTCCACAGTCATCTTGGTTGGGGCTTATTTGCATAATTTGCTCCTGATTGGCTGATGGGTGTGGCTGTAGGCATGGCTTGATAGGAGGTATGGTCAATTTGCATATTACTCTTTTATTAGATAAGATAGTTTTATTTATAAACTATAGTTACAAAGCTATACATTAGATTTCCAGAAATAATTCAAGTTTTAACCAAAACTTTGTAAACTTTGACCAATATCTCCCTATTTGTCCTTTTCCCAGTCCCTGGCCAGTCACCATTCTTATCTATGCTTTTATGAATTCTGCTTTTTTATAAAAATATTGTTATTGATTTGAGAGAGGGAGAGAAAGAGAGAAATAAACACATAAATGATGAGAGAGAATCATTGATCAGCTGCTTCCTGCAAGTCCCACTGATGATGGAGCCCACAACCCAGGCATGTGCCCTGACCAGTAATCCAACCCTGATCCCCTGGATCATAGGTGCATGCTCAATAACTGAGCCATGCTCAGCTGAGATGAATTCTACTGTTTTTGGATGCCACATCTAAGTGAGATCATGCAGTATTTGTCTTTCTGTGTCTCGCTTATTTCACTTAACATATTGTTAATTTATTGTTTTTTATTTGTTTTTTGGTTAATACTCGCCGGAGGATATATTTCCATAGATTTTTTTTAGAGAGAGTGAAAGGGAGGGGAGTGACAGAGAAAGAAATATTGATGTGAGAGAGACATATTGATTGGTTGCCTCCAGCACATGTCCGGACCGGGGCCAAGCATGCACCCTGCAACCAAGGTGCATGCCCTTGACCTGAATCGAGTCTGAGGGCCAACACTCTATCCACTGAGCCAAACTGGCTAGGGCTATCCATTCTTTCTTTTTAAATTTCAAATAGCATTTTCATTTTATACTTTTAGTTTTAAAATAACTACCTATTGAATTTATTGGGATACCAGTTTCAATTGTACAAGTCAATAAAACATCATCTGCACAGCATTGCCCCAAGCAAAGTCTCTTTTCATCCCTATATTCCTCCCTTTAGCCCACCTCCACCTAGTACCCACCCCCTTTCCCTGTGGCTATCATCACACTGTTGTCTGTGTCTATGTGTTTTAGATACTACCCTCCCTTCCTCTCTGATAGCTAGCTGTCCATCTGTTCCATGTATTCATGCCTCTGTTTTATTTTGTTCCTTAGTTTATTTTGTTCATTAGATTCCATGTATTCGTGAGATCATATGCTATTTGTCTTTCTCTGAATAGCTTATTTCACTTAGCATAATAATCTCCAAGTCCATTGATGCTGTTGCAAAAGGTAAGTTTTCTTCCTTCCTTCCTTCCTTCCTTCCTTCCTTCCTTCCTTCCTTCCTTCCTTCCTTCCTCCCTCCCTTCCTTCCTTCCTTCCTTCCTTCCTTCCTTCCTTCCTTCCTTCCTTCCTTTCTTCTTTCCTTCCTTCCTTCCTTCCTTCCTTCCTTCCTTCCTTCCTTCCTTCCTTCCTTCCTTCCTTCCTTCCTTCCTTCCTTCCTTCCTCTCTCTCTCTCTCTCTCTCTCTCTCTCTCTCTCTCTCTCTCTCTCTCTCTCTCTCTCTCTCCCCCCTCTCCTCTCCTCTCCTCTCCTCTCCTTTCCTTTCTTTCTCCCAAGTAGTATTCTATTGTGTAAATGTACCATGGCTGCTTTATCCACTCATCTACTGATGGGTACTTGGGCTGTTTCCAGATCTTGGCTACATATATTCTTGTCCTTTTGTTCCAACAGTGATTTACCACCTAGTTAATGTTTTCATGTAATGGGTCAGAAATGTAGACATAGCTTTGATCTTGTTTTACATTAAAAATGTACTAGAAGTTGAGACATTTCATACAGTGTTTGGGTTTCAGGAACTGTATGTGTGAGGGGCAAGGTGTTTGGTGAGTGATTCAATGCTCCCAGTCAGGAGCTTGTAACTCTTCTTAATAGGGTATCCTAAGTTTTGAAGGATGCGGACTCATTTCTGTAGCTGAGGCCACAGAGTAGAAATCAGATAAGAAAGGATCGAAGGCTTTCTCTAAGGATGATG
Organism: Antrozous pallidus; assembly: GCA_027563665.1. NCBI lineage: Eukaryota > Metazoa > Chordata > Mammalia > Chiroptera > Vespertilionidae > Antrozous > Antrozous pallidus. The sequence goes on along the minus strand of CM050509.1, from coordinate 26,168,664 downwards.
GTTTCCAGAGGTAAAGGCCAGTAGATGAGCAAGAAGATGCTGCCTAGCTCTGACCAGTTTGGCTCAGTGGATAGAGCATCGGCCTGCAGACTGAAGGGTCCCAGGTTTGATTCTGGTCAAGGGCATGCACCTTGGTTGCGGGCACATCCCCAGTAGAGGGTAGTGCAGGAGGCAGCTAATCAATGTTTATCTCTCATTGATGTTTCTAACTCTATTTACCTCTCTCTTCCTCTCTGTAAAAAAATCAATAAAATATATTTTAAGAAAGATGCTGCCTGTGTGCTTTATTCGGTACTTTTACCAACTCATCAGACCTTGTTACAGTCCAGACCAGTGGCTGTAGCTCAGTGGAAAACTTGCAGTTTTAATTCTTCATTCCCTAGTTTCAGTGAGTACTTGAGAAATATTTGTAGCTCAGGGAGATATGCATGCAATTTTATGAAGGATTACAGGTTCTTTATACCAGCTCTGAAGAAAAATGGTTAGTCAGTAAAAGGCAGACACTGAGATATAGAGCAGCCAAAAGGTGTTAGCTAAGATGTTGAAATTTTTGTAGGAAAGACAGTTTTTTGAAGACCAGCCATATCTCAGTGCATTAATAGATTTTATTTGAGCAGCATATGCTCTGCTGACCCATTAGTTGTCGGGGTTCCCATTCCCTTGTGTTAGAGCAGCCAAAGAGCTGCTGACTCAGGGAAGCTGAAAAAAAAAAAAGAACTGACCTACTTTTTCCTTCACATTGTTCCCTCCCCCATGGCTTTATCAAAAACAAAATTTTATTGCTAAAGATAATTACCTTCTTCTCTTCAACCCTGCAGTATGTTCAAAATGAAAAATCACTTGCCTCTAGGTCTCAGCCCATTTTTTCCTTCTGGAAGCTCTTATCCCCCAGTGAAACCAAAGGAATTATGCTAAGAATAGTAATAGCCAGAAAAGAAAGGGCAATTAAAGCTTTTTTAAGGTGTGAGCAATGGGTAGCCTCTGGTCAAGAATAAACCCTGTGATCCAGGTGCACAATTCCAGCCTATGCTGCATTCCTAATCTTTGTGTGAAGTTGGATGAAGAATGCTTTAGGGGATACATTCATTTAAAACTAGCACACAAAAAGGAAAGTCTAGGCACTTTAAAAATGAAATTTTAAAAAATTTCATTTTCTATTTTACACACCTTAGCTTCCAATTCTGATTGCGTTTTCATGGGAGTCTTTAAGGAGGATGTTGTTTTCCCAGCTGCACAGCTTAAGCTTCTTTTGGCAGCTTCTCTTTCTCAATACTGTTTGCCCATATTTTATGACTTCTTTTCTTTATCTTTTGCTCTTTACCTTGCCATTAATTTGTGTGTGTGTGTGTGTGTGTGTGTGTGTGTGTAACAAAATCCATGCTTAAAACGATAAGTAATGGGGGATTTATTTATTTTGGGGGCTAAAAAATCATTCTCAATGATCCATTTCCTCACTTATTTTCATTGTATTGCAAAAACATATAATGGCATTAAAAAGTTTTGGAAAAGGAAAAACCTTTCACTTTTAATCTCATGATCCAAAACAACTACTTTTTTTTTTGGCATATTCTCCTCTTAGTAATGTTCACAGCATATATATTTTTACATGGTTGTAAGCCTTGCAACTGTGTATTCTGATTTTTCTGTTATATATTATGTTTTAAGCATTTTGGTAAATTGCTATTATCATAGATATATTTAACAACTGTGAAAATTCCATACAATGGTTGGGATACAATATACTTAGCTATTTATTTATTATTAATAAAATCTTTTCTGACCTTCTTTTCTCTTCTTCCCTCCTTCCTTCTTCTCTCTCCTTCTTCTGCATCCTCTTCCATCTCCTCACTTCTCTTTCTACCTACCTCTTCTTCTCCTCTTCCTGCTCCTCCTCATCATCTTTTCTAATCCTCCTTGCAATTAGAGATAAAAATGAAAAACAACTTTGCATATACATATTGTATATTTACTAGAGGCCTGGTGCACAAAATTCATGCATAGGGGAGGGGGTGTCTTTCAACCCGACTTGCGCCCTATCTCAGTCCACTACCCCTTGGAGGATGTCCAACTGCTGGCTTCATGGGGATTGGGCCTAAGCTGGCAAGCATACACTCTCTCGCAGTCTGGGACCCCTCGCTCCTTACTGCCCACCTGCTCATTGCTCCTTACCCCTTAGCTCACTGATCCTCAGCGCTGTCATGGAGGTAGGAGAGGCTCATGCCATCACCACTGTGCTCACCAGCCATGAGCCCAGCTTCTGCCTGAGCAGCACTCCCCCTCAGTGAGAGTGCATTAACCACCAGGGGCAGCTCCTGCATTAAGCATCTGCCCCCTGGTGGTCAATCCGCATCATAGCAACCAGTGGTTCTGATTGTTCCATCTTAAGGATTACTTAGGCTTTCATTCTATACCAGGTGTACTAGTTAATAATGCAGATTTTGTAATAAAAGAACACACAATAATTTCAAGAGAAACATAAAAAGTGCTTAATTAAAAGTAATGTCCATCACTAGATATACATTTCTCCCATCTTTCAGGTAATTTGTGGATACTGTCCCAATAGAACTTTTCTTGTTTTGAGGCAAACCATTCAGAGACCCAATTTTCCACTTCTTCGTACATTTTGAAGTGCTGCTCAGAAAATGCATGTGCCATCAATCAGAATAAGTGGGAATCTGAAGGAGCAAGGTCTGGTGAATCCAGCGGGTGGTTTAATACTTCTCAGGCAATATCTTTTAATGTGTTTTAATTGGTTTTGAAGTGTGTGATGGTGTATCATCATGAAGCAAAATTACTTTGCCATGTTTTCTAGTACATTCTGGTCATTTCATGATCAAAGAAGGTTAAAAATGATTATTTCTTGTTGGTACCGATCAGTATTAATGGTTTCACCTGGTTTTAGAAGCTCATAATACACACCTTCCTGATCCCACCAAACGCAGAGCATTGTCTTCTTTCCAAAGCGATTTGGCTTTGCAGTCGATGTTAATGGTTGACCTGGATCAACCCATGATTTTGTGCATTTGGGATTCTCAAAATAAATCTACTTTTCATCGCCAGTTACAATATGATACAAAAAAGTCTTTCTTTCATGCTCTTGAAGCAACATTTTACTGATGACATTTTGGTTTTCCATTTGTCTTTTGTTCAGTTGACATGGCACCCATTTTCCTTCCTTTAAAATCTTTCCCATTGCCTGTAAACGATTGGGAATGGTTTGCTGAACAACGTTTAATCTTTCTGCAAGTTGTTTTTGAGTTTGACATGCATCTTCATCCAATAATTATTGTAATTGTTGGTCTTCAAACTTTTTTGGTTGACCTGGACATTCTTTGTCTTTCTCATTGAAATCACCACTTTTAAAGCATTTAAACCAGTGTTCATAAATATCTTGAGATGGAGCATGTTCACCACAAGCTTCCCAAAGTATATGATAACTATCAGCAGCACTTTTCTTCAAAATAAAGTAATGAATTATAACTTCTCACAAATGTTTCTTTTTTGGCACAAAATTCAACATTTTTAAGTGTAAAAATATCTATGATGTTGACACCTTAAGAAAATTTGACATATGAAGTTTTGAAGCTTGCTGTCAATACAACAAAACAACATACATATCAAATCGAATATATCAACATGTTAACTCCATATATTGAAAATAATCTGCATTATTAACCAGTACACCTGGTAGATACCAAGATGTAATTTATATTATATATATATATATATAATTATATTACAATATATTTATTTATATTATGTATACACACATACACACACACACACACACACACACACACATACACAGGATGTGCCACAAAAATGTATAAACGCTTTAACAGCTGATAGCACAATTTTGAAAAGGAAATGCATTTCAATAAACACTGTCTTCATAATTATTTGAAACGTTGTCTATGTATTCCTTCTGCTGGAAACATAGCTATATTTTTTCCTCTCAAAGATGCATACCATATAAGAATTATCATGAGAGGAAAATAAGCTTAAATGTTATAACAGTGACTTAGGTAAAAAACAAACAAACAAACAAACAATAGGCGTGCATAAAAACTAACTTTAGAAATGCTAAGTTGAATAATCCTATATAATAAAAGAGTAATATGCAAAGCGACTGTACCACCACTACACCCACAAGCCATACCCACCATCCAATAAGGAGCAACTATGCAAATTAACCCAACTAAGATGGCATTTAATTTGCATATCCAGGCACAGAAGATGATGTAGAAGGAAGCCATGCACTGCAGAAGGGAGCAAAGCTACGGAGAAGCAAGCAAGCAGGGCAGCAGAGAAGGGAGGGAAGCAGGTGGGGTGGGAGAAGGGAGGAAGTGAGGCAGAGGAGATGGGAGGGAGCAAGGCAGTGAAGAAGAGAGGGAGCTTCACTCAGGCCTTAGGAAGCCCTATTCTTGCAGGAATCTTCCTGCAACAGGCCTCTAGTGAAATATCATTATTGAATTGTTTATTATTTTAAGTGCTTTTTAAAATGACTATATACTAAACAACATGTCACAGCTGATACAAAAGTTTCTGTATTAGCCTGGCTGGCATGGCTCAGTGGTTGAGCACTGACCTATGAACTAGGAGATCACAGTTCAATTCCCAGTCGAGCCGCATGCCTGGGTTGTGGGCTCTATCCCCAGTTTGGGGGTGTGAAGGAGGCAGCTGATCAATGATTCTCTCTCATCATTGATGTTTTTATCTCTCTCTCCCTTTTCCTTCCTCTCTGAAATCAATAAATATATATTAAAAGTTTTACTTTAAAACAAACAAAAAACAAAAGTGTCTGTATTTAAAATGCATTTTCCCACAGTTAACATCATACTTAATGAGCAAAAACTCAGTGAGCATTTTCTTTAAGAACTATAACAAGACAGACTTTTACCACTCTTATTTAACATATGTATACTGGAAGTCTAGCCACAGTAATCAGACAAGAAGAAATAAAACTATCCAAATTTGAAATGTAGAAGTAAAACTGTCATTATTTGCAGATAACATGATATTGTATATGGAAAACCCTAAAGAACCTATCAAAAGCTATTAAAATTGATAAATAAATTCAGTGTGTATCAGGATATAAAATCAATATTCAGAAATCAGTGTCATTTTCACACACCAATAATGAAAGAGAAATTAAAGAAAATATCCCCACTTACTATTGTAATAAAAAATGTAAGGTACTTAGGAATAAATTTAGGCAAGGAGGGAAAAGACCTATACTTAGAAAATTAGAGAAAGAAATTGAGTAAGATACAAATAAGTTGAACCATATACTGCATTCATGGATAGGAAGAATTAACATCATTAAAATGCCCATATTACCCAAAGAAATCTTTAGATTCAATCCAATTCTTATTAAAACATCAATGGCATACTTCATGGATATAAAACAAATATTCTAAAATTTTATATGGAACCACAAAAGATCCCGAATAACCTCAGCAATCTTGAGACAAAGAACAAAGTTGGAAGTATCACACTACCTGATATCAAGCTATACTACAAGGCATAGTAATCAAAGCAGCATGATAGTGGCATAAGAACAGGCATATAGATCAATGGACCAAGAGTAGAGAGTCCAGAAATAAATCCAAGCCTTAATGGTTAATTAATATTTGACAAAGGAGGTAAAAACATACTATGAGGTAAAGACAGTCTCCTCAATAAATAGTGTTGGAAAAAATTGACATATAGTTGCAAAAATGAAGCTGGACCCCCAAATTATACCACACACAAGAATAAACTCAAAATGGATTAAAATCTGAAATGTAAATTGCAAAACCATAAAAATCCCAGAAGAAAACTTAGGCAGTAAAATCTCAGACATTTCTTGTAGCAATGTTTTTGCTGATATATCTCCTCAGGCAAGGGGGAAAAAAAGGGAAAAAACAAACAAATGAGACCACACCAAGCTAAAAAGATTTTGCACAGCAAAAGAAACCATCAACACAATGAAAAAGCCCACTGAATGGGAGAGCATATTCATTTGCCAATGATACATCTGATAAACGGTTATTATTCATGTTTATAAAGAACTTACACAACTAACACCAGTAAAACAAACGATCAAATTTAAAAATGAGGAAAGGATCTAAATAGACATTTTTTTTAAAAAAGACATCAGTAGGCAATAGACATGGAAATATGCTCAATGTCACTAATTATCAGAGAGATGCAAACTATTTTCTACAATGAAATATTACCTCACACCTATCAGAATGACTGTCATCAATAAGTCAGCAAACAGCTCTTGGAGAGAATGTGGAGAAAAGGAAACCCTAACACTAGGGCCTAGTGCACTGTTGATGGGAATGCAGACTGGTGCAGCCACTATGGAAAACAGTATGGAGTTTCCTAAAAAAAAATTAAAAAGTGGAACTGCCCTTTGACCCAGAAATCACACTTCTGGGAATATTTCCCAAGAATCCTGAAATAACAATTTGAAAGAATATATGGAGAGCATTATTCTAAGTGAAAGAAATCAGTCAGAGAAATGCAAATACCATATGATCAACTTATATGTGGATTCTGTTGAAAAAAAATAAACTGACAACAATAATAGAAACAGACTCACAGAAACTGAAAACAGACTGACAGCTGTCAGAGGAGACGGATATTGGGAGGCTGGGTGAAAAAGTGACACACATTCTTGGAAGACTGTTTAATAGACAATCTGTGAAATTATTTTTTGTTAAGCCTTATATAAGGATATTTCCCTTTTTTTTTCCAGAAAGAGTAGAAGTTTGGGAAGAAGGAAGGGGAGTAAGGGAGGAATAAAGGGAGGGAGGGAAAGAGAGAGAGAGAGAGAGAGATTGCCTGATGTGATACACATTGACTAGATGAATCCTGCATGTGTGCCATACAGGGTGCAGGGAGGGAACCCACAATCCAGATATGTACCCTTGACCAAGAATCGAACCCATGACCCTTTGGTGCATGGACCAGTGCTCTAACTACTGAGACCACTGGCCAGAGTGTGGAGTTATTTTTTAAGTGCATTGTAATCAGCTTCCTATACTCAGTTGTTTTTTGTTCACAGCTAGCCTGCTGCTCAGTGCAGAGGTTTGCCACATTTTAAGGTGCAACAACCTTGAAATAGTAGCCTCTGTTGAGCACTGAATAGAGGCCTGGACCTAAGCAGAATTGTGGAACAGGGCTCAGTGAAGCAAAGGAGCAATAAAGAAAGAGGTTGAGAAGCAGTTTCTCAGGGTCTGGGAACTTATCTGGAACACCGAAGTGGCCCAAGGGGAAGCCAAAGTAGAGAAATTTGCTGCAGCCAAGGTGGTAACTGATGTCCTTTTCTTGCTCCTTGCCCACTTTTGCCAAGCCCTTGCCAGACATTTCATTACAGTCCACTCTCCCACATGCTCTTCATGAGGCCTGAGAGAATGAGTGTAGGAACTAAGGGAGGGAGGTTACTCATTATGATTTCCCTCTTCAGTATTTTCCTTGTGCCTACCTGCCATCTAGATTTCCTATAACTTAGATCAGTTAGTACATACAAGGAGTCAAGCTTGCTTTTCCTGATTGCTTTATTTCTAAATATAAATGTGAGGTGCTCAGAGAGGGCTTTCCTGACCAATAAATGCTAACATAAATTCCACTGTTCTGATAATTCAAATGTTTTTCTTCTCAGTATAGCATAGAAGCTTGGCCTCTGTGGACTACCTGGTTTTGATTCACGGTTGCTCTACTTATAAGCTATATGGCCTTGAGTGACTTGCTTAACATAGATGGACCTCAGTTTTCTTCTCTGTAAAGTGGCAGTCTACCTTTTACATCAATTTCTGAAATAAACTTACTCAGTAACCATTCGTTTTATGCTAATACTCTCACTGTGGTATTGTATGGTATAATATCTTCAATGTAAATGACCCATAAATGTGTACTTCCAAACTGCAGTGAGAGTATTAGCATTAACTTCAATGTTTCTCTTTCAACTACAGTGAAGGGACTATGTGTTTGTTTGCCACTGCATGCCCACCACACAATACCTACTATATAAGGTCGTCAAAATCAGTTGCTGAATGAATCACTCTTACAGTGTTTCAAATTTGAGCAACTGCATTTTCACTGCAGCTTTATAATAATTCTATTTTTATGTGCCTCATTTAATTATTTATAGTCAAATGCTTTTCTTTTTCAAATGCTTGTTCTTCAAGTGCCATACTGCAGCCATCATATAAATCCCTTTTGTGTGTACCTATGTACAGACACATATATTCATATATATACAAATACAACAATAAAATGTAAACAATATACCTACTGTCTAATTTAAGAAATAAAATATTAAATTGTGCATTAGAAGCCCCTTGTATGTCTATTCCCAATTTTATATGCTCCCAACATCTGTCCTGGTATACTTTTGTGAATTTTGGATTAATATTTTTTGCATCATTTGATAGTTAACAACAAATGTTTGTATCCTGTAACAATGTATTATTTAATGTTGCCTGTTTTGACTTTTATATAAATGGAATTTCACTGATTATATTCTTCTGTGTTTTTTTTTTCTCTTTTCTACCTGCTCAATACTATGTTGTATATGGTTGCAATTCATTTATTTTCACTATAATATTATATTTTATTTATGGCTATTCCACTACTTATTTATACTTTATAGTGTTTATAGATATCTAGAGTGCAATATCTTTCCTATTGCAAACAATGGTGTTATGAACATTCCTTTCATAACAGTACACATGTACATGAGACTCTCCAGTATATATAGGAATTGTGGTATTGTATGGTATAATATCTTTAACTTTGCTAAGTTATTTTTCATTTGATAATGTTAATATCCTTTGACAATTATATCAATTATTTTACTGCAAGGTTTCTAAATGGTCAGAGTCTATTTCTATCATTCCTTTTCCATTTATTAGCTGGAACACTTCTATGAAGGGAAACTTTCCCTTTATCTTCTCTTTGATTACCTAATGGTAGAATATATTTAGGAAAGGAGAGGGTAAATAGTTCATTGTGGTCTCTTTCTTAACTAATTTTTAAAAGGAATGGTTCCCTGGCATTCTTTAAAGTTTACTATTGGCTCAAATCATCCCATCTTTGGCCCATGGGAACCTCTCCAATGGGTATCTTAGCTGTTTGTGGGTTTGGATTTTTGTTTTGTTTTTACAGCCCCAGTAATCTTATCCTCATATGGCAATGTATATGACAATGTGTCCCAGGCTTACTCTTTTTCATTTCTAGTTCTAGACCAGTAATCTGTCTTACCAAGGATCATTAATTTTCTTTAATTGGAAATAGAATTTCAAGACAATAGTCTGGATGCATTGTGTCCTTGTTACTATTACACTGATTATTGTTTCTAGGACATTTCAGTGGACAGAGCTAGGAAATATTTTTCTTTAATTATGTGAGTTCACACTGATATTAACAATTATGAAGTTTTAGTTAATCTCTTTGATCTGTATCTCCTTTCTCTCCTATTGGTGCCTTAGGTTTTTGGACATACTTTAGAAGTCTTTGTCAGCTTCCTTGATTTCTGGTACAACAAGATAGCCTCCACCAACTTTCTTGGATAAATGGCAGTATGATATACACATTTTTCACCTTACATAAATGTAACATAATTTATTCAAACAATATCCTATTGATGCACATTTGAGTTGTACCCAGCTTCTTGCTATCTATGTATATATAAAATGCTAAATGAAAAGTGGCCCCTTGGGAGTTCGACCAGGAGACCAGGAGTTCAATCACTTGCTATGATGTGCACTCACCAACAGGGGGTAGCGTGGAATGAAGGAAGGTCCCAGACAGGGGAGAACCAAGATGGCGGCATAGGTAAAACACCTATCTTACCGCCATACACAGCAATTTTAAAACTACAACTTTACGAAAGAACAAACACCATCCAGAATCACTGGAAAGCTGGCTAAGTGAAAATTCCACAAATAAAAGTGAAGATAAGACACTGTGACTTGGAGGAGTGGCGGCTGACAACGTTGAAGATACTCGCGGAGTCAGAGGTTTGGAGGAGCCGCACGCACCAGTGGATAGGGCAGGTGGCTGAAAACCGGCCAGTTTTCTTGAACGGGGAAGACAAAGACGTCCCACTGGACTGATTCTCCAGCTCTGGGCGAAGTCCAGGGAACCCATTATCATACGGGGTAAAAACTGGACAGTGGGAGGGCACTCCGAAGCTCGGGTGCTGCAGGGGTCTGCCAGCTTATGGAAAAGGCGAGCTTGTGTGGAGTGCGTGTGAGCTTGGGAACAGCGCAGCTGCCTGACTGCACAGAGAGCACTTGTGACTTGCTCTTTCATTCGGGAAACCGTCAGACTGCACTGTGTTGCGACCTTGGGTGAGAGATTGGGTGTGCAGACTCATTTGGGGAGAGGCTGAATACTCCGGCAGCTGGTGGAGCTTGGCAGCGGCTCTCTCTCAGAGACCCTGAGGCTGCATAAGACGGAGCTGACTCTGTCTGCTTGGCCCGGAGACTCCACCTATCCAACCTGAGCACAGCTGAACTTCACAGACAATTGGCCTGGAGGTCAACCTCTCCAAGTGCTAACAACGATTAACCTGAGCTTAACTTCAGCAAGACTGTGCAGCCCATATCCACCTCAGGTAACTGGGGAGGCTGAGCTACTGTCCCTTGTAGGATGTCTACCACACAAAGCTAATTGACCAACTCAGGGAAGCAGCCACCACACAGAGACATGGAAAGAAATCAGATGTGAAGGAAATGGAGGGAAAAAAAGACTGGACATGGAATTCAAAACCACGGTTATAGGGCTTTTCAAGAGGCTCCTAGAAAAGGTCGAGATCTATAAGGAAATAAACAAGACCTACAAGGAAAAGAACGAGACCCTCAAGGATATGAACGAGACTTGCAAGGAAATGAACAAGACCAACGTGGAAATGAATGAGTCCTACAAGGAAATGAACAAGACCCTCAAGGATATGAATGAGACTCTCAAGGATATGAAAAAGGACCAACCAGAAATTAAGCATACACTGACTGAAATAAAAAATATTATACAAAGACCTAAAAGTGTTCTGGAGCACCCCAAGAACCAAGTTAAAGATTTGAAATACAAAGAGGTAAAATCCACTCAGCTGAAAAAGGAAGAAACCAAAAGAAACCAAAAAATTGAAAATAGTGTAAGGGGCCTCTGGGACAACCTCAAGCATACCAACATCTGAATTATAGCAGTGCCAGAAAAAGAGAGAGACAAAGACAATGGACACTTATTTGAAGAAATATTGACTGAAAACTTCCCACACATGGTGAAAGAACTAGTCTTAGGAGTCCTAGAAGCACACCGAACCCCAATATATAGGAACCCTAAGAGGACCACACCAAGGCACATCATAATTAAAATGCCAAGAGCAAAAGACAAAGAGAACATTAAAAGCAGCAAGAGAAAAACAGCTAGTTACCTATAAGGGAGCACCCATACAATTGTCAGCGGATTTCTCAACAGAAACAATGCAGGCCAGACGCGAGTGGCAAGAAATATTCAAAGTGATGAATAGCAAGAATCTAAAACCAAGATTACTCTATCCAGCAAAGCTATCATGCAGAATTGAGGGTCAGATAAAGTGCTTCACAGATAAGAAAAAGCTAAAGGAGTTCATCACCACCAAACCAATATTATATGAAATGCTGAAAGATATTCTTTAAGAAGAGGAAGAAGAAAAAGATAAAAGTGTAAATTATGAACAACAAATACACATCTATCAACAAATGAATCTAAAAATCAAGTGAATTAATAAGCTGATGAACAGAATAAACTGGTGAATGTAACAGAATCACAGACATAGAGAGGGAATGGACTGACAACTCTTGGGGAAAAAGGGGGTGTGGGAAGTGCAGCAAGAGACTGGACAAAAATCATGCAACTATGGGAGAGGACAATGGGGAGGGGGAGGTGAGGGCGGAGGGTGGGGTGGGTACCAGGTGGAGGGGAACTATAGGAGGGACAAAAAGGGAACAATGTAATTAATAAACTGAACAATAAAGATGAAAAGAAAAAAGAAAAAAAAAGGAAGGCACCAGCCGGAAAGCTCCAATCAGCCCTGATAGCCAGCCAGGCCTTAGGGAACCTACTGTGCACAAATTTCATGCATCGGGCCTCTAGTTATAAATAATGTTACAATGAATATGTACCACCTAAATTTTCATATTTTTGCCAATGTATTTTACCTAAAGTATGTTCTTTTGGTCAAAGAGTATATTTATATGCAATTTTAGGGGAAATCTCTTTAAAAACAGACCGTCTCATAAATTGTAGGCCATCTATTATCTGACTTTACTGTTAGAATGTTTTTTTTTTCATGATAGATGGCCAATTCCATGCTTGGTCCTAGTAAAATAGAGAAAACAGCTTAATTGGTTTTTCATGATGGTCAGTAAAGTTTGAATGATGTATGGAAGATTTCCTCACTTTGTTTATTCAAGATTCAGGGCTCATAGAGTCAACCTTGAAGCTGAACCATACTTCACTACTGTTGGGGAACTTAAATGAGAAGGACATATGGAATGTTATTACTAGTAGTCCACATACCCTGCACAAGGTATTGTTGTTGTTGTTTTTTTAGGTAGGGTCAAGCTCCACAGCCAGCATGTAAATAATTTTTTTTAAAAAAATTAGCACTTCTTAATCACTTAAGAAGTAAACCTTACTGTCTCCTCTCACCTCATATCACTTGTTTCTACTCTTCCCAACTCCCCCATGTATGGCACCTTGATATTCCAAGTTCTCCCTCATTCATTCACTTGTCCATTCATTTATTCAGTCAATATTTACTGAGTAAATTTCTATGCATGTCTCAACTGGGATATTATTTTGTCATTCAGGGTCTATGTTACCTTTTGCAAAAAATCCTTAGGTTTTTTACTTACAAACTTTATCCAATTTCACTTTAGATATAGAGCATTTGTCACTTAAGTTTTTGGAGGCTTATCCCCCCTCACCACAATACAGGCAGCAAACTGCAGTCTGTCTGCATTACTGCTTACTGCTTACTAGAAAATGGCTTATTTTCTGTTTGTGTCCGTTTGTAATGTGTATCTTGTTCACTCCAATCTAACATTCAGTATATTCAATCTTGCCATGTACTAATTTATTTTTTACCTTTGCTGCAGCATTGAAGTAAACAGAGAAATGTTTCTCGTTCCTGTGAGTAGGGAAAGTAACATCCTTCTTGATTAAGGCGCATACTGACAATGTAGAAATATGTACACGTTGGCACTTCCCATGAAATGACATTAAACATTTCCCTACCACATGTTCTTTGCAGATTCTAAATGTTATGCCTATCCAACCATATTGTGACTTTTTATTATATGAAAAAGTTTTGCCCTTGCTAGTACTCTTCCTGAATATAAGCACTCATTTATGGAACAATTTTAGGTTTAGTCAGTCTGCTTTCCTTGAATGGGAGAGATCTGATCATTGACAGTACCTAACGAATTCCATGCCATTGTGCATTGCCTATAAACAATATTCAATTTTATCACTGAGACTTTGCACACCATTTCCTGAGTCAGCCCCCTAGAAAAAAGAAAGCAACATTATCAGAGGATAGTTGGAAGAAAGATACTTCCTAGGCAGTTATTTATATGAAAATGTAAAATGTAAAACTCTTTCTAAAATTACATATACTTGTTAAATTAGAAATGAAAGTCACACGGATAACACTGAACCTTGAAAGTCCCTTTATGTGAATTAAGACTGCAAAGGGTGTCTAGGTGCCAATCCTATTTAATCCTGATGTACATACAGGAAGACTATATGTTACAGTCTCTCTTGCTGTTATTTTTATGTAATTTTATTCCTTTTTTCCCTCTTGGTTCTTCTTCAAAAGTTAAAAGCCTATATTGCAGCAAACCCCTGTAACAGGATCTATCCAGTGAGCGGCGTACAGAATTGAAATACACCACTTCTAAAACTATCCATAAAACCTCAACGGATTATCTATAGTCTCCCTTCTTCTAATCTGGAGATTTTATAGGCCAGTATTTAAAATGGCAGCACCATAATGTGATAAAAGTCATCACTTGGAGGAGTCCCCCGAATTACATCCAAATGTGAAGTGAATAAGAAATAACTAGTAGCCCAGCCAGTTTTACTCACTGGTTGAGCATCGACCTATGAACCAGGTCATGGTTTGATGCTCAGTGAGGACACATGCCTGGGTTTCAGGCTTGTTTCTCAGTGTGGGGCATGCAGGAGGCAGCTGATCAATGACTCTCATCATTGATGTCTCTCTCTCTCTCTCTCTCTCTCTCTCTCTCTCTCTCTCTGTCTCTCTCTCTCTCTCTCTTTCTCTCTCTCTCTCCCTTTTCTGAAATAAATAAAAATATATTTAAAAAAAGAAATAGCTAGTATGATCCAGTGTATCACTTGAAATAGAAGCTTGTCAAATGGCTTCTTTCACTTTTTTTCCTGAGAAGGATTAGAAAGGCACAGTGGCCTTTGAGCCTAACAATCACCTCTAGTAGTGAGGGAGACGCCTTACAGTGTAGTAATTCAAGTGATTGAAATTAATGCTGCTAAGTAATTAAGATTCTGAAGAAGTTGGTAGGTCCTTACATGGGGCCAGAACCTGGCCTGTCAGGTAAGAGGAGAAATAGAATTTGGCTGCCAGGACTCAATATAATTTTATTGCTTTTTTTCCTCTTGGTTCTTCTTCAAAAGTTAAAAGCCTATATTGCAGCAAACCCCTGCAATTTTCACAGCATGACAGTAAAAAGGAATCTTGTGACTGGAAAGCTTTGCAGTATAATACAGATGGAGGGTTTCAGCAGCATCAAAGTGCCTGTTCTTTCATTTCACTCTCAGACAATGGCACAATTACAAGCAATTATTAGATGTTTGAAAACTATTATTAAAAGACAACACCATTTGCCAAAAATAATTTAATGAAATTTGGCATAATAGTGATCTGAATTTTTCTGATTCACCCACATTTAGATGACACCACTGAAATTATTTAGCAAATTAATGAATAAAAACATGTAGACAAACATATTTGTGCAGTTGTTAGAAATTCAGGGCATTGACACTGAAGGACACATATCTTTAATTATTTGAATTGAGATTTTTGACAAATTGATAAAACATAAGCTAAAATATTTGCTGGATAAAATGCAAAATACTAATACAAAGGAAAATAAGATATCTTAAGGCTCAAGAAAACATTTATTATTTTGACTGGGAATTATAAATTTCAAATGTTGATTAATGTAATTCTTAAACTATCAAATAAATATTATAGCATTAAAGCAAGTGTAGTAATTTGGATGAGAGGAGTTTTAAATTTCTTAGAAGTCTAATATATAACATACTTCTAAAGAAATTGAGTTTATTTTTTTCATACATATAGTAGCTATGTAGGCCAACAAACTATTGCCTTCTCTCTATATTTTTGGTGAATTGATTAAAATGATTTATAATTAATACTTGAATTGTTTACAAATTGATGCTCTAATGGGGTTTAAATATTCCTCCTCACTTTTATTTATTGATATATATTTTTGGTTTAGCAATTCTATTTCTATGTGATTTATTTTTCTTTTTATCAGATGACTTTACTTTTTCAGTAAATACTTGTTGTTTTTTAAATCAAGCAAAAACAATACAGAAGTACAGTAAAGGGGACATCACTTCAAAACCCATTATCTAGAACACCATCATTGATAGTGGTGAATATCATTCATTCCATCGATCTATCTACCTATGCAAATATACAAGTGGCTAGATGACTGGTTAATGCATAGAGTAGTTTTATAAAAATAGAAATACTGGTATACTGTATTAATTTTAAATGAAAAAGAAGTACATTGAAATTACTTCCTCTTTGAAATAAATTAAAAAGTATTTTTAAAATGTTAAAGTTAAGTAGAAAAATGACTCAAGTATATTTTAATATATTTTAAGCTTCAGAAAAGATTTTTAGACAAAAATATATTACTTTTTTTCAAGTCTATTAGTATTTAAATTGACTTCTAAAATTCTAATTCCCATAATGGTTTAGTTATTTTTTATCTTTATTGTTCAGTTTATTAATTACATTGTTTCCCCTTTTTTATCCCCCTATATCTCCCCTCCACCCTGTACCTATCCCACCCTCCACCCTCACCTCCCCCTCCGCACTGTCCTCTCCCATTGTTGCAAGATTTTTGTCCAATCTCTTGCTGTACTTCCCACAACCCTTTTCTCCCCAAGAATTGTCAGTCCATTCCCTCTCTATGTCCATGTTTCTGTTACATTCACCAGTTTATCCTGTTCATCAGCCTATCAATTCACTTGATTTTTATGTTCATTTGTTGATAGATGTGTATTTGTTGTTCATAATTTATATTTTTACTTTTTCTTCTTCCTCTTCTTAAAGAATATCTTTCAGCATTTCATATAATATTGGTTTGGTGGTGATGAACTCCTTTAGTTTTTTATTGTCTGCGAAACACTTTATCTGATCTTCAATTCTGAATGATAGCTTTGCTGGATAGAGTAATCTTGGTTGTAGATTCTTGCTATTCATTTTTTGAATATTTCTTGCCACTCCCGTCTGGCCTGCATCGTTTCTGTTAAGAAATCCGCTGACAATCGTATGGGTGCTCCCCTGTAGGTAACCAACTGTTTTTCTCTTGCTGCTTTTAATATTCTCTCTTTATCTTTTGCTCTTGGCATTTTAATTATGATATGTCTTGTTGTGGTCCTCTTTAAATTTCTATATTTTGGGGTTCTGTGTACTTCTTGGGCTTTTAAGTCAGTTTCTTTCACCAGGTGGGGGACGTTTTCAGTCACTATTTCTTCAAGTAGGTTTTCATTAACTTGCACTCTCTCTTTTTCTGGCATCCCAATAATTCGGATGCTTGCATGCTTGAGGTTGTCCCAGAGGCCCCTTACACTATCTTCAATTTTCTGAATTCTTTTTGTTTGTTGCTTTTCCAGCCGAGTGGATTTTGCTTCTTTGTATTTCAAATCTTTGACTTGGTTCTTGTGGCCCTCTGGACTGCTTTTAGGACTTTGTGCAATATTTTTTATTTCAGTCTGTGTATGCTTGATTTCTAGTTGGTCCTTTTTCCTATCCGTGAGGGTCTGGTTCATATCCTCAGAGGTCTTGTTCATTTCCCTGAGGGTCTCATTCATTTCCTTGTAAGTCTCATTCATTTCCTGGTTGGTCTTGTTTATTTGCTCGTAATTCTCATTAAGATCATTGGCCTTTTCTAGGAGCCTCTTGAAAAGCCTTATAACCATGGTTTTGAACTCTATGTCTTGTCGTCTTTTCTCCTCCATTTCTTTCACACCTGATTTCTTTCCATATCTCTGCATAGTGGCTGCTTTATGTGGTAGATATCCTCTAAGGGTCAGTGGCACAGCCTCCCCAGTTATTTGAGATGGGTACTCTTACTGCAATCCTTTATGGGTTGTACAGTATTTTTGAGTTTAAACCCAGCTTGTTGTTGTTAGCCCTAGGAGGGTTTGACCTCCAGGCCAATTGGCTGTGAAGGGAGACTGTGTTCAGGTTGGATGGGCGGAGTCTCTGAGCTGCGCAGGCAGCCTCAGTGTCAGCTATGTCCTATGCGGCGCTCGCGCGCACGGGTCTCTGTTGGATGGGGATGGCTGCAGACACCTCCAAGAGAAAGCCGCCAGTCTCTTCCCCTTGCCAGACAACTCTGCCTCTCCCCAAATGTGTCTGTACCCCCAAAGTCTAGCCCAGGGTTATAAAATAGATGGTCTTCGGGACCTGGAGACAAGTTTCCAGGGGGCAAGTTGCGGGTTTGTGCGACCCTTGCGTCCAACCTTCTTTTCCCCACCTCAGGGTTTCTCGAAGACTAGGAGCCTCTGCCGCGCCCCACTTCCAGGGTGCGTACCCCGGACTGCAGACCTCGTCTGGCACTGGGGAATCTGTCCAGTGGGATGTCTCCACGTACCTCGGATCTCGGACCTCGCCTGGCGCTGGGGAATCCATGTAGTGGGACGTCTCCGCCCTCCCCATTGGCGAAATCCAGCCGGGGTTGCTGCTCCAGCCCCAGCCCGCGTGCATGGCCAGGACGGCTCCTAACCTGTTTCCGTCTTCAAGGCTGCACTCCCACGGCTCCTCTGAGTCTCAGTGTCCCACCTTTACTCTTATTTGTGGAGTTTTCACTCATCCAGCTTTATGGCGATTCTGGGTGATTTTTGTTTTGTTGTTATGTTGTAGTTCTTAAATCGTTGCGCGGGGCAGAACAATAGGTGTTTACCTATGCTGCCATCTTAGTTCCTCCCATAATGGTTTAGTTTTAATTCTCTATTTAAAAGTGTTCAGTGCTTACCATTACTTATTTATTTTAACTACATCTTCTTTCCTAAATTTTAAATTTGCATTAATGTCTTATTGACTAGTTGCTTCATCAAGTAATATTTTCCAGTAGAGTTCATGGTGGCCCTTAAATGTGTTCATACTTGAAGAAGGCTTTTGCCTTTATACACAAAGGACAACTTGAGTGGTTAGAAAATTTTATGCCATGATTTTTCCCCCATCTCTCAGGATTGCAAAAATGGCTCTGTTATCTTCTTGCACTGAGTGTTTTGCTTCCTCTTACCAAGACTTTTCCATAGATTTCACCATCAAATTTACATAAGAGTTCTTTGTTCCTAAGATCACTTTATGCTGAATGTTGCCATGGAGAAATCTGAGGCCAGCCTAATATATTTCTTTATCTCTTCTAAGTGCCCTCATCTCTCCCTTGTCTAAATGACTAAAACATTCCTGAAGGCAGTATGTAATGGTTTTTATTCTCAAGAGTCAGTCTTAACTTTTCACTGGGCTGTGTATCCATCTTGTCAGTGTGATTCTGAAAGGATGATGGGTATTAGAAGGAATTTTCAAGCTTTTATTAATACTCTTTCTCTTAGCTTTATCTCAGGCTGTGATTGGATCAAATTCCTTGCTCTATCATTCTAGAATCTCAGAGTAGTTTTTTCTCCCCATTGGTTTGGAAATGTTTGGATTAAGGTTACTCTTATATCCTTATGTTAATGTGCTCCTGATGAAGTCACCATCCTTCCCATTTTTATTGTATAAAATATTGTTTTTCATTGCATAAGATAATTTCCCATTATTCTTCTGACTTATCTGAAAGTAAACACAGTACTTATTTATGTGATTTTCCTCATCATTTGTTTTTAAAATTTTCAAGAAAACAACAATGTTGAAAGAAGTTTATAATGACTTTTATACTTACTTGATTGGTCAATGCTCAGTCAAGAGTCAGAAACCACCTCAGATTTAACAGGAAAATTTAATACAAAGTATTCTTTCCATAGCCAGTTTTGCTCAGTGGATAGAACATTGGCCTTCAAAGACTGAAAGGTACTGGGTTTCATTCAAGTTAAGGGCAGGTACCTCAGTTTCAGGCTGGATCCCTGACCCTGGTTAGAAAGTGTGCACTAGGAAACCAATGGATATGCCTCTCACATTATGTTTCTCTGTCTGTCTTTCCCCCTCCCTTCCACACTCTCTAAAAATCAATGGAAAAATATCCTCAGGTGAGGATTAACAACAACAGCAACTAAATTATGGGAATCATTATTGAGGCCTGGACTTTAAAAGCATGCATGCTCACATACAAAAAAATTGTTAACAAGTATGAGCTGGTTAAGTATATGCAGTCAGCACTTCTCACATTATTGTAGATCCATAAAAATGTCAGTGCATGCTGAAACTTTGCAAAATAATCTTAATAATCAATGGGGGAAATTATGATTGCATATACTTGTGTTAAAAATATTTGAAAATGCTTAATGTGTTTTAAAAGCATAGAGAAATGAGGGAGGAACCAAGATGATGGCATAGGTAAACACCTATTGTGCTGCCCCGGCAACAATTCCAAAACTACAACATAACAACAAAACAAACATCATCCAGAATCCCCGTAAAGCTGGCTGAGTGAAAATTCCACAAATAAAAGTAAAGGTGGGACACTGAGACTCAGAAGAGCAGTGGAGTGCAGCCTTGAAGATACACCCAGAAAGAAGTTCAGAGCCGTGGGGCACATGCAGGCTGTAGGATTGGCAGCAGCAATCCTGGCTGGATTTCTCCAAAGGGGAGGGCGGAGACGTCCCACTGCACAGATTCCCCAGTGCCATCCAAGGTCCGAGGTCCGGGGTACACACCCTAAAAGCCGGGCACAGCAAAGGTCTTCGAGTTTGAGGAGAGTGCGCAAAGCTTGGAACAACAGTTTGCGCGTAAAGTGCGCAACAGCACAGACGCGCGACTTGCTCCCTGGTTTGGGAGACCACCGGACTGCTTTGTTTTACAACACTGGGCAAGACTTTGGGTATGCAGACTCATTTGGGGAGAGGCAGAGTTACCTGGCAATGGGTGGAGACCAGAGGCGGCTTTCTTTTGGAGGTGCCTACAGCCATTACCACCCAACACGGAGACCCGTGTGCCTCATAGGGCGTAGCTGACACTGACGCTGCCTGCTCAGCTCAGAAACTCTGCCCATCCAACCTGAACACAGTTTTCCTTCACAGCCAATTGGCCGGGAGGTCAAACCCTCCTAAGGCTAACAACAACAAGCTGGGCTTAAATTCAAAAATACTGTACAGCCCGTAAAGGATTGCAGTAAGAGTGTTCACCTCAGGTAACTGGGGAGGCTGAGCCACTGTCCCTTAGAGGACATCTACCACACAAAGCTAATCGACCACCTCAGGAAAGCAGCCACAATGCAGAGAAATGGAAAGAAATCAGGTGTGAAAGAAATGGAGGATAAAAGAAGACTGGACATAGAGTTCAAAACCACAATAATAAGGTTTTTCAAGAGGCTCCTAGGAAAGGCTGATGAACTTACTGAGAACTATGAGGAAATGAACAAGACCTATGAGGAAATGAACAAGACCAATGAGGAAATGAACAAGACCTATGAGGAAATGAATGAGACCTACGAGGATATGAACGAGACCCTCAAGGATATGAAAAAGGAGCAACTATAAATCAAGCAAACACTGACTGAAATAAAAAATATTACACAAAGGCCTAAAAGCAGTCCAGAGTGCCGCAAGAACCAAGTCAAAGATTTGAAATACAAAGAAGCAAAATCCACTCAGCTGGAAAAGCAAGAAACAAAACATCCAGATAATTGAAGATAGTGTAAGGGGCCTCTGGGACAACCTCAAGCATGCCAACATCCGAATTATAGGGGTGCCAGAAAAAGAGAAAGAGCAAGTTAATGAAAACCTACTTGAAGAAATAGTGACTGAAAACTTCCCCCACCTGGTGAAAGAAACTGACTTAAAAGCCCAAGAAGTACACAGCACCCCAAAATATAGGAATCTAAAGAGGACCACACCAAGACCCATCATAACTAAAATTCCAAGAGCAAAAGATAAAGAGAAAATATTAAAAGCAGCAAGAGAACAACAGTTAGTTACCTATAAGGGAGCACCCATACAATTGTCAGCGGATTTCTCAACAGAAACGATGTAGGCCAGACGGGAGTGGCAAGAAATATTCAAAGTGATGAACAGCATGAATCTACAACCAAGATTACTCTACCCAGCAAAGCTATCATTCAGAATTGAAGGTCAGATGAAGTGCTTCGCAGATAAGAAAAAGCTAAAGGATTTCATCACCACCAAACCAACATTATATGAAATGCTGAAAGATATTCTTTAAGAAGAGGAATAAGATAAAGGTAAAAATATAAATTATGAACAACAAATACACATCTATCAACAAATGAATCTAAAAATCCAGTGACTTAATAATCTGATGAACAGAATAAACTGGTCAATATAACAGAATCATGGACATAGAGAGGGAATGGACTGACAATTGTTGGCGAGAAAAGGGGTGTGGGAAGTGCTGCAAGGGACTGGACAAAAATCATGCAACAATGGGAGAGGACAGTGGGTGGAGGTACAGGGTGGAGGGGAGCTATAGGGGGATACAAAAGGGGGAACAATGTAATTAATAAACTGAACAATAAAGATAAAAAATGAAAAAATAAAAGCATAGAGAAATGAAAATATAGCAAAACTAATATTTATTTATTTAGTATGCTATAATTTCAAACATTGGAAACATTGAATTATAATATTATTTTAATTCTTTCTAAAAACCTCTCAAGAGTAGTTTGAATAGTGCTTGTCTTCCTTTTCTTGGAGTATTAACTACAGAAATAAGCTGCTGAAGCAGGACTGAAGGAAAATTGGGCATTTAATCTTCCTTTAAGTTCTAAGAAAATCTCTCCCTACATTATTTGAAGAATTTGGAACCATTTAGCATAGAAGAAAATAAGATGTCGAGTCCAACTCCAGAATCACAAAATGTAGCCAAGAAGGGTTGGGTTGGAGACAATAAATCACTGGTACACCCATTTCCTAGATTCTACCACTGTTTTCTTATACTTGTTTTTATAACATATTTACCAACTAGTCCATTCCTTTATTTATTCAAGAATCCATATATTTTTATGTACTCCAAAGTAAGTTGTAGACATCAGTATACTTCCCTCTGAATAGTTAGTTCAGCATGAATAGCATTACAGTTTGACTTTTGAGGTTTTGTTTCATTTTTATGTAAAATTAAACATACAAATTCACTGACTTTAAATAATCATATGTTGGTGTTATCCTAACCTCTATTAAGATGTAAAATATTTCAATTGTCCCCAAAGTGTTCCCTCATGCCTGTTTCTCCCTGACCCAGGCACCACTAGTGTTCTCATTTTTTTCACCATAAATTAAATTTGCCTTTTTAAGAACTCCATAGAGATGAAATCACAGAGCATCTACTCTTCTTTTGTGTCTAGCTTTCTTCTCTCAGCATAATATTTTTTATATTTATCCCTGTGTTTGGTCAATTGCAATAGTTTATCCCTTTTAACTGGGGAATAGTGTTCCATTGCATGGATATGTCATAATTTATTCATGTTCCTATTAAAGAAACTCTTGCCCTATTTCCAGTTTTTGAGTGTTTGGCTGTTGTGAATAAAGCTCCCATAAATATTCTTATATAATTTGTTTAATTTATTTTTTGGTTAACCCTCACCTGATGATACTTTTTCCATTGAGTTTTTAGAGAACAGGGAGGGAGGAGGGAGATAGAAATAGATATAGGAGAGAGAGAGAGAGAGAGAGAGAGAGAGAGAGAGAGAGAGAGAGAGAGAGAGAGAGAGAGACATAGATGTGAGAGAGACCCGTAGATTGGTTGCCTCCAGCATGCTCCCTGACCAGGGCTAGGGAAAACCTGCAACCCAGGTACATGCCCTTGACTGGACTCTAGCCAATGAGTAACTGGACAGGACCTGTCTTATTTTTTTAAAGACAAGGTAAAATCTGTGTGTGTATGTGCGTGTGCTTCCTTACAAAGTCCTGTATGTGAGTGGGAATGATGGGACTTGTGTTCTATCACAGGGAGCATTATCCCTATTCTAAAACATAAAAAAATCAACTTTTGTCTATGCTTAAGGTTCAGGCTAGGACAAAGCTATTGAATATAATAAAAGCCAGCTGGCTGAATCAGTGTTCCCCCTCACAAATTCATATTTATGTGTAGATATTGCTTAATTTTTTACTACTTGTTTATTGTAATTTCCTCTGAAGAAAAACATACAGCCCTAACTGGTTTGGTTCAGTGGATAGAGCGTTGGCCTGCAGATTGAAAAGTCCCAGGTTTGATTGTGGTCAAGGGCATGTACCTTGGTTGCAGACACATTCCCAGTGGGAGGTGTGTAGGAGGCAGCTGACTGATGTTTCTCTCTCATCAACCTTTCTAACTCTCTAACCCTCTCCCTTCCTCTTTGTGAAAAATCAACAAAATATGTTTTTAAAAAGAGAGAAACAGCCGAGACCGGTTTGGCTCAGCGGATAGAGCGTCGGACTGCGGACTGGAGGGTCGCGGGTTCGATTCCGGCAAGGGCATGTACCTTGGCTACGGGCACATCCCCAGTAGGGGGCGTGCAAGAGGCAGCTGATCGATGTCTCTCATCGATGTTTCTGACTTTCTATCCCTCTCCCTTCTGCTCTGTAAAAAATCAATAAAATATATTTTTTAAAAAATAAAAAGAGAGAAACATACAGAAGAAGAATTGGCACACACACATACACTGGAAACATACTTTATTTTATTCCTTTAATACTTCTAACTAATAATTATTCTCATACACTTTTGACAGCATGCACTATGTGGGATTTACTCCTTTCTTTTTAAAATTGATTTGATAGAGGGAAGAGAGAGAGAGAGAGTGAGAGAGAGAGAGAGAGAGAAAGAGAGACATCAACTTGTCATTCCACTTATTCATGCATTCATTGGTTGCTTCTTGTATGTGCCCTGACCAGGGAGCAAACCCACAACCTTGCATAGTGGGACGACACTCTAATCAACTGAACTACCAGGCCAGGCTGTGGGATTTACTCTTAAAATAGTAAATGTATTCCTTTTATATTAAAAAATATTTTATAATTATGGTTTAAAATTGTGATTAATGTCATAAGGGCTAAAACAATTTTATTTAGCATTGAAGTAAAAACTGGGAAGTTTTATCTGTCTTTATTAATTGTTGGAAATCATCAGAGATCCCTTAATAAAACTAAAAATTGAATGTGTTAAAAGGATTAGAGAAGTGAAATGAATTAGCTAATAGTCTCCAAGAAGATAGAGAATCAAAAGAATGCTCTAGTCTAGCTGATTTGGCCTGTGGACCTAAGGTCCCGGGTTTGATTCTGGTCAAAGGTACCTATCTTGGTTGCAGGCTTCTCCCACAACAGAGCCTTTGTCTGGGTGTGTGTAGGAGGCAACCAATTGATGTGTTTCTCTCATATTGATGTTTCTCTGTCTTTCCCTCTATCTTTCATTCTGTTGTGTGAGGATTTAAAAAATAATAGAAAAGAGTTTAGTAAAATTATACAGTAATTTTTAATAAATGCAACACTAATTTTTTATCTTGGGTGATGTGACCTATACTTTTCATAAAATTGTATAAAATCATTTTGATTATTTATATTTTAAGTTTCTCATTTTCTTTCTGACTTGCACTAAACATGGTTTTATATAATCATAACAATCACATTTACAATGTTTATTTTTAAATATGGACTAATGCCAACTTTCAAATTTATTGAGTACCAAGTACTGAATACCAAATGTAATGTTTAGCGAAGTCAGTAGTTTTCTATTCAGAGCACATTTTCTTACAGAAACAGTGTTTTAAAGGTGTTTTGTCCTTGAATTATATCTTAATTTAGATCTGTATGCTTCAACTTGGCCACTTAAAACAGCCTTCTTTTTTCTTTTATTCACTATTATTTCCCTTTAAACAGACTTTAGAAGAGTCTGATGAATCAGATCCTTGCTTTGAAACAGTAATGTGGTGATTATCAGAGGGAAAAGTTATATGGGGGGTGGCGGTAAAGGAGGGTATAGGAGGATCATTGGTGATGGATTGAGGCTTGACTTGGAGTGGTGAACACACAATCTAGTGTACAGATGATGTGTTATAGAATTGTGCACCTGAAACCTATACAATTTTGTTAATCAGTATCACCCCAATAAATTAATTGAAAAAATGAAATAAAACAGTAACTAGCTGTTCATTGTAATCAAGGTTAAATACCAGCTCTTTTGCATTTTGGCTCTGCCTGTTGTAGCCCTATTTTTATCAGACCTCTGCTTTAGGTTGCCCTGCTTCAGCCAGTCCAAGATCTTTACTTACAAGATCTTTCAGTAAGGCATTGTACTTTTTGACTTCTCTTTGTTCTTTTGTGCATTGTTCCCTGTGCTGTAGATGACTTTACTTATTCTCTTTTCTGGGCCTTATTGTGACTTGGATGAAATGTTCCTAAAGATTGCCCTTTTCCTTTGCTCTATTTCCAAGTTTACCAAGTTTCTGATTAGAATGTGTTCCCTACATAGATCTGCCTTCAGTGAAGAAGCATATGGGTCAAAATCACTAGACTTTGAAAGTTGAGGGTCAGTCTCAGGACTGTGGTAAATTGACGCTAGTCAGAATCACGTTTGGTGTCTCCCACCTGCTAGCCAGTTTATCTAATCTGGCTGTTCTTTTCTAACATGCTTTTTAAAATGTTAGTTCACTTTCCCATTTCTCTTTTACCTCTTGGTTGTCAACATTTATTTGCTTTTTAAGTGGGGAGATAATGTGTATGACATATTTAGCATAGTGGCTGGCAAATAATAAGAACCTATGAAATGTTGGCTAATAAAAACCTAACAGCAGCAATTACAATAGTATATTTTAAATTTGTCCCCCTGCAGAGACTACCTCTGCTTTAATAATGAGTTGTTAGCTGTTTTAAAGGTTGTGTGCACACATTCTAGATATTTGCAAGTATAACAGTTATATTTTCTAAAGCCTCAACTCTTTGGAATAGAGGAGACAAATCAAATCCTTATAACATTATTAGTATTATTATTAATCTATATTGTGGCCTTTTGTATCATGTTTTATGGAAGTTAATCAGTTGTTAAGGTAGTTATAAAATGTTCATCAATCACAATTTTGTGCTTTTCTGATAAATCACTCTTTAAATAGTCTATCAAGGACTGAAACACCTATTAAAGAATGGAACTGTGGATCTTAACTATGTAATTAATATAAAAAAACTTTTGTCCCAACATTATTTAAAAAAAGAAATTCTTATTCCTGGATTTTCTTTCTAAACTGTTTTATTTCTGTTGATAACTATAGTTCAACTTCAAAAGGTTTTTTGCTTTTGTTGGATTTTCATAGCAAATTCTTACTTGAAAGCTAATGTGTAATTTATTTTGCACATCTACATCTATTTAAAAAGTTTTAGCATAAGAACATGAATAAAATATAACACTGGATATAGATCATACACATTTTATTAATGAGAAAAATATGGTTTAAATATATTTAAAACAGAATATATTTTTAAAAATATATTTTATTGATTTTTTTACAGAGAGGAAGGGAGAGGGATAGAGAGCTAGAAACATCGATGGGAAAAAAACATCGATCAGCTGCCTCCTGCACACCCTGTACTGGGGATGTGCCTGCAACCAAGGTACATGCCCTGGACCGGAATTGAACCTGGGACCCTTCAGTCCACAGAACAATGCTCTATCTATTGAGCCAAACCAGTTAGGCAAAACAGAATATATTGTAATATAAGCAAATGCATAATCTTAGCAGACATTTCAAAAGTGGTTTAGCTGCTTAGTATTTAGATTTGCACTTGGAGAGAACTTAAGGAACAGGGATGTATCCATATTGATCTTTGAATCTGGGAATCTGTTCTAAAATGTTTGGTTTACTTTTGTGTTATAATTGATGATTAGAGTATCCACAACCATCCCTATATTTAAATACCTTTAGTTTATAGAAGGTGTTGATTCTACAACTAATGTGTGCAATGTAAACATCAGATATTTTCTTTGTGTTATGCAAAATATATCTTCAGGACTTACTATGATGATCTCTTTATGCCAATAGACATTTTTTTCAGACTATAATATTCAGACTATAATGTGCATCCAGAAGAGCTATTATTACTTCCTTGGTGAAAAATACATTGCGGGTACCTGCCAGCTACTTTACTATTTTGATTCCATTAAAATTTGCAAACATCTGCTAAGTGCCTAAAATAGCTCAGGTTTTGGTGCTGATCAAGATGAACAAGACGATGTTGCTGCTCTCAAGATTTCACAAGCAAGCTGAGGGATAAGAAATTGGCCACAATTATTTTAGTATCAAAAAAATGTGCTAGAATGTATTTTTTAAAGAGCCTCAAACAAAAATGCAGCAGAAGTTTGAGGGAAGGTTCATGTGCATCGGGGCAGGCTTTGTAAAAATTGTCCTTGAAGGGCAGATTGAGCATTTCAGGCAGTGGAAACAACATGAACAAAAGGGGAATAGAAATATTTCTCTGTACTACTAGGTATTAGGCATTGCACTAAGACTTTAAATATGCTTGCTCATTTAAGCTGCACATCCTTTGATGTGCATGATATAATTTTAATTTTATATATAACACTGAGGCCCAGAACTGGTAAAATAAGCCACAGAGCTGATATTGAGCCCATATTGATGTTACATCAAAGTCTATGTTCTCTCCTTAGAGAAGATGGCGAATGCACAATCTGGGAAAAGGAAGGAAAGGAGTTGCTTAGAGCATGGTATTCTTGAAACGTAACATAATGAACAAGAGTATCAGTGGGGTTCATGAAGAAGCAAATATGTCCTATTAGCTATTAACAGGTATTCTGGACAATGTCCTAAGATCAAACATAGGGAGAAAGCTGCATGCTATATCCTAGTACTGCTTAGATTAATGCTTTGCAATAGGCTGCCATCTGAATAGCGACCTCTACTGTTAGGTAGTGCTCATTCTAAATCATATGTTGCAGATCTGCTCTCGCTTTCTTAGCATATGAAAGAGATCAGTAAGTATTATAATAATCAAATCTGTTTAACTCAATAAATTTCAAAATTATTTTACCACAAGGGTATTGCTTTAGTAACTATTAATATTTAATGGAAAACTAGCATCTATGGAACTCAGTTTGGGAAACAGTGGGTTAGTCAGTCATACTTGAAAAGTTGGACTAGAATGGAATGATATAGCCACACAGCTCTTGTCTGGAAATTCTACCAAAACACTCATGTGCTAGTCTGAATGATGTTGCTTCCGTTTTCACATGGTGCACATTTTCCTTCTCTAATTCCTAGTTCTAGGGAACAGGTTTTCTTGAGCAGAAGTTATCTGAAAATAGTCTATATGTGTGATAGGATATTTATCCCTTCAATATTGGGGTAGTCTGATGGGGCCTGGGGCCACTGGAGCCCCTGGACTGGTTACCCATTACTCAAGAAAACTTGTTTACTTTCTCCATGGTAAGCATTATAATTTTCTTAGTGTGCCACAGTGTGGGAAAGGTTGGGAAGCTATTTTGAAAACATGCAGGGAAGACTTGCTAAGAAATTGAGTCCACCCACATAGCACAAGAAATATTATTTGGTACAGCCAATGTTAGAAGAAACCAGCATTATTACAAAATACACTGCAATAAAAAAGAATCAGATATTTGAGAATGATTTTTTTTTATCATTTTTCTCATCAAGTTGTGAACATCACATTAATTTGTTCTCCTCTCGTGATTAAAACTTTTTGGGATAATAGCAGTTACTCATTTATGTGAAAATATCTAGAATATGACCAATGTGAATTCATAACAATAAAGGAGTCATTCAGGATGAGGTGGAACAATTCTTTAAATAGTCATACTTAATTTCAATTGAAAAACTTTGCTCAACTGAAAGAATGACAAAAATGCTATTGTTAAAGAGAGGAAAAAAACTTTAGAAAGTTATGAATGTCTAAAATTTCCTGCAGTTATTTTTGCAAAGATTGATTCATATTCAGATTAGCATCCTGCCAGATGGAAGAAACACACAGTAAATCAGCTTTTGCAGTAGGGAAATAAAAAACAAGCACAAGCTGCTATTTAAAGTTTTTCTTTTTTTGCCATATTAATAGCACATTATCCCATAGGGAGTATTAACGTGAGAAACTAAACCATGGTGGTTATCATTTTATCCTTTACGAAGACTGAATATTTTTCAGTTTAATGTGTGGAGAAAAAATATTTTCTTGGATTGCACATTCAAGATAGTATTTCTGTTTAATGATGGTCAAACCTCTTGCATTCCAAAGCAAAAAGAAATGGATATATAAAAAACACTTCTTATTGCATGCAGTAAGTAACTGCTTTATGTGGTTAATCTTGCGAAGAAGTAAGCACACAGTAGATAAGATGGATTGATTTGATTGGGGGTTTACTAAACCAGGGTTGTGAGGTTCTAGGTGTGGTTCTGGTGGAGTCCACGCAGTGCCTCAAATGAGGTATGCTTGTTCTATCCAAGTCAGCCAAGTATACAACAGCAAAATCTTACTATGTGCCAAGT
The DNA here is from genome assembly GCA_027563665.1 of Antrozous pallidus. NCBI lineage: Eukaryota > Metazoa > Chordata > Mammalia > Chiroptera > Vespertilionidae > Antrozous > Antrozous pallidus. The sequence continues at coordinate 26,138,731 of CM050509.1, read as the reverse complement.
GTTGAGAATAGATTTCCTCTTGGCACCACAATTTACATTTAATTAATTCTTCATTTCTCCTGGCTTCTAATCTTCAACTTGTCCTTATCATGATTTTTTTGTCTTGTTCATTCAACTCTGTACCCCTTTTATTTTCTTTTAGGCTTACAACCTAGACTTTTCTCATGATAATATTCCTCTCCTGTAGCTCAGTAACATACCTTAGGTTATAACTCTTCAGGCTTGATACATCCTCCAGTGCCTTCTCTCTCCCATATGCAGACTCTATGGGAAACAGTTTTCCACTTGGCTTGCCTGAGCCTTGCTGAAAATGCTGATAATAACTGTAACAAATTTTGTTATTAACATTTCTTTACAGAACAAATACCATGAGCCAATCATCTCAAAAGTTTCATGTGGTAGACTACTTTTATTCCATCTTTATGGTTGAGGAAATAAGGTTCAGAAAATTGAGGAACTTGTTCAAAGATCACAGAGCAATATTGTCTTTCAACAAATGGTGCTGGAACAACCGAATGTCCACATATGAAAAAATTAATCTAGACCAGCAATTTCCAACCTTTTAAATCTCATGGCACACATAAACTAATTATTAAAATTCTGTGGCACACCAAAATGGTATAATATTTTGTGCCAATCTGACAAAAAATAGGTATAATTTTGTTTTATTCACAGTGGATGGTTATTGTTGTGTTGGCTGTTGTAATTTTTGTTAAATTTGACAATCCAAGGAAAAAGAGGTCAGTGCCTCTGACTAAATAGTCAGGTATTGCACATTTTAAAATTCTTGTGGCACTCTAGTGTGCCATGGCACAACAATTGAAAATCACTAATCTAGTCATAGGTCTTACAACATTCACAAAATTTATGTAAAATTGGATCATAGACCTAAATATAAAGCATAAAACTATAAAACTCTTAGAAAACAACATAGGAGAAAACTTAATTGACCTTTGGTGTAAAAAGACTTTTTTTATTTTTTTTATTTTTTAAATGTTTATTTTATTTTTCAATTACAGTTAACATTCAATATTATATTAGTCTCATGTATACAGCACAGTTGTGAGACATTTATATAACTTACAAAGTTATCACCCTGATAAGTCTAGTACCACCTGAAACCATACATTGTTATCATAATGTTATTAACTATATTCCCTATGCCGTACTTTATATATATTCTTGTGACTACTATTTTGTAAACTGCCAATTTTTACTTCTTATCTCTTCAAATTTTTCTCCAATCCCTCCCCTATAAACAAGGGGATAGCCAAATGGTCAATAAAGTACATAAACAAATGAAAAAAATCAAATGTAAAATACTCAACATGATAAATCATGAGAAAAATGGAAATAAAACTATAGATACAACCATACATACTACACAGAGGCTCAGATTAAAACCAATGACAATACAAAGTGCAAAGTGTTAACAGATAAGTGGAAGAACTGAAACTGTCAAGCACTGCTGTTTTGAATGTGAATCAGTACAATCACATTGGAGACTTTTTTGATAGTATCTACCAAAGATGAATGTACTCATATATTAGGACTTTAGCAATTTCTATTTGGATCCAACGTATATACTCAACATATTTATACATTTGTTTTCTGGAACAAATGGATAAGAATATTCACTGTAGTATCCAAAGACTGGAAAGAGCCCAAATGTACATAAGTAATGAAATAGCTCAATAAATTGTGATATATCATTAAAACAGTGCACTTCCCCACAATGAGAATTATCGAACTGGTGTTACAGGCAGTGACATCAATAAATCTCACAAATACAAATTTAATGGAAAGAAATCAAACACTAAAGAGAATATATTGTATTTATATTTATGTTAATTTTTTGGATCAACATCACAAGGCTACAATTGAGAGTAGTTTTTTGAGATGGATATGGAGAGCCATAGAAGTGATAGAAGAAAATGCATCCTGGCCAACATGACTCAGTTGTTGAGTGTCCACCTATGAAACAGGAAGTCATGGTTTGATTCAGAGTCAGGGCACATGCCCAGGTTGCAGGCTTGATTCCCAGTGTGGGGCATGAGAAGGCAACCAATCAATGGTTTTCTCTTATTATTGACTAGAGGCCTGGTACACAAAATTCGTGCACGGGGGGGGGGGGGGGAATGTCCCTAAGCCCAGCCTGTACCCTCTCCAATCTGGGACCCCTCGAGGGATGCCCGATTGCCCATTTAGGCCCAATTCTGTTAGGATAGGCCTAAACAGACAGTTGGACACCCTTCTCACAATCCAGGACTGCTGGCTCCAACTGCTCACCTGCCTGCCTCCCTGATTGCCCCTAATCACTTCTGTCTGCCAGCCTGATCACTTGCTAACCACTACCCTGCCAGCCTAATTGATATCTAACTGCTCCCCTGCCAGCCTGTTTGCCCCCAACTTCTCTCCTCTGCTGGCCTGGTCACCCCTATTTGCCCTCCCCTGCAGGCTTGATCACCCCCAACTGCCCTCTCTTGCAGGCCTGGTCCCCCCCAAATCCCCTCCTCTGCTGGCCTGATCGCCCACAACTGCCCTCCTGTGCAGGGCCTGGAACCACCCAATGGCCCTCCCCTGATGGCCATCTTGTGGTGGCCATCTTGTGTCCACATGGGGGCAGGATCTTTGACCACATGGGGCCAGCCCTCTTGTGTGTTAGAGTGATTGTCAATCTGCAAATTACGCTTTATTAGATAGGATAGAGGCCTGGTGCATGGTTGGAGGCCAGCTGGTTTGCCCTGAGGAATGTCCCAGATCAGGGTGGGGGTTTCCTTGGGGTGAGGGGCAGCCTGGGTGAGGGGTCTGTGGAGGTTTGAAGGCCAGCCACACCCCCCGACGACCCAAGCAGAGGCCCTGGAATCTGGGATTAATCTATGTCTACAATTGAAACTTTGTAGCCTGCAGCAGAGCCAAGCCTTCTGCTTGCTCTGGGGCAGCGGCCATTTCTGTTTGAAAAGTTGTATCCTAGAGTGGAGGCCTAGGCCAGCAAAGGCAGGCTGAAAATTTGGCTTCCTCTGTTGCCAGGGAAACCCAAGCCTCTGTTCTCTCCAGCTCAGTGGCTGCCACCATTTCTGTATCTTTTATAATTGAAACTTTGTAACTTTGAGTGGAGACCTGAAGGGCAGAAAGCTTGGCTTCCTTTGTTGCTGGGGAAACCCAAGCTTTTCCCCTACTCTCAGTGGTGGGAGCAATCTTGGTTGGGGTTTATTTGCATAATCTACTCCTGATTGGCTGGTGGGCATGGCTGTAAGCATGGCTTGTGGGTGTGGTGAAGGTACAGTCAAATTTGCATATTGCTTTTTTATTATATAGGATGTTTCAATCTCTCTCCCTTTCCCTCTCTCTCTCCTTACTCCTTGAAATCAGTGTGTGTGTGTGTATGTGTATATATATATATATATATATATATATATATATATATGTACTTTTTTAAAATAAAGAAAATGCAACCATGGCAACTGTGGCTCAGTTGGTTGAGTTTCATCCCATGCACCAAAAGGTCTCTGGTTTGATTGCCATTCAGGACATATGCCCTGTCTGTGGGTTCAATCCAGTTCAGGGTGTGTGCAAGAAACAACCATTTGATGTTTCTCTCTCTCCCTAGCCCTTACTATTGCTCTAAAAATTCATACAAAAAAATTTTAAGAAATAAAACACACAGAGAGGATCCAAGATGGCGGCATAGGTAAAACACCTATCTTCCCATCATACTCAACAATTTTAATACTACAACTTAATGAAAGAGCAAACACCTTCCAGAATCACCAGAAAGCTCGGTGAGTGAAAATTCCACAAATAAAAGTGAAGATAAGACACTGTGACTCAAAGGAGCGGCGGCGGACAGCGTTGAAAGATTCGCGCTGAGAGAGGTTTGGAGCTCGAGCCAGTGGAGAGGGCGGGCGGCCAAAAACCAGCCAGTTTTCTTGAACAGGGAGACAAAGACATCCCACTGGACTGATTCTCCAGCTTTGGGCGAGGTCCAGGGAACCAACCGACTATCATATGGGGTGAAAACTGGACAGTGGAAAGGCACACCGAAGCTCGGGTGCTGCAGGGGTCTCCCGGCATGGGGAGAAGGCAGCTTGCGCGAACAGCTCAGCTGCATGACCGTGTGCAGAGAGAGATCTGCGACTTGTCTCTCATTCAGAAAACCGTCAGACTGCTTTGTTTTACCACCCTGGGTGAGATATTGGGCGTGCAGAGTAATTTGGGGAGAGTCTGAATTCCCCGGCAGCCGGTGGAGCTTGGCAGCAGCTCTCTCTCAGAGGTACTGGCGGCCATTGCCCCCAGCACAGAGTCCCTGGGGCTGCATAGGGCGGAGCTAACGCTGTCTGCTTGGCCCGGAGACTCTGCCCATCCAACCTGAGCACAGCTGAGCTTCACAGACAATTGGCCTGGAGGTCAACCCCTCCAAGTGCTAACAACGATTAACCTGAGCTTAACTTTAGCAAGACTGTGCAACCCATATCCACCTCAGGTAACTGGGGAGGCAGAGCCACTGTTCCTTGTAGGACGTCTACCACACAAAGCTAATTGACCAACTCAGGGAAGCAGCCACCATGCAGAGACATGGAAAGAAATCAGATGTGAAAGAAATGGAGGAAAAAAATCTACTGGACATGGAATTCAAAACCACGGTTATAGGGTTTTTCAAGAGGCTCCAACAAAAGGTCGAGGCCTATAAGGAATTAAGCAAGACCGCAAACGAAATGAATGAGTCGTACAATGAAATGAAAGAGACCCTCAAGGAAATGAATGAGACCTACAAGGAAATGATCAAGACCAACGTGGAAATGAAGGAGATGCTCAAGGATATAAAGGATACTCTCAAGGATATAAAAAAGGACCAACCAGAAATTAAGCATACACTGACTGAAATAAAAAAATATTATACAAAGACCTAAAAGTGCTCTGGAGCACCCCAAGACCCCAAGATTTGAAATACAAAGAGGTAAAATTCACTCAGCTGAAAAAGCAAGAAACCAAAAAATTCCAAATAATTGAAGATAGAGTAAGGGGCCTCTGGGACAACCTCAAGCATACCAACATCGGAATTATAGGGTTGCCAGAAAAAGAGAGAGACCAAGACAATGAAAACCTATTTGAAGAAATAGTGACTGAAAACTTCCCACACCTGGTGAAAGAAATTGACTTAGGAGTCCAAGAAGCCCACCGAATCCCAATATATAGGAACCCTAAGAGGACCACACCAAGGCACATCATAATTAAAATGCCAAGAGCAAAAGACAAAGAGACAATATTAAAAGCAGCAAGAGAGAAACAGTTGGTTACCTATAAGGGAGCACCCATACGATTGTCAGTGGACTTCTCAACTGAAATGATGCAGGCCAGATGGGAGTGGCAAGAAATATTCAAAGTGATGAACAGCAAGAATCTACAACCAAGATTACTGTATCCAGCAAAGCTATCATTCAGAATTGAAGATCAGATAAAGTGCTTGGCAGATAAGAAAAAGCTAAAGGAGTTCATCACCACCAAACCAATATTATATGAAATGCTGAAAGATATTCTTTAAGAAGAGGAAGAAGAAAAATATAAAAGTGTAAATTAGGAACAACAAATACATATCTATCAACAAATGAATCTAAAAAGCAAGTGAATTAATAAGCTGATGAACAGGATAAACTGGTGAATGTAACAGAATCACGGACATAGAGAGGGAATGGACTGACAACTCTTGGGGAGAAAGGGGCTGTGGGAAGTGCAGCAAGAGACTGGACAAAAATCATGCAACTATGGGAGAGGACAGTAGAGTGGGGTGAGGGTGGAAGGTGGGATGGGTACTAGGTGGAGAGGAACTATAGGGGGGAAAAAGGGAAGAATGTAATTAATATACTGAACAATAAAGATTTAAAAAAATATTAAAAAAAATAAATTAAAAAAAGAAAGAAATAAAACACAGAGACCAAGTGAATGGAACTTGGTATTATTTCAGTGCTCCTGAGATATTATCTCAGTTCTTTCACTGAAGGAAGCTTTGCCTTAGGATCAGAACAAACAAACAAATATAAAACTAAAAATTCAAGACAGAAACAGTCTCTGGTAGTCAAGAAATCCTCAATAATAGTTTGCCATGTATATGTAAAATAAAGAAAACAGAAATGTTTTTGCATGGTGTTGCACTTGTTTTTGGATAAATTCCATTATCTGACTAACAACTTCCTCTCCCTTCATGCTGAAAAGTTCTTGCTGGAATTGTCATGACAACAGGCACAGATGTTAAGATGACAAGGTGATAAGTGTTTCTATAGAAACAAAATGTATTAATGTGAAATACATGAGTGATTGCGGCCTTGCATTAAGTGACTGCTGCGCAGAAATAATATTTCAAAGATCCTTAGATTCCTTTATATAAAATTTGAACTTTGCTTAAATAACAAATATGGGGAAAATATTTATCTTTTAAAAATCAGAGTGTTAACAAAAAAACCACTAAAACCTGTAAAGAATTTTAGTGAGTTTATTTTGAGCCAAAACTGTCGACATATGCCGGGAAGCAGAAACTCAATAAATTGAGATAATGCTCCACAGAATGGTGGGTTACAACTGTATTTCTACATCAAAATCAAAGGTGTGACATAGCAGGAAATTCATTGATGATGTATTTAGGAGGAGGGATGAGCAATCCTACCTGGGATTGGATAAAAAGTAAGATGATGGACACATACTTAGGAGAATGCAGGAACAATTAACATGCAAATGAAGGAATTTGTGGCATCCATCAGGTGCCCACCACACCTGGCTGTGCCCCAGGGGGCTCCAGAAAAAGGGAAGCTATAAGATTCCCAGACAATCTCATAGATATGTTATCTTAGAGGCAGAAGAGGCAAATGGCTCAGTTAAAGATCTAAGTTGAACTCTGTCAGGGAAAATACTGGCCTAGGACTGACTGGCCTAGGCCACTATAACCTGTTTGTAGTTAAATATTTAATTTTAAACCATCTTTTGTGGTTATTTTGGGTCTCTGAGTTTGCAAGATTGCCATGCAGGGCTCCCCTGAGCTTGCCAGGTCACCATGTGGCTCCTTTGTCCACAAGAGTAAGAAAGATTTAAACTGAGGAAGATTCTTATTTCATCTGCATATCAGCACTTCTCCCTGTAAATATTCCAGAATTTTCTCACCACAAGAACCAATAATAAAAGAGCCATTAGATTTGCTCAGTGGCAAGTATTTTTAGAGTATGGTTATGTAATCTTTTTCAGATAACTTATTGCAATGCTTGAGAACTTCAGAATAAAAACATGTGGAAGCTACTCTGTGGCTCTCATAGGAAAGTCAGAGCTACTATAAATGGACAACAGAGAGTGATTCTGGGCTTCTCAAACATTCTTTCAAAGGACTTTTAAATGAACTATTCTGCAAGATTAATTTTTTGAGCAGTTGAAAACCTTGTTATTCATGGAAGACAGTATAGCTCATACATGTCAACACTGTGTTTCTTTTTCATTCCTGTCTTGGCAGCAGACACTTGTACATACTGTGAAAATTATGTAAGCATTTGCATTCTGTGATTACTTTTGGGCTGGAGATTGCTAAATCTTCATCCTTTTTGTAAAGCCATTCATGATATGTCTGTAAGGTTCTACGCCGCCGTGAGAGAAACTGCAAGCAGGGAGTCCGAATAAGTGAACAAATTGATCAGGCTTTATTGGGGGTCTCTGGACGGGTTCACAGGCTCGGGGGGAATGGAGCCGGGGAAGCCGCGCCCTGTGACTGGAGCCAGGGGAAGGGGAAGAGAGGGGACCCAGCCGGACCACCTCCCAGACTTCCTGGGAGAACAGTCAATGAGAAAAGGTGCCACGTGGCACACCAAGACACCTTTTAAGGGCTGGAACAGGCAGGGGTTGGGCCCAGGGTGGAATGGGAAGGGGTGGGACACAGTGCTCTCTGGTATGTGATTGATTGGTGGCTCAATGTCTCTGTCAATTACATCATAACTCTGTCCACCAGTTGGGGGGAGTGGTACCTATCAATGTCCGCAAAGGGAACCCTTCTGTGGGTGCTGCCAGAACCTACCAGGGGCTCCTTGGAGGCAGTGCCCATGCTCGCTCTTGGGAGATTGTGATATGTCAGTATATAACTGAAATATACCCATGACAGGTATATGATATTTCAGTAGTGTCTTGAACCTACCCCATACATCCCTTATTACTTTTGTTTTGAAATTTTAATGGCTAATGGTGAAGTGTGCGAGAGCTTTTGAATTCAAGGGGTGAACTTCTGAGCTCACCCTTACTTAGAAGAACACAGTTAACATATTTTTATAATTTAAAAACTATTGTTTTACTTACTTTAAAAATATATTTTTAATTGACTTCAGAGGGAGAGAGAGAGAGAGATGATAATGATGATGATGATGACATAGAATCATTGATTAACTGCCTCCTACTTATTCCACACTGAAAATTCAGCCTGCAACAGGGGCATGTGCCCTCACCAGGAATCGAACCGTAACCTCCATAGGGCAATAATCAAGCACTGAGCTATACCTGCTGGGCTTACTTACTTTTTTAAAGCTGCAAACTGAAACTAAAATCCTTAACTGCAGTGTATGTCTTTTGGTGTCTCTGTGCACTCTGCTTTGTTTTGTAGCACTTAGATTCTACCACTGCTTTAATTTGATAAAAAGAGTAGGTTTTTATTTGAAAGCACATCTATCACAGCACATAAAATAAGAAAGGGTGGAAGAGATAGAAGTTGTCTCGGATTTTATGGTGCCTTAATCTAAGCCCTTATTTTTGTTTTTTGTTTTCTCTCTCTCTTTATAGATTAAGGTATTACGCATGTGTTCTTATCTCTCCATTGCCTCCAGCCCCACACCCCCAACTCATGCCCTCACACCCCTGGTGTCTTTGTCCATTGGTTATGCTTATATGCAGGCATACAAGTCTTTTGGTTCATCTCTCCTTCTTATCCCCATCTTCCCCTACTTTCCCTTTGGGGGTTGTTTCTTTGTCTCCCCAGATTAAGTCTGATCAATGCTTCTCTGTCCCTGGATCTTTTTTTGTACAGCAGTTTATTTTCTTCATTATATTCCACAAATGAGTGAGATCATGTGATATTAATCTTTCTCTGACTGGCTTATTTCACTTAGCATAATGCTCTCCAGTGCCATCTTTCTGTTGCAAATGGTAAGAATTCCTTTTCTTTTTTTACTGCAGTGTAGTATTCCTTTGTGTAGATGTACCATAGTTTTCTAACTCACTCATCTGCTGATGGGCACTTAGGGTGTTTCCAAATCTTAGCTATGGTGAATTGTGCTGCTATGAACATAGGGATGCATATATCCTTTCTGATTGGTGTTTCTGTTTTCTTGGGATATATTCTGAGAAGTGGGGCCATTAGGTCAAATGGGAGTTCCATTTTTAGTTTTTTGAGGAAACTCCATACTGTTCTCCACAGTGGCTGCACCAGTCTGCATTCCTACCAGGAGTGCACTAGGGTTCATTTTTCTCCGAATTCTCACCAGCATTTGTATTTAATGACTTGTTGATGATAGCCATTCTGACAGGTGTGAGATGATACCACATTGTTATTTTGATTTGCATCTTTCAGATAATTAGGGACTTTGAGCATGTTTTCATATGTCTCATGACCTCCCTTATGTCCTCCTTTGAAAAGTATCTATTTATGCCTGTTGCCCATTTTTTAATTGGGTTGTTTATCTTCCTTTTGTTAAATTGTATGAGTTCCCTGTAAATGTTAGAAATTAAAACCTTATTGGTGATAACATTGGCAAATATGTTCACCCACGCAGTGGACTTTCTTACTGTTTTCTTAATGGATTCTTTTGCTGTACAGAAGCTTTTTATTTTGATGTAGTCCCATTTGTTTATTTTCTCTTTAATTTCCATTGCCGTAGGACAGTGGTCAGCAAACTGTGGCTCTCTGCCCCTTGAGTGTGGCTCTTCCACAAAATACCACATGCTGTCACACATGTACAGTGCGATTGAATGAGTACCCTAATTAAGTTAATAACAATGAACCTACCTATATAGTTTAAGTTTAAAAAATTTCACTCTTAAAAGAAATTTCAATCGTACTGTTGATATTTGGCTCTGTTGACTAAATGAGTTTGCCCACCACTGCCCTAGGAGCAGTATAAGTGAATAAATTGCTTTGGCATATGTCTGAGATTTTGCTGCCTGTGGATTCCTCTAGTATTTTTATAGTTTCCATCTTATTTTTAAGTCCTTTATCCATTTTGAGTTTATTTTTGTGTATGGTGTAAGTTGGTGGTCTAGTTTCATTTTTGTATGTATTTGTTCAATTTTCCCAACCCTATTTATTGAAGAATCTATCTTGACTCCATTGTTTTCTCTTGCATTCTTTGTGAAATATTAATTGAGCATAGTGGTTTGGGTTGATTTCTGGGTTCTCTATTCTATTCCATTGGTCTATATATCTGTTCTTGTGCCAGAACCAGGCAGTTTTGAGAACAATGGCTTTGTAATACAGCTTGATAATCTGGTATTGAGATCCCTCCAACTTTGTTCTTCTTTCTCAGAATTGCTGCAGCTATTCAGAATATTTTTTTATTCCACGTGAATTTTTGGAGCATTTGTTCTAGGTCTGTTAAATATGCCATTGATATTTTATTGGGGAGTGCATTGAATCTATAGATTGCTTTGGGTAGTATGGATATTTTAATGATGTTGATTCTCCCAATCTATGAACATGGTATGTTCTTCCATCTGTTTATGTCTTCCTCTATCTCTTTTTTCAGTGTCCTGTAAATTTTCAAGTACAGGTCTTTTACCTCCTTAGTTAAGTTTATTTCTAGCTATCTTACTTCTGTTGGTGCGACAAATGTGATTGTTTTTCATCTCCCTTTCTGTAATTTCACTATTGGTGTATAAAAATGCCATACATTTATTGGCATTAATTTTATATCCTGCAACATTTCCAAATTCATTTATTAAGTCTAATAATGATTTATGGATTCCTTAGGGTTTTCTATGTACTGTATCATGTCATCTGCAAATAATGAGAGTTTTACATCTTCTTTTCCAATTTGGATATGTTTTATTTCTTCTTGTCTGATTGCTATGGCTAGCAGTTCCAGTACTGTGTTGAACAGCAGTGGTGAAAGTGGGCATCCCTGTCTCATTATTATTCTTAGGTGAAATGGCTTTAGTTTTTTCCCCATTGAGTACAATGCTGGCTGTAGGTTTGTCATATAAAGATCCTATATAATAAAAGAGAAACATGCAAATTTGACTGTACCTCCGCTACTGATTGGCTATGCTACCAGCCAATCAGGAGTGGGGGCAGGGCCAAGTGGCATGAGCACTGGGCCGGGGGTGGAGATGAAATGGCAGTGGTGGTGAGCGCCCAGTCCCTGGGTGCTGTGAGGGGAAGCGGCGGCAGCAGCAGCAGTGGTGGCGGTGGCAGGGAGCACCTGGCCCCTGGGCACTGTGAATGGAAGTGGCGGTGAGTGCCCAGCCCCCAGGGCCAGGTAGTCACAGGCAGCCGGGGCTGAGCTGAGCAGGGCAATGGCTGGGTGCCCATGGCCTAAAGCCTGAGGCTTTAGGCCTTGGGCAGACTGGGGGTGAGACATCAGTTGGACCTCTGAGGGCTCCCAGTATGTGAGAGGGGGCAGGTTGGGCTGAGGGACCACCCACCCCCAGTGCACAAGTTTCATGCACTGGGCCCCTAGTTTTATTATATTGAGGTATGATCCCTGTATTCAAATTTTGCTGAGGGTTTTTATCACAAAAGGGTGTTGGATTTTTGTCAAATGATTTTTCTGCATCAATTGATATGACTATATGATTTTTTACCTTTCAGTTTGTTTATCTGATGTATCATGTTTATTGATTTGGGGACATTATACCATCCTTGCATCCCCAGAATAAATCCTACTTGGTCATGGTCTATGATCTTTCTGATGTACTGCTGGATCTGATTTGCTAAAATTGTGTTGTGGATTTTGGCATCTATGCTCATGAGGGATATTGGCCTATAATTCTGTTTCATTGTCTTTATCTGTTTTTGGTATTAGGGTGATGCTGACTTCATAGAAGGAGCTTGGAAGTGTTCCTTCTTCTGAATTTTTTGGGATAGTCTGAAGAGGATAGGTCTTAGTTCTTCCTTGAATGTTTGGTAAAACTCTCCTGTGAAGCTGTCTGGCCCCATGCTTTTGTTTGCTGGAAGCTTTTTGATGACTGCTTCAATTTCCTCCATAGTTGTTGGCCTACTTGGATGTTTAGATTCTTTCTGATTATGTTTTTTTTAATCTTTATTGTTCAGTTTATTAATTACCCTGTTCCCGCCTTTTTCCCCCTATAGCTCCCCTCCACTGGTACCCATTACACCCTGCACCCTCACCTCCCCCCGCACTGTCCTCTCCCATTGTTGCATGATTTTTGTCCAGTCTCTTGCTGCACTTCCCACACCCCTTTTCTCCCCAAGAATTGTCAGTCCATTCCCTCTCTATGTCCATGATTCTGTTATATTGACCACTTCATCCATTTCATCAGATTATTTTTTAGTTATTTTTTTAATTCAGTTTATTAATTACATTGTTTCCCCTTTTTTATCCCTCTATATCTTCCCTCCACCCTGTACCTATCCCACCCTCCGCCCTCACCTTCCCCTCCCCAATTTCCTCTCCCACTGTTGCATGATTCTTGTCCAATCTCTTGCTGTACTTCCAACAACACCCTTCTCCCCAAGAATTGTCAGTCCATTCCCACTCCATGTCCATGTTTCTCTTATAGTCACCAGTTTATCCTGTTCATCAGCCTATCAGTTCACTTGATTTTTATGTTCATTTGTTGATAGATGTGTATATGTTGTTCATAATTTATATTTTTACCCTTTTCTTCTTCCTCTTCTTAAAGAATATCTTTCAGCATTTCATATAATACTGGTTTGGTGGTGATGAACTCCTTTAGCTTTTTCTTATCTGCAAAGCACTTTATCTGATCCTCAATTCTGAATGATAGCTTTGCTGGATAGAGTAATCTTGGTTGTAGATTCTTGTTCTTCATTATTTTGAATATTTCTTGCCACTCGCGTCTGACCTGCATCGTTTCTGTTGAGAAATCCGCTGACAATCGTATGGGTGCTCCCCTGTAGGTAACCAACTGTTTTTCTCTTGCTGCTTTTAATATTCTCTCTTTATCTTTTGCTCTTGGCATTTTAATTATGATATGTCTTGGCGTGGTCCTCTTTAGATTCCTATATTTTGGGGTTCTGTGTACTTCTTGGGCTTTTAAGTCAGTTTCTTTCACCAGGTGGGGGAAGTTTTCAGTCACTATTTCTTCAAGTAGGTTTTCATTAACTTGCTCTCTCTCTTTTTCTGGCACCCCAATAATTCGGATGTTGGCTTGCTTGAGGTTGTCCCAGAGGCCCCTTACGCTATCTTCAATTATCTGAATTCTTCTTGTTTCTTGCTTTTCCAGCTGAGTGGATTTTGCTTCTTTGTATTTCAAATCTTTGACTTGGTTCTTGTGGCCCTCTGGACTGCTTTTAGGACTTTGTGTAATATTTTTTATTTCAGTCTGTGTATGCTTGATTTCTAGTTGGTCCTTTTTTTTATCTGTGAGGGTCTGGTTCGTATCCTCAGAGGTCTTGTACATTTCCCTGAGGGTCTCATTCATTTCCTTGTAAGTATCATTCATCTCCTTGTAAGTCTCATTCATTTGCTGGTTGGTCTTGTTTATTTCCTGGTAATTCTCATTAAGTTGATCGGCCTTTTGTAGGAGCCTCTTGAAAAGCCTTATAACCGTGGTTTTGAACTCTATGTCTCGTCGTCTTTTCTCCTCCATTTCTTTCACACCTGATTTCTTTCCATATCTCTGCATGGTGGCTGCTTTATGTGGTGGATATCCTCAAAGGGACAGTGGCTCCGTCTCCCCAGTTACCTGAGGTGGGTACTCTTACTGCAATCCTTTATGGGTTGTATTCAGTGTTTTTGAATTTAAACCCAGTTTGTTGTTGTTAGCCCTATGAGGGTTTGACCTCCAGGCCAATTGGCTGTGAAGGGAGACTGTGTTCAGGTTGGATGGGCGGAGTCTCTGGGCTGCGCGGCAGTGGCAGCAGCAGCTGGGTCCTATGCGGCGCTAGCGCACGAGGGTCTGTGTTGGGTGGGGATGGCTGCAGACTCCTCCAAGAGAAAGCCGCTAGTCTCTTCCCCTTGCCAGACAACTCTGCCTTTCTCCAAATGTGCCTGCACACCAAAAGTCCAGCCCAGGGCTGTAAAATAGATGGTTTCCGGAACCAGGAGACAAGTTTCCAGGGGGCAAGTCGCGGGTTTGCGCGACCCTTGGGACTAGGAGCCTCTGCCACGCCCAGCTTCCAGGGTGCGTCCCCTGGACCTCGGACCTCGCCCGGTTCCGGCGAATCTGTGCAGGGGGACCTCTTCCCGTACCCTGGATCTCGGATCTCGCCCGGCTCGGGAAATCTGGGCAGTGGGACGCCTCTGCCCTTCCTCGTCGGAGAAATCTGGCCGGGGGTCGCTGCTCCAGCCCCAGACCGCGCGCGCGACCAGGGCGGCTCCTAACCTGCTTCTGTCTGAAAGATTGCACTCCCGCTGGTCCCGAGTCTTAGTGTCCCACCTCTGCTCCTATTAGTGGATTTTTCATGCAGCCAGCTTTCTGGCGATTCTGGGTGCTTGTCTGTTCCGCTGTTATGTTGTAGTTCCCAAATCGTTGCGTGGGGCAGAACAATAGGTGTTTGCTTATGCCGCCATCTTGGTGTTCCCCCTCTCATCAGATTATTAATTCACTTAATTTTTTAGATTCATTTGTTGATAGATGTGTATTTGTTGTTCATAATTCATATTTTTACCTTTTTATTCTTCCTCTTCTTATAGAATATCTTTCAGCAATTCATATAATATTGGTTTGGTGGTGATGAACTCCTTTAGCTTTTTCTTATCTGCGAAGCACTTTATCTGACCTTCAATTCTGAATGATAGCTTTGCTGGATAGAGTAATCTTGGTTGTAGATTCTTTCTATTCATCACTTTGAATATTTCTTGCCACTCCCATCTGACCTGCATCGTTCCTGTTGAGAAATCTGCTGACAATCGTGTGGGTGCTCCCTTATAGGTAACTGTTTTTCTCTTGCTGCTTTTAATATTCTCTCTATCTTTTGACCTTGGCATTTTAATTATGATGTGTCTTGGTGTGGTCCTCTTTAGATTCCTATATTTTGGGGTTCTGTGCACTTCTTGGGCTTTCAAGTCAATTTCTTTCACCAGGTGGGGGAAGTTTTCACTCACTATTTCTTCAAGTAGGTTTTCATTGTCTTGCTCTCTCTCTTTTTCTGGCACTCCTATAATTCGGATGTTGGTATGCTTGAGGTTGTCCCAGAGGCCCCTTACACTATCTTCCATTATTTGGATTCTTTTGGCTTCTTGCTTTTCCAGCTGAGTGGATTTTGCTTCTTTGTATTTCAAATCTTTGACTTGGTTCTTGTGGTCCTCTGGACCACTCTTCTCTCACAGCCACTCTCCTCCACCCAATCTGTGGCAATGCAGTCCTGCCTTGACCTGCCCCAAGGTCATCAGAGGCCCTCATTCATGTACCCATATCTTTCCCTCTCTAATCCTGACTTTACTAAACTGCACATACCCTACTGCCCAAAATAATCAGGTAAAAATCATGAGGATCAATGCCTTCCCTAAAGACCATCTAACTGAACTCTCTAGGAATTCACAGCTCCTGGCCAGACCCCCTGCCCATATTGTGACTGGAATCCGGGCTACACCAAGAAAGCCCACCTTCTTAAGCCCTTTTCAGACAACTGTTCTGTGAACATGCTGACAGGTTTCTGTCCAGGCCAGGACCAGCCGACCATGACTCCCAGGACCAGCCCTCCAGCCAGGAGGACTTCCTCCTCCTCAAGAACCTTACCCTCCCTCAAGTTGTATTTCAGCTCCAGGCCCAGAAAAGCAGCAAAACCAGACAAGTAATTCTGTGGCAGCCTCAGGACCAGCTTTTACCTCCCAGTGACTCAACAGGATCGCTCTGGAGACTTCACCAACCAGTCCCCTTTGGAAACCATGCTGTTGCACCCTCGTTAAGTATGGAAAACACTCCCTGTTTTTCACTCACTTACTCCATGGCTCCTCTCATCATTAGGCACACTGGTATCTATTCCTTTAATCTTGCTCTTTGGCCCATGTCTCATGCGTTGTTTTACTGGTTTTTTGCAGAAGAGAATGCAGGCATTCGCCAACCAGAAGGTGGGAGAGATCTATCTGGCACTGAATTCAAACCTAACACCAGAATACTTGAGACTCCGGGTAGACGCCCCTAACGATGCCCCTTCTCAGCTGGAAGTAGCTACGGAAAATAAACCTTCACACCCTGACCTTGCCCTGACTCTTAATTATTTTTTTAATATTACAGAAAGCCTGAAATGATAGGTACTCCCTCCCTCCAACTGGTGGTTGGAGTTATGATGTAACTGGCATCTGCCACAGAGACATTGAGCCACCAATCAAGTGCATACCAAGTGCCCTGTGTCCCACCCCTTCCCGTTCTGCCCAACCCCTGCTTGCTCCTGCCTTAAAAGGTGTCTCAGTGCATGCCACATGGCACCTTTTCTGCCGGACTGTTCTCCTACACAGTCTGGAAAGCAGTCAGGAAGGCCGTCAGGCTGGGTCCCTTCTTATCCCCCTCCCGAGGTTTCTCTGCCTTCACCCCACACACGAGCTCTTTCTCCCTTGGGAAGGGTCTTCTCCTTAATAAAGTCTGTATCCTAGTATCCTGGTCTCTCCGCCCCCTTCTGTTTCATCTTTCAATGGCTATCTCTCCTGGGCCCTCTCCCCAGACTCCACAAGTCCGCACCTCCACCTGCACCTCAGCCATACGTGAGTGTCTGTATTTGAATGTTCCTATGAATTCAGTTCAATGAACAAAAGCAAAGACCAAAAAGAGGGGAAAGACCTGCACAACTGCAAACCCCTCTCCCCTCGGCATGATGTGGCTTGGGCAGCGGTCCAGGCTTCCCCACTGTGGGCTCAGTCTCCTGTTACTGTGGACCCAGATGCAGAATCTCCTGCCACCAGCAGTCCTGCAGACCTCCTTTCCACCCTCAGATGTTAAGACTGTCCCAAGGGACACAGCCTCAGTGCTGCGCAGTTTCCATTTGACTCTCCGGGCTCAGAGGTCTCACAGTTCTCTCCAGCTCAGATCCCTGATTTTACTGTTCAGGCGTCCTCTTCCTTTCCTGTCTGCAAATTGTCTCACCAGCTGTGTCTACTCACCAATTCAGAGTGGATATTATTCAATTTAGTTGCTCGTTCTATCTCTAAGTCCTTATTTTTAAACAAAAACAAAATAGACTCTGATAAAATAAAATCTAAGTATTTTGTTGTTTAGAAAAAAAGTTAATACAGAAGCCACACATGGAATGGGAGGGTAGTGACTAGGAGAGGCACCAGGGGATTTCTCAGGGTATTGGCAGTCTCCTGTTTATTGATCTGAGTGGTAGTTCCAGGATAATTTCACTATGAGAAAAATTATTAAGCCACATAATTTTAATATATGCTTTTTTTGTATGTATATCATTTTTTCCATTTAACAAAATTTACTTGAAAAAGAGTGGGTCAAACATAAAAACAATTAATTGCACCATTTTCTTTCCCCAAATAAGTCTACTCTACTCATAGATATTTACAGTCATGGAACACATATTCTAAGCATTCTTCCAATGCTAAAGGCAAAAACGTGGACTTGTGTAATATCAAAACACAAAATTTTCACAAATTGATGATCTCTTTTCACTTTTGAGTAGATTTAGCTTTTCAGCTCAAGAAAAGATTTATTGCAACAAAGAAGCTTCAGAGTCATCAAGAGCCTATCTCTGACCGTTCCACTTGACATAATACAAAAGCAAAGTTAAGTTCCATGACAGAACTTTACAAGAATTAGTATTAGCAACAATACAAGCTTGGGCTGGAATGCTGTTTAGAGTTTTTGAATCCTTCCTCAGATGTCCTCCAACTCATTTCTAGTATTCCTGGCACAAACTTCCTCCACAAAATGGAACCAAGGAACTCAAACAATACTGTGCTTTACTTTCATATATAATCAAAAGAGCCTGTTGGATTTACCATACAAGTTCACTCAGGAACTCTCCCTCTGGCTATCCTTTGTGTGCATATCTTGTGCCTTTGTATCTTTTCTTTATTCACCTGAACCATAAACAACCCTGAAATAAACCTGTGTCATTTGAGCTCAGCAAGGTAGAAGCACTAGGGGACTATCACTGGATTTGTTTTTCTGTTTCTTGCTAACATCTGCCAAGAAAAGGTATAAGACCTTAAAAATAAATACACTCACATTTTTGGTCATATGTGAAGAGTGTGTGTTCATTTAATTAGGAAACCCTGAGCTTATAATTCCAGTATGCCACAGAAGATAATATTTGATAACTTCACTTTGATTTAAAAATTTTTTACTAAATACATATGACTAAAAAATAGCTATAGCCAACTGAATACATTAAATATTTCAGTCTTTCTTTAATCTTGAACATTTGAAAATGGGACTTAAGCAATTTGTTGAGGTTAAGGAGGCTGCAGAAAATGATTGGTAAGTTATAAAATGTTTTATTGCTGCCTTCTATCTCTGATATGAGATGATACTTCATTTAACAAATGTTCATTGAATGCTTATATATATACTGGGCCTTGCCCTAAGTGTTAAGGCACCTTTTTATACACTGGGAATACAGCAATAAATAATATAGGCAACAATCATTGACATTATGGAGCTTATCTTCTACTGGGTAAATAGAACACCAGATGCTGACAATAATAAATTAGTGAATACATAAAACAGATAGCATGTCAAAGAGGTGATAAGTACTATGAAGAAAAAAAAATAGAACAAGAATATTAAAGAGTTACAAGAAATCTATTTTAAATATTGTGGCCATGGAAAGCATTACTTAAAAAATGACATTTGAGCAGACACCTGATGGAAGTGAAGGAGAAAGCAATGGAGCTATCTGGTTGGGAGAGCTTTCTAGTTTGAGACAGCAGTGAGTACGGAGTCCTAAAGCGAGGCTCACTTGGTCTATCTAAGGAACAGCAAGGGAGCCAGTGAGACTGGAAGGAAGGTAGATTATTTTGCTAGGGCTACTATAGAAAAATGCCATACAGCCAATGGCTTAAAGCAATTTATTCTCTCATATTTCTAGGGGCTAGAAATCCAATATCAAGGTGTTATCAGTGCCATGCTCCCTGTGGAGGCTGTAGGGAAGGATCTATTTCCTGCTATTCCAGCTTTGTGTGACAAACTGCATTTCTTGTCTTGTGATCACATTTCTCCAACCCTATGCCTCCTTCTTCAGCTCTCCTCTTTATGATTTCTCCACATCTCTCAGCTTCTTCCTTGTAAGGACCCCTGTAATTATATTGGGCCCTTTTGGATAATATATGATTACATTAAGGATCCTCCTCTCAGGATCCTCAATGTAATAATATATTTTGCCATTGAAGGTAGCATTTACAGGATCCAATGATTTGAGAAGGATATCTTTAGGGGTGGACATTTTCCAACCCACCACAAAGGGAAAGAGTGAAAGAGGTCACAGATGCAGCCAGCTGACAGGTTGTGGAGAGATGGGAGGCCATCACAGTCCATTGGGCTGTTTCTTTGAATAAAATGGGAAGTCCAGTAACACCATCCAACTTATTTTATATTTAGTATTTCTTTTTTTTTTTTCAGTCTACAGTGATTTATTTATTTATTTATTTTTGATTTTTTTCATCTTTATTGTTCAGTTTATTAATTACATTGTTTCCCCTTTTTATCCCCCTATAGCTCCCCTCCACCCTGTACCTATCCCACCCTCCACCCTCACCTCCTCCTCCCCACTATATTTAGTATTTCTTATGAATACCCTTTTAAAGCAATATTTCTATAATTGTGATAAGTTTGGGATCCTTTCTTGGTCACTTGATGGGTTCATTAATCCACATTGTGAAGAGGGGACTATCCATCACACTGAATCCTCAGTGATGCTTAAACTAGGTTCAGAGACAAAACCTGCCTGTGGCTACTAAGCATGGCCAACTCTTACAAGTTTTCAAAAAAAAAAAAACTTAAGGACAGTGCAATTAGTAGCAGTAAAGGTAAGTGAGCCTAAGAAAGAGCCAGGAAAAAAAGCGAAGGAGTAAATGCTGCAGAGAGCACCCATAATCAGATAAAATATGACCTTGCTCCCTCTGACCTCCACTTCATCACCCTCATCTCTGTCCACATTGATATATCTACAATTACTCTGGATTTCTGCCTGATCACTAAAATCCTTACCTGTCAACTTAAGAAATGTAGGTTTCATCCTAAGGACAACGGGAAACCACTCAGGGATTTATAACTAAGACTCAATGTGGCCTAGTTTTTGTTCCAGAAACATTATCAAGGCCATAATGTTAGTGGCGGATTGGGTAAATGTGGAAATACATAGAAGGAAAACCAGAGTTGCAGTACTACAGGCAAGGGAGGAGGATAGTCTGCACCACACAAGGTACAGAAGATGGAAGGAATTTTAAACTCATCACTTTCATAGCAAACAGTGTTGTAGGAAACAGTATTATAAAAAAAACAGTGTAATGCTATATGATATAATAAAGAGGTAATATTCAAATTGACCATCACTCCATCACAAAGATGGCAGTACCCACAGCAGAGGGGGGTTCCATAACACAAGATGGCTGGACTCACAGTGGAGGCTGAGTTCCTGTAACAAATTTTAACGAGCAATTGGCAGGTATCTGAGGCTGAATGCCCCCACCCCCAGGGGGTTTGACAGGGGACCTCAGGCCATGCCTCCCACCTGCCACAGCTTGATGGGAGACCTCAGGCCACACCCCCTGGCCCTGGCACCAGGCCAGGGGACCTCAGGCTGTACCCCTACCCCTCGCCCCAGTGCCAGGCCAGGGGACCTCAGGCCATGGCCCCCACCCATTGGGGTTTGATGGAAGAACTCAAGGTGCACCCTCCACCCAGAAGGGCTTGACAGGGGACCTTAGGTTGTGCCCCTCGGCCCAGCACCATGCCAGATTACCTGAGCTGCGCCCCCTGGCCTGGCCTGGGGACCACAGGCTCCACCTCCCACCCTGGCACCAGGGGACTTGAGGCTGCAACTCCTACCTGGCACTGGGCCAGGGGACTAGAGGCTGTGCCCCTCTCCCGACCAGCAGGGCTTGACAGGAAACTTGAGGCTGGGGTCCCCCTCCTGGTGGGGCTTGACGGGGACCTGAGGCTGTGCCCACCTCCCAGCGCCTGGCCGGGGGACCTGAGGCTGCATCTCCCACCCAGCGGGGCTTGACAAGGGTGTTACCATCCAGGTCTGGATCTATCCCAATGAGGTGGGGCCAGCTGGGTCTGGGTCTTGCATGATTTTGAGGTGCACATGGGTGAGCAGGGATTTGATTCTGGGTCCCATGGTGTGCCCCAGACTCTGACAGGAGGAAGATTTTCATTTACATTTTACTAATTTTCTTCCATCTCTGACACTTCTATTGTAGAGAAAGGGCAATTAGCAATATTAAAATATTTTCTCTAATTGATACCCTTTTATTGTGCATGAATTTTGTGCACCAGGACACTAGTATATATTATAAAGGATGAGTCATATGGGTCAGCCCATGTTCTCACATGTAAAATCATTCTTCCTGATAAATGGGAGCATTGATACTTTGGGGTTCACATGCATCAATGTCTCTAGGAAGAAAACTGTGCCATATGTATCAGCATGGACTACTGAAGAAAAAGCTGTGAGTAACTGTATAGATTTTGGGCTATGATCACAATCTACTGTTTAGATTACTCTTAGACTGCACTTTTACTTTGATATTTAAGTCCAGATTCAAGAGACTTTTAAAATAAATACATCATTTGCTCTCGAAACAAACCTGGAGAGAAAAAAATAACTTTTGAAGAAATTGAGAGTTCAGCTTTACAACAGTTTCAGTGGCATAATTATTAATGATCATTATTAGCGCCCATTTTCAAAGTTAAAAGTGCCTGGTTAAGATTAACACTTACATAACCACTCCTGATTATTAAGATACAGGGAAAAAACCTTCTCAAACCTAAAAGAGGCATTTTACTGTTTCATGGGTATAACAGAAACATTAAAAATTTTATGGATATAAAACTGCCTACTGATGGTGCTGTGACCCAGATTAGAGAAAACTCCCATGATTTCACAGAGTGAAAACACTGATGAATACAATTAGTGTGTCTATTTTAATGTCCCAAAGTACTACTGATTTTGTTCATATTTCATGATGAAGTGATTTTGGTCAAGCTTAGCCATAGCTCAGAAATGAGAACTTGTGTGATAAGCATCAAGAGGAAGTCAGTACTAACACACAAAGACCATCTATTTCAAGATGGAAGAAAAGAGAGTAGATTCAGAGTAGGATCCAGGTGTCATATAGGGACGTATTCCCATCAGAGAATAAAGTAAGAACAAGTAGCCAAAATTCTATAAAACTTACATTCCTATATGTGGGAATAGGCATGTAATTTGTGGAACAGAGTCTTAAATGAAAATGCAGGGCACTTTTTTTTTTTAACAAATTACTAAAATTTCAAGATAGCAACAGCAACACATTAAAAATATGTAACCTGTTCTAGCTGCTTTTTTTCTCAATGGATATAGCACTGGCCTGCAGACTGAAGGGTCCCAGATTTGATTATGGTAAAGGACACATGCCTAGGTTGCAGGCTTGATCCCCAGTATGGGGTGTGCAGGAGGCAACAGATCAAATGATTCTCTCTTATCCTTGATGTTTCTATCTCTCTATCCTTCTCCCTTCCTCTTTGAAATCAGTAAAAATATAAAAAAATATGTAACTATCCTGAACATGTGCCCTTTGCAACTACAAGTTGGCCCTCTTCAGAGCATGCATGGCTGGCCCACATCACACCAGATTTTCCTTCAGAGCATCTCCATACTCCTACACCAGTGGTCGGCAAACTGCGGCTCCTGAGCCGTGGTTTGTCCCTTTGTTGACTAATGAGTTTGCCAACCATAGACTCTCAATTCCAATAATTACAGGCTGTTGTTGTTCCTTGTGATTAAGCCCCTATCCAGTGGTCAGCAAACTCATTAGTCAACAAAGGGGCAAACCACCGCATGTAAGTCGCATGTGGCTCGCAAGCCACAGTTTGCTGACCACTATACACCAATGCCCTACCACCCCCATTTCCAATAATCACTGTAAGGTATAACTGCTGACATCTTTGTGTCACTTCACATAGTATTTTCACATATTTTGTAGTCAGTTTGGGCTGCTATAACAAATACCATAGACTGAGTGGTCTAAACAACAAATATGTATTTCTCACTGCTTTAAAGGCTGAAAGTCTGAGAAAAGGGTGCCAGCCCAGCGTGGCTAGGTTCTTTCTGAGGTTCCTCTTCCTGGTTTACAAATAGCTTTTTCATTGCTGTTTATCACATGGGAGAGAGAGAGCAAGTCTGATCTGTTCATCCTTTTTTTTTCTAATATATTTTAATTGATTTTTTAGAGAGAGGAAGGGAGAGGGATAGAAAGTCAGAAACATTGATGAGAGAGAAACATCTATCAGCTGCCTCCTGCACACCCCCTATTGGGGATGTGCCTGCAACCAAGGTACATGCCCTTGACCGGAATCAAACCTGGGACCCTTGAGTCCACATGGAAATGCTCTATCCACTGAGCCAAACCGGTTTCAGCTGTTCATCCTTTTATAAGGGCACCAATCTCATCATGCAGGCTCTACCCCTATGGCCTTATCTGAACCCAATTACCTCTCAAAGGCTCCACACCCAAATACCAGTACTCCAGGGTTAAGGCTTCAAAATATGATTCCTGGACAGGGGCCACAAACACAATACCTCAGTGGCTTTCAAACTGGGTTACCTGGAAATGTCTCAGAGACCACTGAGGACAATGAGGAAAAAACCAACTGGGTGAGCTCCAAAGCCCTACTTTAACTTGTTTTATTGTGTGAGTTTTCACATAAGCTCACCTCTTGGAAAAAACAACAGGCTGTACTCAAAAAGAAAGTTTAAAAACCACTGCATTATTTGGTTTGAGATAAGCAGGGTAAATTGTATTCTTCTAAATTCATGAGAGAGGAGAATAGATTGATGTGTATTAAGTGCCCATTATATTCTGGTATTGTGTGAAGTGTTTTCACAAGTTATAGCATGTAATTCTTACAATTCCACAAGGTATATATAATTATGCAAATTTCATATATGAATACACTAAAGGGCAGATAAGTTAACAGATATATCCAGCCAATATGTTGCAGAGATGAAATGTGAATGCTGTCACATGTTTTCTTCATAATATCATCCAGTTCCCCATTCAAGTAAGCCTATCATTTGCTTCACTACTAGCAAACACTTGGCCCCTTAATTTACTGAGTGGAATTTGGTCAAACTCTTGGCCACCAGCCCATTTCTACATCTAAGAGATCCAATAGAAAGCCAAGAAGCTATTGAGTGGAGAAGCTGGAAGCCAGGAATCCAGGAGCCTGTGCTTGCTGTCTTTGAGGCCAGTAGTCAGCCGTGGGCAGGAAGGCCTGAGTACAGAACCTGAAGATATTGCATTGTTTTTCCTTTGAGAGCTGGACACTGCTTCATCTCAGAGCATTGTATTAACTTCCAACAATCACTTCTGCAAATGCAATTTTCAGCATCAAAGAATTTTAACACGTTTTAAAGCTATAGTGGCAAATCAGTTCTACATAATGACTGTTATGTCTATTAGATTAATGAATCCCAAGGAGTCTCTCATAATGAATGCTATTTATTCTATGTTGTAATATTGCTGAACTAAACACAGAGTTTGGAACATAAGTATAGAGGTCCATAGTTGCTTTGAAAAAAATAGCATGTAAACAGTGGAGCACATAGAGAAGATGCAGCCATTTTAGTAAACAGCTGTGCTCTAGCAAGATCAAAGGGAATATTTCTTGTGTCAAGAAGAATGAAGAAATTGATTCCACTGACAGCAGAGGCTGTACTAAAGCTGGTGGTTTTCAAATAAATAATATAATCAGACCTCCCACTGCTAGCATGCACATTTTTCTCACATAGAATAGATATAAATTGTTTTTCTGAAACTTCCATAGATTAGTCAGAGTTAAACTGAAATAAATGTGATCTTATTTTGAGAGTGAAGGCATCAGTATTTTGCACATAGCCACACATATCTGTTAGAAGGTGCAATTGCAACTAGTCAGAGAGCCTAGTGTTTCTTGTATCTTCTAATGTCACAGAAATAAAATTTTAAAATAGAGTTGAACCCTTTCCATTCTCTCAAGTCCTCTTTTTAAATAAAGAGAATGTTGGGCCCTAACTGGTTTGGCTCAGTGGATAGAGCATCGGCATGCAGACTGAAAGTTCCCAAATTTGATTATTGTCAAGGGCATGTGCCTTGGCTACAGGCACATCCCCAGTGGGGGGTGAGCAGGAGGCAGCTGATTGATGTTTCTCTCTCATCGATGTTTCTGACTTTCTATCCTTCTCCCTTCCTCTCTGTAAAAAATCAATAAAATATATATTTAAAAAAATAAATAAATAAAAAGAGTGTTGGGATGAAAGCACAGCTTCCTTCACACTTAGTGTCAACAACTGCACTTCTCTCTTTTTAAGTTTGGCTCTTAAGAATTTTAGCTTTAATAAGTGCTTGGGCACCAAGCATTTTTACTGAAAGAAAATTTGCAATTTTTACCAGAAATGCAACTTTCAAGATGAAATTAATATAGTTAGGAGGCAACAGAGGAGTTAATATACTATACAAATTATAATTGCTGGGCAATAATTATGTATTCCATTCATAGGTAACTTTTACATATGGTATATCTGAAAGTTGGAAAAGTTTCTTGTTTGTTAGGCAGATAGTCTATGGCAATCTAAATGCATCAAAAATTTTAAAAGTCCCTACTTCAAATGACAGTGATAATTGAATTATCTCTTCAATACTAGCAAAGCTCCTATAGAGGCTGGTAAGTTGTAGTAACAAGGCTAGTTATATATGCTGGAAAGGAGGGAGCAGTGTCATCCTAAAGGCCCCCATCTCCTGACCTCTTTCTGAATATGGCCCTACTATCAGTTCCATAGAAGTAGCCTTATTTTCTTCATATGGAAGTTGGGCTCAAGCCCTGACTTATAGGACTCCTGAAAATTAGGTAAAATAATGATGCAAAGTGCCTAACACTTTATAAATAGTAGTTCCTGATGACATTGTTGTTGTTATTTGGAAGAAGAGAGTAAATGTCATGGTACAATAAACAGCAGTATTAGCATCAGGCATATTTCTATAATAGCAAAAACAGAAAGGACATTATATCAGAATTGTAAAGAAGCTAGAAAATTAAAGAGCAATTCTCAAGATAGTGATTGAGCAGCTATGGAACTCTGACCTTCTGAAAACAGCATTCTCTCACGTTATTCTATTATGATAGCATAGGCTCACAAATACTCTAACATTTGAAAATCACTGTATTTGTTATAAGAGTAAGTTGATAGGCATGTTCATCTCATTATCCCTTTTATTTTCTGCAGTATACATTAGTAGGTCTTTCTTTACCCAATTTCTCTTAGTTTAATGGAGAATTTTACCTTCTTTCATGACATTTTTATTTTGCTACTTGACACATAAATGCTTTCAATGAAAGCAAAGTGCAATTTCCACCATAAAACATTTCTAAATTACGAACTGTGTGAAACTCGGGTCACTATTTTTGAAACATGAACTTTAGAACCAAAGACAAATAACAGAAAGCAGCAGTAGTTAGTGACACAGAAACCAAACAAACTGGGGATGATATTAGGATCCACATTTTAATTATATTTTCTTGAATAAATGCTCTTTTCCCATTAAATCTCTGTAAATCTGTACTCAGGTTTTATGCTGTAGCTCTGCCCAGCATTCCTCAGAATACAAATACAACTCTTTAGATTAGAACCAAGACAGGCCTGCCTTCTTGTAGGAAACTGCTGTCATTCTGGTGATGTCGTGAAGTCATGACGCTAAAGCGATGCCAGGGGTGAGTCCAGCTGCCAAGGCCATGTCCTGGTCCACATCCAGGCCTACGCCCCACAGTGAAGCCTGCAGTCAGGCACCAACAGGCAGCTTGGGGAACTGACATAGCCATATCGGTACCACCACAGTTTATGCACGTTTAAACTATGGAGGTGTGTTTTTTCCTCTCTCTCTCTCTTCCACGTCCAGCGTGGAGAGAGACTGGGTTCAGTTTCTGAGTGGAGGAGCTAAGGATGAAGAATAAATGAAGAACAAAAGAGAAAGACACAGAAATAATAAAAAGCTGAGGCTAGGTGGGCATCTGTCCTCCCTCTCCTGGAGAAACAGCCACACATGCTGAGCCCAGAAAGATGCTATTATTTATATTCCACAATACAAAGGGGTTTCTCCAACATTAGGATCAAAGGAGTTTAGGTGATCCCAGACCCTATTCATTCCCCCATTCCCAGGGCAAGCCTGCATTTACATATCAAGGCCCTCTCCCCAACACCTGAGGCAAAGTAAGCCAAGCTGATAACATTGGTGAATATGTTTTTCAAGACCTGGTTTTTCCAGGCGCCTTGAATTCAGCCAGCCCAAAGATTTAGAGAATGCTCAAGGTGTCTTGCCTGGGGCTGCCCCCCACATTAAACCATTCACGTTCTTCCTGGAAGAAGGGCTTTTTCTCCCACTCTGGATGGCCACGCTCCCTCAGTGGCACCCGAGGACCTGGGGCCTACCTGGAACCTCAGCCACTGCCCTAACTGCTCCATACCTCTGCGGCCCTCCTCCCAGCCTGCCGGAGCCATCCAGAGCTGTCCATTCATCTGCATGGTCCCTGAGGCTGCCTGGCCACACATGCTCGGGTCGCTCCTATCTGGACTCCACTTTCCTGCACTTGGCGGTGGGCCCACTGTGCCTGTGTGGAGCTCCCATCTGGACTCCGTTTTGCCGTGCCTGGCGGTGGGCCCATTGCATCTGTGCAGGGCTTCTGTCTGTACCGGTTGTCCACCTGGCAGTGATGGCCTTAGTCTATTATTAGTATAGATGTCACCTCCTCAGAGGTAACTACACACCTGACTAGAAATAAACTATCCCTGTCAGACTTCAATATCATGCCATTGATTTACTCTCTGCCTGGTATCTATTACTCTGTGACATTTATTTGTTTTTATATTGGAACCTTCCCTGTATAATGTAAACTTTGTGAGATTAAAAAATTCACCTGTCCTTTTTTTTTAATCACTGTGTTGCCAGGGTCTATAATAGTGCCTGGCAAGGTTAATGGACAGTCAATATCTGTTTATTGAGGAAATAAGAATGGATTTCTAAATTGTTGCTATAGATAACAAATGGATGGGTTCTTTCTTTGAGGTAGAATGCATCTCAAAGACTAAGTGTTAATGTGTTTGCTTAAACTGAATGTAATGAAGGGAAAGAAAATCTGACGTGATAAACACATGAAACTAGTTACTCAAGGGAACAGAAAGCAACATTTAAAAACAATGAATATGAGAGGTATGAACGATTAAGATAAGAAAGGAATCCTGAAGGAATTTAGGGCTTCAGATATGTATATAGCAACATGTGGAGCATAGATAATAAACAAGGTGAACATGAGCTTATAAAAATAATGAATGTGGTGAAGATGTTCTCATGAATAGTATCAAGTTTTGCTTGGATAAGAAGCAATATTAGAATCTAATGATGAGCAGGTTTTCCATATATGCCCGATTTTTGTAGTACTTGCCAGGAGAGCACTTGTGAAAAGGTATGAAGGAAGTGACATCACTTATGTACAGTTTCCCATAATGTGAAAAAATTAGTCATATGCAATATTATTTTAGTATTATGTACATATTTTTTCCTGCCCAGATAGGGGAGGAATCACACTCAATTCAGGAGCAGTTGGATCTTGGACAGTGCCTGGGCATCCATCTACCCAGGGCAGGAGCATCCATAGTCCTGAGATTGGCATGGGAATAGAGGAAGCAAGGAAGGAAGAAACAGTCAAGCAGAGAAAGTACTAAATATAGATAAGCAGACTGATTACTGGGCACTCACCTTTTCCAAGATGAACATAGAGTTTCTGCTGCCTGTTCCTGGGTTTTGAGGAGCCACTACTTTTAGCCTACATAAATATAATTATGGGTAAAGTTGGTTTAGACAATTAGGGCAAGTTCTTTTTTACCTACATTTGATATGTTTCCTTCTAAAATAAATTTGAGAGTGAGAGATTATAAAGAAAATTACTTAATAAATGCAATATTTGTGGTAAATATAATTGAAGCAATGAAATAAAAATATTATCATTGTGAGTCCCCTCCCCCCCCATTTGACATTCTGAGTACAAAGGTAAGGCCTGCAGCAGACTTATAGTTTTTTTTCATTGGCTTTCCACTTAATATAGTTTTTTCATGTCAACCCTGCCTTGGCATTTGATTTTCAGAAGATACAAACCAACCTTCAGATATTAATATAATACATAAATATGTTAAACTAAAAGAATAGAAAATATGTAGTATAATGTTATTGTAAGGTTCTATGCCGCCATGAGAGAAACTGCAGGCAGGGAGTCCAAATGAGTGAGTGAATTAATCAGGCTTTATTGGGGGTCTCCGGGCAGGTTCACAGGCTTGGGGGGAATGGAGCCAGGGAAGCCATGCCCTGTGACTGGGGCCAGGGGAAGGGGAACAGACAGGACCCAGCCGGACCTCCTCCCGGACTGCCTGGGAGAACAGTCTGGGAGAAAAGGTGCCACGTGGCACACTGAGACACATTTAAAGGGCCGGAACAGGCAGGGGTTGGGCCCAGGGTGGAATGGGAAGGGGTGGGACACAGGACACTCTGGTATGCACTTGATTGGTGGTTCAATGTCTCTGCCAATTACATCATAACTCTGCCCACCAGTTGGGAGGGAGTACCTATCAGTTTTATATATATATACACACACACACTAAAGGCCCAGTGCACAAAATTTGTGCATGAGGGGGAGTGCGGGGGGGGAGGGGTGTCCCTCAGCCAAGCTTGCACCCTCTCCAATCTGGCACCCCTTGAGGGATGTCCAATTGCCCGTTGAGGTCCAATTGGGATCAGACCTAAACGGGCAGTTGGACATCCTTCTTCTCACAATGCAGGACTGCTGGTTCCAAACTGCTAGCCTGCCTGCCTCCCTGATTGCCCCTAAACGCTTCTGCTTGCCTGCCTGATCACACACTAACCACTACCCTGCCAGCCTTATTGATGTCTAACTGCTCCCCTGCCAGCCTGTTTGTCCCCAACTTCCCTCCTCTGCTGGCCTGGTCACCTCTAACTGCCCTCCCCTGCAGATTGATAGCCCCCAACTACCCTCCCTTGCAGGACTGGTTCCTCTCAACTGCCCTCTCCCGATGGCCTGATGACCCACAACTGCCCTCCCTTTCAGGCCTGGAACCTCCAAACTGCCCTCCCCTGATGACCATCTTGTGGTGGCCATCTTGTGTCCACATGGGGGGCAGCCCTCTTGTGTGTTGAGCTGATGGTGAATCTATGTATTACTTTACTCTTTTATTAGATAGGATAGAAGCCTGGTGCATGGGTGGGGTCTGGCTTGTTTGCCCTGAAGGGTGTCCTAGATCAGGGTGGAGGTTCCCTTAAGGCAAGGGGTAGCCTGGGCAAGGGGCTTCTGGTGGTTTGCAGGCCGTCCACACCCCCAGCAACCCAAAGGGAGGCCTTGAGATCTGAAATTAACTTATGTTCTACAATTGAAACTTTGTAGCCTAGAGTGCAGCCAAACCTTCTGCTCACTCCATGGCGACAGCCTTTTCTGTTTGAAACTTTGTAGCCTAGAGTGGAGGGCTAGGCACAAGGGCTGCAGAAGTTTAGCTTCTTCCATTGTCGCAGCAAGCCTAGCCTCTTCTCTCTCCAGCTCTGTGGCTGCCTTCGGATTATGTATCTTTTATAATTGAAACTTTGTACCATTGAGGCCTATGCCAGCAAAGGCAGGCAGAAAGCTTGGCTTCCTCCATTGCCGGGGAAATCCAAGCCTCCCTCTTGCTCTCAGTGGCAGCAGCCATCTTGTTTGGGGTTTATTTGCATAATTTGTTCCTGATTGGCTGGTGGGCATGGATAGTGGGTGTGGCCTGCAACCACCCGGCCCTGGGGGCTGGGCGCTGGCTGCCATTGCCATTTCATCTCCACCCCTGGGGCCCTGCACTCACGCCACTTGGCCCCACCCTTGCTCCTGATTGGCTGGTAGCATAGCCAATCAGGAGCAAAGGTACAGTCAAATTTGCATGATTCTCTTTTATTAAATAGGACTAGGACCCCAGTGTACGAAATTCGTCCACTGGGGGTGGGTGGTCCTTCAGCCCAATCTGCCCCCTCTCACACACTGGGAGCCCTCAGGGGATGTCTTACTGACCACTCACCCCCAGCCTGCCCAAGGCCTAAAGCCTCTGGATGAGGCTTTCATCCTTGGGCAGGGGACCTTGGCCAGGGGACCCCAGCCAGTGGTTGCCCTGCAATCCATCTATCATTGGCTGAGTCACCCCCAGCCCTGGCCCAAGCCTACCCCAAGACACAGGGAAAAAAGCCTGTTGGACGATGCTTTATTCCCCCAGCCTTGGCAACCCAGCAGATCACCCTGCAATGTGACTGATCTGCTGCATGGCCCAGTCCCATCCTCTGCCTGCCCCAACTGCATACAGCTGGCCTCCGCCACTGCTGTGGTGGAGGCCTGCCATCACTGTCCAGCCTGGCCCTGCCCTCCCCCTGCCCCGGCTGCCTACAGCGGGGTCTGCAAAAGGCCTCTCCCCAAGGAAGAGGCCTTTTGTGGACCCGGCTGTAGGCTGGCCACTGCCCCTGCTGCAAACAATCGGGGGGGGCTGCCATCGCTGCCCAGCCCGGCCCCATCCCCTTGCCTTGCACTGCTTGGCCCTGCCCCCAGCTCCTGATTGGTTGGTGGCATAGCGAAGGTACAGTCAAATTTGCATATTACTCTTTTATTAGATAGGATCATACACATACAAAAATTAAAGTGCCGATATTAATAAAATAAATGGACTTCAGGATAATAAATACTAATATAGATTAAGACAGATAGCTTTTGATGATAATAATATTGATTTATTAAAATGACCAAATTTAAAATGTTTATGTGCCTCAAAATAAATGAAAATCAAATTGACAAAACTTAAAGGAGAAACAGACAAATGCGTAATCATAGTTGTAAATATCATCACTCATACTTCACAAATTGATAGAAGGCACAAAATCAGTAATAATATAGAAAACTATAAAAGCACTATCAAACAACTTGACCCAATTGACATATATAGAACACTCTGCCACCCAAACAAATATGCATTTGTTTAAAGGCACATTGCAGGATTGGAGAACCAAGATGGTGGCATAAGTAAACACCTAAGTTAACAACAACACAAACATCATCCAGAATCACTGGAAAGCTGGCTGAGTGAAAATTCCACAGATAAAAGTAAAGATAGGACACTGTGACTCAGAAGAGCAGCGGTGCAAAGCCTTGAAGATACTCACAGAGAGAGGTTCAGAGCCTTGAGCGTGTGAGCGGTGAGGGACAGGCAGCAGAAAACCCGGCTGGTTTTCTCCAGTGGGGAGGGTGGAGGCCTCCGACAGCACTGATCCCCCAGTTCCAGGCGAGGTCCCCGGTCTGGAAAAGGCAAGAAAACCCAGGCACGGCTTAGGTCTGCGAGTTTGAGGAGAGTGGGCGTAACTCAGAACAGCAGTTTGTGCGTAAAGTGTGCGACCGAGCAGAGAGGTCATGTGACTTGCTCCCTAGCTTGGGAGACCACCGGACTGCTTTGTTTTACAACCCTGGATGAGACTTTGGGTGTGCAGACTCATTTGGGGAGAGACAGAGTTGTCTGGCAACGGGTGGAGACCAGTAGCAGCGGCTTTCTCTCAGAGGTGCCTGCAGCCATTACCACCCAGCACAAATACTCGCGCCACACAGGGCGAAGCTGACGCCGTGCCTCATAGTGCAGAGCTGCCCGCTCATGCCACATAGGGGGGAGCTGACCCCCGCATGCCACATACGGAGGCTGAGTCATTGTCCCTTAGAGGACATCTACCACACACAGCTAAAGGACCAACTCAGGAAAGCAGCTACAATGCAGAGAAATGCAAAAGAAACCAGGTGTGAAAGAAATGGAGGAAAAAAGATGACTAGACATAGAGTTCAAAACCACAGTAATAAGGTTTTTCAAGAGGCTACTAGAAAAGGCCGATGAACTTAATGAGAACTACAAGGAATTGAGCAAGACCTATGAGGAAATGAACTAGACCTATGAAGAAATGAAAAAGGACCAACTAGAAATTAAGCATACATTGACTGAAATAAAAAATATTACACAAAGACCTGAAAGCCTTCCAGATGACCGCAAGAACCAAGTCAAAGATTTGAAATACAAAAAAGCAAAATCCACTCAGCCAGAAAAGCAAGACACCAAAATAATCCAAAAAATTGAAGATAGTGTAAGGGGCCTCTGGGACAACCTCAAGCAAACCAACATCCGAATTATAGGGGTGCCAGAAAAAGAGAGAGAGCAAGATAATGAAAACCTACTAGAAGAAATAGTGATGGAAAACTTCCCCCACCTGGTGAAAGAAATTGACTTAAAAGTCCAAGAAGCACACAGAACCCCAAAATATAGGAATCTGAAGAGGACCACAACAAGACACATCATAATTAAAATGCTAAGAGCAAAAGACAAAGAGAGAATATTAAAGGCAGCAAGAGAAAAACAGTTAGTTACCTATAAGGGAGCACCCATACGATTATCAGTGGATTTCTCAACAGAAACAATGCAGGCCAGATGGGAGTGGCAAGAAATTTTCAAAGTGATGAATAGCAAGAATTTATAACCAAGATTACTCTATCCAGCAAAGCTATCATTCAGAATTGAAGGTCAGATAAAGTGCTTCACAGATAAGAAAAAGCTAAAGGAGTTCATCACCACCAAACCAATATTATATGAAATGCTGAAAGATATTCTTTAAGAAGAGGAAGAAGAAAAAGGTAAAAAGATATATTTTGAACAACAAATACACACCTATCAACAAATGAGTCTAAAAATCAGTGAATTAATAATCTGATGAACAGGATAAACTGGTTAATATAACAGAAACATGGACATAGGGAGGGAATGGACTGACAATTCTTGGGGAGAAAAGGGCTGTGGGACGTGCAGCAGGAGACTGGACAAAAATCATGCAACTATGGGAGAGTACAGTGGGGGGAGGTGAGGGTGGAGGGTGGAATGGGTACTGGTTGGAGGAGAGCTATAGGGGGAAAAATGTAATTAATAAACTGAGCAATAAAGATAAAAAATAATGGCACATTGCAATATTAAAAAGATAGACCATAAATAACATTCAATGTATTTTAAAGAAATTATAGTATAGACTGCACGTTGTATGACCACAATAGGATTCCATAAAAAAACAATAAGAAAAAGATATCTAAAAAATATTCAAATATTTGGAAATTAAATATTACCACAAAGAAAACTCTAGGCTCATAATGCTACACTGGTAAATTCTATCACACACATAAGGAAGAAGTAATGCCAATGCAACATGACCTCTTACAGAAAATAAAAGGAAGGAATCACTTCCTAACTAATTTTATGAGGTCAGCATTTTATTAATACCAAAATCATACAAATACCTTGCAGCCAAAAAAAACTAGACAATATCCCTCATGAACATAGATGCAAAATCCTTAACAAAATTTTATAAATATAATTCTGTAATATTGCCTCATATCCAAGTGGGTTTATCCTAAGAATTTAGGGTTGTTTTTGTATTTGAAAGTTAATTTGTGTAGTTCACTGTGTTAACAGACAAAAATGATCATATCAACAGATGCCGAAAAGCCTGTGACAAAATTCAACATTCAGCTTTGTTAAAAACTCACAGTAAACTAGGAATGGAAGGTAAGTATCACAATCTGACAAACAGCATCTAGAAAAATCCTACAGATAGTAGCATGCTCAATGGAGAAAGATTGAATTCTTTCCTTCTAAAAGAATGCTTTAAGACAAAAAAATAGCACACAGTTTGCTAAGATATAAAACTGCCTTTATTCACAGGTAACGTGATCTTATGTGTAGAAAATTATAAAGACTTTACAAAAAAAGCTTCCAGAACTATTAAGCAAATATATCAAAGTTGCAGTATGCAAGGTCAATATATGTAAATATATTGTATTTCTATCTACATATATAAAAGGCTAAGTGATCAACCATCTCTCCATACAACCATCTGACCGACTGGCCAGTACATATGATGTGCCCTGGCAATTTAAAAATAAACTTTGATCACACATACATGGATGCATGTTACATATAAAGCTTTTGCTGGTGCCAGTCGCAAAATGTGTTTTGATCTGTCATTGTTGATTGTGAATTTGGTTGTTTTTGTTGATATTCTGAAAAGGAAAGAAAGTTCCATCATTGACAGAATATAAACATTGGAGAAATTAATTCATAGGCAAATCTCACATGTAACAGTCATTCCACCACAACTATGTTTGATAATTGCATCCTAATTTAATATGTAGCATGTGACATTACAGTTAAAGTTCTAAGTACTTAATCACAAGGGAAAGTAGTCAAGCACTCTTAAATTTTTTTTACTTTTAATGTGGAATACAGGGAGATATTAGAATAAGTTTAATCAACTTATCAGTCATTGTTTTTATCAATATTGTTTTTATATCATATTTTTGTTGTTTTTATAACGTTTTTATATCATGTGTTTGTTGTTATATCATGTTGTTATTGTTTATTTATTAATCAATTTATATATTATTTTCATATACGTTTTACTAATTTTCTTTCATCTCTGACATGTCTATTATAGAGAAAAGATGAATAGTGATATTAAAAAATTTCTTCTAATTAATTTCATTTCAATGTGCATAAATCCATGCACCTTGCCACTAATATACAATATAAGTATAACTGAATTAATGTGAGACATCAAGGCCTCAGAATAATCAACAACCACCAAGCCAGATGCATGAGCTGTCAATATAGCTTATTTGCAAGAGGGTGAAGAGCAAGTATCACTGTTCTTAATTTCACTTTTATCCTTCTTGTGGGGGTATATCTCTTCATATGCACTTGTTATATTAATGTGTGGTCTCCTGAAATTAGTCTTTGAAGTTCCAAAACAGAATATTTGGCACTTGCATACATATATATGTGTAACCCATGGGCACAAACAATAGTGTGGTGAATCAGGCCTAGGGTGGAGGATGGGTGCACACTAGATGGGCTCAAAGGGGAAAAAGGGGGACATATGTAATATTTTCAACAATAAATTTTTCTTGAAACAGAATATTTGGCAACATTTGTGGGTTGCCTCCCTTTGGCTGGCAGCCCAGGGCTTGGCTGTTGGTCCAGACTTATATGTATTTAGATGATAAGTTTCAAACTCTGCTCCCCACATAGTTGATTATTTACATTTGTTTGTTTGGTTATTCTCTCTACTGTAGTGTATGTGCTACTACAAAATAATCTTAACTTTTTTGTACTGAGCTCCATATTCAGTATCTTTCTAAAATAATGTGTAATACTTGCCAAGATTTCAAGAATTATTTGTTGAATTAATGATTTTTGTCTTTGTTTTTCCACACAATATTTCAGTACTTATTTATTTTTCTTAATCAAGTAAGTAGGAGACTATAAAGAAATCATCACCCTGCAAAAGCAAATCAAAATCAGAAACATTTGTGGAAAACTGTGTTGTAACAAAAAAACACTATCAAGACCAACCAGTTTCACTGGATGTATAGCCATAGGATCCATTTCTACTCCAATCAAAATGTAAGAATGGGGGTAGGAGAAAGGCTGGTTAGTACAAACCCTTATCTGCAATGGAAAAATATTGGAAAATTATGTCCTTCTAACCAGCGGTTGTACTTCTTGTTATTTTTAAGCTGGCCTCTCAAAGATACTATGTTGATAACATATAACTGTCAGACTGGAAAGTACCAATGACCAAGAAAGGTATTCATGATGGATCACTGTCACAGCAGACCATCCTATGGGCAGAACTCCTTTTTTCTGAAAAGACGAAAAAAATTGCTCTATGACTAATATGATTTCTTTTCAGTTGCTTCAAATAGCAATTGTTTTGACATAAGAATGATGCTCCTTTATCCTTCTGCAAGGAAGTGCAGCCTATATATTTAAAGTACAAAGATATAGCTATAAGTTCAGTGATCCAGATAATTGAAAGTTGAAATGCTTTTGAAAAATGGATAGGACTACTGAATGCTGGCCAAAATGGTGTAAGTCCACTATAGTCTATCTCTCCCATTGATTATAGCCAAAAATTGTGGAAAGGATGCAAGAAGCAACTGCCTGAGGATTCTGAAAAGTAAAGTAACTAAGATCTTGAAGATTAGAAGACAAGTCATAACTTGAAAACTGACTAAAATGGTGCTGAATTTCTTAGTTTTATTTTCCTCCTTTAAAATAGGTTTTGAGGCAAGGATCGGACATATTACATAGGTACATAATTAACGTGAATACAAAAAATTCTGAGGGAATTTGATCACTTTCCTGCCTTAAGGGAAGCCCCAGTGATGTGGAACTGCATGATAGCATGAGGGGGTCTAAAATCCAAGAAAAACCCAACATTTTGGCCAAAAGAAATAGAAAATGAGGCCCCTAAGATCTATATATTATGGGGGGAATCTGCGAGAGGAAAACACTAGAAAGGACTCCCCTTAACTCTGTGTATGAACTAATACACGTCTCAAGTGTGCCCATGAGTAGCACACACATGATAAATAATCAGTATATTGCATTGTGTGCCCAACACTCAAAGTCAAATCATCTAACTGATGAAAGAATAAATTGTGGTACATCCATACTATTGAATACTAATCAGCAGTAAATCCCAAAGTAGTATGCTAAGTGAAATAAACCACATTCAAAGACTACATATTGGATGATCCCATTTATAATAAATTCTGTCAAAAGCAAATTATATGGATGGAGAACAGATTCATGATTGATAGAGTGTAGGGGTTTTACTCCTAAAGGTCAGCACAAGGGGATATTTGGGGATGATAGAACTTTTTATTTTAATTGTGCTATTTTTCACATGACCTATGTGTTGGTCAAAATTCATAGAACTATTTAGCATAAAGATTAAATTTTACCAAATATATTTGAAAAGCAAGTATGAAAATGGTTGAGTATATACATTTTCTCAATCAAACCTCAATAAGGTTGAATTCCATATTATCTAGGAAATAAAAAATGTCTTAATCTATAGGGTTGTTAAATTAAAAATGATAAATAATTTAAAGAGAAAGAAGTTAAATACTTAAGAAAACCCTTCATTTAATGCTATTTTAAATCCATAAAAGCGAAGTAGGCAGAATAACCAGCAATTGGAGAGCAGGTGGTCTCATCAAGAAGTCATCATATTGCCGAGCCAGCGTGGCTCAGTGGTTGAGAATCAACCTATGAATCAGGAGGTCCTCGTTTGATCCCCAGTTAGCACATATGACCGGGTTGCAGGCTCTATCCCAAATGGGGGGTTTGCAAGGGGTAGCCAACCAATGATCCTCTCTCATTATTGATATTTCTATCTCTCTCTTTCCCTCACCCTTTTTCTCTGAAATCAATAACAATATAAATGTATGGTTACACTGCTAGGACTTTATCCAGGGATCAGGACTGCTGGTGAAGAACTGCTTTTGCTATCAAAGTGGCACATTCCATATATGTTCTCCCTTTTATAAACTTCTTTGGATAACAGTTGGTATATTACCTCTTCAAGGACTGTGAATAACATCTAGTCACTTAAGAAAACAAACAGCAACAACAAAAAACATTAATTAACATATTCCAAAGACTAATTAGAACTCAGCTTCTACACTTGGCAGCATCAAAATGAAAACATTAAAAACATATTTAATAAAACTAGAATAGATATGGCCATTGGAAATAGGTGTGATATGATTATTACATTTTAATTAGTTATTATTATTAGTTTTATAACAATATTTGTAGCAACTATGGCTTTTGGGGATAAAGAGCAATTTGTTGGTAAGTGGACTCATGTACAAAATGCTAGATAGAAATACAAATTAAGGGGGTGGAATTGACCATTTACTGTTTGCTCACTGATAAGTAGGTGTCTCCTATACATTTTCTCTATCAAACCTCAAAATTTCTGTGAGGTAGGACTTATTGCCCTTTTCCATTAATGGAAAAAATGAATACTTAAAGAATTGGGTAAGGTGCCCAATGATATAAAGATAGGATTTGAATCCAGATTTGATTTCAGTTACACATTGTCACTTTAAATATATACCATAAATACCTTAGTTGTAGCTAATAACTAAAGATAGAGCCAAGGGGAAATAGGCCACACATTGTTACTTTAATGATTTTTTAAGTAGAAGAAGATGAATAATTTTATTTTTTTCAATATTTTTTCTTTATTGATTCAGGTATTACATATGTGTCCTTTTCTCCCCATTGTCCTCCCACCCTCCATTCATGCCCTTATCCCCCTGGTGTTTGTGTCCATTGGTTAGGCTTATAAGCTTGCATACAAGTCCTTCGGTTGATCTCTCCCCTTTATCCCCGCTCTCCCCTCCTTTCTTCTGAAGTTTGATGGTATGATCAATGTTTCTCTGTCTCTGGATATGTTGTTGTTCATTGGTTTATGTTGTTCATTATATTTCACAAATGAATGAGATCATGTGATATTTATCTTTCTCTGACTGGCTTATTTTGCTTAGCATAATGCTCTCCAGTTCCATCAATGCTGTTGCAAATGGTATTAATTGCTTCTTTTTTGCTGCAGCGTAGTAGTCCATTGTGTAGATGTACACAGTTTTTTAATCCACTCATCTGCTGATAGGCACTTAGGCTGTTTCCAAATCTTAGCTATGGTGGATTGTGCTGCTATGAACATAGGGGTGCATATATTCTTTCTGACTTGTGTTTCTAGTTTCTTGTGTTATATTCCTAGAAGTGGGATCACTGGATCAAATGGGAGTTCCATTTTTAGTTTTTTGAGGAAAATCCAAACTGTTCTCCACAGTGGCTGCACCAGTCTGCATTCTCACCAACAGTGCACGAGGGTTCCTTTTTCTCTGCATCCTGGCCAGCACTTGTCCTTTGTTGATTTGTTGATGATAGCCATTCTAACAGGTGTGAGATAGTACCGAATTGTTGTTTTGATTTGCATCTCTCGGACGATTAGTGACTTTGAGCATATTTTCATTTGTCTCTTGGTCTTCCTTATGACCTCCTTTGAAAAGTACCTATTTATGTTCATTGCCCATATTTTGATTGGGTTCTTTATCTTCTTTTTGTTAGGTTGTATGAGTTGCCTGTAAATGTTGGAGATTAAACTCTTATCAGTGATGACATTGGCAAACATGTTCTTTCATGCAGTGGGCTTTCTTGTTGTTTTGTGGATGGTTTCTTTTGCTGTGCAGAAGCTTTTTATTTTGATGTAGTCCCACTTGTTTATTTTCTTTTTAGTTTTCATTGCCCAAGGACCTGTATTGGTGAAGATATTGCTTCAACATATGTCTGAGATTTTTCTTCCTGTGGATTCCTCTAATATTTTTATGGTTTCCCATCTTATGTTTAAGTCCTTTATCTATTTTGAGTTCATTTTTGTGTATGGCACAATAGAATAGAGAACCCATAAATTGATCCAAAACAGTATGCTCAATTAATATTTGACAAAGGAGGCAAGAACATACAATGGAATCAAGACAGTCTCTTCAATAAATGGTTTTGGGAAAATTGGACAGATACATGCAAAAAAAGAATGATAGTAATATTTTTAATGTAAGGAGAAGATTTTGGGAATTAGAGAGAGGGAACAAGAAGGAAGAAAAAGTAAATAGTAAAAAGTTTTTAAATTTTGAAAAAAAATGGCGGCGGAACAGAGGGATGCTATCTGAATCTGGTCACAGGGCAGACGGAGGGAGCAGCTGAGGGTTGTGCAGAGAGTGTTTGTTGGCGAGTTGGGGGACAGCTGTGCTCCTGGAAAAGATAATGGACTACTGGACTGGCCTCCCCTGACCGAGTAGCCCTGGTGCTGCTGGGTTCTCTCGCAGAGCTGCCAGCTCAGAGGCGGTCCACACCATCTTGAAGGGGAAGGGCCTGAAAATATATAGCTGCAGTACCCACTGGATGGCTGAGACCCACAGAACACCAGTGCCCAGTTGGTGCAGACACGCAGATTCGAAGGAGCTCTGCGCTCTGGCACATAAAGGTCAGATTTCCCCGGGGGTTACTTTGGAAATGAGACTGAGGGAGCTGGCAGAGCCAGGAGATCTGGGCCTGAAATAAAGTCCATGGCTATTGGAGCTGGTAAACGTGGAAGAGGGTCCTCGGAGCTGAAGGCAGAGGGAATTCCTAGAAAGCAACTCATTTGAACCTGACAGAGGAGGGAAGCCCAAAAATTTTGGGAGGGTCCTGGCTGCTAAACCCAAGGGGGAAAGGAGATTTGTGCAGACATACGTGCAGAACCTGATTTCTCATAGTTGCAGTTTTTCCTCTCCTAATCCAAGCTTCTCAGTGCTAAAGGAAGATGGTGGGATCTCCTGGTGGGGGATAACCTGGGAGACCACAGCGGAGAACTATTTTTGGAGCCTGGAGATAAAAGTCAGCAGTCTCCATTAGAGAGGCAGCTCTGGGGCATCCCATCCCCACAAATCAGCATTGAATACCACAGGGATAGTGGGATTTTAGTTCAAGCTAGAGAGGACCAATAGAACCAGAGGTCAATCCAGAAACACTGCCACCCAGGGGCTGAGTCACAAATTGACTCTTGTGTAACACAAATTAAGGAATTAATTTTATTTTCTCTTTTTTCTACTTTGGGATTAGTGTTCTACAGTCTATTCTCATCTACCCTTTAGTATCTTTTTACTTTACCTCAACTTCACCTTTATGCCACCACTGTCTTGCTAACCTTTCCCTATTTAGTGCCTTGTTTCCCTTACACCTTCCCCACTTTAGATATACTCATTCTTTCTTTTTACCCCATGTTAAAATTTCACCTCACATATATATCTAATCTCCAACCACCTACTCAAAGTCCATACATATATCTCGCTTCTCTGACTTCACTATCCTAAATTGTTTTTCACTCTGTTCTGTTGTTGTTGTTTCCTTGACTGTTGATTACATCAATTTTTATGCAGGTTTGCTTATTCTTTTATTTTGGTTTGTTTTGTGGGGGATTGTTTGGTGTTGTTTTTTCTTTTGTTGTTCTCCTTTGCATTGTTTTTTGATAGATTTTTGCTTCTGTGTTCCCTCACCTCCCTTGATCTTAGCAGTTGTATGTAGTTTGTATGAATCTCCAGGTACTTGTTGCTGCATTCTGTTTGGATTAGTGCCTGTCCTATAGGAGATTTCACCCCACATTTATAGATTATTCAACTTTTCTTTCTTTCTTTTTTTTATTTTTTACTTCTTCCCCTATTTCCAATGTCATTTTGGCATTCTTATCTTTCTTTCGTTTTTAATTGTGTGTGTGTGTGTGTGTGTGTGTGTGTGTGTGTGTGTGTTTTCTCTTTCTTCTTTCTCACCTATCTCCAAATTTGCCATTCTCTGGCGATCACCTTTATTTGGAGTTACCAATACTGTGACTACATTCCTGTTAAGTGCCTGGTGCGTTGCACCTGGCTGTGTTGTATTTTGTGCCTTTAAATCAAAGTAGGAGAGTGAGAACCACATAACCAGACACAAAGAGAGACCATGTGGAGACAAAGAAAAAGCCTGCAAATGAAAGAAAAACAAGCCTCAACAGAAAAGGAGGTAAATGAAATAGAAGTTAGCAACCTGTCAGAGAAAGAATTCAAAGAAATGGTCATAAGGTGACTGAAAAGAATAGAGTACAAATTTGACAATATGAATAAGAACCAAGAGGAAATGAAGAAGAGCCAAGAAGAAATCAAAAGTGACATTGCTGAAGTAAAGAAGTCAATAGGAAGTATCAAGAGTAGACTAGAAGGAGCAGAGGACCGCATCAGTGAGCTAGAAGACAAGATAGGAAAAAATACCCAAATAGAGCAGCTTCTAGAAAAAAAAAATTAAAAAGCAGGAGGAGAGCCTAAGGGAACTATGGGGCAACACGAAACAAAACAACATCCATATAATTGGGCTTCCAGAAGGACAGGAAAATAAACAAGGAATAGAAAACCTGTTGGAAGAAATAATGACAGAAAACTACCCTGATATAGGAAAGAAAAAACCCAACAAATCCAAGAAGCTCACAGAAGCCCAAGCAAAATGAACACCCAAAGACCTACACCAAGGCTCATTATAATGAAATTGGCAAACACCAATGACAAAGTAAGAATCTTAAAAGCTGCTAGAGAGAGACAGAAAGTCACCAACAAAGGAACTCCCATCAGACCAACAAGTAATTTTTCAACAGAAACGTATCAGGCCAGAAGGCAATGGAATGAAATATACAAGGTCATGCAAAGGAAGGGTCCGAATCCTACAATACTATACCCAGCAAAGCTATCAATCAAAATTGAAGGTCAAATCAGAAGCTTCACAGACAAAAACAGTCTAAGGGAATTCATTTCCACCAAAACAGCAATGGAAGACATGCTAAAGAGTCTGCTATAAAAAGAAATAGGAAGCAAAGAAGGAACAGAGGGATAAAGAACAAAAATACCAACAAATAAGTACCTATCAATAATAACTTTAAATGTAAAAGGATTAAATGCTCCAATCAAAAGAGAAAGGTTTATAGACTGGAAAAAAAAAAACACATGACCCGTGTATCTGATGTCTACAAGAAACCCACCTCCAAAAAAAAGATGCACACAGACTGAGGGTGTAAGGATGGAAAAGATTCTTCAGGCAAATGGAAATGGAAAAAAATCTAGGGTAGCAATAGTTATATCCTACAAATTAGATCTCAAAGTGAAGGACATAACAAGAGATAAAGAAGGCGACTTCATAATACTAAAGGAAGCAATCCAACAAAAAGAAATAACTCTGGTAAAAATATACACACCCAATACAGGAGCACCCAAATACATAAAAAACCTCCTACATGATATCAAGGGAGATATAGACAACAATACAATGATAGTAGGAGACTTAAATACCCCACTATGACATTTGGACAAATCATCTAAACAAAAAATCAGTAAAGAAACATCAATCCTCAATGACTCACTACACCAGATGGAATTAATTGACATCTTCAGATCATTTAACCCCAAACCCATGGAATATACATTTTTTTCAAGTGCCCATGGGTCACTCTCAAAGATAGACCCTATGTTGGGTCATAGCCAAAGTCTATCCAAATTCAATAAGATAGAAATCGTATCAAGCATATTCTCAGATCACAGTGGCAAAAAGCTGGAAATCAACTACAATAAAAACAATCCTAAGAAATCAAACACATGGAGACTAAATGGCATGCTATTAAACAATGACTGGATTACCAGAGAGATGAAGGAAGAAATAGAATACATCATGGAAACAAATGAAAAAGATAGCACAACAATCCAAAATCTAAGGGACACAACAAAAGCAGTTTTGAGAGTAAAGTTCATAGCTCTACAATCCTACTACAAAAACAAGAAACAGCTGCAATAAATTATCTAACCCAACAACTCAAAGAGTTAGAAAG
This sequence comes from Antrozous pallidus, assembly GCA_027563665.1. Classification (NCBI taxonomy): domain Eukaryota; kingdom Metazoa; phylum Chordata; class Mammalia; order Chiroptera; family Vespertilionidae; genus Antrozous; species Antrozous pallidus. Next base: position 26,094,020 of record CM050509.1, on the reverse strand, counting down.
AGAGCAACATGAAAAGCCCAGTATATGCAGAAGGAAGGAAATAGTAAAGATCAGAGCAGAGATCAACAACATAGGGACCAAAGAAACAATACAGAAGATAAACAAAACCAAGAGCTGGTTCTTAGAAAGGATGAACAGGATTGATGAATCTATAGCCAGGCTTACCAAGAAACAAAGAGTCACGACCCTAATAAATAAAATCAGAAATGAAAGAGGTGAAATAACAAGAGACCTCATTGAAATACAAAGGATTGTTAAAAAATACTATGAACAACTCTCCTCCAAGAAACTAGACAACCTAGAGGAAATTGATATATTTCTAGAAAAATATAACATCCCAAAACTCAATCAGGAAGAATCTAAACAGCTCAATAGACCAATAGCTACGGAAGAAATTGAAGCAGTCATCAAAAAGCTTCCAGCAAACAAAAGCCCAGGGCCAGACGGCTTCACAGGGGAGTTTTACCAAACATTCAAGAAGGAAATAAAACCTATCCTCCTCAGACTATTCCAGAAAATTCAAGAGGATGAAACACTTCCAAACTCCGTCTATGAAGCTAGCATCACTCTAATACCAAAACCAGATAAGATGACACAATGAAAGAGAATTACAGGCCAATATCCCTCATGAATATAGATACCAAAATCCTCAATAAAATTCTAGCAAATTGGATCTAGCAGTACATCGGAAAGATCATACACCATGACCAAGTAGGATTTATCCCAAGAATGCAAGGATGGTACAATATCCGCAAATCAATAAATGTGATACATCACATAAATGAATTGAGAGGTAAAAATCACATAGTCATATCAATTGATGCAGAAATAGCATTTGACAAAATCCAACACTCTTTCTTGATAAAAACTCTCAACAAAGTAGGAATAGAAGGATCATACCTCAACATAATAAAAGCCATATATGATAAACCCACAGCAAACATCATACTCAATGGGCAAAATCTACAACGATTTGCCCTAAGAACAGGAATAAGACAGGGATGCCCACTCTTACCACTCCTGATTGACATAGTACTGGAAGTATTAGCCATTGAAATTACACAAGAAGAAGAAATAAAATGCATCCAAGTTGGAAAAGAAGAAGTAAAGCTAGCCTTATTTGCAGATGACATGATATTGTACATAAAAAAACCTGAAAGACTCCATAAAAAAACTAATAGGCTTAATAAATGAGTTCAACATCATAGCAGGCTACAAAATTGATGCAAAAATATATGGCATTTTTATACAATAATAGTGAACTTACAGAAAGAGAGACTAAAAAAGCAATCCCATTTACCATCACACCAAAACAAATAAGATACCTAGGAATAAACTTAACTAAGGAGGTAAAAGACCTATTGCGGAAAACTACAGGATACTAAAAAAAAGAGATAGAGGAAGATGTGAACAGGTGGAAGAACATACCATGTTCATGGATTGGGAGAATCAACATCATTAAAATGTCCATACTACCCAAAGCAATCTATAAATTTAATGCCCTCCCCATTAAAATACCAATGGCATATTTCACAGACCTAGAAAGAACTCTCCAACAATTCATGTGGAATAAAAGAAGACCCCAAATAAGCACAGTAATCCTGAGAAGAAAGCACAAAGTTGGTGGATTTCAATAACACATTTCAAGCTGTATTACAAAGCTACTGTTCTCAAAACAGCCTGGTACTGGCACAAGAACAGAAATATAGACCAATGGAATAGAATAGAGAATCGAGATATCAACCCAAACTATTATGCTCAATTAATATTTGACAAAGGAGGCATGAACATAAATTGGAGTCAAGATAGCCTCTTCAATAAATGGTGCTGTGAAAATTGGACAGATATATGCAAAAAAATTAAACTAGACCACCAACTTACACCATACACAAAAATAAACTCATAATGGATACAGGACTTAAACATAAGATGGGAAACCATAAAAATATTAGAGGAGTCCACAAGAAGAAAAATCTCAGACATATGCCAAAAGATCTTCCTGAGGTGATTCCGCTCCTAGGGTAATGGAAGCTAAAGAGAAAATAAACTAATGGTACTACATCAAAATAAAAAGCTTTTGCAAAGCTAAAGAAACCATAAATAAAACTACAAGAAAATCCACTGTATGGGAGAACATATTTGCAAATGTTATCAATGATAAAGGTTTAATTCCAGGCATATACAGGCAACTCATACAACTTAATAAAAGGAGGACAAATGATCCAATAAAACAATGGACAACAGACCAAAATAAAATATTTTGAAAGAAGACTAAAGAAAGGCCCAGAGACATATATAAACCTGCTCAAAGTCACTAATTATCCAAGACATGCAAATGAAAATGACAATGCGGTACCATCTCACACTGCTCAGAATGGCTTATGTCAACAAATCAACAAAGGACAAGTCCTGGTGAGAATGCCGAGAAAAAGAAACTTGTGCACTGCTGGTGGGATTGCAGGCTGGTACAGCCACTGCAGAGAACAGTATGGAGTTTCCTCACAAAACTAAAAATAGCGATCTCGTTTGACCCAGTGATCCCACTTCTAGGAATGTATCCCAAGAAACTAGAAACGCAAATTTGAAAGAATATTTGCACCCATATGTTCATAGCAGCACAATTTACCATAGCTACGATTTGGAAACAGCCTAAGTGCCCATCAGCAGATGAGTGGATTAAAAAACTATGGTACATTTACACAACGGAATACTATGCTGTGGTAAAAAGAAGGAGCTCCTACCATTTGTAACAACATGGATGGAGCTGGAGAGCACTATGCTAAGTGAAATAAGCCAGGCAGAGAAAGATAAATATCACATGATCTCACTCATTTGTGGAATATAAAGAACGACATAGACCAATTAACAAGAATGGATCCAGAGACTGAGAAAAGTTCATCAGAATATTAAACCTCAGGGTAAGTGGGAGGTGTTGGGAGTAAGGGGGAAAGTAAATATATCTGACCTCTTGAACTAAGGTAAGTAATTTGTGTTTTTACATCCCTGACAAAGTTTACATAAAGTTATGAAAAAATTGGCAGCTTGTTTGAGATTGAATTGACATGGCCTAGAGCTTGTCATCTCCTATAGACACCAGTCCTTAGGCTAGGCCCTCCTCAACTTCCTGTGACACCATGATACCCTTACATGATATTATTCTACAATGTCATTATAATTTTTGATATTTGACAACAGCATATTGTATAATTATCCCATATAAACTTACAAACTAATTCTTTGAATATTTGGCAGCAATTTAAAAAAGGACAGGAGGAGGAACCAAGATGGCGGCATAGGTAAACACCTATTGTGCTGCCCCGCGCAGCAATTGCAAAACTACAATATAACAACAAAACAAACTTCATCCAGAATCACCAAAGAGCTGGCTGAATGAAAATTCCACAAATAAAAGTAAAGGTGGGACACTGAGACTCAGAAGAGCAGCGGAGCGCAGCCTTGAAGATACATGTGGAATCAGAAGTTAGGAGCCTTGAGTGTGCGCGGGCTGTAGGGCTGGCAGCAGCAATCTTGGCTGGATTTCTCCAATGGGGAGGGCAGAGACGTCCCACTGCACAGATTCCCCAGTTCCAGGCGAGGTCCAAGGTCGGGGTACACACACTAAATGCCAGGCATGGCAGAGGTCTCCGAGTTTGAGGAGAGTACGTGTAGCTTAGAACAGCAGTTTGTGCGCAGAAAGTGCACAACAGCACAGACCTGTGATGTGCTCCCTCGTACCGGAGACCCCCAGACAGCTTTGTTTTACAACCCTGGGTGAAACTTTGGGTGTGCAGACTCATTTGGAGAGTGGTAGCATTGTCTGGCAACTGGTGGACACCAGTGGCGGCTTTCTCTTGAAGGAGCCTGCAGAGACTTCTCCAACACAGAGACCCGCACTCCACATAGGACTTAGCAGACATTGATGCTGCCTGCTCAGCTCAGAGACTCCACCCATCCAACCTGAACATAGCTCACCTCCACACCAAATTGGCCTGGAGATCAAACTCTCATAGTGCTAATAACAATTAGCTGGTTGTAACTCCAACAATACTGTACAACCCATAAAGGATTGCAGTAAGAGTATCCACCTCAGGTAACTGGGGAGGCAGAGCCACTGTACCTTAGAGGACATCTACCACACAAAGCTGATGGACCAACTCATGAAAGCAGCCAACATGCAGAAACATGGAAAGAAATCAGATGTGAAAGAAATTAGGGAAAAAAAACGATTGGACATAGAATTCGAAACCACAGTTATAAGGCTTTTCAAGAGGCTCCTAGAAAAGGCCGAGAACTACAAGGAAATAAACAAGACCTATGAGGAAATGAACAAGACCTACAAGGAAATAAACAAGACGTGCAAGGAAATGAACAAGACCTATGAGGAAATGAATGAAACCTACAAGGAAATGAATGAGACCTACAAGGAAATGAACAAGACCTATGAGGATATGAACGAGACCCTCAAGGATATGAAAAAGAACCAACTAGAAATCAAGCATACACTGACTGAAATAAAAAAAAACATTACACAAAGCCCTAAAAGCAGTCCAGAGGGCCTCAAGGACCAGGTCCAAGATTTGAAATACAAAGAAGCAAAATCCACTCAGCCAGAAAAGCAAGACACCAAAATAATCCAAAAAATTGAAGATACTGTAAGGGGCCTCTGGGACAACCTCAAGCATTCCAACATCCGAATAATGGGGGTGCCAGAAAAAGAAAGAGAGAAAGGTAATTAAAACCTACTTGAAGAAATAGTGACTGAAAACTTCCCCCAACAGGTTAAAGAAACTGACTTAAAAGCCCAAGAAGTACACAGAACCCCCAAAAATAGGAATCTAAAGAGGACCACACCAAGACACATCATAATTAAAATGCCAAGAACAAAAGATAAAGAGAGAATATTAAAAGCAGCAAGAGAAAAACAGTTAGTTACCTATAAGGGAGCACCCATACGATTGTCAGTGGATTTCTCAACAGAAACAATGCAGGCCAGACGGGAGTGGCAAGAAATATTCAAAGTGATGAATAGCAAGAATCTACAACCAAGATTACTCTATCCAGCAAAGCTATCATTCAGAATTGAAGGTCAGATAAAGTGCTTCACAGATAAGAAAAAGCTAAAGGAGTTCATCACCACCAAACCAACATTATATGAAATGCTGAAAGATATTCTTTAAGAAGAGGAAGAAGAAAAGGTGAAAAGATATATTATGAACAACAAATACACACCTATCAACAAATGAATCTAAAAATCAGTGAATTAATAATCTGATGAACAGGATAAACTGGGGAATAGAACATAATCATGGACACAGAGAGGGAATGTACTGACAATTCTTGGGGAGAAAAGGGGTGTGGGAAGTGCAGCAAGAGACTAGACAAAAATCTTTCAACAATGGGAGAGGACAGTGGGGGCGGGAGGTGAGGATGGAGAGTGGAATGGGTACAGGCAGGCAGCTATAGGGGTATAAAAAAGGGGGAACAATGTAATTAATAAACTGAAAAATAAAAAAATTAAAAAATATTTAAAAAGTACAGGAAAGGAATTAATCTCTTTCAGGAGGAATTAAGGCACTGGGAAGGCACTCGAGCATTCTATATTGGCCCCTCTTGCCCTTTTTGCCAAGATGGACCCCCTTCTTACAATCCAAATAACTTTCAGCTGTTGCCTGAGCTTTCAGTTCAAGCTGTGGCTGAAGCCTCTGGGTGGCTGGCACCATAGATCTGTCTCTCGCCCAATGGTGTCAGCTGGGCCTTCTCTGGAGAAGAAACCTGGGTCCCCTGAGATATGGGATCAGTACCAGGACCCCACAAGCAGGCGAGGGGACTCCAACACAGGTGCTGGGCATGGAGGTCAGGGGGGCATAGACTACAAAGGAGACAGAACTGAACCTCACATCACCCTGTTTGGCCCCGGAGGATGGCTGGTTAGCCAGAGACGGGTAAGATTTCTCAGGGAAGGAACAACCTAAGATAGGCACAGTCACAGAGGGGCCAACAGTAGAGAACCTAAAGGTCCACAGTGGTGGGGCACAGACCCTCACCCACAAACCTTGCAAGGGCCTAAACTCTCTCCCCTTCTGAGGGAGTTATCTTCTCCTCATGGCTGCTTTGCCTCCCATGCATAGCTCAGATCGGGACCCAGGTTAGAGACAGAGACTCGGCCAGCAACACCTGCTCTATATTTAAATTTAGTCTAGTACCAGGAATTCTGAGGGCCTACTCAAGAAGGCAAATAGTCCTTTCCACTAATATTTACAGAGCTATCTAAGATTTTTGCTTGAGTATTAAAATTGACAGTAAAATAGTAATCAAGTTTTCAGATTAATTTAAATTGGCCAAGTGAAATAAGTGAGTACTCAAGAAAATTTAAGTGTACTGGACAAAAAGTTGTTCCTAAAACATTAACTAAAATTTCTGTTAGTAGTTCATCTCACTGTAAAATTGCCTAACATCTGAAGAACCTAAAGCAGTCATATTGTTGTACAAAAATTAAAATTTAAAGTTACCAAGACTGCAATATAAAATTTCCGAAAGCTCCCATTAATCAAAAAAGGGGGGTGGGGGGGAAAGTGGGGTAATATCATGTACAGAAAAATATCCTGTAAGTAAAAACATCTAGAAAATTCTTTCTCCAGAACAGTAACTTCCATTTGTAATGCCAACAGCAGGACACCCGTGAAAAACAGACATGATGTCAAAATAAGCCAAAGGAAAATCATTTGGGTAAAAATAACAAGAATTCCAAGTCTAATTTCCAGAGAGGACCCCTTTGTTAACTTTTGGTCGAGAATGTGTTTGTGTGTTTTCAGAGGACAACTCCAAGACCATGTGGGTTCCTGTGACAGTGAAGAACTGATGGATCTGTTCTAGCCACGAGGATGGTCCAGAGATGGGGGACACTGTTGACACCTTGCCATGCTAGCAGTTGGCAGCTGTGCACTGCTGCAGGCGGCTCAGTACCAAACCAGAGAGTATGGAACTTGCGATGCCACCATGTGTCCACCATCTGGATACCATTGCTGACATTTACACATAAGGAACTATTTGACATTGAAACTGAGACTCAGAACAGTTGGACATTGAAATGGAGACTCAAACCTTTTTTGTTCTTATACATTTATTTCTAGTATGCAGAGGCAAGATATTTTTGAAGAAAAGAAACAGGGGAGAGTGGTTGATATAGAGCCAGGGAACACTGAACAGACTGTCAAGCTACAGTGGGAAGGCTGAGGAGGGTGGGGCGGGTTCTGGGGGAGATCAACAGAAGGACTTGTATGCATGCATGTGAGCATAACCAATAGATGCAAGACACTGGGGCTGGAGGCAGGTGGGGACATGTGCTTGGGAATAGGGGAGGCTGGGGGGAGGACATGTATGTACTACTATTTAATCTAAGTTATACTGCAAAAAAAATAAAAAAATATTTTTAAAAAAGTTTTAAAATATTTAATACATTTTTCTTTTTGGTGTTTCTACTTTCTTTTTTTCCTCCTGTGTAATTTATAAATGTAAATATATTTCAGACCTTTTTCATGCCAAAATATCAAATAACTCAGAGGAAATTTTAATTAAAACTAAGATTCAGTTTTTAAAATAGTGTTTAAATTTAAATTCACCTAGAAGAATATGTACCTTAATCACATAACATTTTTTGTATTTGATACACAATAGTATGTTTTCAGTTTTTCTTTAAACTCACACTCTATTTCATTTATTTTTATTCTACTCCTGTTCTCTGGAGAGCAGAGTTACTTCAGAAGTTCATATTACAAGAATTGTTTGGTCAAAGAAAATACATGTAACTTCCTGAGCTTTTGTGTTCCTGCTATTTCAATCTCAACTTCACAGCACAAAGTTCAACATTTTTGGGTGATAACTTTGAATGAAACCCAGCTGTTAGCATGACATAAACCTATCTTGATGATAATTAGTATGAAAAGTTACGTTTTTTGGGGAAACCCACATCCACCTCAGAAAGTAAAAAAAAAAAATTAAATTTTTTATCTTACTGTTCACATTTGTCTTCATATACATAAAAATATATACATAAAAAGCTACTCTTATTTTAATAGTAGTTTTCATCATTGCACAAGTTGAGGGGAAACAGATACTTTGCCTTAGTATATGAACTGCATTTCTAAAGGACAAGAGGTATATAAAAGTGCTGCAGGAAACGTCCCTGTATTTGAAAAAAAAAAGAAAAAAAGAAAGTTATTTTTATTTTTTTCTTTTAAAATATTTAGTTCATATTTGCAAAATCTCTTCTAAATGCTTTTGTTTTCTTTTTATTGTTTAAAGTATTACAAATAGTACTACAAATGTCTCCCACCCCCAAATGACCTTCCACCAGGCTCCTCTATCCTCCCCTCAGCCCCGGCACATGCCCTCACCTCCTTCCCAGTGTCTTGTGTCCACTGGTTATGCCTATATGCATGCACACAAGTCCTTCAGTTGATCTTTTACTTCTCCCTGCCCCTCACCCTGCCTCAGCCTTTCTGTTGTTGTTTGACGCTTCTCTGCCTCTGTATCTATTTTTGTTCATCCTGGCTAATAAAAGTGTAATATGCAAATTAATCATCCACAATCCATGTCCACCAGACAATCAGGAGAGAGTATGCAAATTAATCCAACCAAGATGGCTGCAGCCATCGAGTGAGCAGGAGGCATGGGTTTATCCTGCAATGGAGAAAGTCAAGCTTTCCACACACCCTGGCAGGCCCAGGCCTCCACTCAAGGCTACAAAGTTTCAATTATAGAAGATAAACAAATCCCAACAAAAATGGTGGCAGCCACTGAACTAGAGGTAGCAGAAGACTTGATTTGCCCCTGATGATGGAGGAAGCCAAGATTTCCACAGCCTTGGCCTGCCTTGCCTTCTGCTTAAAGGCTACAAAGTTTCAATTATAGAAGATAAATTAATCCCAACAAAAATGGCTGTGGCCACAGCGTGAGCAAGAGGCTTGGCTCTGCTCAAGACTGCAAAGTTTCATTTGTAGAAGATAAATAAATACCAGATACCAGAGTCTTCACTTTGGTTGCTCGGGGGCGTGGCTGGCCTGAAAACCACCACAGGCCTCTCGCCCAGGCCACCCAACACCCCAAGGGAACCCCCACCCTGATCCAGGACACCCTTAAGGGCAAACCAGCTGGCCCCCACCCATGCACCAGGCCTCTATCCAACCTAATAAAAGAGTAAGATGCAAATTGACCATCACTCCAACACACAAGATTGCTACCCCTATGCAGTCAAAGATCCTGCCCCCATGTGGACACAATATGACCACTACAAGATGGCCAGCAGGAGAGGGGAGTTAGAAGGGACCAGGCCTGCAAGGCAGGGCAGTTGTGAGGGGCCAGGCCTGCAAGGGAGGGCCATTTAGGGCGATAAAACCTGCAGGGGAGGGCAGTTGTGAGGGACCAGGCCTGCAGGGGAGGGCAGTTGGGGGGGACCAGGTATGAATGGGAGGATAGTTGAAAAGGACCAGGCCCTGCAAGGGAGGGCAGTTGGAGGTGATCAAGCCTGCAGGGAAAGGTAGTTGGGGACAATCAGGCTAGCAGAGGAATGGTTGGGGGTGATCAGATTGGCAGGCAGAAGTGGTTAGGGGCAATATGGAGGACAGGCAAGTGAGCAGTTTGGAGCCAGCAGTCCTGAATTGTGAGTAGGATGTCCCATATTGGAGAGGGTGCAGGCTAGACTGAGGCAGCTCCCCTGATATGCATGAATTTCATGTACTGGCCCTCTCAGTTTATAATGTTCTTTGTTATCCATAAATGAGTGAGATCATGTCTATTTTTCTTTCACTGACTGGCTTATATTACTTAGCATAATGCTCTCCAGTTAAATAAACTGATTTTTTACTTGTTGAATTTTTTAAACAAAAATCAGTAATTTATGACCCTTAGCTTATAAGTCCATTTTTATTTCTAATCCTAAATGTAGTTCCTGAAAGTCCCCTGGATAAATCCCATTTTAAGATATTTGAGTGATTGCCACAGTATAATGCTAGAGAACCTAATATTAATTGATATTGGAACTTTATTAAAGGCTATTTTAAAAAAATGATCTTGTGATTTAAAATTCTTGCTACAATTCTATTGAGGCAATTAATTCAGAATAAAAGAATTAAAAAGCTCACTAAATGTATTGATTGTGGTGGTTCCAATTTAGTCACACAGACAGGCCCATTTCCTGCCTATTAGTGTCATCTCAAATGAATGTACTTGATACAATCAATTCTGATAAGGGGAAAAAAAGGAAAGAAAGAAAAAGTGTCCTTATTTTTAGTGAATGGTTTCTTTTTAAACAATCAAATAAATTTTCACTATAGTCAAATCTAACCCAGAAATATTAAGCAAAATATTTTATGGCTCAGCCAGCCTGGATCAGGGCTCAGTGGTTGCGCATTGACCTATGAACCAGGAATTCACTGTTCAATTCTGGTCAGGGCACATGCCCAGGATGAGGGCTCGATGCCCAGGGTGGGGCTTGCAGGAGGCAGCCAATCAATGATTATCTCTCATCACTGATGTTTCTATCTCTCTCCTCTTCTCCCTTCCTTTCTGAAATCAGTAAAAATATATTTTAAAAAAGTTTTATGAAACAAAATGTCCCAAAAATTATGGAAAATAAGTTTCTTATTCTATTTACTTTATTTGATATTTTTTTTTATTTTAACTTAAATAAACCAAGGATTGAACAAAACATCAATTATGTTATAGCATTTCTGTTGAATAAAAGCCATTCTAAGTGGCATAATGGCAGGGAACTTATTTTTACAAGCATTATTATTTTTACCATGAGTTTATTTACAGTACACAATTCTCTAAATTAATTATGTGATAGAAAATTAAGAGTAACATAATTTAAGAAGCTTCTCTTTAAAACAAAAGACTACTATAAGTCAATTTGAAGTTTAATATATCTGATTTTCTTTGTCTCACTATGTGCATCTTTTTTTTTAACAAAAGCATTTTATTTTTTTAAAAAATATATTTTATTCATTTTTTATAGAGAGGAAGGGAGAGGGATAGAAAGTCAGAAACATTGATAAGAGAGAAACATTGATCAGCTGCCTCCTGCACACCTCCTACTGGGGATGTGCCCGCAGCCAGGGTACATGCCCTTGACCGGAATCGAACCCGGGACCCTTCAGTCCGCAGGGGGATGTTCTATCCACTGAGCCAAACCAGTTTTGGCACTATGTGCATCTTTTGTAGTGCAGTTGCAATGTCTATAGTTTGATCTCAACTATCATATGCAAATTACAGCTATACCCCCACATGTAAAAGGGAACAAGTAAGCCAAAGGTCCTAGGATGACAAGCTTGGGATGTCTTAGGAAAAAAGTATGATGTAGGCAGCGAACAGTGGGCAAAGGGTGGAAGATGAGAATAGGAGAGGTCACCAGAGGCCAGATCCTACAGTTTGTGGGGCGTGGTGAGGAGTCCAGATTTTATTTTGAAAGTAATGGAAAACCACGAGAAGGTTTTGCACAGGAGAATGACCAACTTTTGAAAGTTTCATTCTGTCTGCTGTATAGCAAATCAACTAAAAAGGGGCAATGGTAGAGGAAGAAGATCAATTCAGAGGCTATTTTGAGAGTGCAGGAGAGAGCTGATGATGGAGTTTTTTAAATTTTATTTTATTGTTTAAGTATTAAAAATAGTAGTACATATATCTCCTTTTTCCCCATTGACCTTCTCCCAGCCTCCTCTACCCCCCTCCACAACATGCCCCTCCCCCGGCACATGCCCTCACACCACTCCCCAGTGTTAATTGGTTATACTTATATGCATACATACAAGTCCTTCAGTTGATCTCTTACTGCCCCCCACTCAACCCTCCCAGCCTTCCCACTGTAGTTTGACAGTCTGATGCTTCTCTGCTTCTGTATCTATTTTATTAAAATCTGGACTCCTCACCACGCCCCACAAAATGCTTTCCAGTTCCATCCATACTGTTGCAAATGGTAAGAATTCCTTATTTTTTATAGCAGTATAGTATTTCATTGTGTAGATGTACCATATTTTTCTAACCCATTCATCTGCTGATGGACATTTAGGCTATTTCTAAATTTTAGCTATTGTAAATTATGTTGCTATGAACATAAAGGTGCATATATCCTTTCTGATTGGTGTTTCTATTTTTGGGGGATATATTCCTAGAAGTGGGATTACTGGGTCAAATGGCAGTTCCAATTTTAATTTTTTGAGCTAATGTCATACTGTCTTTCACAGTGCCTGCACAGTCTTCATTCCCACTAGAATTGAAGGAGGGTTCCTTTTCCTTCACATCATCACAAGCACTTGTCGTTTGTTGATTTGTTGATGATAGTCATTCTGACGGGTGTGAGATGGTACCTCATTGTTGTTTTGATTTGCATCTCTCAGATGATTAGTGACCTTGAGCATGTTTTGATGATGGAGTTTTGAACTAGTTTTGTAGTATGATGACTAGGCAATCTTGTGAGTCCAATGCTAAAGGGAGAAGTCCATACTTGGGTTGTATGTGGAGGCATGGAATAGACAGAATTTGCTCAGACAGGGAAGAATGTAGAGGATAGAGGACCAGTGGCAGGATTGAAGATACTCTACTATTTGATTCATGCAGAGAAGAAGCAAGCAGACAATCAAAGGAAGCTAAGACAGAGTGCCCAGTAATATAAGAAAAATATAGGAGAGCATGACATTTTGGAATACAAAACAAAGTAAAAATGTTTTTAAGATGAGCCTTTTCCAAAGGAGATAGAGGATCTGAGAATGAAATAGTCTCTTTCAGAAAGTTTTGTTTTTTTAATAAAAGGAATAAGAAATGTGGCTGTAGCTGGGTAGTGATACTATGGTAAATAGTATGTTTATTTTTCTTTTAACATACGAGGCACTGGAGGTTTAAATTGTTTTGTCTTTTTTTTCTAATGGAAATGACATACTATAAAGAGAAATGATTGATCCACGAGAGAGAAGGGAATAGTCATTGCTGGACTTGTGACCTTAAAAAGATAAAATGGTGATATAAGAAGCACGGTTGTGGTATTGGCCTTATATAGTAGTTGAGGTGCTGCTTACAGTTACACGAAGAATGTAGAGGAGTGTGGATATAGATTAGGGAGATTGGCAGTTTGGGTTTGAAAGATGTTGAAATTTCTGATTTATCTGCACAAAGACACCATTTAGGGGCATGAAAGACAATTGTAATCAGTACCACAAATTCAAACATTCCCTATATTTGATTTTATGATTATAGTTCAGTACTAATCATATCATTGTTGCATATTCTCCTACACAATTTATTCTACATAACTTTCCAAATATGGGTTAATCAATATGGGGATTAGGGAAATTAAGTCAGAAAGATGACTTGTTCTAAGTTCACAAAAGCAATTCCAAGTTCTCTGGATTTATTTTTAGTGTGGTGGCTAAAAATTATTTGTTTCAGAGTCATAGGTCCTTTAATTCTTGGTGAAGTTGAAGATGGAATCAATATTGTTTGATTCTGACCAATGTAGGATTTAGTGGACTATAGAGTTCCTAGGCCATTTAATTAAGCAACCTGAAAGCTTTATTTACTTCACTTACCTTCTGTAAGAACTTTCCCTAAGGGCTTCTTCCAATGTGCTTTACCCTCTTTCATCATATCCTAGGCCAGTGGTCAGCAAACTCATTAGTCAACAGAGCCAACTATCAACAGTACAACGATTGAAATTTCTTTGGAGAGAGAATTTTTTAAACTTAAACTTCTTCTAATGCCAGTTCTTCAAAGTAGAGCCGCCCAGGCTGTGATATTTTGTGAAAGAGCCACACTGAAGGGGCCAAAGAGCCACATGTGCCCCATGAACCACAGTTTGCCAGCCACTGTCTTAGGCAATCTGCCAATACCATCTTTTAGAAATAAAGAGGGTTTATTCAAAATTTGTCAGTTCATAGTAAATTCAGTTATTTTTGATGAGCAGGCACTATATGCAGAGCACAGTATAAAGTTTTGAAAGTTTTGGGGGAAGGCAGACTCTACAGTCTGTATTTTTATATATTTACTAGAGGCCTGGTGCACAAAAATCATACACGTGGGGCGGGGGGATGTCCCTTAGCCCAGCCTGCACCCTCTCCAATCTGGGACCCCTCGAGGGATGTCCGACTGCCTGTTTAGGCTTGTTTCCAGTAGGATCGGGCCTAAATGGGCAGTCAGACATCCTTCTCACAATCCAGGATGGCTGGCTCCCAACTGCTACCCTGCCTACTTTCCTGATTGCACCTAACCACTTCTGCCTGCCAGCCTGATCACCCCTTAACCACTCCCCTGCCAGCCTTATTGATACTTAACTGCTCCCCTGCCAGCCTGTTTGCTCCTAACTGCCCTCCCCTGCAGGCCTGGTCACCCCTAACTACCCTCCCCTGCAGGCCTGATCCCCCCCCCCAACTGCCCTTTCCTGCTGGCCTGGTCACCCTCAACTTCCCTCCTCTGCCATCCTGGTCACCCTTAACTGCCATCCCCTGTAGGCTTGATCACCCCTAACTACCCTCCCCTACTGGCCTGATCATCCACAACTGCCCTCCCTTGCAGGCTTGGTTTCTCTCAGCTCTCCTTCCCTGCTGGCCATCTTGTGGTGGCCATCTTGTGTCCACATGGGGGCAGCCATCTTTGCCTGCATGGGGGCAGCCCTCTTGTGTGTTGGAGTGATGGTCAATGTGCATATTACTCTTTTATTATATAGGATTATAAACCTTGAGGGTGTAACATGATGCAATATACTAGAAAAAAAGAGCTGTATTATTCCAAGGGCTCAGTCACTAGCTCTAGCCCTACTGTCTTCTATTGCCAAAACAAAATATTTTTGTTTCATATTATCATAACATTTTCAGAATTCAGCACATCAGAAGTCTTGGAGATCATGTAGTTCAGCAACTTTATTGTATACTAAAGACTTGGTGCACGAAATTCGTGCACATGGGGGGAGGGAGTGTCCCTCAGCTCAGCCTGCACCCTCTCTAATATGGGACACCTTGAGGGATGTCATCTAACTGCCTTCTCACAATCCAGGACTGCTGGCTCCCAACTGCTTGCCTGCCTGCCTTCCTGATTGCCCTAACCGCTTCCGCCTGCCAGCCTGATCACCCCCTAATCACTCCCCTGCCAGCCTGATTGATGCCTAATTGCTCCGCTGCCAGCCTGTTCGCCTCTAACTGCCCTCTCCTGTAGGCCTGGGTCCCCCTCAACTGCCCTTCCCTGCAGGCCTGGTCACCCCCAACTTCCTTCCTCTGCCAGCCTGGTCACACCTAACTGCCATCCCCTGCTGGCCTGATGGCCCACAACTGTCCTCCCTAGCAGGCCTGGTTCCTCCCAACTGCCCTCCCCTGCTGGTCAACTTGTGGTGGCCATCTTGTGTCCACATGAGGGCAGTCATCTTGTGTGTTAGAGTGATGGTCAATCTGCATATTACTCTTTTATTAGATAGGATAGACTAGAGGCCTGGTGCATGGGTCAGGGCCAGCTAGTTTTTTCTGAAGGGTGTCCTGGATCAGGGTGAGGGTTCTCTTGGGGCATGGAGCGGACTGGATGAGGGGCCTGTGGTGGTTTGCAGGCCAGCCACACCCCCTAGGGACCCAAGCAGAGGCCCTGGTATCTGGGATTTATTTTTCTTCTACAATTGAAACTTTGTAGCCTGGAGCAGGGCCAAGCCTTTTGCTTGCTCCATGGTGGCAGTCATTTCTGTTGGGATTTATTTACCTTCTATAATTGAAACTTCATAGCCTTAAGTGGAGGTCTGGGCCTATCAGGGCAGGTGGAAAGCTCTGGGTGCAACTCAAGCCTCCTGCTCTCTCCAGCTCTGTGGTTGCCATCATTATCTTCTATAATTGAAACTTTGTAGGATTGAGTGGAGGCCTGAGCCAGCAAGGGTAGGTGGAAAGCTTGGCTTCCTCCATTGCTGGGGAAACCCAAGCCTCCCTCCTGTTTTCTGTGGCCGGCAGCCATCTTGGTTGGGTTTATTTGCATATTTGTTCCTGAATGGCTGGTGGGCGTGGCTTATAGTGGAGGTATGGTCAATTTGCATATTACTCTTTTATTAGATAGGATATTGGGAAAACAGAGACTTAAGTGGGGCTAAAGATTTGCCAAAGTTAACTGGTTATGTTAGTGGTAGAATCCAGACTTACTGATTCCTTATGCATCACTCTCTTTCCCTCTATCAATGAATCAGTTCATTGTAGCATTAGTTTTCTCAGAGTAGGCAAAGTGGACAGATTGACACCTGATATCACATGTACTACAAACTTCTAGGGCAAGTTCACCAGGGATCATAGCAAAATCCATTTAAAGTTAAGGAGCAATAAGTAGAAAATAATAAGGCAGACAAAGCAAGAAAGTGACACGAAGTGATAAAAATAAAGACACAAAGTCTTCAGAAAACAGGAGGAAAAAATCTGGCATGGGGAATGAAGAAGAAGAAAAGCATTTAGCATGAGGAACAACAAAGAATTTGCAAATTATTTGGAATAGAGAGAAGAGAGGAAGATGAGTTTTGCAGCATTGTCTCCAGGGTGATAGGGAGGACCAACTCAGCTGCTCTGACTCTTCCAAGGGCCACTGTATTTCTTGCTGGTGATTCATCTTACACCATGACAGACATGGACCTCCTGACTAGCTGCTCTTTCCTCTGTTCCTGCTTTTGCTGACATTATTGTTGGTGTAATCTTTTCATTTGGAAACTCATAACCTTAGAACAAAAGATTTAATTACAAATATAAAACACTTAAAAGTATAAAGTGCTTACTCATATAGTATCTTCTTTGGGTATCACAATAAACTCATGAGGAAAATGTAGTCTGGGACCCTCTACCAAGGCATAAGGATGGTATACAGGGGCCTGAGGCTAAGAAGGTCATTAAACCAAATATCCTCTTTGGAAACACACCAGGCAAATGGTACATTCCACATGGGACCAGGAGAAAGTCAAGACCACAATCCAGGAGAGGCTAAAACATGACTAGGTGCTGAGGTGGCAGATGAGGATAGGGAGAGCACAGACCAAGGACACTAAGATATTGGATTGATGTGTACAAGTGAAAAGAAGATAGTTAATTTCAGAAATGTTGGCATCTACAAATATTTACCATGGCTGGTAATGCTCCAGTAAGATTCACTGACTCTTCACTGTACCTGCATACTATGCTAAGCACAATTCTCTTTAAAAAATCTTTACTGTTGAAAGTATTACATAGGTCCCCCTTTTTCCCCATCAACCATTCTAGCCTGCCACCATCCCTTGTCCTACATCTCCACCACACTATTAACTATGTCCATGGGTTATGCATATCTATACTAATAAAAGATTAATATGCTAATTAGACCATGTTGACTAGACATCTTCCAGACATATGACTTCCTTCCAGACAGTTAGGGAGAGACCAGGCTAGCAGGAGGTCAGTTAGGGGGCAACCAGGCTGGCAGGGGACCAGTTAGTGGGCTACCAGGCCAGCAGTGGACCAGTTAGAGGGAGAACAGGCTGGCAAGCAGAGGCAGTTAGGAGAGATCAGGTAGGCAGGCAAGTGGTTAGGGGCAATCAGGCAGGCAGGCAGGCTAGGGGTTAGGAGCTAGCAGTCCCGGATTGAGAGAGGGATGTCTCACTGCCAGTTTAGGCCCCATCCTGCAGGAATTGGGCCTAATCCAGCAGTTGGCTATCCCCTGAGGGGTCTCGGATTGGAAAGGGTGCAGGCTAAGCTGAAGGACCACCTACCCCTCCCCCCATGCATGAATTTCGTGCACCAGGGCTCTAGTATATAGATAAGTTCTTTAGTTGATCTCTTCCCACCAACCCCATCTTCCCTCTGAGATAAATTATTATGTTCCATGCTTCTATGTCTCTGGATCTATTTTGCTCATTTATTTTGTTCATTCGATTCCACATGTAGGTGAGATCATGTGATACTTGTCTTTCTCTGACTGGCTTATTTGGTTTACAATAATGCTCTCCAGTTCCCTACATGCATCTCAAAGGGTAATAAACTCAAAACACCAATAAAAAAAGGATATATGCACCCCTATGCTCATAACAGCACAATTTACAATAACTAAGATCTGGAAACAGCCAAAGTGCCCATCAGTAGATGAGCTGATAAAAAAGCTGTGGTACATTTACAACATGGAATACTATGAAGAAGTAAAAAAGAAGGATCTCTTACCCTTTGAGAGCATCCATGTTCTTTAAAGCCTTTGAACTTTCTGGAATGCTGTCTGGC
Source organism: Antrozous pallidus (assembly GCA_027563665.1). Taxonomy (NCBI): domain Eukaryota; kingdom Metazoa; phylum Chordata; class Mammalia; order Chiroptera; family Vespertilionidae; genus Antrozous; species Antrozous pallidus. The sequence continues at coordinate 26,075,787 of CM050509.1, read as the reverse complement.
CCCACACCCATATCAACATGCCTTACTTATGTCATTAGATCTCTGCTGAAATGTCACTTTACTAGAGAGGTTTAATCATACTTTCCTATCCCACCCACCATACCCTCTCCTTCTTTCCTGCTTTACAGCTCTATTCTCCATAGCATCTATCTATCATCTATCTACCTATCTATCTACCTACCTATCGATTGATAGATGATAAATCTACACACACACACACACACATTTGTCATTAGTCTATTCCCAATTGTAATGTGGTTACAAGGACAGAATTTTTTTTTGTTTATTTTTTTATTTTTATTTATTTATTTATTTGTTTATTTATTTATTTATTTTTATTGGGGTTTTTTTGCAGTGTAACTTATATTTAATAGTAGTACATGTTTTCCTTTCCCCCCTCCCCATTATCCTCCCCCAGCCTCCCCTAGCCCTCAGCACACTTCCCCACCACCCCCCTTCCCGCCCAAGTGTCTTTCATTCATTAATTATGCTCATATGCATGCATACAAGTCCTTCAGTTGATCTCCCCTGGCATTCACCTCCCATCCATCCAAGCCTTCCCCCCGTAGCTTGACAGCCTGTTCAATGCCTCCCTGCCTCTATATCAATCACTCTCCCCTGTTTCTTTTCTTCAAAAATATCTTGCCTCTGCATACTAGAAATAAATGTATAAGAACATAAAATGTTTTAGTCTCAGTTTCAATGTCCAACTGTTTTGAGTCCCAGTTTCAGTGTCAAATAGTTCTTTATGTGTACATGTCAGCAATGGTATCCAGATGGTGGACACATCGTAGCAATGCAAGATCCATCCTCTTTGATATGGTCCTGGATTGCCTGCAGCCATGCATAGCTGCCAACTGCTAGCATGGCAAGGTGTTGTCAGTGTCCTCCATCTCTGGACCATCCTCATGACTGGAACAGATCAGTCCATTCCTCACAGTCGCAGGAACCCACATGGTCTTAGAGTTGTTCTCTGAAAACATACAAACACATTCTCGACCAAAAGTTAACAAAGGGATCCTCTCTGCAGAATAGACTTGGGATTCTTTTGCCTAAATGATTTTCCTTTGGCTTATTTTGACACCATGTGTGTTTTTTCATGGGTGACAAGGACAGAATTTTTAAAAAATTGTTAAAAATATGTTTTTACTAGGAGAGGTGTTTTTATTGGGAGGAGAGAAAGATAAAAACATCAGTGATGAGAGAGAATCCTTGATAGGCTGCCTCCTGTATACCCCTAGTTGGGACTGAGCCTATGATCTGTGTATGTGCCCTGTCTGGAAATCGAACCAGTGAACTTCTAGTTCATAGGGCAATGCTAACCACTGAGCTCACCAGCTGGGCACAATAACATAAATTTTTGCCTGTTTTCTTTACTCTGTCTCTCCAGCCCCACAAAGAGAGCACTCAAAAAATATTTGTTGAACATATAAATAATTACATTTCCTTGTCTGTATGGCTAGGCTGCAAATACCTCAAAGGTAAAAACTGTATTGTCTTTATCATTATATTTCCAGTGCTTTGCAGGGGATCTAGAACATTATGGGTGCTCACTAGGAGTTGGTAGAGTGAGAAATAGACACACTATCACATTCCTATAGATAAAAATGCAATATAACCTTCAATTCTTTGTCCTTCCACTTCAAATATAACCCCCCCCCCCTCTTTCAGGTTCCCACTAAGCAATTGCTTTGTTATTCTAAGGGCATCCCTTATTCTTATATGATCACTTTCCCAAAACTAGTCTGAAATTAATATGGCTATATCCTCTGATGACACAGTTTGCTCAGAGTCTTCAGAATCTGCCGAATTTTAGCACTTGATATTTGTTAATTACCTTGAATTGAGGAGAAATCATTTTATGTATGTGATACTATCACATTCCATTATCTTGAAATGTTATTTAAAGCAAGTCATTTTTTAAAAAACTACAAAGATATAAAAATAACCTCTAAGAATAAGGCTATCTAAATGAGTTCTCTAATCAAGATTTCACAAGTGATTACAGAAATGGATACATTCTGCAGTTGAGTTAATAGACTTTCTTTTTTTAGGGTATAAAATATTTAATATCCACATCAGACTTTTGGTTAGTTCCTTATATGGCCTAACATATTTTGACTGCTCAGTAAATAACAATCAAATTAATGCCACAGCAACTCTAACATTAGTATGTCCAACAAAATTGTTCTGGGGTCTGCCTTTCTCTTTCACTGGTAAGTGCCTGCTAAGTGGTTGACATAACAAATTCAGTACAGCCTTAGTCATTTGTATTTTGCCTTTTTTCTTACAAGAAAGAAAATTTAGAAATATTTACAATCTGAAAACAATGGAAGGAATGATATACATATGTACAGTAGCAAGTTACTAGAGTTCAGCTCCAAACAACAAAGTAATAAATCAGAATTACAAGAGGCCACTGACTTTTATTTTATTCTATTTTTTAGGGTTTTTTATCTTTATTGTTCAGTTTATTAATCACATTGTTCCCTTTTTCCCCCCTATAGTTCACCTCCACCTGGTACCCATCCCCCCCTCCGCCCTCACCCCCCTCCACTGTCCTCTCCCATAGTTGCATGATTTTTGTCCAGTCTCTTGCTGCACTTCCCACACCCCCTTTCTCCCCAAGAGTTGTCAGTCCATTTCCTCTCTATGTCCGTGATTCTGTTACATTCACCAGTTTATCCTGTTCATCAGCTTATTAATTCACTTGATTTTTAGATTCATTTGTTGATAGATTTGTATTTGTTGTTCCTAATTTACACTTTTACCTTTTTCTTCTTCCCCTTCTTAAAGAATATCTTTCAGCATTTCATATAATATTGGTTTGGTGGTGATGAACTCCTTTAGCTTTTTCTTATCTGTGAAGCACTTTATCTGGCCTTCAATTCTGAATGATAGCTTTGCTGGATAGAGTAATCTTGGTTGCAGATTCTTGCTGTTCATCACTTTGAATATTTCTTGCCACTCCCATCTGGCCTGCATCGTTTCTGTTGAAAAATCCACTGACAATCGTATGGGTGCTCCCTTATGGGTAGCCAACTGTTTCTCTCTTGCTGCTTTTAATATTGTCTCTTTGTCTTTTGCTTTTGGCATTTTAATTATGATGTGCCTTGGTGTGGTCCTCTTAGGGTTCCTATATATTGGGGTTCGGTGCGCTTCTTGGACTCCTAAGTCAATTTCTTTCACCAGGTGTGGGAAGTTTTCAGTCACTATTTCTTCAAATAGGTTTTCATTGTCTTGGTCTCTCTCTTTTTCTGGCAACCCTATAATTCCGATGTTGGTATGCTTGAGGTTGTCCCAGAGGCCCCTTAAACTATCTTCAATTTTTTGGATTCTTTTGGTTTCTTGCTTTTTCAGCTGAGTGGATTTTCCCTCTTTGTATTTCAAATCTTTAACTTGGTTCTTGGGGTGCTCCAGAGTACTTTTAGGTCTTTGTATAATATTTTTTATTTCAGGCAGTGTATGCTTAATTTCTGGTTGGTCCTTTTTCATATCCTTGAGAGTCTCCTTCATATCCTTGAGGGTCTCCTTCATTTCCACATTGGTCTTCATCATTTCCTTGCAGGCCTCATTCATATCCTTGAGGGTCTCATTCATTTCCTTGTAGGACTCATTCATTTCCTTTGCGGTCTTGCTTATTTCCTTATAGGCCTTGACCTTTTGTTGGAGCCTCTTGAGAAGCCCTATAACCGTGGTTTTGAATTCCATGTCCATTCATTTTTTTTCCTCCATTTCTTTCACATCTGATTTCTTTCCATGTCTCTGCATAGTGGCTGCTTCCCTGAGTTGGTCAATTAGCTTTGTGTGGTAGACTTCCTACTAGGGACAGTGGCTCAACCTCCCCAGTTACCTGAGGTGGATATGGGTTGCACAGTCTTGCTGAAGTTAAGCTCAGGTTAATCTTTGTTAGCACTTGGAGGGGTTGACCTCCAGGCCAATTGACTGTGAAGCTCAGCTGTGCTCAGGTTGGATGGGCAGAGTCTCCAGGCCAAGCAGACAGTGTTAGCTCCGCCCTATGCAGCCCCAGGGACTCTGTGCTGGGGGCAATGGCTGCCAGCACCTCTGAGAGAGAGCCACTGTGGAGCTCCACCGGCTGCCGGGGAATTCAGACTCTCCCCAAATGAGTCTGCATGCCCAATGTCTCACTCAGGGTCGTAAAACAAAGCAGTCTGACGGTTTCCCGAATGAGAAAGCAAGTTGCAGAGCACTCTCTGCGCAGTCACGCAGCTGAGCTTTTCGTGCAAGCTGCCTTCTCTACAAGCCGGGAGACCCCTGCAGTGCCCGAGTTTTGGCGTGCCCTCCCACTGTCCAGTTTTCACCCTGTATGATAGTGGGTTCTCTGGACGTCGCCCAAAGCTGGAGAATCAGTCCAGTGGGACGTCTTTGTCTCCCCTTTCGAGAAAATTGGCCGGTTTTCAGCCGCCCACCCTCTCCGCTGGCGCGCGCTCCAAACCTCTCTCCGCGCTAATCTTTCAACACTGTCTGCCGCAGCTCCTCTGAGTAGTAGTGTCTTCTTTTCACTTTTATTTGTGGAATTTTTACTCGGCGAGCTTTCCGGTGATTCTGGAAGGTGTTTGTTCTTTCGTTAAGTTGTAGTATTAAAATTGTTGAGTATGACGGCAAGATAAGTGTTTTACCTATGCCGCCATCTTGGTTCTCTCCCAGGCCACTGACTTTTAAATATTCATGAGAACCAATTACAATGCATACCTTGGCTTGGGAGTGGACAAAAAGGACCATCAAATGACTCCTTTTCACAGGTGACTTTCTCTTCCTCCATTTTTCCATCTACCACAGTAGCTTTCAATATGATGGGACAATAAAATTGATAGGGACAAATACCATTGTATCTATTCCCTATCTTCATTAATGAGTAGAAATTGTTGACTAACAATAAATTACCAACCTAATTTTATGCTTTTGTGTTTTGTGATTTTTTTAGATCAAGCTGTAATTGTCCACACACTCTAACATATACAGATAAAGTAATTAATGTTTCATAATCTATTTCAGAGTATAGTCTTCACACTTCTCAGCTGACCTCCTGTGGTCCTTGTACAGTGCTGAGAAAAATATCAATTTTAATAAATATGTGTTTCATTGTCTCTTAGGTACCAGATCTTAAATGAAATAATGATATTATTATTTTAATCTTCACAATAACTCTCTGAGGTAAGTGGATAATAATATCCCTATGTAAATAATTGAAATAAGAATTATAAAGGTTAAGTCACTTTCACAATGTCATACAACCCTGAATTGCCCAAGCCATGATTCAAAATATAGTAGGTCTGACTCCAAAGCCCATATTCCTTCCAGAATAGCAGGGTTGCCTTCAAGTACTGTAAAGGAATTTCTGAACTGAAGTTCTAAGAAATGGCAGTAGTCATTCCCCTGGTGCTTTATTTGAGCAGAACAGAAGTATTTTGTCTGTTTAGATATGAGACCCTGTACACTTTCATATACATTATTCAATATAATTTTCACAATATCACTGTACATTATTACTCCTGTTTTTAAGATGAGACAACTAGAACTTCACAAAGTTAAGTAACTTGCTAAAGGTCACACAGCAAGAGGCAGCTCCAAATACCAAACTTTAGAAATCCTTCAACTGCATGTTCTATGTTTTGCTACTGTCATTATACTAGTCATCTTATCCTAATGGGTGTGGAGAAGTCTCCTACTGTGATTTTCATTTGCATTTCCCTAAAGAGAAGTGATATTGAATGTCTTTTCATATGCTATTAATCATTCATATATCTTTTTTGGTGAAATGTGTATTCAAAATTTTGGCCCATTTTCATGATTATTTGCCATTAAGTTGTAGCAGTTTTTGTGTGTATTCTAGATACAAGTCCTTTATCAAATATCTGTTTTGCAAATTATTTCTTTCTGTTGCTTGTTTTTAAAAATTATTTTTATTTTAAGATAATTGTAGAGACAGATGCAGTTGTAAAAAATAATATAGAGATATCTCATATACTCCTTACCCAATTTCTACATGGTAAAATCTTGCAAATCTACATATAGTATAATATTACAAACCAGAATATTCACATTGATATAGTCATATAATAAAACATCTCTATTAGAACAAGGGTCTCTTGTATTGCCCTTTTATAGCCACATTCATTTTCCTTTTACTCTGCTAGTTCCTTAATCGCTAGTAACCAGTAATATGTTAATATGTTGAGTATTTTCTTTCTTTTGCAGAGTGTGTGTGTGTGTGTGTGTGTGTGTGTGTATGTGTGTGTTTTTAAATACACCTGGCTGGTGTTGCTCAGTGGTTGAACGTCAAACTATAAACCAGATCACAGTTTGATTCCTAGTCAGGGCACATGCCTGGGTTGCGGGCTCTATCCCTAGTGTGGGGCATGAAGGAGGCAGCCTATCAGTGATTTTCTCTCATCATTGATGTTTTCATCTTTCTCTCCCTTCCTCTCTAAAATAAATTTTAAAATATTTACAAATTAAAATAAATTTTAAGAATTTTTGAATACCCCTTTTAACATTACTATCATACCTGACATTTTTGGAGACCCCTCCCCCAAATTGATAGGTAAAAATTTTCAATGAAATTAGTCTTTTTGTTTTGATTTGTTTCTATTTTCATAAACCCGATACCACCATATGGCTTCAGTATGTTCAACTTCAGTATCAGAGATAAAATGATGTGGCTGCCAGACTTCCCTAGAGTCCTCATATCATAAAAGAAATGGTTTGTATAGCCAGGAGCCTTAGCATTATGATAGGTCCTTTAAGATGCTTTATATCAGTAATTTAAGGTAGCCAACTGAAACAGAAGACCATTAGTTGTTACCTGTACTACAGGATCGCCTTCCTACCTAAATGCCTTGAAAGGTTATAGGTTGATAGTGTTGAAAACTATTTCTCTTCAGTGGTCTGATACAATCTCTTACTTGTTTTAGAATAACTCTTTTTCAAGAGTTGCTGCAGGTATACTCTTCCATTATTCAAAGAAATTTTATTTCTAAATCTAACATCATGTATTTATATGATAATTAATGCTAAACGTGGTTGTGTTACTTCACTATAATAAACAAGTATAAAGATAATTATCCAGATAACTGCAACCTTAATTTCATTTTTCATCACCTATGTTCTATTCTTTTTATGCTCTTAAGAAAATGTCAGTGGAGACTAGATCAATGGGAAGATGGCAACCAGCAGGAAGGTAGGGAAGGAGAGAATGTGAGAGACTGAGAGAACCATAGGGGAGTATAGACATGTGGTGTGTGTGTGTGTGTGTGTGTGTGTGTGTGTGTGTGTGTGTGTGTTTACATGATCTAGGGACAGTTAGATTTTGCAGGTCCTCCAAGGGGCTGCCAGACCGGGCAGTGTAAGAAAGCGGAGCCTCGCACACAAAGCAGATACTTCTGGGCGGCCAGTGCCGGCATAGAGCCATCTTGAGAAACAGAGCTGCTTGAGACTAGGATCCTGGCCTTAGCACCGTCCAGTCACATCTCAGATGCAAACTAGAACCCTGCAGCCACTGGGAACAGAGAACTGTGACCACAGCTTCAGACCAACAGAAAACAATAATCCAGACTTCGCGGCCACAGATTTCTGTGAGTTAAAGAGCCTATCCCCCTCCCCATAGGATCATGGATAACACCATAGTAACTGATAGACCTGCCCCTCACTCAGCTACAGCTCCCATATGCCCCAGTGGGAATTTGAGCTTCGGAGCACACAGAGACCGGAATCTGCTCCCTGAAATGCAATCAGGCGACCAAACCCAAAGCTCACGCAAGGCTGCAGGCAGTGCCAACTGGCTTCGATTCTGGGCAAGTGCACACGGAAGTCAGTTTTCCACAGTGCAGGCACACAACAGTACTACTGTGCAACCCAGACCCCCATGGGGACCAGGACCCAGATTCTCCCAGCAAGAGGCAGCACTGATCACTACTGACCTGACTCTGTTTCTTACTGTGTGCCCCTGGGATCCCTGACTCACAGTGCATTCACACTAAGAGCCAGTGACTCCAATTCTTGGTGCATGTACACACAGGAACTGTGATTCTCAGCAAGAAGCCGCAGGAGGAAACAGAGACTCTGATACTTGATTCTTGGTGCAGACACAAGGACACTTTGACTCCTGGCATGCTCCAGGGGACTCATTTCTGGCACACATTAACAGTGCAGTGCAGGCAGGGTCCCTGATTCTATGTGCGCCCACGAGACCCCACTGAATGCTGGTAACACTGATCCTGGGCAAGCCCGGTTCGTACCAATCCACGGCACCCACACACCCTAGTGTCGGAGCACTTCAGTGATACTCCAGTGGTGTGATGCTCCCACGGCATACAGCCCAGGTCCATGCAACTCAAAGTTTGAACTTTCTGGTGATAGTCAGAATGGGGACACAACACAAACCCCAGAGAAAAGAAAATGAAGAGTTGCCAAGAAAAGAAATTAGTGAAACTAAAGAATTCAACATGACCAGAAAATAATTCAGAGTAATGGTCGTACAATTCATACATTGGATGAAAGAGAAAATGAACAACCTATGCAAGAATCAGGAAGAAATCAAAAGGGATATAGCTACAATCAAAAACACCATGGAAAGTTTTAACAGTAGACTAGAAGAAGCAGAGGACCGAAATAGTGAGTTAGAAGATCAGGTACAGAAACAAGCCCAAATCTGAACAGCAGCTGGACAAAAAAAAATTAAAAAGCAGGAGTAAAGACTAAGGGAGCTTTGGGACAACATGAAACAAAGTGACATACATATAATAGGGCTTCAAAAAAGATCAGCAAGGATTAGAAAATCTATCTGAAGAAATAATGACTGAAATCTTCCTGGATATGGAGAAGAAAAAAGTTACACAAGTAAAGAAAACCCCAAGCAGGATCAATTCCAAAAGACCCACACCAAAACACGTCATAATTTCAATGGCAAATATTAATGACAAAGAGAGAATCTTAAAGGTGGCAAGAGAGAGACAGAGGGCTACCTACAAAGGATCCCCCATCAGATTATCAAATGAGTTCTCAATAGAAACACATTAAGCTAGAAGGGAATGGAAGGGAGTATATCAAGTGTTTCAAAGCAAAAGACCGAATCCAAGAATATCCAGAAAGACTATCAATCGAAATTAGAGGGGAAATCAGCAGCTTGGCAGACAAAAAAAAGGCTAAGGGAGTTTATCACCACCAAACCACCAATGTAAGAACTTCTAAAGGGAATACTGTAAAAAGAAGAAATAAAAAGGTAAGAAGGAACACAGACACAAATATATATATGACTACAAACAAGAACCTTTCAGTAATAACTTTAAACATTAATGGACTAAATGCTCCAATCAACAGTGATCGAGTGTCTGAATGGATTAAAAAAAAACACACACAACCCGTATATATACTGTGTACAAGAGTCCCACCACAGAACAAGGGACTCAGACAGATTGAAAGTGAAGGGATGGAAAGATATTCCCCTCTAATATCTTTCAGATAAATGGAAATTAAAAAGAAAGCTGGGGTAGCAATCCTTATATTAGACAAATTAGACCTCAAAGTGAAGACCATAACAAGAGATAAGGGAGGTCACTTCATGATACTAAAGGGATCGATACAACAACAGGATATAACCCTGATAAACATAAATGCACCCAATGCAGGAGCACCCAAATACATAACAAAATTCCTGGGAGATATCAAGGGAGAGATTGACAACAATATAATCATAGTAGGGGCCATTAATACACCATTGATATCATTGGATAAATCCTCTGGACAAAAAAAAATCAGCAAAGACACAGCAATCCTAAATAACTCACTAGATAAAATGAACTTAACTGACATCTTCAGATCATTTTACCCCAAAGCCATGTAATATATGTTCTTCACAAGTGAATATGGGACATTTTCTAAAATAGACTACATATTGGGCCACAAGCAAAGTCTCCCCAAATTTAAGAAGACTGAAATGATACCAAGCATCTTCTCAGGTCACAATGCTATAAAATTAGAAATAAAATACAATAAAAATAATCCAAAAATCTCAAACACCTGGAAGCCAAATTGCATGCTATTAAATAATGGCTGGGTTCCCAATAAGATCAAAGAAGAAATTAAAAGCATCCTGGAAACTAATGACAACAAAAACACAACAATCCAAAATCTATGGGACACAATGAAAGCATTCTTGAGAGGGAAGTTCATAGCTCTACATGCCTACCTCAAAAAGCAAGAAAAAATGGTAGTAAATCATCTTTCTCTACAACTCAGAGAATTAGAAATAGAGCAACAACAAAACCCCAGAGTAAGCAAAAAGAAGGAGATAATAAATATCAGAGCAGAAATAAATAACACAGAGACAAAAAAAATACAAAAGATCAATGAAACCAAGAGCTGCTTCTTTGAAAGGATAAACAAGATTGATGAACTTATAGCCAGGCTCACCAAGAAACAAAGAGAGAGGACCCAAATAAACAAATTCAGAAATGAGAGAGATAAAATAACAACAGATCCCACAGAAATACAAATGATCATTAAAAAATACCGTGAACAACTCTGCTAAAAAAAATTAGACAACTTGGAGGAAATGGACATATTCCTAGAAAAATACAACCTCCCAAAACTCAACTAGGAGGATTCTAAATATCTCAAAAGGCCAATAACTGGATAAATTTGAAGCAGTCATCAAAAAGCTCCCAGCAAACAAAAGCCTGGAGCCAGATGGATCCACAGGAGAGTTTTACCAAACATTCAAGGAAGAACTAAAACTATCCTCTTCAGACTATTCCAAAAAAATTCAAGAGGAAGGAACATTTCCAAGCTCATTCTATGAAGCCAGCATTAGTGCAATACCAAAACCAGATAAAGACAACACAACAAAAGAGAATTATCCCTCATGAACATAAATGCCAAAATCTTAAACAAAATTCTAGCAAATTTGATCCAACACTACATCAGAAAGATCATACAGCATGACCAAGCAGGAGTTATTCCAGGGATGCAAGGATGGTACAATATCTGCAAATCAATAAACGTGATACATCACATAAACAAATTGAGAGATAAAAATCACATAGTCCTATCGATTGGTGCCGAAAAAGCATTTGACAAAATCCAGCACCCCTTCTTGATAAAAACTCACAGCAAGGTGGGAACAGAAGTATCATACCTCAACATAAAAAAGCCATATATGACAAACACACAGCCAACATTATACTTAATGGGCAAAAACTAAAATCATTTTCCCTAAGAACAGGAAACAGACAGGGATGCCCACTCTCACCACTGCTGTTTGACATAGTACTGGAAGTACTAGCCATTGCAATCAGACAAGAAGAAGAAATAAAGGGCATCCAAATTGGAAAAGAAGAAGTAAAACTATCCTTATTTGCAGGTGATGTGATATTGTACATAGAAAACCTTAAAGATTCGATAAAAAATTATTAGACTTAATAAATGAATTTGTCAATATAGCAGGATACAAAATTAATGCCAATAAATCTATGGCATTTCTTTAAACCAATAGTGAATTTATAGAAAGAGAGACTACAAAAGCAATCCCATTTACCATCGTTCCAAAAATTTAAGATACATAAGAATAAACTTAACTAAGGAGGTAAAAACCTATATGCGAAAAACTACAGGGCACTGAAAAAAGAGATAGAGGAAGACATAAACAGATGGAAGAACATACCATGTTCATGGATGGATAGAATCAACATCATCAAAATGTCCATACTACCCAAAGCAATCTACAGATTCAATGCAATCCCCATTAGAATATCAATGGCATATTTCACAAACCTACAATGCACTTTCCAACTATTCATCTGTAATAAAAAAAAGACCCTGAATAGCTGCAGCAATCCTGAGAAAGAAGAACAAAGTAGGTGGAATCTCAATATCAGATACCAAGCTGTATTACAAATCCACTGTTCTTAAAACATCCTGGCACTAGCACAAGATCAGACATACAGATGAATAGAATAGAATTGATTACCCAGAAATGACCCAAACCACTTTGCTCAATTAATATTTCACAAAGGATTCAAGAACATACAATGGAGTCAAGATAGATTCTTAAATAAATGCTGTTGGGAAAATTGGACAGATACATGCAAAAAAATGAAACTAGACCACCAACTTACACCATACACAAAAATAAATTCAAAATTGAAAAAAGACTAAAACATAAGATGGGAAACCATAGAAATACTAAAGGAATTCACAGGCAGAAAAATCTCAGATATATGCCTAAGGAACTTCTTCACCGATACCATTCCTAGTATGATGGAAACTAAAGAGAAAATAGACAAATGGGACTACATCAAAATAAAAAGCTTTTGTACAGCAAAGAAACCACCAACAAAACAATAGGAAAGCCCACTACATGGGAGAACATATTTGCCAATGTCATCACCGATAAGGGTTTAATATCTTACATTTACAGGGAACTCATACAACCTAACAAAAGGAAGATAAACAATGCTATCAAAAAATAAGCAAAGGACCTAAATAGACACTTTTCAAAGTAGGACAGAAGGAAGGCTAAGACTCATATGAAAATATGCTCAAAGTCACTAATCATCTGAAAGATGCAAATCAATACAACACGGTATCATCTCAGATCTGTCAGAATGGCTATCATGAACAAATCAATAAATGGCAATTGTTGGCAAGGATGCAGAGAAAAAAGAACTCTTTTGCACTGCTGGTGGGAATGCAAACTGGTGCAGCCACTGTGTAGAATAGTTTGAATTTTCCTCAAAAAACTAAAAATGGAACTCCCATTTGACCCAGTGATCCCACTTCTAGGAATATTCAGGAAACTAGAAACACCAATCAGAAATGATATATGCACCCCAATATTCATAGCAGCACAATTTACCATAGCTAATATTTGGAAACAGCTTAAGTCCCCATCAGCAGATGAGTGGATTAAAAACTTTGTTACATCTACATAAGGGAATACTATGCCGCAGTAAAAAAGGGAGTACTTACTATTTGCAGCAGCATGGATGGAACTGGAGAGCATTATGCTAAGTGAAATAAACCAGTCAGAGAAAGATAAATACCACATGATCTCTCTCATTTGTGGATTATAATGAACAACATAAACTGATGAACTGTGACAGATCCAGAGACAAATAAGCATCGAACAGACTGCCAAACCTCAGAGGGGAGATAGGGGAAAGAAGTAGAGATCAAGCAAAGGACTTGTATGCATGAATATAAGCCTAACTAATGGACATGAACACCAGGGTGATGAGGGCATGATTTGGGGGTGGTTGGGTGGTTAATGGAGGGATGAGGACACATATGTAATACCTTAATCAATAAGGAATTTTTTAAAAAAAATTGGATACAAAAAATGAAAATATAAGTGAAAATATATTTATTAGGTAGTATATGCTAAGTTATGTTGTGGTAATACACAGTTTCATAACTTCAGTGGCTTAAAACAAGAAATCCTCATTCCTCTTTTATACAAACTGTACTGCTAAATATAATATTGAATATAAAAGGAAAAGTCAAACAAGTATATACCAGACTACAAAATCATGCAAATTTTTTTAAAAGTGTAATGTTTATATATATATATATATATAATTAGTGAAATATATTAGTGAGTGTGACTAAAATAATCATTTTACTATATATATGTATATAAAACACACATACATAGTACAATTACATAAAAATATAATTTAGGATAGTGCTTACCTTTAAGATGGATAGTGAATACACAGTCGGGTCATTATTTTTTAAAATTTATTTTTGTTGTTGAAAGTATTACAGATGACCCCCTTTTTATTCCTATTGAACCCTTCATCCCACATCTGCCTCTCCCAAGCCTTTACCATACACTTGCCTGTGTCCATGGGCTATGCCTATATGCATATAGTAGTAAGTTTCCTGATTAATCTCTCCCTGCCTCCACCTTTTTTTTTTACTTTTCTAATCTTACATATAAATTGTATGTATTTTTACATGTGTTAAATATTTACTAAAAATAATTGTCAAAAATGGTACATTGTCAATGATAAACTTGAATTTTAAAAACATTTTAGAGGTCCTGTTTAAGAGTAATACATAATAACAGCTTCAGATAGGTTCTACTATGTAGCTGAGATAACAGTCTAATCCTAGCTCTCCTTATTGTAATTTTTTTCATAAATTCTATGGGCAAAATTTAAACTTTTGTATTACATAAAAGAAACACTACATGGTTTTAGTTAACATCATACACTAGAGGCAAAACGCTCAGGATTTTACTCAAGTTATGTCAAGCAAATTTACCAATAAAATGAATGAAAGCGTAAGAACACCTTAAAAATGAGAGGTGTGGGGCATTGGTCCATTCTAAAATTTAACTGAAAGTTAAGTATATATCATCACTGGAAGAAAAAAACGTGATTTCTTGGGTGGTTCTATGTAGAACTGCTTGACAAATGACAATCATATAAGATTCCAGAGAGGTGGCACCAACTCTGTCTATTTATTTTTATTATTATTCTCATAAGTGTCTTGAATAAATGCAGTGTCATGATATAAATTTAAGGGAATGTAGATCTATTGGGGAACTTTACAAACCTAATAAATTTTCTTTTAGAATCAATATACAAGAGAACAGAAGGATGAAAGACATTTAATATGTTCGAGACTGGTATTTCCCTCAAATCAGACAAAAATATTTTACCTCAGATAAACAGGGTAAGGAAAATAGTAGATGCTCAGTAAATGTTTGTGAAATGTCATTAAGTTGATCAAAATTAAGACCAATATTTTTCATATTTCTTCATATGTAATCTCTCTCTCTCTCTCTTTCTCTCTCTCTCTCTCTCTCTCTCTCTCTCTCTCTCTCTCTCTCTCTCTTCTCTCTCTCTCTCTCTCTCTCTCTCTCTCTCTCTCTCTCTCTCCCTTCCTTCCTCTATCTATATCATTTATCTCTGTATCTATAGATGTAAAAGCCTAAGCAACTGTCCCACTGTTTGACAGCTTGCCTGGTAGCTAGGACATGCAATGACCATCAGGGGGCAGATGCTCTGACCAGTAGAGGAGGGAGCCCGATTCCTTGTGGAATCCACCATGGTTTAGGTTGCTGCTGGGGCACTGTCACCCCAAATCTGGTTCACCAGCACCCCAGACCCAGAGAGGAGGGAGCCCAATTCATCATGGAATTTGCCATGGGTTAGGTTGCTACTGGGGCACTGTTGACCCTGAATCTGTTTCACCTGCACCCCAGACCCAGAGATCAGTTTCAGCCTGATCCCTAGAGGCTAGCCGAGGGACCCCACCAGTGCATGAATCCATGCACCATCCTCTAGTCACTCCAACACATAAGACAGCTGCCCTCATGTGGTCAAAGATCCTGCTCCCCTGTGGACACAAGATGACCACTATAAGATGGCCAGCAGGGGAGGACAGTTGGGGGCAATAAAGCCTGCAGGAGAGGGCAATTAGGGGTTACCAGGGTGGCAGAGGAGGGAAGTCGGGGGCAAACAGGCTGGCAGAGGAGCAGTTAGACATAAATCAGGCTGCCAGGGGAGTGGTTAGGGGGTGATCAGGCTGGCACACAGAAGCGGTTAGGGCAATCAGGAAGGCAGGCAGGCAAGCAGTTGGGAGTCAGCAGTCCTGGATTGTAATAGGGATGTGCAACTGCCCGTTTAAGCCCCATCCCACCAGGATCGGACCTAAACAGGCAGTCAGACATCCCTCAAGGGGTCCCAGATTGGAGAGGGTGCAGGCTGGACTGAGGGACAACCCCCCACCTCATGCATGAATTTCATGCAGTGGGCCTCTAGTGTATATATAAAATTCTCTAGGCATGGAAGATGAAAGAACATAGGCACATGTAAGCAGCCTGAATTTGTTGGCTTATAGGGAAATAATTAAGAGTTACCAAACTGCTATGACACAGACAGTTAAACTATGTAATATGAGGGCACTCAATCTCAGAGGCTGTAAAAATCCCATAAAAAGTTTATGAACTGAATTTAGGGAGCTAGCAAATATGGCTACATCAGAAATACTTTAGGGATTATAAGAAGTTGTTCTTTTAAATAATTACTATATGACATCCATATAGCATCATTAAATTGTGTTTTTTTCTGAAAAAAATGTAAAAGCTAAATTACATTTATGATGTATTTTATGTATACATCTATAATGGACAAACACGTGGAGTGTAAAGTGGAATTTCTTGAAGCTTAGTGACAAAATAAAAACTAGATAACCTTTGAACTGTGACATATGTGAAAATACAATATTCATTCTGAGAGTCCAGAATAGAACCATAACATGAAAGTCAACCTTAACAATAACCAAGGAAGACTTATATATGATATAAATAATTAATTTGGTAAAAAGTACTTGAAATAATTAATTTGGTAAAAAGTACTTGAAATGAAATGCAAAATAATCAGTTTGCTAGATGTTATGCCCTTCAGTGGATACTGGACCAAATTCTAGCCATCTAAAATATAAAATTCTGAATACGCAAGAGTATCAACTCAAATTAACATATTTTACCTGAGGAAGCATAGTTTTCTCATAGGAGTTCACTGACTTTTTCTAGCGCACACAATTGGTGTCATAGCTTGAACAGGAAGTCTGGATTTCAACTTTAGTGCTCTTCCTTTTATGGGCTTACTTAACTTCCTTTGGATTCTGTAGAATAGGATCAGAAATTTTATTTCCTTAGCAAAATTTTGAAGAAGGAACAATTTGCCTTGACTGCTCTGCCCATTTCCTCAATACCTTCCTCCAGGTACTCAGCATTTCCATTCTGTTGGCAAACTCAGCACTGCTGCACTCCATGAAATTCAGTCCTTGGGAACAATGTTCATATTCCAGATCCTGGTCATTTCAACCCCCAGGATTGCTACCATTTTTAATGAAAAGACGGAGAAGGAGAAGGAGGAGGAGGAGGAGGAGAAAGAGATGGAGGAGGAAGAGCAGAAGGAGAAGCAGGAGGAGGAGGATAAGGAAAAAGAAGATGAGAATAAATCTGTAATAGTGAAATTTCAGGTCATAGGAAAAAGTTTGGAAAAGAAGATGGCATTTTATATCCTTCAATCGCAAGTAGTTTCATATACAAATATTCTATTCTTGTGGCATACATAACTCTGATTACATTTTTTAAAATTCTGAAAGCAAAATTCAACTTAGTACTTTTCACAGATGCTAATGCAAGTCCTAAGTACAGAGTCCCTGATTGAGTCACCAATGAATACTTGTAACAAGGTTAGTTCAGACAGCTTAATGACCCAAATGGCTCAGCAATAAAATCAATTGTTTAGCACATGACCTTTAACTAGACAAAAATCTATGTCCCTAACAAATCTTGTCTCCCTATAGTCTTTTTTTACACAAAAAGAAGAAGAAGACTACAGCATGAACCAGTGTGAGATCCAAAACAAACTAGCTTATCTACACTAATAAAAGAGAAATATACATATTGACCATACCTCTGTGACACTCACCATCAAATCAGGAGTGAGTATGCAAATTAAAGCAAAAATTATGGCAGGTTAATTTTCATATGCAGGGATGGAGAGGTCTGGTGGGGCAGGATGCCTGCTATGAGGGGGAGAGCCAAGGGCGAAAGGAGCTACAGGAACAGCATGAACACTGAAGGCTCCAGCCGGAGTGAAGGCCTGGGTCCCGGGTGCCAGAGCAAAACCAGTGCTGGCAGCCAGGGGAAGGAAGGCCTATTCTTGCATAAATCTTCGTGCAATGGGCCTCTAGTAATTTAATAAAATACATAGTCACTTTTTTCTCCACAAAGGCATCAGTACACCTACAAATTCAATTCCAAAGATGGCAATAAAGCAACTACAACTGCACCAGGAAGGTTAAGACCTCTCTCCTTTTTACATCAGAGCTTACTGAGGAACTGTTGCAGAATATGTATTAATCACACTGTTTGCTCTGGTAATTATCTCTACATTACTGCTTTCCAGAACACCAATGTTCCCCACCCCAAAATTTCAAAGAGAGAAATATGCTTATGTCACTAAAACATATTACTATGAAGTATTTTCTACAATATATGTACATAGAACTCTTTATGGTTATTACAATGGTGCCATTTAAAGGTGTGTTTTAAATAAGCATAGTCATTCAGATATTCAAAGTTTAATATATTTTTCATAGTGTGAATGCTAATGGCCTTCTCTTTATGTTTTTGATAGGATTGGTCAGTACTAGCAACAGGGTCCATAAGGCCCGTGAAGTGTCCATGTTTCTTTTGGCATGGCCTCTAAAATCATTTATTCATTTTCTTACAATGATAACCAAATACCATCTCTTTTATTTTTATATTTTTCTTTATTAGTTAAGGTATTAAATATGTGTCCTTATCTTTCCAGTGTTCCCTCCCCACTCATGCCTTCACCCCGCCCCTGGTGTCTGTGTCCATTGCTTAGGCTTATATGCATGCATACAAGTTAAATACCATCTCTTTTAAAAACTATTTCCTCTCTAAAAGTAAACCTATGCTCAAAATTGTACTCAGTTCTCAAAATTGTTTTTCTGGCTCTGCAAATTGAAAGCACAACTTGTAGGGAGAGGAGGAATCAAGATTGCAGCATAGGTAAACACCTATCTTGCTGCCCCACACAACAATTCCAAAACTACAACTTAACGACAGAACAAATATCATCCAGAATCACCAGAAAACTGGCTGAGTGAAAATTCCACAAATAAAAATAAAGATAGGACACTGTGACTCAGAGGAGCAGCGGAGCACAGCCTTGAAGATACGCACAGAGTCAGAAGTTCAGAGCCATGTGCGCATGCGCACGCGAGCTGAAAGGGCATGTGGCTGCAAACCCAGCTGGTTTTCTCCAACAGGGAGGGCAAAGACGTCCCACTGCACTTATTCCCCAGTTCCTAGCAAGGTCTGGGGTCTGGGGAAGGCACACTGAAACCCAGATGTGGCAGAGGTCTGCTAGCCTGTGGAGAGAGCGAGCTTGTGGAGAGTGCACATAAACTTGGGAACAGAAGTGCGCGACCGTGCAGAGAGGACTCGTGACTTGCTCCCTCATTTGGGAGACCACCTCACTGCTTTGTTTTACAACCCTGAGCAAGACTCAGGGTTGTAAAACTTTGAGTGTGCAGACTCATTTGGGGAGAGGCAGAGTTGTCTGGCAGCGGGTGGAGACCAGCGGCAGCTTTCTCTCGGAGGTGCGTGCAGCTGTTACCACCTGGCACAGAGACCCACGTGCCGCATAGGGCAGAGCTGATGCTGCCAGCTCAGCCCAGAGACTCCTCCCATCCAACCTGAACACAGCTTACCCTCATAGTCAGTTGGCCTGGAGGTCAAATCCTCCTAGTCTAACAATATTAATCTGGGTTTAATTTCAACAATACTGTACAACCCATAAAGGATTGCAGTAAGAGTATCCACCTCAGGTAACTGGGGAAGCTGAGCCACTGTTCCTTAGAGGACATCTACCACACAAAGCTAATGGACCAACTCAGGAAAGCAGCCACAATGCAGAGAAATGGAAAGAAATCAGGTGTGAAAGAAACAGAGGAAAAAAGACGACTAGACATAGAGTTCAAAACCACAGTAATAGTTTTTCAAGAGGCTCCTAGAAAAGACTGATGAACTTAATGAGAACTACAAGGAAATGAACAAGACCTACAAGGAAATGAACGAGACCTATGAGGATATGAAAAAGGACCAACTAGAAATTAAGCATACACTGACTGAAATAAAATATATTACACAAAGACCTAAAAGCAGTCCAGAGGTCTTCAAGAACCAAGTCAAAGATTTGAAATACAAAGAAGCAAAATCCACTCAGCCAGAAAAGCAAGAACTAAAAAGAATGCAAATAATTGAAGATAGTGTAAAAGGCCTCTGGGACAACCTCAAGAATGCCAACATCCAAATTATAGGGGTGCCAGAAAAAGAGAGAGAGCAAGATAATGAAAACCTACTAGAAGAAATAGTGACCGAAAACTTCCCCCATCTGGTGAAAGAAACTGACTTAAAAGCCCAAGATGTGCACAGAACCCCAAAATATAGGAATCTAAAGAGGACCACATCAAGACACATCATAATTAGAATGCCAAGAGAAAAAGACAAAGAGAGAACATTAAAAGCAGCAAGAGAACAACAGTTAGTTACCTATAAGGGAGCACCCATACAATTGTCAGTGGATTTCTCAACAGAAACGATGCAGGCCAGACAGGAGTGGCAAGAAATATTCAAAGTGATGAATAGCAAGAATCTACAACCAAGATTACTCTATCCAGCAAAGCTATCATTCAGAATTGAAGGTCAGATAAAGTGCTTCGCAGATAAGAAAAAGCCAAAGGAGCTCATCACCGCCAAACCAACATTATATGAATTGCTGAAAGATATCATTTAAGAAGAGGAAGAAGAAAAAAGGTAAAAATATAAATTATGAACAATAAATACACATCTATCGACAAATGAATCTAAAAATCAAGTGAATTAATAATCTGATGAACAGGATAAACTGGTGAATATACCAGAATCATGGACATAGCGAAGGAATGGACTGACAATTCTTGGGGAGAAAAGGGGTGTGGGAAATTCAGCTGCCAGACACAGACTAAGTCTGAGGCATTAATAAAGGATTGAAAAGACTTGCAGGCTCTAACAAGAAGTGCAAGGTAGTAACTCTTAATCTAACGGTTAAGGGTCTCACCTCACCACTTGAAGGCCTAATTTTTATGTCCCCTGCTCAATCTGAAGCTAAAAAAAGTCACCATAGCCCTGGCTGGTTTTGCTAAGTGAATAGAGCATTAGCCTGCAGACTGAAAGGTCCCAGGTTTGATTCCAGTCAAGGGCACATCCCTGGGTTGTGAGCTCAATCCCCAGTAAGGGGTGTGCAGGAGGCAGCTGATCAATGGTTCTCTCTCATCATTGATGTTTCTATTTCTCTCCCTCTCTATTCCTCTCTGAAATCAATAAAACATATTTTTAAAAAGTCAACATATTATACTAGAGAGAGTCATGCTTTAGATTTATACAAACTCAAGTTTGAATCATTGAGAAAGAATTTAAACTCATTGAATGTCAAAGCATTGCTGAAGGTATTTGATGAGGGATGTGGCAGATTCTAAGCTGTGTTTCAAGAAAATAATGTTTGGGGCAGCATGCAAAACTGGAGACTAGCTAGACTAAAAATTGTGAATATAAGTATAAGGCTATTATAATAGAACTATGGCAGAGGCAGTGAAGGACAAGGGGTGAAATGTGCAGTAGTTGTTGCTGATATAGCTGCTATGGAACCAGGTAACTCATTTTACTATGGAAGGCTTGCTAAAGAAAGTAGTTTCTGGACTGGAACATTAGGTAAATGGTGACAAATGAAGTAGTGCCTAAAAGGAGGATGATTACCTTTGGTATATGTTAAGTAGATGGTAAGCAGAAGATGGAGAGGTTGAGAAGATAATGAGTTTATTTGTAAGCATGTTGACTTTGAGATGCTTGTTTTGGATGTATACATTTATTAATGTGCAGCTATTTTACAGTTAATGTAATAAAAAGTTAACAAATTATTTAAAAAATAAAACTGTCTGTGAAAGCAAAATGCTATGCAGAATTAACTTTGTAAAATTCAATATAATTGAACAGGATTGATAATCCCAGTCCAGCCTGTCTCAGATGGACATTATGAAGATTTGAGGAGATATATTAAAAAGTGCTTTATAAATTACAATATGGTATGCAAATAGTAGTACTTGACATGTTTTATGGATATGATATGCATGTTCCAATAATCAAACATGGGACCAGCTGCTAGAGGAAAAAATCAGCTCAAATAATAAATATCTGAGCGTTGTTACCATAGAGAGATTATGACTAATGGAGCACATTTATTTTGTAACTGCCTTAATGGTATAATTTGAAAAGGAATAAAATCAGGGCCAAGAAATATGAATTGGACTATCACTGAAGTGCAAAACTGATTTTTCTCTTAACCTTCAAAATATAGCACACCTTCTAAAGTCACACAGAATAGAAAGCATTCCATTTGCAGTGTCTATTAGGAATAAATTTATCTTTTGTCCCTCACTGCCTAGTGCTTCACGCCACAAGAGTTACCCCATTATGGTGCTCTTTCTTTTGAAACCTTGGGTAATGAGAATGAACTAGATATATTCCATAAAAAGGTTTCTGCAGATTTAAAAATAAGGATTGCACTTGGCTCATTAAAAAATCTTTATAGAAGAATTTCTTTTGAAAGAAGCATATTTAAGACAGTTATGTGAGAAAAAGTAATATGTGAAAATTTTATTATTCCATAAGTACACATAATATAGTTCAGAAATGTTGCAGAGAAAATTTTTACATGGGCAGAAGGAGTTAACATGCAATTGAAAGTACATCTCTTAGCTACATAATGAAACAGAAGAAAGTAATCATTATTTAAAAGTTCATGGCATAGATAAAATGAATAGGGTCATTTTCATAATGTCTTTGTGGGTTATGAGCCAGATCTTCACTAAGAATATGAAAAAAATGAAAATGAAAAGTCACTCAATCTCCTGAAGCTTCTTTCAAATGTAACTGCACAATTATCCAGGGATAATAACCAATTGTTTCTAAACTACCTGTATCTTTGCGCACTAAAATAAAGTATTTCACAGAAATATCAGCTGCCAGCATTGGAAAGGCACTTCCTTTAGAGATTGTTTATTCCAAATCTTACTTCATAGATGAGAAACTAAGACTCAGATGTCACATATCAAGAAAGCTGGGACTAAATACTAGTGTTATTTTTTAGTCTCCCACATATAGCCATATCTATAGTTTTTTGTCTTACATACTGGCTTTTTTTGTTCAAAATCCTCTGAAATCTGAAATGTTTCCTTAAATGCATTCTCCAACAAAAACAGACATAACCCAAATTTGTATGGCTGTCTAGTAGGCACTCAACCTCTCCAGTAAGAAGAATGAGCAAAATTGAATTGAATTGAAATAATCAAACATTATAAACTATAAGTAACTATGCCAGCTGAGACAGCTGTGTCATCATCTGGTTCTTTGTTCTTGGTACAATGAGGTGGAAGGAACAGAATGTCACTGCAAGTTACCAATGAATTTATAAAATGATGCTACATTTTCCACTGGTTTCTTATGTTTCAGGATTATTTCTACTTTTGAAAATGTGATTGACTTAAGATATTGTTTAAAATCATAGGTTATTTTCAAGACTTATAAAGTATCTATAATGACAAAGAAAAGAATGGGAAAATAATTCCTCAATCTTTCTAATTAGAGGGTGACCTGATTATAATGGTCTATATATTTTATAAAATAACTTTAAAGATTAAATAGAATTATAACAATCTCATTTAAAAACATCCTGTAATACATACTGAACATTATAACTGAAGTTTCATAGTCATATTAATTTTAAAAGAGAAGCAAATATTTGATTTCAGGGATAGATAAAGTGTGCTTAACACCTTAAGAACTGATTGAAAGACTCAGAACACAATCAACCAGTTTTGGTTCTTTGTGTTATTAGTTTCATAAATGCACTCAATAGCCTCAGAAGGACAATACTATTATCAGAGCCTAAGAAGGACATTACTATTATTATTATTATTATTATTATTATTATTATTAATGTCTATTATGAGTAAAAGACATGCCTGTTATTACTAATATCTGTCTAATTACAAAAAATGTGGGGATGCCTAATCTCTTCCCACACCCCCAGCACCCCCTTCCCAAAGATCTTATATGCGTGTATGCAGTACCTATGGCCACAGAAAATAAGGTGGCAAAGGCCTGGGGTAAGATGGGAACCAGGTAAAGGGGAACTATGGGAGGAAGAAAGAGAGACATCTATAATAATCTCAACAATAAAGATTTTAAAAAATGTGGGGATGCCTTTGCTTTCATGGCATGATGCAGTACTGGCATAACACTAACTTGTTAGTGTAACTGGCTAACTTCTAATTATTCCTCAGATACACATGGGAGTATGCTCAGTACTGTATGCTCAGTATGCTCAGTACATGAGAGTATGCTCTATTCAGGCATTTTGCTCAACACTCCCTTAGTTGAGTGCTTAGGGTTTAGTAACGAACCCAAATCAGACTGTCCTTCCCTGGAATATTTCCTACCTGAATGCTGAGTTAGTGCATCTAAGAGGAAAACTTGAGATCTGGTAAGATACTATGACCTACACCATTTTGTAGAAATCAGTATAAAGTAGAAAAGAATAACCAGATATGTGAAAAAAAATGTTCCTAATATGGTTTATTTAATATACTCTTTCGTTATCTTTGTGAAATACTCCTATTTTCTTCTAATACATTTCTTTTTAGCTTGAGTTCATTTGAACTTTTCATCTATAAACCAAAGAGTTTTAATTAATATATCTGTCTCTTAAGTAGAGGTTTAAGATTTCAATAGAAGCTGTTCACTAAGGCAAATTGGACATTTTTAATAATTTCAGATTAAAACATGATATGATTCCATGTTATATGCCTCTAAGAAGCAAATCAGAATGAGATGATCTCATTTGATACTTCTCTTTTAAAATTTTTCTGAAGCATATATTTTATTTTATCCATTTTCCCATTAAAGTTTTTTAGAGGAGGAGAGAGTAAAGTTCCATTTATTTGAGAGAATAAAGCATGGGAGAAACATTTCTCAGCTTTGTATTCAAAATGGTATAGATTATAAAAATCTCTTGAAAATTTCTGTACCAAATTCTTACTAAAATACTAAGGAAGTCATAGAAAGAAGAAAAACTGAAGATAAACATTTTTAAAAAGTTCTTTATAAATTTTAGAAATAGAAGAAGGGGGAAGGAAAGAAAGAGAAAGATCAATGTGAGAGAGAAACATTGGTCCATTGCCTCCCTTATACACTCCTACCAGGGACCAAATCTGCAACCTGGACATGTGCCTTGACTGGGAATCGAACCAGTGTCCTTTTGGTGCACAGGATCACGCTCAACCAACTGAGCCAAACTGTCTAGGGCAAAAATAAGCATTTCCTAAAATTTGAGTACAATTTATAATAACTATAAGGTCAGTACATCTGAATGAAGAAACCCAATTAGTGCTCTATACATGCCCCCACACCCACCAATAAGGCAACTACCATTGCATTGCATGTATTCACACACACACACACACACAAAAACACTAGCAAAATGTACACAAAATGTATATTATCAATAGTGGTAAATTACTTCAAACTTAATCTTCTTTATATTGTCTTTATTTTTAAAAGTTCATGTAATTAAAATGCATTATTTTTATGTAAGTAACAAGTATTGGACATTATTTTAAAAGTGCTCATTGTCTCACACCAAGAAATTCTTTCCATGGACTCTGTTACATTATTCTGATTTAACTGGCTTCATATCATCATTTACTTTGGTTTATAAATAGAGTAACTGAAGCTTTTGATTAGTCGTAATTTATGTATATGACTATTGTTTTTATCAATAACTCCATTTCACTACTCCTCAAAATGTTCCAGTTTGAACTCTTGTTATCAGTATAATCACCCATACCTCACAAGGTCCATCATCAATATTATTTTCAAAGATGGTATTTCTTCAACACTGTTCACTGTTAGTTAAACAATTAGAGAGCATATGTACATATCACATTAGCAAAATAATATGGTGCTTATCTTTCTTTGACTGGTTTATTTCACTTAGAATAATGCTCTCCAGGTCCATCCATGCTGCCACAAAGGGTAAGATTTCCTTTTTATGGCTGAATAGTATTCCATTATGTAAATAGTAATGGGGGGAGACTTGACTTGGAGTGGTGAAGATACAATACATTGTACAGATACTGTATATTTGAATTGCACACCTGAAATCTGTATAATTTTCTTAACCAGTGTCACCCAATCCTATATAATAAAAAGCTAATATGCAAATGGTCATCATGCCCTTGCACCCTTGTACCCTTGCACCGGGGGACCTGAGGCCAGGTGGTGGGACCTGAGGCTGCATCCCCAGCCCCAGTGCTGGGGCCAGGGGACCTGAGGCCAGGCTGGGGGATCTGAGGCCATGCCCCCTACCCATCAGGGCTTGATAGTGCACCTGAGACTTCACCCTTTGCCCTGCAGGGCTTGACAGGGGTGGGGCCAGCCGGGTGTGAGTCTCATGCGATTTAGATGTGCATGTAGGTGGGCGGAGACTTGACTCTGGGTCCCGTGGCATGTCCCAGACTCTGACAGGAGGGAGATTTTCATATACATTTTATTAATTTTCTTTCATCTTTGATACTTCTATTATAGAGAAAGGGAAGATAGCAATATTAAAATATTTCCTCCAATTAATTCCCTTTTAATGTACACAAATTTCATCCACTGGGCCACAAATAAGTTCAATAAAAAGGAAAAAAAATTGCATTAGCATTCAAACTAATATTTTTTTTGGTGTACTATTTTTGCATGGAATTCTAAAGCTATTTTTAAGAGGCAGACAGAAATACAAATCCAGTAGAAGACTGTGGTAGTGTTCAAGTGCAGAATAAGGGCAAGAAAAACATTTTAGATTTTCCCAGCTATAGAGAAGGATAACTGAATCCACAGTAAAGTAAGGTGTAACTTATATAAAAGTAAATGCAGTATCATGACTATAAATGCTTTCCTGAGGCCCTGTGGGCCATGCTAACCTGCCTTTATTGTCCCCTAAGGTGAAAAGAAGTGATAAAGTAAAAATCTCTCTGCAAGGTAGTAATTGTTCCCATTCCTAGGTGGTAACCACAAAGAAATCTATTTTTCAATTTTATGATATCATATAATTTTTCTTTTTCACCTTCACACTAACTTCGATGCACTGCTGCCTCTATAAAATCTTATATGCAGCAACAAGCTACTATTTTAGCTGATTTCAGCTTTCACTGACATTTCAAAAAATCTTATGTGCCATTGCTATCCATTAGTTTTACTAATGGAAAAAATGATTAGGAAGAATAAAAGCCTAGTCATAAAATTACTCTTTATCCCAGACCTCTTTCTTCAGTGTCCCTTTGCTGTACAACATTGATCACCCTGCTGCTAATTAATAAACAATGAAATAAGCCTTTCTATAAACTCAAATTGCAGGAAACCTTTCAAAAAGAGTACTTGTGATGACTCAGATATTAGGTGAATAAAACCAATTTTTCCTAAGGGTTTCATATAATTTAAGGTAATTATTTTCCCCATTACTTTCATTTACCTCTCTAAAAACAACTCAAATTGTGCAAGGTAGATAGCTGGTGGAGTGTCTTGAGCGAGTGACTATGATGTAATTATGAGAGCACCCAGGAGTACCCTATTATTCAGCAAACAAAAGTAGGACATACAACACCCCACTAAAGGGCCTTGTTTGAGTCCCTTTGCTTCCTCTTTGGTTAAAACTATGGTCTGTAAAATGAAAGTCAGTTACTGAATTTCAATGTGCTGGCTACTTGTTGCTTCCACCTGAGTTGGTTACCCAAGAAGAAGAAAAGTGTGTTTTGTAATATTACTCTGTATTTTTCTTTGGAATCTCCTCATATTTTTCCTGGGGTTTTTATAGCCTTTCTTCTTTTTTTATTGACTTTGTTGGGGTGACATTAAACCATACAAATTTCAAGTGTACAAATCAACAAAACATCTGCACACTGCAGCATGCTACCATCACCCCAAGTAAAGTTTCTTTCTGTCCCCATTTCACCCCTTTGCTCACCTCTGTCCACCTCTACGTTCTGCCAATCCCCTTTCCCTCTGACTATCATCACACTGCTGTGTGTGTGTGTGTGTGTGTGTGTGTGTGTATAATTTCTTGCTTAATCCCTTAACCTTCATTCATCCAGCCCCCCCAACTACCTCACTGCTGGTAGCTGTCAGTCTCTTCCATGTATCCATGCCTGTTTCTATTTTCTTCATCAGTTTATTTTGTTCATTAGATTCCACATACAAGTAAGAGCATATATTTGTCTTTCTTTGACTGGCTTATTTTATTTAGCATAATAATCTTCAGGTACATCTGTGCTGTCCCAAAAATATTTCTTTTTTTACATCCTAGTAGTATTCCATTGTATAAATGTACCACATATTTTTTTGTTCACTCATCTATTGATTGCACTTAAGCTATTTCAAGATCTTGGCTATCCGATCAAATAAAAGAGTAACATGCAAATTAACCGTACCTCCGCTATGTTACCAGCCAATCAGGAGCAGGGGGTGTGGCCAGCAGACAGGAGTGTGGCCACAGTGCCATGTAAGCAAGCACCATGCTATGAGCTCTGCCCACATGGTACTTAAGGGCCGGCGAGATCCCTCCCTCCTTACAGTTACTGTTGACTGAGTCGTGACCTCTTGTGGTGAGCTTGGGACAGTTAGGGGAATTTCATGCCATGAGATCCCCTGACAAAGCTCGCATGTAGGTTACTATGATAGTTAGGCTGTGACTGAGGTGTGGAGTTTACCTGTCATGTGGGACATGCAAGTGAGTGCCAAGGGCACCTTGGGTACTGAACTCTAGGTGCAAGGTGGGGCTTTGAGTCCTCAGTGTTGCGTGCTCTTTCCCCAAGTGGCGGGGTACCAGGAATACTGGGTAATGTAGTTCTGGTGACAGACGCATTGATCAAAGTGAGTCTGGAAGAAGTTACTGTTGCGGGTGGGGGATGGAGGGAAGGCAAAGGTTAGGGTCTCAGACAATTCGCTCATGTGATTGCAAAGACAGACAGAAACTCTCAGATTAGAGGGGGTCCCCTGAGGGTTCCCAGATAATAGAGGGTACAGGTCAGGCTGAAGGACCCATGGTGGCTGCTGCTGTGTGTGGCGAAGTTGCTAAAACCATTAAAAAGGCCAAACTTATTATTATTGATGCATGCACCATGGCATCCAATCATACTATAAACGCCATAGACAGATTACTAAGAGAAATTATGAATTTGAATGTTGCATTTGGTGGAAAAGTTCTTCTCAGAGGAGATTTTCCACAATGTGTCAGTATCGTGCCACATGCTATGTGATCAGCCATAGTACAAACAAGTTTAAAGTACCATGATGTTTGGAGATGTCTCAGAAAGTTGTCTCTTAAAACAAATACGAGATCAGAGGATTGTGCTTATAGAGAATGGTTAATAAAGCTTAGAGATGGCAAACTTGATAGTGGTTTTCATTTAGGAATGGGTATTATTGAAATTCTCCATGAAATGATTTGTAATGGATCTATTATTGATCCATTTGGAAATAGTATATCCTCTATAGATAATATTAAAAATATATCTAACTGTGTAATTCTTTGTCCAAAAAATGAGCATGTTCAAAAATTAAATGAAGAAATTTTGGATATATTTGATGAAGATTTCCACACCTATTTGAGTGATGATTCCATTGACTCAACAGATGATGCTGAAAAGGAAATTTTCCCCATTGATTTTCTTAATAGTATTACTCCTTCAGGAATGCCATGTCATAAATTAAAATTAAAAGTGGGTGCAATCATCATGCTACTGAGAAATCTTAATAGTAAATGGGGTCTTTGAAATGGTACCAGATTTATTCTCAAACGATTACTACGTAACATTATTGAAGCTGAAGTATTAACAGGATCTGCAGAGGGAGAGGTTGTTCTGATTCCAAGAATTGATTTGACCCCATCTGACACTGGCCTCCCGTTAAAATTAATTTGACGACAGTTTCCCGTGATGCCAACATTTGCAATGACTATTAATAAATCACAAGGACAAACTAGAGTTTGTCCTTGAACCCGCTTTCACACATGGTCATTTATTATGTTGCTTTCTTTCGAGTTAGAAGAGCATGTGATGTTAAAGTTATAAATACTTTATCCCAAGGGAAATTAGTCAAGCACTCTGAAAGAATTTTCACTGTTAATGTGGTATACAGAGAGATATTAGAACAAGTTTAATCACTTTATTAGTCATTATTTGCATCACTGTTGTTTTTATATCATGAGTCTATTATTGTTGTTATATCATTTTTGTTATTATTTATCTGTTAATGAAAATATGTATTATTTTCAAATACATTGTACTCATCACCTTTTATCTGTCACAGTTTTATTATAGAGAAAGGGCAAATAGCACTATTAATATATTGCCTCTAATAAATACCCTTCTAATGTACACGAATTTCATGCACCGGGCCACTAGTGTTTGTATAACAACCTTACATATTTACCTTCATGATGTACTTGTTGGCACTGATACTAACTTTATCAACTCTTCTCTCATTGTGAGACCATCAGAATATTAACCAATAATGGCCACCTGAGTATGTGATGTGACATCTGTAGTTTCATCAAGAGAGATCGAGGCAAGGGTGCAGTTGGGGCAATTAGACTGGCAGGGCAAGTAGTGAGGGGCAAATAGACCAGCAAGGGGGAGCAGTTGGGGTGATGAGGCTAGCAGGGGTGGCAATAAGAGTGACCATGCTAACAGGGTTAGGAGCAGTTATGAGTGACCAGGCTGGCAGGGAGGGGGGCAGTTGGAGGGCGACCAGGCCAGCAAGAGGGGAAGCGAGGGGTGATCAGGCCAGCATACAGAGGCAATGTGGTGTGATCAGGCTGGCAGGGGGGCTGTTAGGGGCAACCACACAGTCAGGCAGATGAGAAATTAGGAGCCAGTGGTCCTGGATTGTGAGAAGGATGTCTGACTATTGGTTTTGGCCAGATCCCTGAGGTTAGGCACTGGGATCAGGCCTAAATTGGTAGTTGGACATCCCCTGAGTGGTCCCAGATTGGAGAGGGTGCAGGCTGGGCTGAGCGGATACCCCTCCATGCATGAATTT
Organism: Antrozous pallidus; assembly: GCA_027563665.1. Classification (NCBI taxonomy): domain Eukaryota; kingdom Metazoa; phylum Chordata; class Mammalia; order Chiroptera; family Vespertilionidae; genus Antrozous; species Antrozous pallidus. Next base: position 26,045,036 of record CM050509.1, on the reverse strand, counting down.
CATGCACTGGGCCTCTAGTATAACTATAGTAGATGAATGTGCATATATTAACAAAGTTTCAAAACATTTGAAGAAAAAAATTGACAGAAATTATAAGAGAATAGATAATTCTGCATTCATGGTTGGATATTTTAACTCATCCATCTCCTAAAATTTGATAGAACAATTAAACAAACAAACCACAAAATAATATCATAAAAGTTCTGAAAAACACTATCAACCACATTGACTTCCTTTGTATTTATAAGACACTGTGCACAACAATGGCAAAACAGCATATTCTTTTCAAAAGCTCATGTTACATGCTAACCAGGATAAGCATGATTAACAATAAAACAAGTCTAAATAACAAAAGCAATTCTTCTTCTTCATCATCACCCAGTAATAGTATCAGTTGTGGTTATTTTGAAGATTTGTGGGCCAAAGGGTCCCAGGTTCGATTCAGGTCAAGGGCTTATATCTTAGTTGCAGTCTCCTTCCCAGCCCAGGCCTTGGTCAGGGCTTGTGCAGGAGGCAACCAATTGATGTTTCTCTCACATCAATATTTCTCTGTCTTTCCCTCTCTCTCTTCCACTTTCTCTAAAAATCAACAAAAAAATATCTTCAGGTGAGGATTAAAAAAAAAATAAGGTCTTTGAAAGTATTCTTAACTAGCTGTGACCTTGGCATGAAGTAGCATACTTGGTGTCTAACATTCCCTGTGAGACACAACTTTCCCTAAAACAGCTCAGGTGCAATACACAGCATTCTTGGCAAGCCATTTATTTCTCCAACCTTCATTTTTTTAATTTTTAAAATTGGAATAGTCAGTAAATAACTGCCCTATCTGCTTATAGAGATTTTGGTTTAAGCCTCCAAGTTCTCCAGTTTGAATCTCATTTTAGAGAAAGGTTAAAAAAATTATAACAGCAGTCTGATAAAGTTTGGATCAGAAAAAAATTGTGTGGCTTAAAGACCCAAGAGAAATTCCAAGAATTTGGGAATTACATACATTGCAGCAAAAGTTGCGGATGGAAAGGAATGAGGATGTATATCCCTGCTGAACTTACATATGGCTTGATGCGGCAGTTGTAAGCCCCAAACTTTTTGAAGACTTTTCATTAATTAAAAACAAGATTAAACAATTATATCTCATAATTTATCTATTTTTATTTTAATAACAATGTTTTTCTACTTCAAACCTTCAAGTTTATGTAACATTCTGGGAAGTTTCTCTGTGGTTATCTTTGAGGGTCATATTCAGGCATATAAGTCTAAGAGGCCTTGTTTTAATGTGTTATAATTAGGGGATGATGCAGAGAAGAAAAGGGCTGTATCTAGTGTGGACGAAAGGAGCCACATGCTAACCTGACAGGCTCAGGGGAGGCCTGTGTGGCAGACTTGCAAACTTGGAGACCTAAAATAACCACAAAAGATGGTTTGAAAATTAAATATTTTGCTACAAATAGGTTATAGTAGGTAGTCATGTCCTAGGCCAGTATTTTCCCTGACAAAGATCAACTTAGATCTTCTTTACGGAGCCCATTTGCCTTTTTGCCTCTAAGATAACACAGCTGTGAGATGTCTGGGTAACTTGTAACTTCCTTTTTATCCCGGATCCACCAGGGCACAACAAATGGCACCGGGACATTCTCTCTTGTTATTGTTATCAAGTTAATTGTCAACTGTTAATTACATTAAAGTATCCTGTAACCATCTCTGTAAAAAAAAAAAAAAAAAGCACATGTTCATCATTTCACTTTTTACCCTATCCCACAGGTTTCCTTGCTTTGCTTTATCCCACTTCTTTAATCTATCACCAATGAATTTCATGTAACTCACCTATGTTCATTTCCTTTTATTGCAATGTATAAATTTTTAAAAAATACATTTTATTTGTTTTTTACAGAGAGGAAAGGAGAGGGATAGAAAGTCAGAAACATCGATGAGAGAGAAACATCAATCAGCTGCCTGTTGCACACCCCCTACTGGCGATGTGCCCACAACCAAGGTACATGTCCTTGACCAGAATTGAACCTGGGACCCTTCAGTCCACAGGCTAGCACTCTATCCACTGAGCCAAACTGGTATCAGTGCAATGTATAGATTTTGATATTATCCTCCATTCTCCAAAGCATTATCTCAATTCATTGAGGTTCTGCTTCCTGGCATATGTGGATGGCAGGGTGGCTCAAATAAACTCACAAAATTCTTTACAGGTTTCAATGTTGTTGTTTTTTCTTTCGTTAACGGTAGTTACCTTGGGCTGAATTTTGGAAAATTGTGTATGACTAGAATGTGTTGTTGTTGGTTTTTTTTAAAATATATTTTATTGATTTTTCACAGAGAGGAAGGGAGAGGGACAGAAAGTCAGAAACATCAATGAGAGAGAAACATCGATCAGCTGCCTCTTGCACACCCCCTACTGGAGATGTGCCCACAACCCAGGTACATGCCCTTGACCAGAATCGAATCTGGGACCTTTCAGTCCGCAGGCCAACGCTCTATCCACTGAGCCAAACTGGTTTTTTGTTGTTGGTTTTTGCTCATCTGTTTTATCACTTCCTTTGATTATTTAAATAGCTCCTTCCATTGCCCTTAACAGGAGAAGGCAGAAATACAATGCTGTTTGTGTTCTTATGTGAAGAATGCCCCATATGTTGTCAGATTTTGTTTTGTAGCTGGTTTTATGATCTAAAACAATCAACATGAATCTTTATTGAGCCTCGCATTTAAGCTAGTGACCTTAGACCTTCAAAATTAAGGCCTTCATTGGCTTTGACATGGGACCATTGGTATAGTTTTCTCAATTTACCACCTCCCCACCACCTACCTTTACCACTTTGAGCAGCAAAACAGAAGTTTGGTAAGCAATTTCCCATTCTCAAGGTTCTAAGATATAAATGCTGGCATTCACCACACAAAGACTTTCACCTCATCTTCCATTAAAGCAAAGACCTACTGGCACTCAAGAAGGATCTTGGTAAAAGTATATAAAACCTTCATAAAGTGCAAGGTCAAGGCAAAGCATCTCCTAGAGGTGCCCAGCCAGAGTGGTTGCAGTTCAATTTCCGGGCAGGGCACATACCTGTGTTGTGAGTTTGATTCACAATCAGGGAGCCTATAGAAGGCAACCAATTGATGATTGATGTTTCTCTTTCACATTGATGCTTTAAAGTCTCTCTCTCTCTCTCTCTCTCTCTCTCTCTCTCTCTCTCTCTCTCTCTCTCTCTCTCTCTCTTTCTCTCCCCCTTCCTCCCTCCCTTCTTTCCTCTCTAAGCATGTCCTACGGTGAGAATTTTTTTTTAATTTAAAAAGTGTCTCCTAGGAAGGCATCTGACCTGCAAATAGCACTTTGATTTATAAGTGAACATCATTTCTCCACTAGTGGTGTCAAAATATCCACATTTGGGTGAGGGTATGGAATGTAAAACTAATAACAAGAAACATCAGGAAGAATATTTCTCTGTACTAATGACATGCAGTATTTCTTTGTTGGAATCTCCCTTTCAAGTTAGCATGAACTAAGCAACCGTTGGCCATAGAGCTGGTTGGTTCTGAAATGTTTTGCATATTCAGTAGCACATGTTCCTATGTGAAACTCATGGAGGCAGGTGTGCCAACCTTTATATGGTAGCTAGCCATCTGTTAGGTACATTTTTGGACATGGTGTTGTTAACTGAGAGGAGAGGTCCTATTTTCCCTAAGTTGCTAGTGGGAGTGGAATTCTTGTATATCCTGAGGAAACGAATTTTATCAGACTGGCACAGGAGGGTGATTTATTTCCATGGAATAAAAACCTTAGGATTCTATCATCCCATTTCCCTTAGACCAGTCATAGAAGTGTAGCTGGGGCTTTAGTAGAGCTAAAATGAGAGTCAGTGTCCAGACTTTTTTTCTATGTTGGAGTTGAGTTTAGTCCAGAATCAGGCTACCTTAGCTTGTGTTTCTTACTCTGATCCATTAGTCCATTGTGTGTGGGCCATATGGGCCAATGCAAGGAAACAGGAGCAAAGGAACCCCCAAGAGCCAAGAAAGATAACTCCTTTTTTTAGGAGAGCAAGTATTCCCAAATTTTTGCATTCTTGCAGTGGCCATACCCATCTGGCCAATGAGCTCTGTTTCCAGGTGTGGTTGACAGAAAAGTACCTTTTCTATTTCACCCCAGATTTGTCAGGCATTCATCTATCTTTCTTTTGTCCAGTCCCCTCCCCCCAGGGTTTTGCAGTGAATAGGCTGGTGTTTCCTTGATGAGTGCAAGGCTACAGCTTCCTGCTGAAGCTACCCAAAGGGCATGCCTATAAAGTCTGGCCTTCCCTTTCTTCCTTTTCTATTATGAATAGCTAGCTAATTACAACAGTATCAATGTGAAGAGGCAGCAACATGATGGCTGATCATCTTTCTGATTTGGAGTCCTGTGCTTTTGCTACTTTGTGTCTGAGGGCCTTTCAGTCACAATGGACCAATTTTACTGGTGAGGTGTGACTCTCAGTCCTGTTGCTTCCTTGTGGCCTGTCATGATGCTCATCTGAGGACTGTGAAAACACTCCAGAGATTCCCAAATTAGCTTTACAAATGTGGCCTATTTGCTAAAGTGACAACTCTCAACTCATAAACATTGCTTTTAGGTAGGATAGTTGAAAAATGAATAAAAAATTTCCATGAAGACTTAAAGTCCTTACTCTTTTCACTAAATGCTGTTCACATAGAGACAGCATAGAAACACAAGAGAAGGGATGCCAGATGGCCAGAAGAGACAACAGAGAAGCCAACCGCATGAATGCAACCATCCATCCTCTTCTTACAAAACATGAAAATGAAATTATTCTTATTTCCCTTCTAACACTTATCCCCTTGCAGTCAACATATGTAGTCCATTAAGGTTTGACTACTATTGACCTTCCTGGAGTGATGGTAGTGAGTGACAATGCCATCTTGCCCTCACAGTGCAAGTGCAGAAATCATTGCAAAACAACTCAAAGGAATAAGGAAATGATCTGGCCCTGCACAGAAAAAAATTCATGCTCCACCCAAACTTTAAACAAGCCTGCCTTATCCCCAACTTCTTAAAATCAAACCAATGTAGCAACACTGAGAGACAGTTGGGAACCCTGTCCTTATATGCTGTCTCCCTCATACCCAGGTGTGAGTCTATCAAAATTTATTTGGAAATATCTTACCTGATTCTTCTTGATTTCCATCTTGGGGAACCCAAGAGTTCCAGCACAAAGATTATTCCTCCTAGGAACTGTAATTTTCTTGTTACTGATGTAACAAAAAAAGGATTCCAGACAATAAGCGATGAGGGTAATACAGAAATGCAAGGTTAGTTGCATATCCCATATAATCTTCTTCGCATAGATGCCAAGCCTATAACAAGGCCCAACTGTTTGCCAGTCTAAGAAAACCACATGATGACATTTCCACATGACTGTTAAGAAGTAGTTTGTGTAAAAAAAAAGCACACACACCAAAAAACTCACAAGGTTTTATTTCTTATTAAAACTAAATTAATTCCATCTTACATGCAGGGTTCTTTTTGTTATTGTTGTAGCTGTTGTTATTTTTATTTTTAAAGGATTACCATACTACTTCAATCCTGGGCTAATGCCTGAGCCTCCCATATGTACCACTCTTTCTCCTGACTAGCCCCATTCCTTGGCAAGCAAATTTACTTATATCAACAACATCCATTGGTGGTGAGACTACCACCACTGAGCCAAATTTCCATGATATGGCCCTTATTGTTTGTTGGATGAAAAATGGAAGTCATGAGCTTGGTATTTGTGATCACAAATAATTGGCTCCAACTTATATTTCTAGGTCTAGTGCCTTAATTTACTTCACTCAGTGACACTTTGTAAAATTCTACCTCCTTGCTTTCACTCATAATTTTTGAAAAGGTAACATGGGAAGTTGGCTGCCATGGTGTCTGGTACCATGTCTTTGAACATTCCTCCCTTTATCCTGCCCATCTAACCAATCGGGCTCATCTACCACTTTCTAAAGCTACTTTGACCTCCTCCATGAGGGACTAATATTACAGTCATGCACTGCATAATGACCTTTTGGGCAATAATGGACTACATATACGAAGATGATCCCATAAGATTATAACGGAGCTGAAAAATCCCTATTGCCTAACGATGCCCTGATTTTCCTAAAGTCAAAGCATAATGCATTACACTTTTGTGCTCTTTTCAGTCTATGGTTGGTAATACAATCAGCTATAAATGCCTTGGGGCACTCACCAAGGCACTAGTGAGCTTCTAACAGACATCTCCCCTTTCTGAACCAATGTTACAACTGGACCAACCCTTGTGATTCTTTTTATTTTAATCTTTATTGTTCAGTGTATTGATTACATTTCCCCCCCTTTTTCCCCCTATAGCTCCCCTCCACCCAGTACTCATCCCACCCTGCACCCTCACCTTCCCCCCACTGTCCTCTCCCATAGGTGCATGATTTTGTCCAGTCTCTTGCTGCACCTCCCACAACCCTTTTCTCCTCAAGAAGTGTCAGTCCATTCCCCCTCTATGTCACTGATTCTGTTATATTCACCAGTTTATCCTGTTCATCAGATTTTTAATTTACTTGATTTTTAGATTCATTTGTTGATAGATGTGAATTTGTTGCTCATAATTTTTATTTTTAACTTTTTCTTCTTCCTCTTCTTAAAGAATATCTTTCAGCATTTCATATAATATTGGTTTGGCAGTGATGAATTCCTTTAGCTTTTTCTTATTTGCGAAGCACTTTATCTGACCTTCAATTCTGAATGATAGCTTTGCTGGGTAGAGTAATCTTGGTTGTAGATTCTTGCTATTCATCACTTTGAATATTTCTTGCCACTCCCATCTGGCTTGCATAGTTTCTGTTTATAAATATGCTGACAATTGTATGGGTACTCCCATATAGGTAACTAACTGTTGTTCTCTTGCTGCTTTTAATATTCTCTCTTTGTCTTTTTCTCTTGGCATTTTAATTATGATGTGTTTTGGTGTGGTCCTCCTTGAATTCTTATAGTTTGGGGTTCTGTGTGCTTCTTGGACTTTTAAGTCAATTTCTTTCACCAGGTGGGGGAAATTTTCAGTCACTATTTCTTCAAATAGGTTTTCATTGTCTTGGTCTCTCTCTTTTTCTGGCACCCCCATAATTCAGATGTTGACATGCTTGAGGTGTCCCAAAGCCCTCTTACACTATCTTTAATTTTTTGGATTCTTTTGGCTTCTTGCTTTTCTGGCTGAGTGGATTTTGCCTCTTTGTATTTCAAATCTTTGACTTGGTTCTTGTGGTCCTTTAGATTGCTTTTAGGTCTTTGTATAATATTTTTTATTTCAGTCAGTGTATGCTTAATTTCTAGTTGGCCCTTTTTCATATCCTCGTAGGTCTCATTCATGTCCTTGTAGGTCTTGTTCATTTCCTTGTAGTTCTCATTAAGTTCATCGGCCTTTTCTAGGAGCCTCTAGAAAAACCTTATAACCGTGGTTTTGAACTCTATGTCCAGACATTTTTTTCCTTCCATTTCTTTCACTCCTAATTTTTTCCATGTCTCTGCATGGTGGCTGTTTTCCTGAGTTGGTTGATTGGCTTTGTGTGGTAGATGTCCTGTAAGGGACAGTGGCTCAGCCTCCCCAGTTACCTGAGGTGGATACTCTTGCTGCAGCCCTTTATGGGTTGCACAGTCTTGTTGAAGTTAATCCTAGATTATTGTTGTTAGCACTAGGAGGGTTTGACCTCCAGGCCAATTGGCTGTGAGGGTCAGCTATGCTCAGGTTGGATGGGCGGAGTCCCCTGGCTGAGCAGGCAGCATCAGCTCCGCCCTATGCGGCACCTGGGACTCTGTGCCAGGTGGTAATGGCTGCAAGCACCTCTGAGAGAAAGCTGCCGCCAAGCTCTGCCTGCTGGCGGACAATTCAACCTCTTCCCAAATGAATCTGCACACCGAAAGTCTCACCCAGGGATGTAACACAATGCAGTCCGGTGCTTTCCCAAATGAGAGAGCAAGTCACGCGTCCCCTCCACGCACTCATGCACCTTCTGCTATTCCCAAGTTTACGTGCATCTCCATAAGCTCGCCCCCTCCACAAGCTCGCAGACCTATGCAGTTCCCGAGTTTCAGCGTGCTTCCCTACTGTCCAGTTTCTCCCTGTATGAGTGTGGGTTCCCTGGACCTCAGAACTGGGGAAATCAGTGCAGTGGGATGTCTTTGTCTTTGCAGCTGCCTGCCCTCTCCACTTGCTCACACACACACACACGGCTCTAAACCTCTGACTCCTCACGTATCTTCAATGCTGCCCTCCGCTGCTCCTCTGAGTCACAGTGTCCTATCTTTACTTTTATTTGTGGAATTTTCACTCAGCCAGCTTTCTGGTGATTCTGGATGATGTTTCTTCTATCGTTAAGTTGTAGTTTTGAAATTGCTGTGTGGGGCAGCAAGATAGGTGTTTACCTATGCTGCCATCTTGGTTACTCTCGGTGATTCTTACTATACTTTCAAAATGCCCTTTAGCAATAGACAAGAGGAAACTTGAAGAAAAAAAGAGTTCTTTTCTGACCTGAAACATGCAAGGCAAGCCAGGAGGCACACAGCAAGATGTGTGTGTGTGTGTTTGTATATATAGGGGGAAAACACAGGACCATGATGTTGGGTTCTTTTAAGTTGAATGTGAGGGCCTAGGGTTTTTCTGGACTGACTGTTTTTTGCTGAATGTAAAATACAAGAGTGAGGATTTAAAGTGTGCCGCGATCCAGCACAGCGATGGGTTACCTGAGAGTAGGGTTGAGAGGTTTAAGGAAAAGAAAGACAAGAAACAGCTGGGTTCAGGAGGACCATTGCTCAGGAGGCAAATGGAAACTTTATTTTCGTTACACCCTTCTTTTATTCCACAGCTTCTAGACATCCGCCCAAGTTCTCATGGCCTTCAGCTATCCTGGGCGTACAGCCAATCATCAATACAAACAACATACTTAAAACTCTTTCTTCCCAAGCAGGGCATCTAATCCTAGGCTGGGATAGATGACCTTCCTTCTCCCTGCCCACATGGCAAACTGCAGCTGCAGCAGGACCCTTCTCAAGGACAGGCTTTTTTCCCCTTCCTTAGGGGGAGAAGGCGGGGGGAGTCTTTACCCTTGCTCTATCCCTTTAGGAGAGGAGGCAGGGAAACCCCATTGCTCTCATCCACCCTGCAGGGGGAGGAGGCGGGGGGAGTCCCTACCCCTGCTCTATCCCTTTAGGAGAGCAGGCAGGGAAACCCCATTGCCCTCATCCACCCTTCAGGGGGAGATGGCGGGGGGAGTCCCTACCCTTGCTCCATCCCTTTAGGAGAGCAGGCAGGGAAACCCTGTTGTCCCCATCCACCCTTCAGGGGGCTGTCCCCGAGTCTATGCAGCAGCCCCTGTTCCCCACAAAAGTGCAGGAAGAATTCCTTCTTTTTTCTTTTTCTTTCTTCTTCTTCTTCTTTTTTTTTTTTTTTTTTTTTACCGCAGCGTAGCATTCCATTGTGTAGATGTACCACAGTTATTTAATCTACTCATCTGCTGATGGGCACTTAGGCTGTTTCCAAATCTTAGCTATGTAAATATTGCCATTTGCAATAGCATGGATGGAACTGGAGAGCGTTATGCTAAGCAAAATAAGCCAGTCACAGAAAGATAAATATCACATGATCTCACTCATTTGTGGAATATAATGAACAACAAACTGATGAACAAAAACATATTCAGAGACAGAGAAGCATCAATTAGACTGTCAGACCTCAGAGGGAAGGTAGGGGAGGGTGGGGGTAAGTGGGAGAGATCAACTAAAGGACTTATATGCATGCATATAAGCCTAACCAATGGACACAGATACCAGGGAGGTGAGAGCATGAGTAGGGTGTGGGGGAGGAATGGGGGGATAAGGACACATGCATAACACCTTCATCAATACAGAAAAAAATAAAGTGCAGGAAGAAGAAAAATAAACAAGCACCCTAAATGGTCAGTTATAGAAATCAACCAAGATCTCTAAAACAAAGGAGCCTAGGGAAGGGTGGGGAAAATCACACTGGTTCTTTAGTTGCTCCTATGGTTTGAAATTTATTTATTTTAGATATTCATCTTTAAAGTGGATGCTTCCTAGGAAATCAAACTTCACTTGCATTATAAGAGGAAAAGAAAATTGTCAGGGTTTACACTACACGAACTTATGTGTTTGTAGTTTCGCTGGTATGAACAAATGTACTGTACTTTCAATCCTACAAAAGTATAGCACATACAATTATAGTAGTGATAGACTATACCTTCCAGGTGGTATAAATATACTCTGTGGTGTTCATACAATGATGAGATTGTCTAACCATACGTTTATCAGAAGTATCCCATCACTAAACAACATATGACTCTACTAATAAAACATACATGGTATAGCTCCCCAGTTTAGAAAGTATTATCATATTCATTTTTATCTTCAAAAAAGCAACAACAAAAACCCTAATATAAGCTTGCTTTTTCTATTTTACTTAAGAGGAAACAGGTTAAGGGAGTGAAATAACTGGCCACTCTCATATTTCTAGTAAATTACAGAGCAGAAAAATTATTGTAGAGAGAAGAAAATAAGAATAACAATAAAAATGAGAGTGATAATGAGAATGAAAATGAGAATGGGATTGTGAATGAGGATGAGGAGGAGGAGAAGAAAAGAAATATAGGCATTGTTCTCAAGAACTGCTCAGAAATTGGGGATCAAGATTTGATGTTTAAGTTTGGTTTGTTTACCTCTCAGTGAAATGACTATGCTATATGTTTAAAAATATTAACAAAAGCCCTAACTGGTTTGGCTCAGGGGATAAAGTGTCAGCCTGCAGACTGAATGGTCCCAGGTTCGATTCTGGTCAAGGGCATGAACCTCGGTTGCAGGCACATCCCCAGTAGGAGTTGTGCAGGAGGCAGCTGATAGATGTTTCTGTCTTTATCCCTCTCCCTTCCTCTTTGTAAAAAATCAATAAAATATATTTTAAAATATATTAACAAACTTCTAGATTGTTTTTAATGAAGAACTAACATGAGCTTTTATCTCTCTCCCTCTGAGAAGACAACTGACATTTACACTGTAAGATCCACAGAAGAGGTCACATCATATCATATGACTTGTTTTCCAATTTCCTCTTGTGTTTTTTCATCTGCTCATTCTCCTCCCAGATCACAAGCCAGTCTGTTGGCAGTTCTGGAGAAGTTTGTTTGTGGCTGTTTTTATTAAATAAGAAAAATTAAAAATGTTAGGCAGAGGTGTTTTTTTTAATACACTTCACAGTCTATCCTCAAAAACAAAAACAAAACAAAACAACAACAACCCACATAATGTATGATTAACATCAAATAAAGAAAGAGTCAGGCTGGCTTTAGCATCACTAGTGCCCAGCATGCATGACCCTCTAGAGATCAGGATACTTCCCCAGGTGGATTATTACCTACTTGTTGCTTTCACAGCAGACAAGGATGGAAAGTCATATAATACAAACTCATCAATGGAAAATAACCAGACCAAAGGGATGAAAAATACTCCACTGCAAAATATGGATGGAATGAAGTTACAACTTCTGAAAAATAATGACAGTATCTAAATCCCGGAGGAAAAAAACAACAGGCAAACCATTAATATGTAAAACAGACTTCTGAGAGATAATTGATCACTTTGCAGTACAAAGGTGGTAGAAAATCAGGAAAAACTTCACTAATTTGCTAAAGGTTCCAGAGAGAGCTGATGATAAAAATATGATATAGTTCTTTCTGGAATTTCTGAAAATGTTGGCTGAAGATGACTTTTTTTTTTTTTTTAAGCAGGGCAAGAATTTAGTAGAGAAGCTAGGGAAAGAAACTCAACTCAAGGCCACTTTTTTAAAAAATATATATTTTATTGATTTTTTACAGAGAGGAAGGGAGAGGGATAGAAAGTCAGAAACATCGATGAGAGAGAGACATCGATCAGCTGCCTCCTGCACACCCCCTACTGGAGATGTGCCCGCAGCCAAGGTACATGCCCTTGCTGGAATCGAACCCGGGACCCTTCAGTCCGCAGTCCGACGCTCTATCCACTGAGCCAAACCGGTCTCGGCTCAAGGCCACTTTTTATGATTATGTTTTCATCACTAGAAACTTTAATGATAGAAGAATGTAGTAAGTCAAAACATTTTTTCTTTTTTTTAACCTTTTACTTTTATTTATTTTTCTTTTCTTTTTTATAATTAATGTTTTTATTGTTTAAAGTATTCCAAATAGTAGTACATATGTCTCTTTTTTTCCCCATTGAACTCCCTCCGGCCTCCCCTACCTCCCAGTATATGCCCTCACCTGTCCCCCTTCGCCCCCAGAGTCTTGTATCCATTGGTTACGATTATATGCATGCATACAAGTCCTTCAGTTGATCTCTTTCAGCCCCGCCCCAAATTTCTCTGCCTTCCCACTGTAGTTTGACCTTCTGTTCAATGCTTCTTTGCCTCTGTACTTATTTTTTCCCCATTTCTTTTCTTTAAAAAATATTGCCTCTGCAAACTAGAAATAATCATATAATAAAAAAAAATGTTTGAGTCCCAAGTTCAATGTCCAACAGTTCTGAGTTCCAGTTTCAATGTCAAACAGTTCCTTATGTGTAGATGTCAGCAATGATATCTGGATGGTAAATACATTGTGGGAATGCAGGCCCCACCCTCTCTGGTTTGGTCCTAGGCAACCTGCAGTGACGCACAGCTGTTGACTTCTAGCATGGCAAGGCGCCATCAGCATCTTCCATCTCTGGACTGTTTCTCCTCTTGTCTTCATGGTTGGAGCAGTCCTGTCAATTCCCCTCTGTTGCAGGAATCCACATGGTCTTGGAGTTGTTTTCTGAAAACATACAAACATATTCTTGACCAAAAGTTAATAAAGGAATCTTTTCTATAAATTTGACTTGGGAACCTTTTTATTTTTGCCCAAATGATTTTCCTTTGCCTCATCTTGACCCATGTGTGTTTTTCATGGGTGTCTTGCTGTTAGCATTACAAATTAAAATTAATTTTTGTAAAGTAAAAATTTTCTAGGTGTAATTTACTTACAGGATATTTTTTCTTACATATTATTACCCTACTATCCCCCCTTTTTACTAATGGAGCCTTTTGTAAATTTTATAATGCAGTCTTGATAACTTTAAATTTTATTTTTTTTGCACAAAAATATGACTCTTTGAGGTTCATTGAATATTAAGCAATATTACCATGAGATGAACTACCAATAGAAATTTTAGTTAATACTTTAGGAACAGCTTTTTGTTCAGTACAATTAATTAAATTTTCTTGAGTATTCACTTATTTCAATTAGCCAATTTAAATTAGTCTGAAAACCTGATTGCTATTTTACTGTCAAATTTAATACTCTGCCAACAATCTTAGTTTACCTTGTAAATATTAGTGGGAAGGATTACCGGCACTCTTGAGCAGGCTCTGAGCATTCCTGGTGATAGGCAGAATTTAGATATAGGGCAGCTGCAGTCAGCCAAGTCTCTGTCTGTTACCTGGGACCCGATCTGAGCTGGGTGTGGGAAGCAAAGCAGCTATATTTTTCAAGGCAAGAAATTCAGGATATTTTTTGAGGTGGTTGGAAGTAAGAAACTCCAAGTATTTAACAAAGTTGAATTTTGGCCTAATAACCAGGTATCATAAAAAAAAGGTTTCGAATATGAATGTATCTATAAAAACCAACTAACATGCAAGTATTTTGAGATCTTTATTTAGATGGATTTATTTGAATTGTCTATTTGCTGACTTTTGAAGTAGTTGCCTTATCTAAGAAACAGGGAAACTAAAATTCATTCTGATTTAATATTCACGATGACCTATTATGGTTAAGGGAAGCATTGTTGATACACCAATTTTACAGTTTAGGAAACTAAAGTTTAGAAAGAGCAATTCATTTTCCTAAGTCCCACAGTTCTTTTATTCAACAAGCATTGTTGAGCCACTGATATATACAAGGAACTATGATATGAAGACATGAATATAAATGCCCTTAAATGACTAAATTCAGTGCTTAAACTGTTTGTCCTCAACAGTTGGGGAGAGGCGAGGGTGGAGGGTGGGATGGGTACCGGGTGGAGGGGAGCTATAGGAGATAAAAAAGGGGGAACAATGTAATTAATAACTGAACAATAAAGATAAAAAATGTTTATCCTCAAAGGATCATCTTCTACTGGGAAGGACACAAAGTATAAAAATAATTGCAATACAATAGATACTATAATATACAGGGAAGAAAAAGAAGTGGAAGTTCTTAGCTCTGTAATTGGGGGAAAGTAGAGGGTGCATAAGAAGATTTCACAAAGGAACCTGAGTTAAATTTTAGAAAATAACAAGACAATTGTCAGTAAAATGTAATAGAGACAGGTATCATAGATGGACTAACCCTAGAGATCATAAATCATTATGAAAGCTTATCAAAAGGCTAATTCTGAGTGTGTTTAGTGTGGGGCTTGAAATTGCATATTTCTAACAAGGTACTAGGTGATGCTGGTGCTGTTTGCTTTGGGAACCTACTTGGAATAGCAAAGCACTTAAGGCAGAGATGTAGACATGAGAATTCTCAGCAAGTACCAGCCTAAGGGCCATCAGTGGTAGACTTCCGCATAAGGACAACCTAGGGAAGACTAAAATGTAATGTGTGAGAGCAGGGAAAAGATACTAAGGAGCAGTGGACAGATAAAAGGAAAACCAAAAAGGAATGGTGTTTTAAAAGCTAAAGACTAGAGTTTTAAAAAGGAAGTTAATTGTCTTAAATGTTCTAACATTCAGTCAAGTAGAGATATTGAAAATGGCCTTTGGATTTAGCATTTAAATAAGTAGTATTTACCATTGCTAAAACAGTTACTGTGGAGTGCTTTTGGCCTGCATTGTCCAATGCAATAGTGAATAGACAGATACATGTGGCTACTGAGCACTTAAAATGTGGAGAGCCTGAAATGAGTCACTTGCCATATAAGCGAATATTGGATTTTAAAGACTTAGTATAAGAAAAGAATATAAAATGTGTTTGTTTTAATTTTTGTACTGATTACATAAGTGCAATCTATATGTAGTTTTTCCCTATCATTTTCAGGTTTCAAGTTTTTTATTAGCTTCACAACAGAATTTTTAATAATTGTTCTCATTTTATATTGTTACCATATCTGGACAAAATGTAAAATGATTTACACATTTAATCTGCCCAATAATCTTGAGAGATAAGGGTGTGTGTGTGTGTGTGTGTGTGTGTGTGTGTGTGTGTGTGTCAGAGAGACATGTCTAATTCTAGTTAAATCATGCATATACTTAGATGCAATTTTGTCAATTTCATTGTGTCACTAGTTTGTCAAGTAATATCTCAGGAGGAAAGAAACAAGATTGAAAGAACTTCCTCTTCTCACATGGGCAGGTATCTGTTCCTGTATTTTGATTCAGTTTTGTAGTATGCTAGATAAACTTAGTGACAAAAGGGTATGATTTGAATATCATTCAGCACATTGCATAGCTCATATGGAACTCTTAATTGATTCTTCCCTCTTTTTACATAATCACACTTTTATGCTTATTGAGTTTCCATGTTTTAATACTCAAAAGATATACACTTTTCTACTTTTTCTGCATAGTTTATTAACAAAAAGGTATACCATTCTAATGAAGTTTCATATTTCATAAATCTAGCTGCAGAATTGATGATGAAGCTATACAACATATAAGTTTAGCTGAATGCATAAACAAGCACTTAATCAATAATCTGGTTGCAAATTTTAATGGAAACAGTGAATGACTGTGATAATAAAAAAGTATATATCAACAAATTTATGTTTTTAATTTATTCTAAACAGTGAGTTAGAGCTATTTAGGCTGGTATTTTCAAAGAAAACATATCTGTGAACTTAAAATGAAATAAAAACCTGAATTTTTCTTCTGCAATGTTTTTCTTTTTGTCCTCTACACTCTCCCCCCCAAAATATATTCAGAAATAAAGAGTTATCTACTTTTAACACAGACTATGTTTACCAGATGGGCAGCATAACAAATCCCAAACCTATTCAGCCATGAATTTGTCAAACAGCAGCTGAGGACCTTTTAGACAAATGTGACTGACAGAAACTCAGGGATATAGACCCCCTGGTTTGCACTGCTGCATGCTTGGACCATGGCTGATTGGTTTTGACTAAGAGGGTCAGTTGTATGGTTCAGAAACAGTTTCTTCACTGCACATATTGATGCAACCAGTTTTCAAAGTATTACCCCAAAATTCTCATGGTTTTTTGGTTTAAAGAAAGATTTAATTCCTGACATCTAATTCAACAAGCTTCCATTAAATGTTGCTGCATGGCAAAAATTATTTAGATATTGGAGGTGGGGTTGGATCCTAGTACATATTTTCCAGGAGTTAATAATTTAAAAAACTATTTAGGAAGTTGAATGGATCCTTGCATAACTAATAGAATGCAGAATGATAAACACTAGACTATAACCCAGGGTTATAGAAATGAGGAAATTCACCATGCCATGGGTTGAAGGAAAACATAGATTTGAGTCTTGAAGGATATATAGGACACTTACATGGAGTGTTGACAATGACAATTCCAGGCAGAGCAGTCTTCTTCACGTTCCGTAAATACTGGAGTCCTTTTCTATTTAAATTAGGAATACAGGTTTTTGTCAAGGTTAAGTGTTGTACATTTAGAGATACTTTAATCATTTTTTTTCACTTTTAAGAAAGTAAGCTGACTGCTGCTGGAATATCCACTGTTTTCAGGATGGTGGTTGGAGGGCATTGCTGCTTGTATTGTATGCTAGGATAACTACAGCTCAAAATGGATACTGAGCTTCAGCCATTTAGGCAAAAGAAAAAAAGAATAAATGAGGCGGATGTTTTACTGGCTTCTGCTTTTTTGAATGTGCTTCATACAGATGGGTGTCGTTTTTGCGTCGAATTATTTAAGTACACATTTGTCACTTCAGTAATTCACTTACCACTACCAGATATGCAATTACTTTAACTGCGAGTCACATCTCAGTCAGGTCTACTGTCTAAAAATAGGTTGACTTTCATTTGAAGACTAAGATTAAAAGTGTCACTTGGGACCATTCCAAAACTTGGCTAATTCTATACTTTAAGTAGAGCAATGAATTACTTTTCCTTTTGAATTTTAAGTAAAATAATTACTCATTTCATGTTTCTATTTATAACTTTTGTTTTGCACATATTACACTTTACAACACATATTACACTGTGTTGGCTCTCCTATTGTTCAGGGCAATGAAACTCAGAAAACTATATAGCTGTTCAATGAATTGTTTTTTTACACTAAGTGTGGCCCTGAGAGATGGCATCTACAATTCATGGCTGAATATAAAATTTCTAGAGAACACTTAGTTTACCCACCTCAGAGTTAGGCAGAATGATCCTTCCACCTTTAGTTCAGATGGATACTCAGAATAGGTTATATGATGAGAAGAATGTTGGGCAGTTCATATCTAAAATATAAGGAAAGAGCCTTGATATTCACTGGAAATATGGTATGATTTTTGGGGACTCAGGAATGAAGGGCCAGGAATTCTTTGCCGTGCAGGTTATATTCTAGGGTGAATGAACAGTGGCAAGTGCTCACTTTCTTCTTCATCTCACCAGCTGTCTCTGTTGTCTTTGCAACTTTGTGTGGACATATTCTTCACCTTAGTTGGCTGGACCTAGTGCTGACTTGAAGAAATTTAATAATGCAGACTGAGAATGCCTACTTTTGACTGCCTTTTTATCTTCTTTCAGTTCTAAAACTATGTTCTTTCCTACCTCAAAGGATCTTCACATGCTATTACCACTATCTATATACTCTCTCTCTTTATCCTTTGCTTGGTCAACTCTTTTGCACCATCCAGATCTTACTTTTAAAAATTTACATCCTCAAAGAGACCTTCTCTGACATCCAGAGGAGGTCTGCCCTACTTTATATAATCCAGAGCACCCTGGTCTTCCCCTTTGTAGCATTGATATAAAATTATAATAAATAATTTGATTTATAATTATTTATAAAGTCTACCCCCTCAAATGTGTATTTCTTAAATACATGGACTTTACTAGTCTCTTAACTTGCTATACCCAAGCTCCCAGCATAGTGGATTGTTTATGGAGATACCTCAATATTGATTTGTTGAATGAATAGCACAGGTTGAAATTTGAAAACACATGCACACAGAAGATCAGATATTTGTCCCTTTGTTACAAAAGTTTTATCTCATAATTTATTTTCATTGGGTCTTTTTGGCACTGGGAAAGTATTATGATCTCTAAGGCAGGAGATGTAGCTAGTTACTAGAAAGTGTATAGAGTTTTAGTGGCTGTCACACTTGAATTTGAATCCTGTCTCTTGCTTGGGTCAAGTGATAGGGAGAAATATACTTCAAATTCCTTTACTTCTTTTTTTGGCATTTCTAAAATGGAAATTGTTATCATAGTTGCATAGCCCTTATATCCAGGAGATAAAAAAGGCCTGTATTGTATTACAATGAGGACATAACAGGATCACAGGGAATGTTAATTGTCTTCCTTCCCACCGTCTTCCTTTCATTCTAAAGCACTTTTTGGTGTGAGACAAGTTAAATGAAGTTATTTTATCTTGGTCTTTTGAAGAGCATAAGAAAACATCTAAAGGCATCAGTTTTCACATCATAATTAATATTTGTACTTCCTGGATGGGGGCATGTTTACTATGAAGACTTGGAACCAATTAATTTCTTTTGAGAATTATAAAATACAAACATTATAAAATACTGTGTTGAATCATCTCATTAAGAACTACTAGTAATAAGGGGAAGCAAATATTTTTAAGTCAATGACATATAATTTACAGCCTTTACAGGATAAAGGAAATCATTTTTAAGTTTCTGATCAAGTAAGATTTGCAAATGGTCTTTGCAAAAGAATACAGTGACTATGGCTAGTTATTAATTTGACAACCAACTATTGAGCACTTACTATGTGGCAGCTATTAAACATATGATATTGAGTAAAACTATAGGTCTTCAATTAATTATGACATTAACAGAGTGTGATGATAACAATAGAGATGAAAAGAAACAAGTTGTGTACCAGAGAAGAGACTTGGAAAATGAATCTAGTTTTATCATAGAGAGCAAGTGAACTTTATGGATATGAAGCAGCATAAATGGAGACCAGGATATAAGATAGCAATGGATTATTTCTGGATCATTGAAAGAATGTATAGTCAGTATTCACCAGGGAAACAGAGCCAACAGCATATATACCGGGTGAGCAAAAGTAGGTTTACAGTTGCATTGTGATATATATTTTTTAATTATTGATTTTAGAGAGGAAGGGAGGAAAGAAAGATAGAAACATCAATGATGAGAGAAAATCCTTGATTGGCTGCTTCCTGCATGGACCCCCTACTAGGGGTTAAGCCAGCAAGCTGGGCATGTGACGGGACCAGGAATGGAACTGTGACTTCCTGGTTTGTAGGTCAGTGCTCAACCACTCAGCCACATCAGCTGGGCTAATGTAATTTTTCTAATTAAACTGATTGGGGTGACATTGGTCAACAAGAACATATAGGTTTTAGGTCTGTGTTTCTATGTTATAAGATCTGTATATTATACTTTTTGCCCAACACCCAGAGTCAAACCTTCTGTCATCTTATATTAAGAACCCTTCCCCTCCTTTCCCTTTGGCAACCACACTGCTGTTTGCGTTCACAAGTTTCAATGTTATATCCCACATATGACTAAAATTATATGGTTCTTAGCTTAGTTTTTTTTATTGACTGACATTTCACTTAGCATAATATTCTCAAGGTCCACCCATGTTATTGTAAATGCCGCTGCTTCATCCTTTCTTATGACTGAGTAGTATTCCATTTAGTATATATATGTGGTAAAATACTCTTTTTATTCATTGACTTGTTGTCTGAGTACACTGAATGGCCTGTCAGTATTTTATCGAATCTGGTTGAGTATTCAGAACTACAATCTTGAAATCTCTGTCATTTATATCACGTATTTCAATGTGTACCAGCCTCCTTTCTGGGAATTTTTCATTTTCTTTCTGGTCAACATAGGTACTGTGATTCTTCATGGTGTTTGCGGTCCTCCTTTGCTTTCACATTTATCTCTGAAGAGGTCTTTCTACGATTCTCCAGTAGATGGCGATGAATGCCAACTTTTTCTTTCCTTCCTTTCTTCCTTCTTTCCTTCCTTCCTTCCTTCCTTCCTTTCTTTCTTTCTTTCTTTCTTTCTTTCTTTCTTTCTTTCTTTCTTTCTTTCTTTCTCTCTCTCTCTTTCTTCTTTCTTTATTTCTCTCTCTTCTTTCTTTCTTTCTTTCTTTCTCTCTCTCTCTCTTTCTTTCTTCTTTCTTTCTTTATTTCTTTCTTTCTCTTCCTTCCTTTCTTCCTTTTCTTTCTTTCTTTCTTTCTTTCTTTCTTTCTCTCTCTCTTTCTTCTTTCTTTCTTTCTTCTTTCTTTCTTTCTTTCTTTCTTTCTTTCTTCCTCCCTTCCTTTCTTTCTTTCTCTTTTCCTTCCTTCCTTCCTTCCTTCCTTCCTTCCTTCCTTCCTTCCTTCCTTCCTTCCTTCCTTTCCTTCTTTCCGTCCTTCCGTCCTTCCTTCCTTGCTTTCTTCCTTTCTTCCTTTCTATCCTTCTTTTCTTCCTTCCTTCCTTCCTTCCTTCCTTCCTTCCTTACATACTTACTTTCTTTCTTTCTTTCTTTCTTTCTTTCTTTCTTTCTTTCTTTCTTTCTTTCTTTCTTTCTTTCCTTCCTTCCTTCTTTTTTCCCCCCAGCTCTGTTTTCTCCCAGTCTTTGGTAAGACAATAAAGCCATGCTGCTTGGGGGTGGGTTTGTTTTGCCCTCTCCATAATGGCGACCCCTGATCTCCGTGGGGTCTCACCCCAAGCACCCTCCTAGGAATCAGTCACAAAGTGAAACAGTGATTCTACTGCAATAGCTCTTGGTTTACAGATAATATGCTCCTGCACCCAACTCCAAGGGCAACAGAAGGCACATTTTGTGAGTTCAAGCAGCAACAGGACTCTATGGTTCCTTTTCTTTGTCTGAAACATTACCTCCCGGCCTAACAGTGGGGAACTGCCAGGCAGAACCTCATGCTCTGCCAGGCATCTGCTAACTCAGACATGGTTCATTCTCTCGCCCCTCATTACTTGTCCTGCTGACCAAAGGAACCGCCTGCTACCATAGGATTTCTTTCCTTTCCTGGTCAAGCTATGAGTTCACAGCTACAGGGCTGCATCTGTGGGCCCTCTGTACTTTCCTTCCTTCTAGTCTCCCTATTTATTCCCAGTTGCCCACCTTTAGTTTTAGTGCTCCTGTCTCTCAGGTATGCGCCTGTGTTGAGCAAGGATATCTTTGTTGAATTATAGATGGTTAACTTGTTGAAATGTCAGTGGGAGAGGAAAAGACAGGCCCTTATGCCACCATTCTTCTGAAGTCTGACTGTGATAGTCTTTTGAGTTAATAAATCTATTGTAATAATCATAATCTGCATGTCTTTTTCCATATGGACAACTTGTTATACATAATTATTTTAAATAACTAGAGGCCTGGTGCATGAAATTCATACATGGGGGCGCGGTCCCCTCAGCCCAGACTGCACCCTCTCCAATCTGGGACTCTTTAGGGAATGTTCAACTGCTGATTTAGGCCCAATCCTATCTCACAATCCTGGACCACTGGCTCTTAATTGTTCACCTGCCTGCCTGTCTGGTCCCCCTAAATGCCCCCCTGCCGGCCTGATTGCCCCTCACTGACTCTGAATGCCAGCCTGATTGCCCCTAACTGCCACCCCCTGCTGGCCTGGTTGCCCCTAAGTGGCCCCGCTGCTCACCCCATCAACTGCCCCCTCCCTTATTGCCCTCTGTGCCAGCCTGCTCACCCTCAAATTCCCCCTCTTGTCCCCCCCCCCCATGGCCTGGTCATTCCATGCAGCCTGCTATTCAGTTGTTTGGTCATCCCTCACTAAGCCCCTTGTTGACCTGGTCACAGGCAGCCATCTTTTGAGGGTGTGAGGGTCAATTAGCATATTACCTCTTTATTATATAGGATTATATGACTTAGTATAAGTATCTGGCTTATGCAATCATTGAGGTTGAGAACTCCCACAATGTGCCAGTTGTAAGCTGAAGACACAGGAAAACCAGTGCTGTAATTCAGTCTGAATGTGAAGGCCTAAAAATCAGGGAAGCCAATGGCATAAACTCTAGTCTGAGTCTGAAGACTTGAAACCAGGATAACTGAGGGCAGGAGAAGATCAGTGCCCAAACTCAGGCAACCAGGCAGAAATGAAAAGGGGTAAATTTATCTTTCCTCTACCTTTTGCACTATTCAGGCAATATATTTTACAAAGTGTACCTATTTAAATGTAAATATCATCCAGAAATACTCTCACAGACACACCCAGATATAATGTCTAATCTGGGCATCCTTTGGCTAATCAAGTTGACCCATAAAATTATCACAAAGGAAGGATTTGACTGGAATGTGGATGGTTTAAAGAGTGCAACTGAGTTCTGATCAACATTTATGTGTGAGGCACTCTAAGTTATGTAGATTATTGA
This sequence comes from Antrozous pallidus, assembly GCA_027563665.1. Taxonomy (NCBI): domain Eukaryota; kingdom Metazoa; phylum Chordata; class Mammalia; order Chiroptera; family Vespertilionidae; genus Antrozous; species Antrozous pallidus. The sequence continues at coordinate 26,022,462 of CM050509.1, read as the reverse complement.
GATGATGTCCTTGCCTTCTAAGAACTCATAGTCCAGTGAAGGGTGGATCAGTGATTGTATGTGGGTAGAGAAGATGTAAAAATAAATAAATGCAGTTTCTCTCAATTAAATGCAATAACAAAATAACATTCAAAGTAAAGATGAAGAAAGAGTAATTATCTCTGTCAGGATCGTGTGTGTGTGTGTGTGTGTGTGTGTGTGTGTGTGTGTGTGTGTGTGTTGAAAGCTTTATAGGGTTGGTAAAGGCACTTGAGTAGAATTTTGAAGAACGGATATTCACCAGTCAGACAGTTCTTGAGCAAAAACATGGTGGCTTGCTATGGCATGATAGGTACTGAAAATTGCTAGCTGTTGAATATTACTGGAACAACAGCAAGCAATAAAAGTGAGGGTGGACAAGCAGACAGGTCCTGTAAAACCTTGCAAGCTTTCTTAAACATTTTGGAGTTAAACTTAGGAGTAATGATAAACTGAAGGTTTTAAAGCAGAGAAGTAAGGCATCAGATTTGAATTTTAGGAAGTTTTTTTCCAGGTGCTGGGCAAAACAATGGTTCTTGAACTTGAATGTTTTTCATAATAAAACGGGAAGCATACAAAATACAGATTGTGGACTCTGGTCCCACAGAAGAGAGTATGGAGTTAATGCATATGCATTTTCAGAACTCTCTGATTTTTTTCAGATGCAAGTGACCCTCCCTATATATTTGGTGATGGGCAATTACAGAGTTAAGAAGACCAGATTGGATGGTATTGCTGAAAGTGGTAGGATCACAAACTCTTGATTGAGGTTCAGAGAATAAACTCTGTTTCTGAGTATTGGGTAGAGTAGGAAAGAGGCTTCTGAAATGGCTGAAATACTTGATACATTATTAATGTATAGCTTCAAGCACAAAGTAATAGAAGATCCAATTATGAGAAATGGCTGTGGTATAGGTTAAGAATACATTCACATAAAGTACCTTGTTGAGATGTCTCATTCTTGTTTACATTCCCCTGCTTGAGATCAAATTTGTTTTGCAATGGCTGATTCTGTAGGTATAGAAATGGTGGCCATAGATGTTGGAAGAAGAGGCCCGAAGAAGCTGGGAGCCAGTGAGGATTATCTAGGGATGGAAAAATGTTGCTAAGAGTTCCAGCTGTGGAATTGTGGTTCAACAATGCGAGTCTTTCTGCTCTTTCTGACCATGAAAGATTAATCCTTCAGGTCAGAATAAGTTATTAATTGTAACACACAAAGTTAATTTACAATATTTTAGTCATTAAATAAGTTAGCAATAACAATTGACTAAACCAGTAATGACACAAAAGATGCCAGATAAAGCACAAAATGCTATTGAAATTTTGTGAGGAGGAGCCAGAAAAGGGGGGGGGTGGAGGAGAGAGAGAGAGAGAGAGAGAGAGAGAGAGAGAGAGAGAGAGAGAGAGAGACGTTTAATCATAGGTATACAGTCTGCTGCCACCAAGTTTGCTTTTAAGAGATGCTGCTGCAATAGACCTTTGATACACATTTCCCCCTCCAAATTTAGTGAAATATTCTGATACTACTCATTACCTATCAGAACCAGTGTTTTAACACAATTTATAGTCACTGTGGTAAAATTTTTAATTGAATAAATGTATTTCAACATATGAAAAGATGAGTCACCCATATCCCACTACAATAACTAATTTGAGCATTTTGTTTTTGAATATATACTTTTCACCTTTTGTATATATGCACTGAGTGGCCAGATTATTATAATCTCTGAATGCATAGTAATCTGGCCACTCAAAATATATATACTAGAAGCCCAATGCATGAAGTCATGCATGGATGGGGTCTGGCAGCCTGGCCAGGGAAAGGGGACATGGGCGGTTGGCCAGCCTGCCTGCTGGTCGAACTTCTGGTTGAGGGGACAATTTGCATATTAGCCTTTTATTATATAGGATATACATTGAGTGGCTAGATTATTAATCATTCAGAGAGCATAATAATCTAGACACTCAGTATATATATATATATATATATATAGTTGTAGTACACTTACCACTTTGTGTTTTGCCTTTGTATTAGTTTTCTCAGGCATAATAATCTAGACACTCAGTATATATATATATATATATATATAGTTGTAGTACACTTACCACTTTGTGTTTTGCCTTTGTATTAGTTTTCTCAGGCTGCTATGGCAAAATACCAAGGCTGTGTTGCTTAAAAAAACATATTTATTTTCTAATAGTTCTGGAGGCTAGAAGTCCAAGATCAAAGTATTGGTAGGTTGGTTCCTTTTGAAAGCCATTCCAGGGCTGTCTCCATGGCTTGCAGAAGACCACCCTTTTCCTATGTCTTCACATTGTCTTCTCTCTGTATGTGCCTGTTTCCAAATTTCCTCTGCTTATAAGTACATCAGTCCCACTGGATTAGTGCCCAAGCTAAAGACCTCATTTTACCTTAATTATCTCTCTAAAGGACCTATTTCCAAATGCAGTTACATTCTGAGGTATTGGAAGTTAGGATTTCGATATATAAACATGGGGTGGGAAAAATACAATTCAGCCCATAAAGTCTCCTTTTGGCTCAATTTTTCCCCAGTTTCTTAATTTTAATATGTGAAATCCTTTTCTCTTTTGTAGGAAGCATGTTTTGATGGGAGCAGAGGGTTCCATTAAGTTGATGCACTAGAATATGCTTATCTAGTTCTCTAATGTTGGGCATTTTAGACTGGTTTCAGTTTTGCTGCTGTTATAGATATTGCCTCATTAAGTATCTTTGTGCATATGGCTTTTTGCTTCTCTTCAATTATATTCTCAGGATGAATCCCCAATAGTGGGATTACTGGGTCATTTTTATGGCTCTTGATACATATTGCCATATTGCTTTTTAAATGGGCTATGGCAATTTATGGAGCTACCAGCAATATTTGAATATACAGTTTTGCTATAATATCAGCATTTGGTGTTATGGTTTATATTTGTTCGTTTTATAGGTGTAGAATGTTATAGCATTGCAGTTTTAATTTGCATTCCTTCAATTACTACCAAGGTTGTTCACTGTTGTTTTTCTATCACAAATTAGGTTGATTCATATAAAATATCAGAAAACTTTCATCCAAGAATTACTTGCAGAAGTCAAATTAATTAAATTAATTTACTCATTAAGAAATTCCTTTAGTAAACTTTGTATGGACAGCTTCTCTGTGCCAGATATTGTGCTCTTAGTAAAAGATTTAAAAGCAGATAGAATCCTTGTGTCTAAAATAGGGAGTGTATGCTGGCTCTTACTGTCCATTGGAAGTTTTAAGCAAAAATGAAGCTTAATAGGGGCCCAACACTGATATAGTTAAGTAAAAATGCAGCTGTGCGTGGCTGCAGGTGGCCCAGGACCAAACCAGAGAGGATGGATCTTGCATTGCCACGATGTGTCCACCATCTGGATACCGTTGCTGACATGTACACATAAAAAACTATTTGACATTGAAACTGGGACTCAGAACAGTTGGACATTGAAACTAAGACTCAAACATTTTTTTTGTTTTTGTACGTGTATTTCTAGTATGCAGATGCAAGGTATTTTTGAAGAAAAGAAACAGGGGAGAGTGATTGATATAGAGGCAGGGAGGCATTGAACAGGCTGTCAAGCTACAGGGGAAAGGCTGGGGAGGGTGGAGGGCGGGTGCTAGGGGAGATCAACCAAAAGACTTGTATGCATGCATATGAGCATAACCAATGAATGAAAGACACTGGGTGGGGGGGCAGGTGAGGACATGTGCTGCGGGGTAGGGGAGGCTGGGGGGAGGATAATGGGGAAGAAGGAAAACATATGTACAGTTACTATTAAATATAAGTTATACTGCAAAAAAATAAAAAATAAAAAATATTTAAAAAATAAAAATAAAGGCAAACTCCATTAAAAAAAAAAATGGATCAGTCCCTGTGTTGGGATCATACTAGAAAGAAATGACACAATAAAAAAAATCTTTTGGAAAATATTTTAAAGAAAGAACTATTTAAAGGCAAAGTAACCAATAAGGAAGAGTGCAGTGCCATGGAATTTAGCAATGGTGGAAGCCTTGGAAGATTTTGTCAATCCAAGCCTGAAGGGAAAATAGGAGGCAATCATTACTGGAATAGAGTGAGAGCTGTAGAACATTGGCCATCATATAGAAGCTGTATCCTCAGGTAGCAGAAGACAGCCACTGACCAATACTGATCTCTGTCAACTCACCTTCCTCTCTTTCTCCAATATTCTGAAAGTGCTTCTCAGTGGATGAATCTAAATGGATGCCAGAGGATAAGGGAGCCTGAATAAGCCATAAGTGATGTTAGTCTACCAGGGCTTAAAGAAGGACAGAGAAAGGCAAAAAAAATATGTACCCTGATGGAAATACAGAGAACATTTGGCAGAGTTCAACTACCTTGAAATAAAATAATAAAAACTGTTTCATATTCAAACAGGTAAGCTTAAAACATCTACTCAGAAATGACTTCAAATAATTTGCTTGAAAATAATTGATGTACAGCATCACTTGAGTCTGCAGCTGCTGAAAAAAAAGTGCTTATTTGGCAAGAAGTGGGAATGTCAAGAGAGAATCTATGAGATCCTGACCAATGTATGCATCTTGATAATGTAATGCTAATTGAGATACTTTAGGTATTTTAATGAGAAAGTTATAGACTAAAACAGATTACCATGTTATGGCATTATCTTGAGTTGCTATAGTAATTTAGCTCTGGTGGTTTAATTTTCTAGGTCACCAAGGAGACACTGGTGTGAGGCATGTTCTCTCTCTCTCTCTCTCTCTCTCTCTCTCTCTCTCTCTCTCTCTATTTCTCTCTCTCTCTCTTTTTCTCTCTCTTTCTCTCGTTGAATCTTGACTTCTCTATCTTCAATTCCAAATACAGACATACCTCAGAAATATTGTGGATTCAATTCCAGACTACCACAGTTTAGCCAATCCTATCTAAGAAAAGAGTAATGTGCAAATTGACTGTACCTCTGATCAAGCCACACCCACAAGCCACGCCTACCAGCCAAACAGGAGCAAATAAACCCCAACCAATATTGCTGTGGCCATTGATAGCAGGAGAGAGGCTTGAGTTTCCCTGGCAACTGAGGAAGCCAAGCTTTCAGTCTGCCATTGCCAGCCTAGGCCTCCACTCAATGCTACAAAGTTTCAATTATAGAAGATATATCCAAACAGAAATGGCTACAGCCATGGAGCTGGAGAGAGCAAAGGCTAAGATTTCCCAGGCAATGGAGAAAGCCAAGCTTCTACAGCTCTGGCCAGCCTAGCCTCCACTCCAGGCTACAATGTTTCAATTATAGAACGTAAATGTCCCAACATAAATGGCTGCCACCACGGAGTGAGTAGAAGGCTTGGTTCCACTCCAGGCTACAAAGTTTCAATTGTAGAACATAAGATAAATCCCAGATCCCAGGGCCTCCACTTGGGTGGCTAGGGGGTGTGGCCGGCCTGCAAACCACCACAGGCCTCTCACCCAGGGTCCCCAAGGGAGCCCCCACCCTGATCCAGGACACCCTTCAGGGCAAACCAGCTGACCCCCACTGGTGCACCAGGCCTCTATACTATCTAATAAAAGAGTAATATGCAGATTGACCATCACTCCAACACACAAGATGGCTGCCCCCACGTGGTCAAAGATCCTGCCCCCATGTGGACACAATATGGACACTACAAGATGGCCAGCAGGGGAGGGAAGTTGGGAGGGACCAGGCCTGCAAGGGAGGGTACTTGGGGATGATCAAGCCTGCAGGGGAGGACAGTTAGGGGTGACCAGGCCTGCAGGGAAGGGCAGTTAGGGGTTCCGTGGAGGGGACCCAGACCTACAGGGAGGGCAGTTAGGGGTGACCAGGCCTGCAGGGGAGGGTATTTAGGGGCAAACAGACTGGCAGGGAGAGTTAGGCATCAATCAGGATGGCAGGGGAATGGTTAGGGGGTGATCAGGCTGGCAGACAGAAGCAGTTAGGTGCAATCAGGAAGGCAGGCAGGCGAGCAATTGAGAGCCAGCAATCCTGGATTGTGAGAGGGATGTCCGACTGCCTGTTTAGGCCCAATACCAGGATCAGACCTAAACGGGCATTCAGACTTCCCTTGAGTGGTCCCAGATTGGAGAGGGTGCAGGCTGGGCTGAGGGACACACGCCCCCATGCATTAATTTTGTGCACCAGCCCTCTAGTTTCATATAAAAAACAATGTACATACCTTAATTAACATTTTTTCCTAATATCAAATGCTGCCCATCTGAGCCTATGAAAAAATAATACCAATAGACTGCTGGGCACAGGGTTGCCATATACCTTCAACTTGTAAAAAACACAGTTACCTACAAAACGCAATAAGGTGAACCACAATAAAAGAAGGTACACTTATGGATTTTCTTCCACTTCCAAAAATACAATAATCTTATTATCCAGTCAATTTCTGGTTGGAAAGACTGACAATTTGATTGTTATAATTAATTACCTAATTATATTAGCCATATTTGGGTCCGGCAGTCCACTCACGATATAATAAGCACTACCCCTTGCTCAAGAAGCAGCCCAGTGATACTTTCATTAGCAGGGGTTATGGAAAGAGCAGTTTCACTTAGAAGAGGACAGTGAAAATGGCAATAATGGTCCAAAGTACTCAGAGCTAAATGAAAAAAACAGCAACATAAAACTTAGTTATCTGAAACAAATCTCTACCATATTCACACCAGTTAGAATTAATTGCTCCTATGGGTTTTCATATCATTTTTACAAGGTTATAGAAGCTTAAATATTCTTCTGTACATGTGTAAAGTGCCAAAGTTGGTCATTTTTGACATATGCATACACTTATGAAGTTATCATCCTAATCAAGATGATGAACATTTACTTTAACATAAAAGGTTTTCTCTGTTTTCCTATGGAGGAATATATGATGAAGATCCTGCTGTGAAGGATATTAATGTCAAGTGAAAGACATGTAAAGAACTCACTTTAAACAAGTAGGCAAAATTAAATAAGAAATAGACACTGAACAGCATATAGTATACTGTGCCTTTCTGTTCAATTTTTGAAATTATTGAAAGAATGAATCTTATTTACTTGGTTTGGATTCTTTGCCCACCACTGGATCAACAACTGTGCCCAAGGGATTAGGATTCCATAGTATTAACATGGCCATTGGTGGTCTGTCACCACTTCATATTGGGACCATTCTCAGGTGAAGGAGAATTGTAAGTTGAGGCACCACTTGAACTGTGTTTACTATAGGATAATAAATTTTAAGAGAGTTACCCAACATCAAACAAAATATAAATTGTAGTTACCTTTTTTCTGTTCTTACCACATTTACATTATACTTTTGAAAGTGCTGTCTGGTAGGAATTTTGATGGAGTGATTTGCCTTTTGCTGGGAATTGGAAAATGCTATTTTTGCCATTAAATTTATATCACTAAATGAACCGCCTTTAGTTTCTCATAATTCATTTTTAACATTTTCCACTTCAGAGTCAATGTCACAAAATGGCCAAAGGCAAATGGTTTCATTCACTCATCATTTACTAAGCACTTAATTCTGTGCTGTGCAGTGTGCCTGGTCAATTCTAACCCTTAATAAAACACACACACACACACACACACACACACACACAACTTGCTTCTCTTCAGGATTCTTTGTGCGTGTGTGTGTGTGTGTGTGTGTGTGTGTGTGTGTGTGTGTGTGTGTTTATAACAAGCAATTACCTATGGGTAACTGTTGATATGATACAATGACTTTGCGGTTTGGAGGATCCAATTTTTATCAGTCTCCAATAGTTCTGAGAACCAAGAAGAACAAAAGTAGATTATAGAACTGTTTCTGTTTTGGTCCTTCAACAGGATTAAAGGGAAAAAATTAAAGAGACTGAACATGGAATGAACTAGATTTTGTCTAGCCTGGAGATTATGAGGATCAAAGTCATCTTATTTATGGTTGTAAAGGGCATGAAACATTTCTACAAAAGGAGCAGGGATTAGTTGTTCTGTTTGCAGCAAAATATCACTATACAAGGAACTGAACTTATAACAAAACAGAAAAGTTTTCCTTAGTTATAGAAAAAACTTTTTGCTTGTTGATGCATTAAATTGTCTGAATGGGTAATCAAGGATTATGTGGCATTTCTGTTTCCTGGATGCTACAGAGCAGGGAAGATAATCATACACTGTATTGACATTATACCAAACTGTACTGATCCTACACTGTACCATACCAGACATTTTCCCAAGCTTCTTACAAATTTTCAACTCTACTATTCTTAGGAAGGTTTCTAAATGCTACTCTGTTAGCAGTGATTATCACATATAGAGTTCTCTGGAAAGATACTTTGTAGCCTCTTTTTCAAGTAAACAGTCATTCAATTGATATTTGTTTTTCATTATTTTATCAATGCATAAAAATTAGAGGTATTTTCAGACCTACTTTTATATAATTTCTTGGATTTAATTAACCTAAACTTTGAACAAATAATAGCATTTTCTTTTATTGCTTTCTACCTTGGTGACTATAAAATTATTAATAGCAACAAAGGGCTTTGATAGGGAAGATATTGGTTTAATAATAACTCAGAGTTCTTTAGGAACACTCAGTGAGTCCACAGAGGCTCTTTACTGCCCTCCCCAAAGTCATAAAATTGCACTAGGAAAGAAATTAGAGTGTAAAGAAATTTAAATTATTCTCTGGTGAAAAGCAGAGATATAATTGTGAGTAGCTCTTGGATTGGAGTTTCTACAGTGTAATCCCCCATCCAAAAAATTACACAATAAAATAAAACCATTATATTTGAGGGTTCTACCCTAAACCTCCACCATAGTTAGATGTCTTTCAAAAGACCTGACCAGCCTGTGGGAACAAAGTACTTGATCTCTGAGTTACCATTTCAGTAGTGTTTATAGGAGCTTGATAATCTTTTTAATCCTCATCTGAGGATATTTGTCCATTTATTTTTAGAGAGAGTAGAGGAGAGAAGGAAAGACAGAGAGAAACATAGATGTGAGAGAAACACATCTATTGGTTGCCTCCTGCATGAACCCCAAACAGGGCCCGGGGCGGGGAGGAGCCTGCAGCTGAGGTACAAGCCATTGACAGGAAACAAACCTGGAACCCTTCAATCCACAGACTGATGCTTTATCCACTGAGCAAAACCAGCTGGGGCTAAGAGCTTGATAATCTTAAAAACCATGCCACACATCAAAGGACAGTAAAATGGGAGCTCTTGACAAAGCATTCTGATGAGAGAGTACAATGCAACCTTTAGAAAGGTAACATTTGTCAGAGCTTGACTGTAAGATCCTCAAGGGCAAAAAAGTTATTTGGTTTTTCTATCCAGAGAGAATTATGGGAGTGAAACATAATGATTAAATTATAGACTGAACAAAACCCATTTTGTGAAATATGGCTGCAGTCAACAAGGATGTACTTGTGTTTTCCAAAGGCAAATGGTTTCATTCACTCACCACTTACTAAGCACTTAATTCTGTGCTGTGCAGTGTGCTAAAAACTGGGGATTCTATCCTGATTAAGTCATTATTCCTGTCCTAGAAGGTCTCACATACTTAGGTTAAGAGAGCAGGGCCTAGCTAGTAAACAGACTGTTAAAATGCCGCTAGTGCCCAGCCAGCATGCCTCAGTGGTTGCGTGTCGACCTATGAACCAGGAGGTCACAGTTCAGTTCCTGGTCAGGGCACATGCCTGGGTTGCAGGCTCGATCCCCAGTGTGGGACATGCAGGAGGTACCCAATCAATGATACTCTGTCATAATTGATGTTTCTGTCTCTCCCTCCCCCTTCCTCTCTAAAATAAAAAAAAATGCAGCTAGTCAGGGATTATGGCATGGGAATTATGGGACAATAGGATGGAATTCAAAGGAAGGTCATGTACTTCACCAGGACTGGGCATAGAAAAATGCAGGTGCACCTGAATTTTGAATTATCTGCTATTTTATACGCCCCATGCCAAAAGTCCTGTCTGTCAGAATGACTAAGGAGTAGTGAATGAATTTTCTAATGTTTTTTTATATTTAATTTAAAATTATGGTGCATTGCAAAAACAGAAAGGCAACTTTTTCTAATTCCTTATTCAATAAATAATTTCCTATATGAGATGGTGTCAAATGCAACACATTCATCCATTCAAAAAATTGCATGTTAAAGCCTCAGGAAGAATTTAAGCAAAAATTCACCAGACAGAACTTGGGAAATGCTCCATCAAGGCCCACTGAGCTGCCCTTGCCAAGGCGAAGGACAGGTAATTTGCCATGACTAATTGAAAAGCATAAAGAGTATTAATATGAAAAATTAAAGTATAACCCATGGTATAACAGACAGTGAAACCATTTGCATAATTGATTCATGTTCAAAGTAATGTGTTCTTCCTCTCAGGAATCATCTTTTTCCCTCCAGTCTGTTTTAAAAGCCTGCTAAAGTGACATCACTTGAAAGGTCATGGGAGCAGCTGCCTTTATCCTAGTGGTAATGCTATGTGCTCTATTGGAACATATTAGCTGCATGAACTTGGACAAGTCACTAATCTCCAGGTGATGCTAGTGAAAACTTTTAAATGCACAAAGGTTAGGTCATACTATCTTATTAAAATGAATGGATGTGCATACATTATTATTCCTTTATAAAATATATTTTATTGATTTCAGAAAGGAAGTGAGAAGGAAAGAGAGATAGAAACATCAATGATGAGAGAGAATCGATGCTTGGCTGCCTCCTGTACCCGCTCCCCTACTGGAGACCACGTCGTATGTACCCCTGGCATGTGCCCCTGACTGGAATTGAACCTGACTCCAGTCCACAGGCTGATGATCTATCCACTGAGCCAAACTGGACAACGCCATACACTGTTATTCTTGAAGCTCAAAACACGATAGGGCAAATGGTGTCACTTTATAATATGGAAGCCTTTGATCTTCTGAAGGCAGATAGTCTCATGGAAATAGTGAATAAGCCTTAGACAGAACCAGAAGCCAAAGCCAGGATTTCGGATTCCCTGTATGCAGACATCTTCATGGGCCAATGAAGAGAGTGTGGGCTGGGGTGCCATGGGCCTAGATGGTTTCCCTGTTCCCATCTTCAAATTAAAGTTGTGTGGTATTTTAAAACTGGCAACCCAGCACAAGCAGAGCCACATTTATAGTTGATATATCTTTTCAAAGCAGATGTGAAGTGTTGCTTTCTGAGATATGATAGGTGTTTCTATCCCACCCTGAGTGGCAGAATTACTTGTCAGCACTTCCAACCAAGATAGGTGATCAGCACTTGGCTTTTGCCTTCTTAATCAAGTTTTACATTTATGTTGCTATAACACAATTATGCTTTCAAGCTACTGTTTTCATCTATTTGTAAAATTTTTGGACATGTTCCTCCTGTTGCCAGTCTGAAAAAACAAAGTATTTCCTTTGGAACTGCCACTGACTAGCTTCATGACCTTGGGCAATCACATACCTCTCTGGGCCTCAGTTTCCTCATGAGTCTGAGGATTGAACTAGTTGATCTCTGAGGGCCTTTCAGCTTCAACATTTTCTACATTCTCTAGTTCCAAGATTCTAAGTCTACCTTAGAGCTGCCTTAACATTGAAATGGCACCAACATATATTTAAAATTGTTTTGCTGTTGATTTGAAGTGTTTGGGATTCCTCTGTTTTGTTTATGGCTTCCTCAATGCTTCCTTGCATAATTGCCTGCTTATAATCTTTCTGTTTCCTACAGATGGTATCATGTTTGAGCACTGAAGGTGAGGATATTCAGTGCAAGAGCTCAGCCACCAGACCCATCCCTTTCTGACACTAAAGCTATGTGTTTCTCCTATTTCTTATCCTCTGCCTTTCTATCGGGTGTATTGCTGCATTTGGGTTTTACAAGTACAACTGCAGTAACAGGCACAGATGTTTTTCTCATTCAATTGTATGGGTAATGGTGAAATGGATTTTTCCAGCAGATGTGTGCATGTGGGTGCTATTCTTTTCTCTCCTGATACATTCTTTATACAAACAGCAGATTGTGTGCCTGGTGTGCTTTGATTCTAGCAATAAAAGAATTCCAGCTGAATGATACTGGTCTGATTTTCAACCTCCTCCAAAAGTAATGTAGGCACTAAATTTGACAAACTCTTCATAGCTCCCCTAGAGCTCAAATCCAGACCCATGTCTCTAGCCTTTGACAATTTTACCCGAGGAGGATGAGAATATGCATTTGTCCTTTGAAGGGCTATCTTATGAACAGAAAAATGACATCAGATTCAATTTTAAAAGACCTGGACTCAATTGCTCTGTCACTGTGATTTCTGAGACTCAAGACATGTTATTTAACCTCTGTTTCTTCATCTGTGAGATGAAACTGATAATATTAAAACTGGTGCGGATCACTGAGAGAATTGTCAAGTGGCAGAAGCCTCTGATTAAGTCTTATCTGTGTCTACTACAGGGCATATGTGGCTAATTGGAGCTGACTGATCAGAAGTCTATTTGCACAAAGGTCTGAGAAGCCTCCAGGGAGGGTGGTAGATGTGCGGAAGGGCTAAGCATTTGAGCTTACCCCAATTTCCAATAGCGCCAGGGTTTTTCAACCTTGGCACTGTTAAAATTTTGGACCAGATAATTGTTTATTGTGATGGCTGTCCTGTGTATTGTAGGATGTTCAGCACCATCCCTGGCCCCAACTCAGTAGTGTACCCCTGTCCAAGTTGTGCCAACTAAAATTACTTTCAGAGATTACCAGATGTGCCCAAGGAAATGGACCTGATTAAGAACCACTGTCTTAGAAGCACTCGTTCCTGGCTTTAAATGCTAACTCTAACACTTAATTAAAATTATGCAACCAACCCTCTGTACTTCAGTTTCCTCATATGCAAAATGGGAGTCTTAGCTACTTTGCAGAAAGGATTGTTGAGAAAACTAAAATGGCAGATGTCTACAAACCTTGGTATATGGTAACATACTACCTCCCTACCACTATGGGGCATTCACTTTTATCTTTACCCTCGTCTAGATACACTTTTTCTTTTACCTTATTCCTCTGTTTTGTTAATTCCAACTCATTCCCCAGATCACAGCTGAAACTCCATTTTCAAAAAGAAGCCTTTTCTGATTCCTCAGACTATATCAGAGTCCATGACACTCATAGCACTTATTTTCATGGTGTTATACATTATACAACTTGGATGATCATTTCATTAATGTCTGTTGGACTGCTAGACTATAATAAGCTTCAGAGCTCAGGAAAATGCCTGGAACAGAATGTACATTAAATAAAATATTATTGAAGACAAAAGGAGGGAATAAATTAAGAGCTCAAAACTACATTTCAAATGTAATTATACTTTAATTCCCCTTGAATTAAAGCAGCTAATCAACCCAGTGAAAAGAATACAGTGGCAAAAGAGAAGAGAATTTTTTAAAAAAGACTTCCTGAAAACTATCTCCACCCTAGTTGCCATAGACTGTGGGGTTTGGTGGGCCCAGTACATGAGTTTGGTACTAAAAGAAAAAATATAGATTGAGATCTTTATTCCCCAAAACAGATGACTTTGGATAACATGGTTTAGGTATAGAACAAAAATAAAACTCCTAATCCTGCACCTCAGAATTAGCGAGACTTAACCTAGTCAGAGGCAGCACTAAACAAACTTAGCATACCCTCTCCAATAAGGACCTGCCTCTGTAAAACTCATGGTGTGCAGAACTAAGATTATCTGCTTCCTGAGAGTAAGCCTATCCCAAAGGGAAAACAAGAAGTACTGAGCTAAGTGAAAACTTTGCTCTTACTATGAGGAAAGGATGGTGGTGTTACTCTACTGGGTCCCTTCATTTAGGAACAGGATGCCATGGGAAAGGACATCACTCCACCTTCACTCCTGCCAACAGAGATATGTCTGTTCCAAAGGAAAGGGAGAACCAGGAGAAAAACTGACATGTGTGTTTCATTAAAGAGCTTGAAATAATATACTGGGACCCAATAAATCTTGATGTGGGATTTCTCTAACTAATTATGGTAGAAAGGATATCTTTCCCATTTTGACACAGAACTCTATAGCCTTGGACCCTGAGGGGTCCAGAGCATTCATCTCACCAACTGTTTCTGAGGAGATGGCAGCCTCCATATAAATAGTTGGCAGTTTTCAGAGGCTGGTGTACAAAGGCCAAGGAAATGATGAATGTACCACTATTTTAACTCCTGGGATAATTGGGAATTTCCCTGGGATAATCAGGGAAATTGATGCATGAGTACAAAAGCTTTGTAAACTGTAAATCTATTCAAATGTGAAACACTATTAAATTATTCCCTTTTATGGTTTCATTTGTGACAATTCTAACCTAATATGCTTCTAGGACCTGAGATTTTTATAATATTTGGGTATATTTGCTGTGGTATGGCTACTTTTTAGGATCAATACAGATGGGTAGGTAGTTATAGTGAATAAAATAAAATAATCCATGCAATTACCCAAAGAAGAATTGGTGTTCCTATATAGACATAAATATTAAAATAGTTATTCATCAATGGGCAAAAATTAAAAGCATTTCCCTTAAGATTGGGAATAAGACAGGGATGTCTGCTTTCATCACTCTTATTCAACATAGTACTAGAAGTCCTTGCTGTAGCAATCAGAAAAGAAAAATAAATAAAAGGCATCCAAATTGGAAAGGAAGAAGTGAAACTGTCATTATTTGCAGATGACATTATATTGTATAAACATAAACCTAAATATTCCACTAAAAAAGTCTCAAACTGATAAATAAATTCAGTAAACTAGCAGGGTACATTTAGAAATCATTTGAATTTTATACACCAATAATCAACTATCCTAAAGGGAAACTAAGAAATCAATCCCACTTACAATTAACTGTACCAAAAATAAAATAAAATACCTTGAAATATTTTTAAATTTAATTTTATTATTTAAAGTATTACAAATAGTAGTACATATGTCTCCTTTTCCCCATTGACCTTCCCCTAGCCTCCTCTATGCCCTGGCGCATGCCCTCATCCCACCCTCCAGTGTCTTGTGTCCATTGGTTATGCTTATATGCATGCATACAAGTCCTTCGGTTGATCTCTTACCTTCCTCAAAACAACAACAACAACAACAACAACAACAACAACAACAACAAAAACAATCCCAGCCTTCCCACTATAATTTGACAGTCTGTTCAATGCTTCTCTGCCTCTGTAACTATCTTTTAATTTATCAGGTTATAATGTTCTTTGTTATTCATAAATTAGTGAGATTATGTGGTATTTTTCTTTTACTGTCTGGTTTATTTCACTTAGCATAATGCTCTTCAGTTATATCCATGCTGCTGCAAATGGTAAGAATTCCTTGTTTTTATATCAGCATAGTATTCCATTGTGTAGATGTACGATAGTTTTCTAATCTACTAATCTGCTGATGGGCAGTTAGACTGTTTCCAAATCTTAACTATTATAAATTATGCTTCTGTGAACATAGGAGTGCATATATCCTTTCTGATTGGTATTTCTGTTTTCTTGGGATATATTCCTAGAATTGGTAATACTGAGTCAAATGGTAGTTTCATTTTTGAATTTTTGAGGAAATGCCATACTGTTTTCCACAATGGCTGCACCAGTCTGCATTCCCACCAGCAGTGAAGGAGGGTTCATTTTTTCTTCACATCCTTTCCAGCATTTGTCATTTGTTGATTTATTGATGATAGCCATGCTGACAGGTGTGAGGTGGTACCTAATTGTTGTTTTGATTGGCAACTCTTGGATGATTAGTGACTTTGAGCATATTTTCATGTGTCTCTTGGCTTTCTGAATGTCCTCTTTTGGAAAGTGTCTGTTTAGGTCCTTTGCCCATTTTTTGATTGGGTTATCTTCCTTTTGTTAAGTTGTATGAGTTCCCCATAAGTGTTGGAAATTAAAACCTTATCGGAGATAACATTGGGAAATATGTTCTTCCATGCAGTGGGCTTTCTTGTTGTTTTGTTGATGGTTTCTTTTTCTGTGCAGAAACTTTTTATTTTGATGTAGTCCCATTTGCTTATTTTCTCCTTAGTCTTTATTGCCCTAGTATCTGTGCCTGTAAAGATATTGCTAGGACATATGTCTGCAGTTTTGCTGCCTATGGAGTCTTGTATTTTTATGGTTTCCTGACTTAAGTTCAAGTCCTTTAGCCATTTTAAGTTTGTTTCTGCGTATGGTGTAAGTTGGTGATCTAGTTTCATTTTTTTTGCATGTTTCTAACCAAATTTCCCAGCACTGTTTATTAAAGAGGCTGTTTTGGCTCCATTGTATGCTCTTTCCTCCTTTGTCAAATATTAATTGCCTATAATGGCTTGGGTCAATGTCAGGGTCCTCCATTCTGTTCCACTGGTCTATATGTCTGTCCTTGTGCCAGTTCAAGGCAGTTTTGAGAACTGTGGCTTGGTAATATAGTTTGATGTCTGGTATTGTGATCCCTCCAACTTTGTTCTTTCTCAGGATAGCTGTGGCAATTCAGGGTATTTTTCTTTTCATTCCAGATGAATTTTGGGATAGTTTGTTCTAGATCTTTCAAATATGCTATTTGGTTAGAAACATGCAAAAAAAAATGAAACTAGATCACCAACTTACACCATACGCAGAAACAAACTTAAAATGGCTAAAGGACTTGAACTTAAGTCAGGAAACCATAAAAATACAAGACTCCATAGGCAGCCAAACTGCAGGTATTTTAAGAGGTATTACACTGAATCTATAGATTGCTTTAGGTAGTATGGATATTTTAATGATGTTGATTCCATTAATCCATGAACATGGTATGTTCTTCCACTTGTTTATGTCTTCCTCTATCTTTTTTTTTCAATGTCCTTGTACAGATCTTTTATGTCCTTGGTTCAGTTTACTCCTAGGTATCTTATTTTTTTGTGCAATGATAAATGGGATTGTTTTTTTTAATTTCTCTTTCTGTGACTTCATTATTGGTGCATAAAAAGGCCATAGATTTCTGGGTGTTAATTTTGTATCCTGCTACATTCACAATTCATTTAGTAGGTCTAGTAGTTTTTTAATGGAGTATTTTGGGTTTTCTATATATATATAGTATCATGTTACCTGCAAATAAGTACAGTTTTACTTCTACTTTTCCAATTTGGATGCCTTTTATTTCTTCTTCTTGTCTTATTGCTATGGCTAGTATATTTAGTACTATGTGAAACAGGAGTGGTAAAGGTGGGTATCCTTGTCTTGTTCCTGTTCTTAGAGGAAATGTGTTTAGTTTTTGTCCATTGAGCATGATGTTGGCTATAGATTTATCATATAGAGCTTTTATTATATTGAGGTATGATTCCTCTATTCCTACGTTGCTGAGAGTTTTTATCAAGGTAGAGTTTGGATTTTTTCAAATGTTTTTCTGCATCAATTGATATGATTATGTGATTTTTGTCTCTCAGTTTGTTTATGTGACATATCATTTATTGATTTGTGGATATTGTACCATCGTTGCATCACTGGAATAAATACCACTTGGTCATGGTATATGATCTTGCTGAATCTAATTTTCCAAAATTTTGTTGAGGATTTTAGCATTTATGTTCATCATGGATATTGGTCCTCTGGTTCTCTTTTTTGTGGTGTCTTTATCTGGGTTTGGGATTAGGATAATGATGGCTTCATCGAAAGCCCTTGGAAGTATTCCTTTCTCTTGAATTTTTTGGGATAGTCTGAAGAGGATAGGTTTTAGTTCTTCTTTGAATGCTTGGTGGAACTCTTCCGTAGAGCTGTCTGGACCAAGGTTTGTGTTTGCTGGAAGATTTTTGAATTCTGTTTCAATTTCTTCAGTAGATATTGACTTTTTCAAGTTTTCTTTATTCTTTTTCATTGAGTATTGGGAGTTTATATTTTTCTAGAAATATGTCCATTTCATCTAGGTTGTCCATGTTGTTGGAATAGGGTTATTGATAGTATTTTTTCATAATGGCTTGTATTTCTGTTGGATAGGTTGTTATTTCCCTCTTTCATATTTGATTTTGCTTATTTGGGTCCTTTCTCTTTGCTTCAGGATAAGCCTGGCTAGAAGTTCATCAGTCTTGTTTATTCTTTCAAAGAACCAGCTCTTTATTTTGTTGGTCTTTTGTGTGTTTTTTGTTGTTGTTGTTTGTTTTGGTCTCTATGTCATTTATCTCCACTCTGATCTTTAGTATTTCTTTCCTTTTGCGTACGCTGGGAATTTCTTGTTGCTCTCTTTCTAACTCTTTGAGTTGTTGGGTTAGGTAATTTATTACCATTGTTTCTTGTTTTTTGAGGTAGGCCTGTAGAGCAATGAATTTCCCTCTCAAGACTGCTTTCATTGCATCCCATAGATTTTGGATTGTTGTGTTTCAATTGTTGTTTGATGCCTTTTATTTCTTCTTTGATCATTCTGATTACACAGTCAGTGTTTAATATCATGCTATTTAGCATTCAGGTGTTTGATGTTTTTATTGTAGTTGATTTCTAGTTTTATGATATTGTGATTTGAAAAGAGGCTTGATATGATTTCTATCTTCTTTTTTAAAATTTCTTTATTGATTAAAGTATTACATATGTGTCCTCATCCCCCCATTAACTTCACAACCCCCCTACTCATGCTCTCACCACCCTGGTGTTCATGTCCATTGGTTAGGCTTATATTCATGCATACAAGTCCTTTGGTTGATCTATTCCCCTTACCCCCACCCTCCGCTACCTCACCTCTGAGGTTTGACAGTCTGATCAATGCTTCTCTGTCACTGGATCTGTCCCTGTTCATCAGTTTATGTTGTTCATTATATTCCATAAATGAGTGAGATCATGTTGTATTTATCTTTCTTTGACAGACTTATATCACTTAGCACAATGCTCTCCAGTTCTATCAATGCTGTTGCAATTGGTAAGAATTCCTTCTTTTTTACCACAGCATAGAACTCCATTGTGTAGTTGTACCAGTTTTTAATCCACTCATCTGCTGATGGGCACATAAGCTTGTTTCCAAATCTTAGCTATGGTAAATTGTGTGCTGCTATGAGCATAGAGGTGCATATATCCTTTCTGATTGGTGTTTCTAGCTTCTTGGGACATATTCCTAGTAGTGGGCTTGCAGGGTCAAATTGGAGTTTCATTTTTATTTTTTTTAGGAAACTCCATACTGTTGTCCACAGTGGCTGCACCAGTCTTTATTCCCACCAGCAGGGCAACAGAGTTCCTTTTCCCCCCGCATCCTCACTAGCATTTGTCATTTCTTGATTTATTGACAGGTGTGAGATGATACTACATTGTCGTTTTGATTTTCATCTCTTAGATGATTAGTGACTTTGGGTGTTTTCAAATGTCTCTTGGCTTTCCTTCTATATTCTTTCAAAAAGTATCTATTTAGGTCCTTTGCCCATTTTTTTTATTGGATTTAATTCCCTGTAAATGTTGGAGATTAAACTTTTATCGCTGGTAACATTGAAAAATATGTTCTCCCATGTAGTGGGCTTTATTGTTGTTTTGTTGTTTCTTTTGCTATGCAAAAGCTTTTTATCTTGATGTAGTCCCATTTGTTTGTTTGTTTTTCTCTTTATTTTCCATTGCCCTAGGAGAGTAGTCAGCAAACTCACTAGTAATCAGAGCCAAATATTAACAGTACAACGTTTGAAATTTTGTTTGAGAGCCAATTTTTTAAAGTTTTATTTAGTTATTTCTTAATTTAACAAATATTTATTGTTCAGATTATTACAGTTGTTCCTCTTTTTTCTCCCCATAGCTCACCTCTACCTGATTCCCACTGTACCCTCTGCCCTTAACTACCCCGCACTGTCCTCATCCATAGGTGTACAATTTTTGTCCAGTCTCTTTCTGCACCACCCATGGCACTTTCCCGCTAAGAATTGTCAGTCTACTCCCTTTCTATTCCCCTGATTCTATTATATTCACCAGTTTATTCTGTTCATCAGATATTTAATTCACTTGATTTTTAGGTTCACTTGTTGATAGATATATATTTGTTGTTCATAATTTTTATCTTTCCTTTTTTCTTCTTCCTCTTCTTAAAGAATATTTTTCAGCATTTCATATTATACTGGTTGGGTGATAATGAACTCATTTAGTTTGTTCTTATTTGTGAAGCTTTGTATCTGCCCTTCAATTCTGAATGATAGCTTTGCTGGGTAATCTTGGTTGTAGATTCTTGCTAGTCATCACTTTGAATATTCCTTGCCACTCCCATCTGGCCTGCATAGTTTCTGTTGAGAAATAGCTGACAATGATATAGGTACTCCCTTGTAGGTAATTAATTGTTTTTCTCTTGATGATTTTAATATTCTCTCTTTGTCTTTTGCTCTTGGCCTTTTAATTATGATGTGTCTTGGTGTGGTCCTCTTTCGATTCCTTTTGTTTGGGGTTCTGTGCGCTTCCTGGACTTGTATGTCTATATCTTTCACCAGGTGGGGGAAGTTTTTATTCATTATTTCTTCAAATAGGTTTTCAGTATCTTGCTCTATCTCTTCTTCTGGCATCCCCATAATTCTGATGTTGGTACGCTTCAAGTTGTCCCCGAGGCTTCGCACACTATCCTCATATTTTTGGATTCTTTTTTCTTTTCCAGTTGAGTGTTTTTTTGCTTCTTTGTATTTCCAATCTTTGACTTGATTTTGTGTTCCTCTGGTCTGCTGTTGGGACTCTGTATATTTTTTATTTCAGTCAGTGTATATTTAATTTCTAGTTGGTCCTTTTTCATATCCTCAAGGATCTCACTAAATTTATCAGCCTTTTCTAGGAACCTCTTGAAAAACTATGTAACCACTAGTAGCCCAGTGCACAAAATTTGTGCATGGGGAGGTCCCTCAGCCTGGCCTGTACCCTCTCCAACCTGGGACCCCTTGAAGGATGTCCTACTGCCAGTTTACAGGGATAGGTCTTAAATTGGCAGTTGGACATCCCTCTCACAATTTGGGACCACTGGATCCTAATCACTCACCTGCCTTTCTGCCTAATTGCCCCTAATCACTCTGCCTGCCAGCTTGCTTGCCCCTAACTGTCCCCCCGCCACTGTCCTCCTCGCCTACGAAAGGTCTCACTGCTGGTCTGCTCACCCCTAACTGCCCCTCCCTCGCCAGCATGACCACTCCCAATGGCTCCCCCACTGGCCTGATCACCCACAACTGCTGTCCCATCCTGGTCTCTGATCACCCACAACTGCCCTCCCTTCTTGGCCTCTAACTGCCTCTTCCTTGACCCTGAAACACTGGCTTTGGCAGAAGAATGTCCAGAAGGTCTCCTGGAATGTCTACCAGTCTAATTAGCATATTACCCTTTTATTAGTATAGATGGGTTTGAACTATATATCCAATCGTTTGTTTTCCTCTATTTCTTTCCTCTGTGATCTGTTTGTCTCCACACACTCACTGCTTCCCTGAGTTGCTAGGGTAGCTTTGTGTGCTAGGTGACCTATATGGCCCAATGGCTCGGCCAACCCAGTTATCTGAGGTGGACACTTTTGGTGCACCCCTTAGTGAACTATGTGTACAGCCTTGTTGTAGTTAAGTCTTGATTGTTGTTGGTTTCACTGGGATGAATTGACCTCCAGACCAATTGGCTGTGAGGATCAGCTATGTGTATGATGGAAGAACATCTGTTCAGGAGACTTGCAAAATTGCAAAAGCCTGTGCTCAGCTTGGATGGGGTGGAGTCTCAGGGCTGAGCAGACATCCTTGGCTTCCCGTCAGCCCTGCCCTATATGGCTCCTATGTCTCATTGTCCTTCAGTAATTGCTGCCAGCACCTCTGAGAGAAAGCCACCCTTGATTTTGCCCCCTGGCAGACATTCCCATTCCCCCCCCCGCCCCCCGATGAATCTGGATTCTTGGACTCTTCCCTGGAACTGGAGTTCAGCCCAGTAGGGAGCTTTCATTTGCTTCATGCTAGAGAAAACCAGTGGCACACTAAATAGTTGGTCCTCTCTGCCTGCACTCATGTGTGCTCCTCCAGACCTCTGCCTTTCTTTTAAAAAAATATATTTTATACTTTTTTTGCAGTATAACTTAGAATTAATAGTAGTACATATGTTTTCCATTTCCCCACATTGTCCTTCCCCAGGCTCTCCTATCCCCCAGCACATGTCCCCACCTACCCCCCTCCAACGCCAGTGTCTTGCATCCATTGGTTATGCTCATATGCATGCAAACAAGTCCTTTGGTTGATCTGCCATAGCACCCGACCCCCACCTTTCCCAGCCTTCCCCCTGTAGCTTGACAGCCTGTTCAAGGCCACCCTGCCTGTATATCAATCGCTCTCCCCAGTTTCTTTTCTTCAAAAGTATCTTGCATCTGCATACTAGAAATAAATGTATGAGAACAAAAAATGTTTGAGTCTCTGTTTCAATGTCCAACTGTTCTGAGTCCCAGTTTCAATGTCAAATAGTTCTTTATGTGTACATGTCAGCAATGGTTTCCAGATGGTGGACACATGTTAGCAATTCAAGTTCCATCCTCTCTGGTTTTGTCCTAGGCCGCCTGCAGCCATGCACAGCTGCCAACTGCTAGCATGGCAAGGTGTCATAAGTGTCCCCCATCTCTGGACTGTCCTCATGACTGGAACAGACCCGTCAGTTCCTCACAGTCGAAAACCCACCTGGTCTTGGAGATGTTCTCAGAAAACACACAAACACATTCTCCACCAAGTTAACAAAGGGATCCTCTCTGCAAATTAGATTTAAGATTCTTCTTATTTTTGCCCAAATGATTTTCCTTTGGCTTATTTTGACACCATGTGTGTTCTTCATGGGTGTCCTGCTGTGGCATTACAAATGGAAGTCACTTTTCTGGAGTAAGAATTTTCTAGATGTATTTTACTTACAGGATATTTTTCCTTACATGATATTACCCCACTATCCCCCCTTTTTTGATTAATGGGGGCTTTTGGAAATTTTAGATTGCAGTCTTGGTAATTTTAATTTTTGACACAAATAGGACTGCTTTAGGTTCTTTGGATGTTAGGCAATTTTACAGTGAGATGAGCTACTAATAGATATATATTTTTGTAAATATATTTTATTGATTTTTTACAGAGAGGAAGGGAGAGGGATAGAAAGCCAGAAACATTGATGAGAGAGAAACATCGATCAGCTGCCTCCTGCACACCCCCTTTTGGGGATGTGCCTGCAACCGAGGTACATGCCCCTGACCAGAAGAGAACCTGGGACCTTTCAGTACTCAGGCTGATGCTCTATCCACTGAGCCAAACCGGTTTTGGCCTAATAGATATTTTATTTAAAGTTTTAGGAACAGCTTTTTGTCCAGAACACTTAGATTTTCTTGAGTATTCACTTATTTCACTTGGCCAATTTAAATTAATCTGAAAACTTGATTAATATTTTACAGTCAATTTTAATACTCAAGCAAAAATCTTAGTTTACCCTGTAAATATTAGTGGAAAGGATTATTTGCATTCTTGAGTAGGCCCTGAGCATTCCTGGTACTAGACTGAATTTAGATATAGGGCAGCTGTTGCTGGCCGAGTCTCTGTCTACAACCTGGCTCCCAATCTGAGCTGTGCGTGGGAGCCACAGCAGCCATGGGGGCAGGAGACCTGCCTCAGAAGGGGTGAGAGTTCAGGCCCCTGCAAGGTTAGTGGGTGAGGGTCTGTGCCCCAACCCTGTTGACCTTTTAGTTCTCTGCTGTTGGTTCCTCTGCGACTGTGCCTGTCTTAGGTTGTTCCTTCCCTGAGGAATGTTACCCATCTCTGGCTAACCAGCCATCCACTGGGACCAAAGAGGGTGATGTGAGGTTCAGTTCTGTCTCTTTTTTAGTCTATGCCCCCATAGCCTCCATGCCCAGCACCTGACTTGGGGTCCTCTTGCCTGCTGACGGGGTTCCGGTACTGAGCACATATCTCGGGGGACCAAGGTTTCTTCTCCTGAGAGGGCCCAGCTCACACCATTGGGTGAGAGACAGATCCTTGATACCAGCCACCCAGAGGCTTTAGCCACAGCTTGAACTGAAAGCTCAGGCAACAGTTGTACGTATCTGGATGGGAAGAAGTGGGTCCCTCTTGGCAAAAAAGGGCAAGAGGGGCCAATATAGAATGCTCGGATGCCTTCCCAGTGCCTTAATTCCTTCTGAAAGAGATTCATTTCTTTCCTATCCTTTTTTAAATTTCTGCCAAACGTTCAAAGAATTAGTTTGTAAGTTTCTTTGGGATAATTGTATAATATGCTGTTGTCAAATATCAAAAATTATAATGACATTGTAGAATAATATCATGTAAGGGTATTATGGTGTCACAGGAGGTTAAGGAAGGCCTAGCTTAAGGACTGGTGTCCACAGGAGATGACAAGCTCTAGGCCATGTCAATTCAATCTCAAACTAGCTGCCAATTTTTTTATAACTTTATATCATCTTTGTCAGGTATGTAAAAACAGAAATTACTTTACCTTAGTTCAAGAGATAAAATATATTGACTTTCCCCCTTACTCCTACCACCTCCCACTTACCCTGACGTTTGACATTCTGATGGACTTTTCTCAGTCTCTGGATCCGTTCTTATTCATGAGTCTATGTCGTTCATTGTATTCCTCAATGAGCGAGATCATGTGATATTTATCTTTCTCTGCCTTGCTAATTTCACTTAGCATAATGCTCTCCAGCTCCATCCATATTGTTGCAAATGGTAGGAGCTCCTTCTTTTTTACTGCATTGTAGTATTCCATTGTGTAGATGTACCATAGTTTTTTAATCCACTCATCTTCTGATGGGCACTTAGGCTGATTCCAAATCTTAGCTATGGTGAATTCTGCTACTATGAACATAGGGGTGCATATATCCTTCCTGACTTGTGTTTCTAGTTTCTTGGGGTATATTCCTAGGAGTTGGATCACTGGGTCAAATGGGAGCTCCGTTTTTAGTTTTTTGAGGAAACTCCATACTGTTCTCCACAGTGGCTGCACAAGTCTACAATTCCACCAGCAGTGCACGAGAGTTCCTTTTCTCCTCATCCTCGCCAGCACTTGTCGTTTGTTGATTTGTTGATGTAAGCCATTCTGACATGTGTGAGATGTTACGGCATTGTCATTCTGATTTGCATCTCTCAGATAATTAGTGACTTTGAGCAGGTTTTCATATGTCTCTGGGCCTTCCTTTTGTCTTCTTTCGAAAAGATTCTATTTAGGTCTGTTGGCCATTTTTTTATTGAATCATTTGTCCTCCTTTTATTAAGTTGTATGAGTTGCCTGTAGATGCTTGAGATTAAACCTTTATCACTGATAACATTTGCAAATATGTTCTCCCACACAGTGGGTTTTCTTGTTGTTTTGTTGATGGTTTCTTTAGCTGTGCAAAAGCTTTTTACAGACCTCTGCCTTTCATTGCTCCCCCGAGTTTTCATCTAACAGTCCAGATTTGCCCTTTATGAGCCTGGGTCCACAGGATCTCGCCCAGAACTGGGGTTCAGTGCAGTTGAACTGGGGTTCAGTGCAGTGTGAGCTTTTGTCTCCTTCCTGCTAGAGAAAGCCTGCCAGGCACCCAGCCATGTATTCTCTCTTTGCACGTGTCTCTATAACTCAGCAATTTGCAGCTCCTCTAATTCTCCATGTGCTTTTCTCTTCCCTTCTAATTGTAGAATTTCCACTCAGCCAGCTTTTATGTGGTTCTAGTTGATGATGTTGTTTTGTCTTTTAGTTGTAGTTTTGAAATTGTTGTGCCAGGCAGCAATTTAGGTGTTTACCTATGCCGCCATCTTGGTTTATACTTGAGAGCCAAATTTTTAACCTTAAACTTCCTCTAATGCCACTTCTTCAAAATAAATTCACCCAGGCTGTCGTATTTTGTGGAATATTGACACTCATGGGGACAAAGAAATGCATGTTGCTCACAAGCTGCAGTTTGCTCACCATATTCCTAAGAGAAGTATCACTGAAGAAATTGCTTCTGCATATGTCTGACATTTTGTGGCCTGTGGATTCCTCTAGTATTTTTATGGTTTCCTGTCTTATGTT
The DNA here is from genome assembly GCA_027563665.1 of Antrozous pallidus. Lineage (NCBI taxonomy): Eukaryota > Metazoa > Chordata > Mammalia > Chiroptera > Vespertilionidae > Antrozous > Antrozous pallidus. The sequence goes on along the minus strand of CM050509.1, from coordinate 25,996,523 downwards.
TAAGTTCTTTATCCATTTTGAGTTTTTTTTTTTTTGGTGTAAGTTGGTGTCTAGTTTCATTTTTTTGCATGTATCTGTCCAACATTCTCAACACCATTTATTGAAGATCCTGTCTTGATTCCATTGTATGCTCTTGCCTCCTTTTTCAATTATTAATTGAGCATAATGGCTTGGGTTGACTTCTGGTTTCTGTGTTCTGTTTCATTGGTATATATGTCTGTTCTTGTGCCAGTACCAGACAGTTTTGAGAACTATGGCTTGGTAATATAGCTTGATATCTGGTAATGTGATCCCTCCAACTTTGTTCTTCTTTCCCATGATTGTTATGGCTATTGGCAGTCTTTCTTTATTTAAGGTTAACTTTTGGAGAGTTTGTTCTAGATCTTTGAAATATGCCATTGGTATTTTAATGGTGATTACATTGAATCTATAAATTGCTTTGGTTAGTATGGATATTTTAATGATGTTGATACTACCAATCCATGAACATGGTATATTCTTCCATCTGTTTATGTCTTCCTCTATATCTTTTTTTCAGTGTCCTGTAGTTTGTCACATGTGTGTCTTTTACCTACTTAATTAATTTTATTCCTAGGTGTCTTAATTTTTTGGTGCAATGTTAAATGGGATTGCTTTTTTAGTTTCTCTTTCTGTAAGTTCTCTATTGTTGTAAAGAAATGCCATAGATTTCTTGGCATTAATTTTATATCCTGCTACATTGCTGAAATCATTTATTAACTCTAATAATTTGTGATGGAGTCTTTAAGGTTTTCTAGGTACAGTATCATGTTATCTGTGAATAAGGGCAATTTTACTTCTTCTTTTACAGCATGGATGCTTTTTATTTCTTCTTTTTCTCTGAACTCAATGGGTAGAACATCTAGTACTATGTCTAACAGGAGTGGTTACAGTGTTCATCCCTATCTTGTTCCTGTTCTTAGTGGAAATGGTTTTAGTTTTTATCCATTGAGTATGATGTTGGCTGTGGGTTTGTAATATATGGCCTTTATTATGTTGAGGTCTGATCCTTCTATTCCCACCTTGTGGAGAGTTTTTATCAAGAAAGGGTGTTGAATTTTGTCAAATGATTTTTCTGCATCAAGTGATATGACTATGTGATTTTTATCTCTAAATTTGTTTATGTGATGTATCACATTTATTGATTTACGGAGACTGTACCATTCTTGCATCCCTGAGATAAGTCCTACTTGGTCATTTTGTATGATCTTTCTGATATATTGCTGGATCCCTTTTGATAGTATTTTGTTGAGGAATTTGACATCTATGTACATGAGGGATATTGGCCTATAATTTTCTTTCATTGTGTTGTCTTTATCTGATTTTGGTATTGCAGTAATGCTGGCTTCATAGAATGAGCTTGGAAGTGTTCCTTCCTCTTGAATTTTTTGAAATAGTCTGAGGAGGATAGATTTTAGTACTTTCTTGAGTGTTTGGTATAACTCCCCTGTGAAGCCATCTGGTCCCAGGCTTTTGTTTGCTGGAAGCTTTTTGATGACTGCTTAAATTTCTTCAATACTTATTTACCTATTGAGATGTTTAGATTCTTCCTGATTGAATTTTGGAAGGTTGTATTTTTCTAGTAATATGTCCATTTCCTCCAGGTTGTCTAGTTTGTTGGAATAGAGTTGTTGATAGTATTTTTCTAACAACCTTTTATATTTCTGTGGAGTGTGTTGTTATTTCTTTTCTTTCATTTCTGATTTTGTTTATATGGGTCTTCTCTCTTTGCTTCTTGGTGAGCCTGGCTAGAAGTTCATCAATCTTGTTTATCCTCTCAAAGAACCAGCTCTTGGTTTCACTGATCTTTTGTATTGTGGTGGTTTTTTTTGTCTCTATGTCATTTATTTCTGCTCTGATCTTTATTGTTTCCTTCACTGTGCTCACTCTGGGATTTTCTTGTTGCTCTAATTTTTTGAGTTGTAGAGTTGGGTGATTTACTAACATTTTTTCCTGTTTTGTTTGTTTGTTTGTTTGTTTGTTTTTTGAGGTAGGCCTGTAGAGCTATAAACTTTCAGGACTGATTTCCTTGTGTCCCAAGAATTTTGGATTGTTGTGTTTTTATTATCATTAGTCTTCAGGATATTTTTAATTTCTTCTTTAATCTCATTTGTAACCCAATCATTATTTAATAGCATGCTATTCAACTTCTAAGTGTTTGAGTTTTTTATTGTTTTTATTGTAGTTTATTTCTAATATTATGCCCTTGTGGTCTGAAAAGATGCTTGGTATGACTTGAATCTTCTCGAATTTGGTGAGACTTTGCTTGTGACCCACTATCTGGTATGTTTTTGAAAATGTCCCATGTGTACTTGAATAGATGTATATTCGATGGCGTTGGGGTGAAATGTTCTGAAGATGTCAATTAGGTCCATCTGATCGAGTGAGTCATTTAGGATTGCTGTTTCTTTGCTGATTTTTTTCCTAGAGGGTTTATTCAGTGTTGTCAGTAGTGTATTAAAGTCCCCTACTTTGATTGTATTGTTGTCAATCTCCCTCTCTTGATATCTTCCTGGAGTTGTTATATATTTTGGTGCTCCTACATTGGGTGGATATATATTTATCAGGGTTATATAGTTTTGTTGTGTTAATTCTTTTAGTATCATGAAATGGCCTTCCTTATCTCTTGCTATGGCCTTCACTTTGAGGTCTATTTTGTCATAAGTATTGCTACCCCAGCATTTTTTTCATTTCCATTCCCCTGAAAAACTTTTTCTGTCTCTTCACCATCAGTCTATATGAGTCCTTTTTTCTGATGTGGGTTTCCTGTAGACAGATGATATATGGATCATATTTTCTTACCAACTCAGCTATCTTATGTTTTTTGATTGGGTCATTTAATCAATTTACATTTACACTTATTATTGCCAAAACCGGTTTGGCTCAGTGAATAAAGTTTTATTAATAGATACTTGTTTGTGGCCATTTTTATTTTTTATGCCCGTGGTTCTTCTTTGCTTCCTATTTTGTTTCTTTTTACAGCACACCCTTTAGAATTTCTTGCATTGGTTGTTTGGTGGTCATAAACTCCCTTAGTCCTTTTTTTGTCTACGAAGCTCTCTATTTCACCCTCAATTTTGATTGATAGCCTTGCTGGGTAGAGTATTCTTGGATTCTGACCCTTCCTTTGCATGACTTTGTATATTTTATTCCATTCCCTACTGGCCTGATGTGTTTCTGTTGAGAAATCACTTGCTAGTCTGATGGGGAATCCTTGTAGATAACTTTTTTCTCTCTCTGGCCACTTTTAAGATTCTTACTTTGTCAATGGTGTTTGCCATTTTAATTATAATGTGCCTTGGCATTGGTCTTTTGATGTTCATTTTTTCTGGGACTCTGTGAGCTTCTTGGATTTGTGTATTTTTCCCTATATCAGGAAAGTTTTCTGTCATTATTTCTTCAAACAGATTTTCTATTCCTTGCTCAGTTTTCTCTCCTTAGCTCACTAATGCAGTGCTCTGCTTCTTTTAGTCTACTGTTGATGCTTTATATTGAGTTATTTATGGCAGCAATGTCGGTTTATTTCATTTCTGTTGGTTCTTTTCATTTCCTCTTAGTTCTTACACATATTGTTTAATTTTTCTTCCATTCTTTTCAGCAACCTTATGACCATTTATCTGAATTCTTTCTCTGACATATTGCTTGCCTCCATTTCATTTACTTCATTTTCTGGCGATGCCTGCTTTTCTTTTATATGGTGGCTGTTTCTTTGTCTCCCCATCACTTCTCTTCTCTGGGGTGTCTGGTTATGCCACTCTCTCTCCTGCATTGATTAAAAGGCACAAAGTACAACACAACAAGGCACAACACACAAAGCACTGAATATAAATGTATTCATGATAGTAATAACCCCAAATAATGGTGACCACCAGAGAAAAAAGGATTAGGGATAAGAAAAAATGAGTGCAGAAAGGGTACTGAGAAAAGGAAAAAAGTTAGAGAGAAAAGAAAGTAAAAAAGAAGGGTAAGACTATTTATATGGGGAGAAAACTCCAATAAAACAACTAATCCTCTAATATTCAAACAACAAACACCCAGAGATGAATGAACATTTCAAACAACAACTAATAACAAGTGAGGAGAGGAAAAACAGGTCCAAAAAAAAGAAAACAAAAAAAGAGAATCTCACAAACAAGCAAAAATAAAAACAACCTAATCAATAATCCAGCAAACAACAATGGGACAGATATAATACAAGGGAAAACAAAATAAAATAATCCCCTAAAATAGAACAAAACAGAGAAATAATAACAAGAACAACAAACAAACGAAAACAGGGGGGAAAAAGGGAAGAGTGAAAAAAATTAATATTGAAGAAAGAGAAGAGAGATGTGTTTATGGACTTGGAGTAGGGAATTGGATATTAGATATATAAATAGAATGAATTTTTTAACAGGGGTAAAAAGACAGAATAGGGAAAATCTAAAGCAGGAAGAGTGTAAGAGAAACAGGACAACAAAAGGGGAAATTGAAGAAGAAAGTGTATAAAGGTAAAGTTGAGATAGAGTAAAATGATGCTAAAGGAAAAATTAAAATATAATTTAGAACACTAATCCCAAAATGAAATAATGAGAAAATAAAATGACACTTTTTAAAAATAGGTAAAATAGTAGTAGTCATAATGCTGATTAAAAATAAAAATATAATAATTAAAAAGTTAAAATCAATGAGGAGAAATGAAAACATAGTTTTATAAGTAAATGATGAAAAATAAAAATGTGAAGTAGTGAAGGTCATTCACTTCCTCAACTGTTCTATTTGGTACTCCTGTTTCCTGTCAGATATTCAGGATAGTATTGAAGTTCCCTGCTTTCCACTGCTCCTCTGTGTTCTAAGCCACAGTCCTGATTTTCAAGCAGGTAGTATTTCTTTGTTTTTTAGGCTGCCTTTATTTGTATTTACCCAAGAGTCAATTTGTGATTCAGCTCCTGGGTGGCAGTGTTTCTGGATTGACCTCTGGAGCTATAAGTCCTCTCTAGCCAGTATTTGATTTTGTTTTCCCTGTCACACTTAATACTTTGGGAGAATGGACTGCCCCAGAGCTGGTTCTCTGTTATTCCCCACTCTGATTCCCAGGTTCCACAAAAACAACTTTCCCCTGCAGTTTCTGAGAGTGTCCCCAATTGTAATCAAAATCAAGGATTTAAAGAGAAAAAAAGAGCCAGAGTAAGTGCATGAACTCGCAACTCTTACCTTCCAGCACTGCAACTCTGTAAATGTCTCTGTCTACCTCTTTTTTCCCCTGGCCGTGAGCAGCTGGCACACTGGTAAAACTTCAACCTGCCTTTTAGTGCCCAGTCCATCTATGGATTGATGGATCCCCTTCCACATCCATAGATCATGCTAGCCCCAGAAGCCACGGATTTTGTGGGGTGCAGACTTCCCCCAGACCTCTAGATCCCCCTGCATACATTTCTCTCTCCAGCCTGGATAGGAGACCTCACCTTTCCCTGGGCGAAAAATGACCTTTCCGTGAGAAGGTGCAGATTCTCATCAGAGTCTTCGTATTCGCACTGCTTGAGATCTGGTGTTCCTGGTTTCACAGATGTTCCCTGGGTGTGTGGTTGTAGAGTCCCAGGATGTATAGGCTTCTGATCATAGCCAATCTCCCCTTCAAGACGGTGTGGTCTCTGTGGCAGAGCCGTTGCTCCAGGAAATATTTCAGCAGCAGTGGAGGCTGCCCAGTCAGGGAAGCCTGGTCTGGCAGTCCCCAAACATCCCTTGGAATATAGCTGTCCCTCACCCACAAATATACACTCCCAACATGTCCATACATTCCCCCTTTGTTCTCTCACTCCAACACTATCTTACGGTCTGCCTTCCCATTGGCAGCTATCTTCCACCTTGAAATAAATTTAACCAAAGATGTAAAAGACCTGTACATGGAAAATCATAAGACACTAAAGAAAGAAAGTAAAGAAGTCACAAATGAGTAGAAGCATATACTATGTTCATGAGTAGGAAGAATTAACATTATTAAAGTATCCATGCTACCCAAAGCAATATATAGATTCAATGTCATTCTTCTCAATATACCAATGGCATGTTTAAAGAACTAGAACAAATATTCCAAATATTTTATATGGAGCCACAAAAGACCCTGAATAGCCACAGCAATTGTTATAAACAATTAATAAAATTGATGTAATAATGTTATCTGATATCAAATTATACTACAATGCCATGATAATCAAACAACACGATACTTGCATAAAAACAGACATGTAGAAAAATGAAACAGATTAGAGAGTCCAGAAATAAACCCACACAGTTATGGTCACTTAGTATTTGACAAAGGAGGTAAGAACATACAGTGAGGTACAGATAAACTATTTAATAAATGATGTGGGGAAAATTGGACGGATACATGCAAAGAAATAAAACTATACCACCGTTTACACCATACACAATAATACCTCAAAATGGATTAAAGACTTGAATGTTAGACTCAAAAGTGTAAAAATAATAGCAAAATCTTGGATATTTTTCCTATTTATGTATCTATCTATCTATCTATTTTTACATCTCAATGGGAAAGGTAAACAAAATAAAATAAGGAAACAGAATCAAACTAAAAGGTTTTTACACAGCAAAGGAAACCATTAGCGAAATGAAATGACAACCCACTGAATGGGAGAAATGGGTTTCCCTGGACCAATACATTCCACCCCTAGCCTTGTAGTTTTCTGTTGGATAGAAAGAATGTTCTGTGGGTCCCCAGAGGAGGAAGGACTTGAAAACCTGTGTTTAGCCTCTCTAGATTTTGCCCAGTGTATATCATTTCTTGTTGCTTTTGCGCTGTTTCCTCTGATGTATTAAAACTTATCCTATCTAATAAAAGAGCAACATGAAAATGTGACCGTACCTTGGCTCCTGATTGGCTATGCTACCAGCCAATCAGGAGTGGGGAGCAGGGCCGAGCGACACGAGGCAGGGGGGCAGGGCTGAGGCACATGGGAGGTCGGCGGGGCAGGGGGTGCAGCACATGGGACAGGAGGGGACAACCTGCAAGCCGCTTGGGATGGGAGCTGTGTGAGAAGAGAAGGGCCAGCTGGCACACTGGGCAGGGTGGAAGCCGTGCAGGGTGGGAGGGGTGGGATGGGAGGGGCCAGCCGGCGTGCTGCTTGGGACAGGAGCTGCGAGGAAAGAAGGCAGGCAAGGCTGACGTGTGTAGCTGCTGAATGAGGGTGCCCCCGGGGCTTGGCAGTTGCCACTGGAGCTAAGGCCAGGGCTGGGTGGGTGGGCCAGGGCAGAGCCAACCAACAGCCCCATTCCAGGATGATGGCTGGGTGCCCAAGGTCTAAGGGTGAGGGGACAGTAGGACATCCCCTGAGGGCTCCCAGTATGTGTGAGGGGGCTGGTTGGGCTGAGGGAAACCCCCTCTGTGCACAAATTTTGTGCACCAGGCCACTAGTAAATTATATTAAACTAGAGGCTGGGTGCATGAAATTCATGCACTCAGTGCAAGGGGGGCCTCCCTTAGCCCAGCCAGTGCCCTCTCACAGTCCAGGAGCCCTCAGGGAGTGGGCCTAAGCCAGGAGTTGGACATCCTTAGCACTGCCATGGAGCTGGGAGAGACTCCCACCACTGCCACTGCACTTGCCAGCCATGAGCTCAGCCTCTCACTGAGTAGTGCTTCCCCTATAAGAGCCCACTAACCACCAGGGGGCAGCTCCTGCATTGAATGTCTGCCCCCTGGTGGTCAGCGTGCAGCGTAGCAATAGATCATTCCACAGTTGGGCTGAAACCAGCTCTCCTACATTCCCTGAGGGTCCTGGATTATAAGAGGGTGCAAGCCAGGCTGAGGGACCCACTGGTGCACAATCAGGGCTGGGGAGGGACACAGGAGGTTGGCCAGCCGTGGGAGGGACTACAGGAGGGCTCCAGGGCATGTCTGACCTGTCTTGCTCAGTCCTGATTGGTTGGACCCCAGCAGCAAGCTAACCTACACATGGGGGCATCTGCCCCCCTGGTGGTCAGTGCACATCATAGCGAGCAGTTGAGGATATCATTAGCATATTACACTTTGATTGGTTGAATGGCCAACAAGATGACCAGACACTTAACATATTAGGCTTTTATTATATAGGTTGTCTGTTGAGTCTTGTGAGTCCTTGTAGTGAAGCAACAAACTTTAAGGTGGTCTTGAGGCACCTGAAACAATCTACCTTAAAAATATACCCAGAAGTTAACTATTTTGTACTATGTTTGCTGTTACCATTCTAGTCCAAACTACCATTATCTCTCATCTGGTATAATGCAATACAGATTCCACCCTTACTTCCATATAGTCAATTTTCTAAAGAGTAGCCAGAATGATATTCAAAAAATGTAAACCTGATTCCATCACTCTCTCATTAAACACCTTCCAATGACTTTCTACCATATAATAAAATAGAAGTTATGCTCCTTATCTTAGTCTACAAGGTCAACATAATCTGCCTCCTATTATCTCTCTGAAATCATCTCTTCAAATATCTCCGTAGATCATTTTGTTCCTCTCTGTACCTAGAACACCTCAAGTTCACTTGTTCTGGTAAAAGCTGTTCCCTCTGTCTATAAATATCTAGCTCTATCTATCTATCTATCTGTCTGTCTGTCTATCTATCTACCTACCTATCTATCATCTACCTATCTATCTTATGTTTGGCATCTTTTTGTCATTCATGTCTTGGCTCAGATGTCACTTTTATAGAACACCCTAGCTTATAGCCCTGACCCCCCAATTACTTTTATTTTATTCATGCCACATCAATATTTGAAATAATTTTATTTGTTTTTATAACACAATCCTCTTGAGGCAAAATAATTTACTTTCTTGTAGAGTGATGTTTTTTCAGTACATAGAGCAGTGCTTGACTCATAGAAGGCATTCATTAATGTGTGTTAATTGAATGAACAAAAGCTAAAAACAACTAGCAGCTGTAAGGAAGTGTGTATTGGAAGGTTTCGTAAACCTCCCTCTCTAAAACATGCTGGAAAAACCTTTAGGCAGATAGCATATGTATAAGGGCTAGGAAATTTCTGAAACAGCGAAAAAGCTCCATCATCTATATTATTTATTGTTTGTTCTTGATTCCTGGCTTATAGTAGGAGCTCAGTAACAATTTTATGAATAAGTGAATGGTACCTGAAACAAAGTGTCCTATTTAGAGAAAAAATTAAGATACCTTATATCTTTGTCAACTGAGTAGTAACAAAATTGATGGAAGACCAGAACTACAAATCATGCAGTATCATAGATTTTGAATCAGCATCTAAAGATGTACACATAGGGAGAGAATCAAACAGATGAAGCTGGCTGGCTCAGTGGTTAAGCATTGGCCTATGAACCAGAAGGTCAGGGGTTTGATTCCTGGTCAGGGCCCATGCCCAGGTTGTAGACTCAATCCCCAATGTGAGGCATGCAGGAGGCAGCTGATCAATGATTCTCTCTCATCATTGATGTTTCTTTCTATTTCTGTCTCTCTCTTCCTCTCTGAAATCAACAAAATACATATTTAAAAGATGAAGCTGGATAAAAGATCTAACAATAGTAAAGGCTAGAATAAACAAATTTTTGTCAGCCTCTATTGCCGAAGACTACTTCTGGTATTTAAGAATGTTTCTATGAAGCTCAATGTAATTGAATATGTTTTACTAAAGGATTAACTCCCTTAGTCAAATAAGTGTTTGTGCAAGTCTGATAGCATTATTCAGATGCCTGCTTTAAAGGTCAATTATCTTGGATTAGGAAGACGAATTATATCAAGTGTTTTGGACACTGAAGAGACTTTGCAATGTCTAGGAAACTCAGAGATGCTATGATAGTATCTATAGACAGTATCTATAGACAAATATCCATTTTTATCAGCCAGATAAATTTATACATGTGAAATAGCTTTACCAAAGGTATGCATTCTTAAAATGTTCATAGTTATTGCCAAATTGCTTCCCAAAGGGTTAGAGAAAATTTATACTCCTACCAACATCTGTAAGATATTGCATTTTTCCTGTACCTTTTATAGCAGAATCATCCAACCTTCTAATTTATCCACTGTAATTTTCAAAAAAATCATATAACCTTGACATTACAATTTATATTTTCATGGTAACTTCTGATGTTGCCCACATTTCCATAGGTTTATTCATTATTTAAAACTCTGTAAATAGTGTATTCACACTATTTACCTATTTTATATTAACTATATTTTCATAATAAATTATTAATTATTGAATAGCAAGATTTTGTGTATTAGAGATTTTCATGTTTAGTCTCTTAAAATTTTTAATATTTTATCTTCATTTTGTCATTTAAATTTATTTGTATAATCTTTTGGTGTATGGAAGAGTTTATTTTATTTATTTATTTTTTAAATATATTTTATTGATTTTTTACGGAGAAGCAGGGAGAGTGATAGAGTTAGAAACATCAATGAGAGAGAAACATCGATCGGCTGCCTCCTGCACACTCCCTAATGGGTATGTGCCTGCAACCAAGGTACATGCCCTTGACTGGAATTGAACCTGGGACCTTTGAGTCCACAGGCCGATGTTCTATCCACTGAGCCAAACCAGTTAGGGCAGATTTTAATATTTAAGGGTTAAAGTGAACATTTAACTTTTTTGCCAATATTTTTTAAAAAATTTAAATTAAATTTATTGGGGTCACAATGGTTAATAAGATTATATAGATTTCAAGTGTACATTTCTATAATACATCATTTGTATATTGCATTGTGTGCCCACAACTCTGAGTCAAATCATCTTCCATCACTATATATTTGATCCATTTCATCCTTACTTCTATCCCCTTCCTTCTGGTTATCATCATACTGTTGTCTGTGTCTATGATTTTTGTTTGTTTGTTTCTCTTGTTTGTTCATTTGTTGCTTTCACTTTTATATCCCACATGAGTGAAATCATATGAATATTTTAATTTTATCCCTTCCAGATATATCTTGCCAGGAAGCACTCACCAATACCGAATTTCCAAAATATTATTCTCTTAGTACTTCTAATTTTTTCCATTTCAATATTAATCAATCCAAAATATACACAGGTAAGAATCTAAATTTATTTTATTACAAATATATTACAGTAGACCCAATTAAATTATTAAATAATCCTTCGTTTTCTTGCGTCTTTGATTGCCTCCATTTTAATACAGTTTATCCTTGTATATACTTGTATCAGTTCTTTGATTCTCTGTTCCACTCATCCATTTGTCTATTCTTTTGTCAATACTACAGTCCTTTGATTACTATAGCTTCACAACATAATTTGATATCTGGTAGGCCAAGTTCATTCACAGTATTTTTTTTTCAAAAATTTCTTTCTTTCTTGTACCTTTCCTCCAACATAAGAACTTCAAATTTACTTTTCATAACTTAAAATATCCCATTGGATTTGTATTGAAAATAAATTAATATAATAATTAACTCTATTGTCCAACATTGCTATTATAAACTATCACTAAATAACAAATCTCAGCTCTTTTGACTATAGAGATTATTATTCAGGTGAGAAAGCCATCTTGATTGCAAATCAAAATTTGAGATTAATAATGTATTATCCTGTGATTTTCTGCTTATATGCATTCTGTATTGGAACCACCTTTCTATCATTACCAATGAGTAATTACATGGATATCTTGTGCTTAGGTGTCAATGCTCTGGAGGGCACTTGTCTTATTCCTGGAGGTAAACCTCAGAACCCTTCAAAATGATTTTAATGTAAGGCACACAGTCTACATTTTATCTCATGCCATATTACTCATACTCTATATTTTAAAAAATGTAATGAAACACAGAAATTGCTTTTAAATTTAGGAATATATTACATCTTGGGGAAAAAAGATGGCGGCGGGTCAGAAGGACGCGTAATCATTTGAGTCCCAGGGTAGACGGGGTGAGCAGCTGAGGGTCGCGGGCGGAGTGTTTGTTGGCGAGTGGGGGGACAGTAGGGCTTTGGGAGAAGGAGGGGGACTGCTAGATTAGCCGCCCTTAACGGAGCGGCTCCGGTGCGGCTCGGTTCTCTCCCGGAGCCTGGCTCAGAGGCGGCTGCGCCATCTTAAAGGGGAAGAGCCTAATAATTTTAAAGTTGCGGTATCCACTGGGTGTCTGAGACCCCCACCTCCCCCCAAACATCGGTTCCTAGTTGGTGAAGAAGCGGACTCCGAGGAAACCTGTGCTCAGCCACGGAAAGGTCAGGTTTCTCCTGGGGTTAAGGGAGCTGGTAACACAGGGAGATTCACGCCTGGCGAAAAAAGAGGAAAACCCGCAGCTGTTGGAGCCGGCAAACGTGGAAGAGGGTCCTCGGAGCCGGCGACAGGAGGGGGGGATACTTAGAGGGCGACACATTTGGACCTGAAGGAGAGGGCCAGCCTGGCAGTTTGGGGAGGGAGCGGGCTGCCAAACCCAAGGGGAGAAAGGGTTTCGCGCAAACATACAAGCAGGACGTGAGTTCGCGCGCCTGCGTTTCTCCTCTCTAAATCCGAATTTCTCAGCGCTGAACGAGGAATGGGGGATCCCCTGGTGGAAGAGAACCTGGGAGACCACAGGGGCTAGCTGCTTTTCTGACACTGGGGATCAGAACAGGTCCTCACAATTAGAGAGGCAGCTCTGGGGAAGCCAATTTCCACAAATCAGTAGTAAATACCATAGACATAGCAGGATTTTAGATCAGGCTAGAGAGGACCAATAGACCCAGAGGTCAATTCAGAAACACTACCACCTAGGGGCTGAATCATAAATTGTCTCTTGTGTAACACAAATTAAGGAATCAATTTTACTTCTACTACTATTTAAAATTTTTTTAAGTGCCATTTTATTCCATCTTTATTCTACTCAGAGATTAGGGATATATAGTCTTTTTTATCTACCCTTTAGTATCTCTTTAACCTACTTCAACCTCTCCCTTATGCCAGCACTCTCTTGCTAACCCTTCCTTAGTTAGTGTCTTATTCCCCTTACACTTTTTCTGGTTTAGATTTTCCTTATTCTCTCTTTTTAGCCCCTGTTAAAATTTCACCCCACTTTTATATCCAATCTCCAACCACCTGCTCCAAGTCCATACACATCCAATGCTTCTCCGACTTCACTATCCTAAAATGTTTTTCTCTCAGTCCTGCTGATGTTGTTTATATTTTATGTTGTTTATATTTTAATATATTATATATTATATTTTGTGAGATTGGTTTGGTTATTCTTTCCTTTTAATTTGTTTAGTGGGGCGGGAGTTGGCATTGTTTTGTGTATTGGTGATGTTTACATTGTTTCTTGATAGATTTAAGCTTCTGTCTTCCCTAACCTCCCTTGATATTAGTTGTTGTATGTAGTTTCTATCAGTCTCCAGGTACTAGTTGCTGGCTTTTGCTGGGATTAGTGGCGGTCCTCTGGAAGGTTCCAACCCATATTTATAGTTTACTCCCTTTTCCTTTCTTTTTACTCCTTCCCCTTTTCCCAACTTTATTTTGGCATTCCCCTCTTTTTCTTTCTTTCTTTCTTTCTTTCTTTCTTTCTTTCTTTCTTTCTTTCTTTCTTTCTTTCTTCTTTCTTTCTTTCCTTCTTTTCCTTTCTTTCTTTCTTTTTTTCTTTCTTTATTTTGTGTGTGCGAGTGTGTTTTCTCTTACTCTCTCTTACCCACCTATCACCTAATTTACCTTCCTCTGGCAATCACTTTTAATTTGGAGTTACCAATACTGTGAATACATTCTTCTTCTGTGCCTGGTGTGCTGCACCTGGTTGTGTTGTAGTCTGAGCCTTTAAATCAACACAGGAGAGTGAGAACTACATAACAAGACACACAGAGAAGAAAGACTATGGGGAGACAAAGAAATAGCCCACCAATGAAAGAAAAGCAAGCCTCACCAGAAAAAGAGGTAACCGAAATGGAAGCAAACAACCTATCAGAGAGAGAGTTCAGAGAAATGGTCATAGGGTGGATGAAGAGAACAGAAGCAAATACAAGTAAGAACCATGAGGAATTGAAGAGGAATCAAGAGGAAATAAAGAAGAGCCTGGAAGAAATGAATAAGAAATATGAAGAAATGAAGAAGAATTATGAAGAAATGAAGAATACCCAAGAAGAAATGAAAAGTGACATTGCTGAGGTAAAGAACTCCATAGAAAGTATCAGGAGTAGGCTAGATGAAGCAGAGGACCGCATCAGTGAGCTGGAAGACAAGGTAGGAAAAAACACCCAAGTAGAGCAGCGTCTAGAAAAAAAAATTAAAAAGCAGGAGGAGAGCCTAAGGGAACTTTGGGACAACATGAAACAAAACAACATACGTATAATAGGGCTTCCAGAGGGACAGGAAACTGAGCAAGGAATAGAAAACCTGTTGGAAGAAATAATGACAGAAAACTTCCCTGATATAGGAAAGAAAAAACCCACACAAATCCAAGAAGCTCACAGAGTTCCAAGCAAATTAAACCCCAAAAGACCTACACCAAGGCATGTTATAATTAAATTGGCAAACATCAACGACAAAGTGAGAATCCTAAAAGCTGCCAGAGACAGACAGAAAGTCACCTACAAAGGAACCCCCATAAGATTAGCAAGTGATTTCTCAACAGAAACTTATCAGGCCAGAAGGGATTGGAATGAAATATACAAAGTTATGCAAAGAAAGGGTCTGAATCCTAGAATACTGTACCCAGCAAGGCTATCAATAAAAACTGAAGGTCAAATCAGGAGCTTCACAGACAAAAAAGCTCTAAGGGAATACATTACCACCAAACCAGCAATGCAAGAAATGCTAAAGGGTCTGCTGTAAAAAGCAATAGGTAGCCATAAAAGAACATAGGGGCAAAGAACAAAAATGGCTACAAATAACTATCTATCAATAATTACTTTAAATGTAAATGGTTTAAATGCTCCAATCAAAAGACATAGGGTAATAGACTGGATAAGAAAACACGACCCATATATCTGCTGTCTACAAGAAACCCACCTCCAAAAAAAAGATGCACACAGACTGAGGGTGAAAGGATGGAAAAAGGTTCTTCAGGCGAATGGAAATGGAAAAAAAGCTGGGGTAGCAATACTTATATCCGACAAATTAGATCTCAAAGTGAAGGATGTAACAAGAGATAAAGAAGGCCACTACATAATACTAAAGGGAGCAATCCAACAAGAAGAAATAACTCTGGTAAACATATATGCACCCAATATAGGAGCACCCAAATACATACAAAAACTCCTAGAGGATATCAAGGGAGAGATAGACAGCAATACTATCAGAGTGGGAGACTTTAATACCCCACGATCACCATTGGACAAATCCTCTAAACAAAAAATTAGTAAAGAAACATCAATCCTCAATGAATCACTAGACCAGAAGGAATTAATTGACATCTTCAGATCATTTCACCCCAAAGCCACAGAATATACATTCTTTTCAAGTGCCCATGGGTCATTCTCAAAGATAGACCATGTGTTGGGTCATAGGCAAAGTCTCTCCAAATTCAAGAAAATAGAAATCATATCAAACACATTCTCAGATCACAATGGCATAAAGCTGGAAATCAACTATAATAGAAACAACCCAAAGAAATCAAACACATGGAGACTAAACAGCATGCTATTAAACTATGACTGGGTTACTATAGAGATCAAGGAAGAGATAGAAAACATCATGGAAACAAATGACAACGACAGCACAACAATCCAAAATCTATGGGACACAGTGAAAGCAGTTCTGAGAGGGAAGTTCATAGCTCTACAATCCTACTGCAAAAAACTAGAAACAGCGGCAATAAATTATCTAAACCAACAACTCAAAGAGTTAGAAAGAAAGCAACAAGAAAAGCCCAGTGTAAGCAGAAGGAAGGAAATAGTAAAGATCAGAGCAGAAATAAATGACATAGAGACCAAAGAAACAATAGAGAAGATCAACAAAACCAAAAGCTGGTTCTTTGAAAGATTAAACAAGATTGATGAACCTCTAGCCAGACTCACCAAGAAGCAAAGAGAGAGGACCCTAATAAATAAAATCAGAAATGAAAGAGGTGAAATAACAACAGACCCCATTGAAATACAAAGGATTGTTAAAAATTACTATGAACAACTCTACTCCAACAAACTGGACAATCTGGAGGAAATGGATATATTTCTGGAAAAATATAACCTCCCAAAACTCAATCAGGAAGAATCTAAACAACTCAATAGACCAATAACTGTGGAAGAAATTGAAGCAGTCATCAGAAAGCTTCCGGCAAACAAAAGCCCAGGGCCAGACGGCTTCACAGGGGAGTTTTATCAAACATTCAAGGAAGAACTAAAACCTATACTCCTCCGACTATTCCAGAAAATTCAAGAGGATGGAACACTTCCAAACTCCTTCTATGAAGCTAACATCACCCTAATACCAAAACCAGATAAAGATGACACAATGAAAGAGAATTACAGGCCAATATCCCTCATGAATATAGATGCCAAAATTCTCAATAAAATTCTAGCAAATCGGATCCAGCAGTACATCAGTAAGATCATACACCATGACCAAGTAGGATTTATCCCAGGAATGCAAGGATGGTACAATATCCGCAAATCAATAAATGTGATACATCACATAAACAAATTGAGAGATAAAAATCACATAGTCATATCAATTGATGCAGAAAAAGCATTTGACAAAATCCAACACCCTTTCTTGATAAAAACTCTCAACAAGGTAGGAATAGAAGGATCATACCTCAACATAATAAAAGCCATATATGAGAAACCCACAGCAAACATCATACTCAATGGGCAAAAACTACAACCATTTCCCTTAAGAACAGGAACAAGACAGGGCTGCCCACTCTCACCACTCCTATTCAACATAGTACTGGAAGTATTAGCCATTGCAATTAGAAAAGAAGAAGAAATAAAAGGCATCCAAATTGGAAAAGAAGAAGTAAAGCTATCCTTATTTGCAGATGACATGATATTGTACATAAAAAACCCGAAAGACTCCATAAAAAAGCTAATAGACTTAATAAATGAGTTCAGCAATGTAGCAGGCTACAAAATCAATGCCAAGAAATCTATGGCATTCCTATACACCAATAGTGAACTTACAGAAAGGGAGACTAAAAAAGCAATCCCATTTACCATCACACCAAAAAAATTAAGATACCTAGGAATAAACTTAACTAAGGAGGTAAAAGACCTATTCGCAGAAAACTACAGGACGCTAAAAAAAGAGATAGAGGAAGATGTAAACAGATGGAAGAACATACCATGTTCATGGATTGGGAGAATCAACATAATTAAAATGTCCATACTACCCAAAGCAATCTATAAATTTAATGCACTCCCCATTAAAATACCAATGGCATACTTCACAGACCTAGAAAGAACTCTCCAAAAATTCATCTGGAATAAAAAAAGGCCCCGGATAGCCACAGCAATCCTGAGAAAGAAGCACAAAGTCGGTGGGATTTCAATACCAGATTTCAAGCTGTATTACAAAGCTACTGTTCTCAAAACAGCCTGGTACTGGCACAAGAACAGACATATAGATCAATGGAATAGAATAGAGAATCCAAATATCAACCCAAACCACTATGCTCAATTAATATTTGACAAAGGAGGTATGAGCATAAAATGGCATCAAGACAGTCTCTTCAATAAATGGTGTTGGGAAAACTGGATAGATACATGCAAAAAAATGAAACTAGACCACCAACTTACACCATACACAAAAATAAACTCCAAATGGATACAGGACTTAAACGTAAGGCAGGAAACCATAAAAACATTAGAGGAATCTACAGGAAATAAAATCTCAGACATATGCCAAAAGAACTTCTTTGATGATACTGCTCCTAGGGCAATGGAAGCTAAAGACAGAATAAATAAGTGGGACTACATCAAAATAAAAAGCTTTTGCACAGCTAAAGAAACCATCAACAAAACAACAAGAAAACCCACTGTATGGGAGAACATATTTGCAAATGTTATCAGTGATAAAGGTTTAATCTCAAGCATCTATAGGCAACTCACACAACTCAATAAAAGGAAGACTAATGACCCAATAAAAAAATGGGCAACAGACCTAAATAGAACCTTTTCTAAAGAAGACAAAAGGAAGGCCCAGAGACATATGAAAACTTGCTCAAAGTCACTAATTATCCGAGAGATGCAAATCAAAACGACTATGCGGTACCATCTCACACCTGTCAGAATGGCTTACATCAACAAATCAACAAATGACAAGTGCTGGCGAGGATGCGGAGAAAAAGGAACTCTCCTGCACTGTTGGTGGGATTGTAGACTAGTGAAGACACTGTGGAGAACAGTATGGAGTTTCCTCAAAAAACTAAAAATGGAGCTCCCATTCAACCCAGTGATCCCACTTCTAGGAATATACCCCAAGAAACTAGAAAGGCGAATTAGAAAGGATATATGTACCCCTATGTTCATAGCAGCACAATTTATCATAGCTAAGACTTGGAAACAGCCTAAGTGCCCATCAACAGATGAGTGGATTAAAAAACTGTGGTACATCTACACAATGGAATACTACGCTGCGGTAAAAAAGAAAGAGCTCCTACCATTTGTAACAACATGGATGGAATTAGAGAGCATTATGCTAAGTGAAATTAGCCAGGCAGAGAAAGACAAATATCACATGATCTCACTCATTTGAGGAATATAATGAATGACACAGACCGATGAACAAGAATGGATCCAGAGACTGAGAAAAGTCCATTAAAATGTCAAACCTCAAGGTAAGTGGCAGGTGATGGGAGTAAGGGGGAAAGTCAATATATTTGAATGCTTGAACTAAGGTAAGTGATTTGTGTTTTTACATCCCTGACAAAGTTTATATAAAGTTATAAAAAAAAATTGGCAGCTAGTTTGAGATTGAATTAACATGGCCTAGAGCATGTCATCTCTTATGGACACCAGTTCTTAGGATAGGCCCTCCTTAACCTCCCGTGACACCATAATACCCTTACATGATATTATTCTACAATGTCATTATAATATTTGATACTTGACAACAGCATATTATACAATTATCCCAAATAAACTTACAAACTAATTCTTTGAATGTTGGGCAGCAACTTAAAAAAAGGATAGGAAATCCCTCTCAGAAGGGATTAAGGCACTGGGAAGGCATCCGAGCATTCTATATTGGCCCCTCTGGCCCTTTTGCCAAGAGGGACCCTCTTCTTATTATCCAAATACACACAGCTGATGCGTGAACTTTCAGTTCAAGCTGCGGCTGAAGCCTCTGGGAAGCTGGCACCATGGATCTGTCTCTCGACCAGTGGCGTGAGCTGGGCCCTCTCTGGAGAAGAAACCTGGGTCACCCGAGATATGTGATCAGTACCGGGACCCCGCCAGAGGCGAGGGGACCCCATGGCAGGTGCTGGACGTGGAGGCCACGGGGGCATAGACTACAAAGGAGACAGAACTGAACCTCACATCACCCTGTTTGGCCCCGGAGGATGGCTGGTTAGCCAGAGACGGGTAAGATTCCTCAGGGAAGGAACAACCTAAGACAGGCACAGTCGCAGAGGGGCCAACAGGAGAGAACTAAAAGATCAACAGAGGTGGGGCACAGACCCTCATCCATAAACCTTGCAGGGGTTTGATTTCTCACCCCTCCTGAGGAAGGTCTCCTACCCCCACGGCTGCTACACCTCCCACGCTCAACTCACACCGGGACCCAGGTGGTAGACAGAGACTCGGCCAGCAATAGCTGCCCTATATCAAAATTTAATTTATTACAAAGAATTCTGAGGACCTACTCAAAAATGCAAATATTCCTTTCCACAAGTATTTACTGGGTAAACTAAGATTTCTGCTTGAGTATTAAAATTGACAGTAAAATAGTAATCAAGTTTTCAGATTAATTTAAATTGGCCAAGTAAAATAAGTGAATACTCAAGAAAATCTAACTGTACTGGACAAAAAGCTTTTCCTAAAACATTAACTAAATTATCTATTAGTAGTTCATCTCACTGCAAAATTGCCTAACATCCAAAGAACCTAAAGTAGTAATATTTGTATGCAAAAATTAAAATTTAAAATTACCAAGACTGCAAGATAAAATTTCCAAAAGCCCCTATTAACCAAAAAAAGGGGTGTGGGGGACAATGAGGTAATATCATGTAAGGAAAAATATCCTATAAGTAAAATACATGTAGAAAATTCTTACTCCAGAAAAGAAAATTCCATTTGTAAAACCAGCTGCAGGACACCCATAAAAAAAACACACACATGGTGTCAAAATAATCCAAAGGAAAATCATTTAGGCAGAAATAAAAAGAATCCCAAGTCTATTTTGCAGAGAGGATCCCTTTGTTAACCTTTGGTCGAGAATGTGTTTGTGTGTTTGCAGAGGACAACTCCAAGACCATGTGGGTTCCTGCGACAGTGAGGAACTGACGGGCCTGTTCCATCCACGAGGACGGTCCAGAGAGGGCGGACGCTGATGACACCTTGCCATGCTAGCAGTCGGCAGCTGTGTGTGGCTGCAGGCGGCCCAGGAACATACCAGAGAGGATGGATCTTGCATTGCCATGATGTGTCCACCATCTGGATACCATTGCTGACATGTACACATGAAGAACTATTTGACAGTGAAACGGGGACTCAGAACAGTTGGACATTGAAACTGACACTCAAACTTTTTTTGCTCTTATACGTTTGTTTTCAGTATGCAGAGGCAAGATATTTTTGAAGAAAAGAAACAGGGGAGAGTGATTGATATAGAGGCAGGGTGGCCTCGAACGGGCTGTCAAGCTACAGGGGGAAGGCTGGAGTGGAGGGGAGGCAGATGCTGGGGGAGATCAACCGAAGGACTTGTATGCATACATATGAGCATAACCAATGAATGAAAGACTCTGGGGTGGGGAGGGAGGCAGGTGGGGACATGTGCTGGGGGGTAGGGGAGGCTGGGGGGAGGATATTGGGGGGGGGAGGAAAACATATGTACTACTATTAAATATAAGTTATATTGTAAATAAAATTAAAAAAAAAAAAGAAAAAAAAAATAAATAAATAACTGAAATTAAAAAAAAAAAAAAAAAAAAAAAAAAGGAATATATTACATCTTTATAGTATTGTTTTTCCAAGGACCATAGTGTGTCTATCCATTTATTCAGGTACATTTATATGGTTTCAATATGTTCTTATAATTTTTCACTATAACATTATTTCTTGGCATTTTATAGATTTTATGACCTTTATGAATTGAATTTATTTTCTTTCAATTTTTACTTCTAATTGTATATTGTAAGTATAAAACCAAACTTCCTAAATTTACTTATCTTGATAGATGATTTACTTGGTGCTTTTGTGTTTTCTAAACACACAGTCATAATATCTGCAAATAATATTAAATTGTCTCATGTTCTAAAGTGTATACCTATATTTAATTGTATTAACCATGGTTATTGTATTAATCATGACTCCAAACAATCAATAATTACAGATTGAGGAAAATATTTTTATACTCATGCTCAATAGTTAGAGAGAAACTGTAAATAATGCCATTAATAATGACATTTTGGAACAATTAATGACATGAGAAATATTCCTTATGCATTAATTTTTAAAAGATACAAAATCACCCTACCTTGTTTGCTTAGTGGTTAGAGCATCAGCCTGAAGAATAAAGTGTCCTGGGTTTGATTCCAGTCAAGGGCACATACCTTGGTTGCAGGCTTGATCCCTGGCCCTGATCCCTGTTGGGTGCATGCAGGAGGCAAGCAGTCATTATGTCTCTCTCACATTGATGTTTTTCTCTCTCTGTCTCTCCTCCTCCTTTCTACTTTCTAAAAATCAATAGGAAAATATACTTGGGAAAGGATTAAAAGAAAGATACAAAATTGTTTTTGGAAAATGAGCTAGTTTTAACACACAGACAAAAGACAGAAACACACAGATATGCACACACATGAATACACACACACACACACAAAATGTACCTTCAAGATGAAAAAAATACGCTGGGTGAATAAATATCAATATAAAAAGTGTAATATCATGGCATGGTAGAATTTTTCATTTTGTTCATATATTTAGGTATTTTATAATTTCCATGATAAGCATATATAGTTCTTGTGATCACAATAGACTAATAAATGTAATTAAGAACAAGATAGAGAGAGAACCAAGATGGCGGCATAGGTAAAACACCTATCTTGCCATCATGCTCAGCAATTTTAATACTACAACTTAACGAAAGAACAAACACCTTCCAGAAACACCAGAAAGCTCGCTGAGTGAAAATTCCACAAATAAAAGTGAAGATAAGACACTGTGACTTGGAGGAGCGGCGGCAGACAGCGTTGAAAGATTTGCGGAGAGGGGTTTGGAGCACGCGCCAGCAGAGAGGGCGGGCGGCTAAAAACTGGCCAGTTTTCTGGAACAGGGAGACAAAGACGTCCCACTGGACTGATTCTCCAGCTCAGGGCGATGTCCAGGGAACCCACTATCAAACGGGGTGAAAACTGGACAGTGGGAGGGCATGCCAAAGCTCGGGTGCTGCCGGATCTGCTGAGTTGTGGAGAAGGCAGCTTGCACGAACAGCTGAGCTGCATGACAGCGCAGAGAGCGCTCTGTGACTTGCTCTCTCATTCGGGAAACCGTCAGACTGCTTTGTTTTACCACCCTGGGTGAGACATTGGGCATGCAGACTCATTTGGGGAGAGTCTGAATTCCCCAGCAGCCAGTGGAGCTCCACAGCGGCTCCCTCTCAGAGGTGCTGGCAGCCATTGCCCCCAGCACAGAGTCCCTGGGGCCGCATAGGACAGAGCTAACGCTGTCTGCTTGGCCCGGAGACTCTGCCCATCCAACCTGAGCACAGCTGAACCTCACAGACAATTGGCCTGGAGGTCAACCCCTCCAAGTGCTAATAATGATTAACCTGAACTTAACTTCAGCAAGACTGTGTAACCCATATCCACCTAGGTAACTGGGGAGGCTGAGCCACTGTCCCTAGTAGGAAGTCTACCACAAAAAGCTAATTGACCAACTCAGGGAAGCAGCCACCATGCAGAGACATGGAAAGAAATCATATGTGAAAGAAATGGAGGGAAAAAAACGGCTGGACATGGAATTCAAAACCACAGTTATAGGGCTTCTCAAGAGGCTCTAACAAAAGGTCAAGGCCTATAAGGAAATAAGCGAGACCGCAAAGGAAATGATCAAGACCAACGTGGAAATGAATGAGTCCTACAAGGAAATGAATGAGACCCTCAAGGATATAAAGAAGACTCTGAAGGATATGAAAAAGGACCAATCAGAAATTAAGCATACACTAACTGAAATAAAAAATATTATACAAAGACCTAAAAGTGCTCTGGAGAACCCCAAGAACCAAGTTAAAGATTTGAAATACAAAGAGGTAAAATCCCACCAGCTGAAAAAGCAAGAAACCAAAAGAATCCAAAAAATTGAAGATAGTGTAAGGGGCCTCTGGGACAACCTCAAGCATACCAACATCCGAATTCTAGGGGTGCCAGAAAAAGAGAGAGAGCAAACAATTAAAACCTATTTGAAGAAATAGTGACCGAAAACTTCCCACACCTGGTGAAAGAAATTGACTTAGGAGTCCAAGAAGCGCACCGAACCCCAATATATAGGAACCCTAAGAGGACCACACCAAGGCACATCATAATTAAAATGCCAAGAGCAAAAGACAAAGAGAGAATGTTGGAAGCAGCAAGAGAAAGACAGTTGGTTACCTATAAGGGAGCACCCATACAATTGTCAGCGGATTTCTCAACAGAAACGATGCAGGCCAGATGGGAGTGGCAAGAAATATTCAAAGTGATAAACAGCAAGAATCTACAACCAAGATTACTCTATCCAGCAAAGCTATCATTCAGAATTGAAGGTCAGATAAAGTGCTTCGCAGATAAGAAAAAGCTGAAGGAGTTCATCACCAGCAAACCAATATTATATGAAATGCTGAAAGGTATTCTTTAAGAAGAGGAAGAAGAAAAAGATAAAAGTGTAAATTATAAACAACAAATACACATCTATCAACAAATGAATCTAAAAATCAAGTGGATTAATAAGCTGATGAACAGGATATACTGGTGAATGTAACAGAATCACGGACATAGAGAGGTAATGGACTGACAACTCTTGGGGAGAAAGGGGGTGTGGGAAGTGCAGCAAGAGATTGGACAAAAATCATGCAACTATGGGAGAGGACAGTGGAGGGGGGTGAGGGAGGAGGGTGGGATGGGTACCAGGTGGAGGGGAACTATAGGGGGGGAAAAGGGAGCAATGTAATTAATAAACTGAACAATAAAGATAAGAAAGAACAAGATAGAAATTTTTAGGGGACGTGATACCAGACAGTACCTCAAGAAGGGCCTCCTTACTTGGTCTGCAAGTTCTAGTCATTAAGTTCCAAAATATTAACTGCAGAGAGTTTTTAATGTACTGGCACTTGCTCAACATTCAGTATTTATATTTCTATGCCTGTAGTTGCTACCTTGCAGATTTGTGGAATGCTGGCACTGCAACTCTCCTTCAAGTGCAAACTGGTCCTGCCAATGACATTTGTAAAATACATTTGCTGCAAAATGTATTTGCAGAATGGCTTCCTCATTGGATATAGGTGGAGGAAAGAAACAACCTCTGCTGAGTGCTGCCTGGAAGACTCCTATTACTTAGAGTCCCTTTCCCCCTAGAGATCCTTTCCTGCTTTCTCTACCCTCAAGTCATCTCCTTAGCTAACATGCTTGCAGTTAAAACTTGTCCCCTTGCAGTTTTGTTGGTGCTTTCCTTTATTTAATGCAGGTTATAAAAGTGGTTGTACCTTTTGTACATGAGGGGAATTAAAAAAACTTTCGCTCTCATATTTTATAGCCTTTGTGAACTCTTCCCACAGAGATTTTATTTAAGGAAGATGTTCACCTGAATTTGCTATTAACTGTGAGTCAGCCATTCTAAGCCACAGGAGCATCTTAAATCCTGAGAATGGAGGTTCCATAGGCTTTGTTGTCTGTGGCCTTTGATTTTTTTTTACTCCTGGTGGGAGTAGAGTAGAGGGCAATGGAGGTTAAGAAAAACATATAGAGGCTGTCCAAGTCCCATTAGGTAAAATCTAAGACAGGATTTCCAAAGCTCACCAAGTTGAAAAGTACCTTAAACTTTCCTTCAAACACTTGAAATATGAATATATTCCTTAAGCCATTTGTTAGAAAGCCAAAACTGTTTTATCTTATTTAATTTTTTTTCTTGGAGAGGAGGAGAAAAAATGGCAGCAGAATAGACAGATGTGTCTCGAGCCTTGTCCCAGAGCAAATAGAATGAGCAACTGAAACGAATAACATCCAACCTGAATTGGCAAAGGAAACTCAGCTGGTAAAACAGCTTGCAGCTGGGAAGGGCAGAGGATCCCTGGAAAAAGGTAAAATAAAGGATCAGGGCAGGAGAGTCTACCAAACCTTTGAGCCCAGAGGGTCAGAGGTAATCCGCGCAGCCCCAAGCCACGTCCTTGGGGACAGGCACAGCATCTGACTGTGGAAAGAAGGTTCACAGGACTGCTGGACCACAGGGGATTCTAGAACTGGGTCCATAGTTCCAAAAGGCTAAGCCCAGAGTGGGCAGCCTGAAGGGCTGGCCAGACCACCCACTGCTGGCAGGAGAGGAGCGGGCAGAGGCCCAGTATTTCTCCTCTCTGTGCCCTGTGCCTTCCTTCACTGACCCTAGTTCATAGGACCTTTCAGATACAGACACTTACCCATGGCTGAGGTGTGGGAGAAGGTGTGTACTTGTGGAATCTGTTATCCATTGTTTTTTGTTGTTGTTGCTTTATTTTCTATTTCTTTTCTCATTATTTTTCCATCACTCTATTTATTTTATTTGTATTTGCTATTTTTATTTTTATAACATTTTAATTCAAATTTTTTGTAAATTTATTATTTTCTTCTCATTCTCTTCTTATCCACCCATTCACGTTAAACTTCTTCTATACTGAACTGAGTTTCTCACCATATGCATCCAATCATTGACCTTATTTTCTGTATATAAGTTCAGCCTCTACAGATTCTGCCCTCAGCCTCTTTGCTGGGTATTTGGTGTTTGTATTTTTGTTTGTTTATCTATTGGTTCTGTGGTGTTTTCCATATATATATTTTTTCTTTTTTTCCCCTTTTTCTTTTCTCTCTTATCTTTTTTCTCTCTCTCTTCGATATCATTTGTTCTCTATTTTCTCTTCCCTAATTCTTTTTTCTCAGGTGGTCATTTATACTGGAGTTATTGGTGTTGTGAATACATTCATGCTTTGTTCCCTTTGTGTTATGTCTTGTTGAGGTGAATTTTATCCTGTCTGGCCAGGTGCTAGAGAGCAAGCCACATAACCATACACCTGGAGAGGAAACTCCACGAATGGGTCAGTAACACCCCAGACCCAACTACAGAGGCAGGAAGAAGGTGTCAGTGAGGGAGAGAGTAAGGGAGTGAGGGAGCAAAAGAGGAGTGTGTGGTCATGTGGTGTGTGTGTGTGTGTGTGTGTGTGTGTGTGTGTGTGTGTGTGTGACAGATCCCACAGGACCTTTGGGTGCAGGCTAACCAGGCTCGCCTAACTAGGCAGTCACTGCTACTGTTGTAAACAGTACCAGGAGCCCAGCTCATCCATAGAAGCCTAGTCATTTTGAAGGGGAGAACTGCTGTAACTGGGAGCCCAGCTTCACCTCCACCCAGGTTGCCCTCAGATAACACCTGGGACTCTACAGCCACCCCTGTCAGGGACCTGCTACCTCAGCTGTGATCCCATGGTCAATGAGTCTCTAGCCACAGCAGGCAAGGATCCTGTGAGTTCTGAAGCACATTCCCTCTGACCGGCCCAATACTTTAGCCCAGGGCACTGCAACCATGCAAGCAAAAGACATGTGAGCAGCTTGCTACTGTCCAAAGAGCAGCAGCCACATGCGCAGACCACCCATGTTCGAGGAGTGTCAGCCCTGCACAGCCCACATTGGTCCGAAGAGCAGCAGCCACATGCAGCCTGTACTTGTCTGATGAGCAGCAAATGGGTGGGATGCCCACTGCAGTCAAAGGAGCAGGAGCCACACATACAACTCACTCCTGCTGGAGGAGCAGCTGCCACATGAGCAGTCTGTACCCCATCCGAGGAGTAGCAGCTGTGTGCAACAAACACCCATACAAGGATCAGCAGCCTTGCAAACAACCTTCACCTAAGAAGTGGCAGCCTCACAAGCAGCATGCTCCATCTGAGGAACAACAGCAGTGTGTAGCCAGCCAGGATCCTAGGAGTAGCAGCCACATGATGAATTTGTCTGAGTAGCAGCAGCTGCACACATCCCACTCCCATCCAAGAAGCAGCAGCCTTCTGATAATCCCATCCCCGTCCAAGGAACAGCAGCTGTGTGAGCAGCCTCTCCCATCAGCCAGAGGAGACACAACTGCTGCAAACAGCACCCACCAGAGGAGCTGCTGCCAACTGAAGAGCAGCTGTTTCTGCAACCACCCAAGTAACCACAGCCTGAGGAGCCACTGCCACCCAAAGAACAGCCCCTGCATGACTCAACATCACATCTAGATTAGTCGGTGAGACCAAAAATGGGGAGACAAAGATACCCCCGAAAGAAAGAAAAGGAGGAATCACCAGAAAAACAGCTAAGTGAAAAAGAGGCATGAAATATGTCAGAAAAATAATTCAGAATAAGGGTCTTACAGTTTATAAATTGGATGGCTGAAAAAAAATAAAGAACTTATGTAAGAATCAAGAAGGAATGCAGAGTGATATAGCTGCAATAAAAAAAAAACACCATGGAAAGTTTCAACAGTAGATTAGGAGAAGTGGAGGACTGAGTGAATTAGAAGAGAGGGAAGCAAAACACACTCAAACTGAACTGCAATTGGAGAAAAAAATTAACAGATAGGAGGAGAGCCTAAGGGAGCTATGGGACAACATGAAACGAAGCAACATAATAGGGGTGCCAGAACAACAGGAACAAATCAACAAAGGACAAGTGCTGGGGAGGATGAGGAGAAAAAGGAACCCTTGTGCACTGCTGGTGGGGATGCAGACTAGTGCAACCACTATGGAGAACAGTATGGGGTTTTCTCAAAAAACTAAAAATTGATCTCCCATTTGACCCAGTGAACCCAGCAGTACATCAGAAATATTTTAGGAATATATCCCAAGAAACTAGAAACACAATTTAGAAAGGATATATGCACCCCTATGTTCATAGCAGCACAATTTACCGTACTTAATATTTGGAAACAGCCTAAGTGCCCATCAGCAGATGAATGGATTAAAATCCTGTGGTACATCTAAACAATAAAATACTACATTGAAGTAAAAAAAAAAAGGAGTTCTTACCATTTGCAACAGCATGGATGGAACTGGGGAACATTATGCTAAGTGAAATAAGCCAGTCAGAGAAAGATTAATGTCACATGATTTCACTCATTTGTGGAATTTAATGAACAACATAAACTGATTAACCAAAACAGATCCAGAGACAGAGAATATCGATCATACTGTCAAACTTCAGAGGGAAGGTAGAGGCAGGTGGGAGGAGCAGGAGAGATCAACCATATGACTTGTATGCATGTATATAAGTCTAACCAATGGACATAAATAATAGGGGGATGAGGGCATGAGTGGGGGATTAGGGGGTAATGGAGGGATAAGGGCACAAATGTAATACCTTAAACAATAAAGAAATTTTAAAAATTCATGGAAATGTTATTTTTTATGTGCTTTGCTATATACTGAGTGGGTGCCCTTTGTTTGAACAAATTAGGAACATCTCCCAGTTTGATATATATTTGAGGATTTGGGAGATATTTTCTTACTTTTATTTCAAAACAGAGATGCTGCTATTGAAAACAAACTCTTGATTTGTCAAAGCCCATATTCTGTTACAGAGTGTAATTTATCCATAGCCTAATGAAACATTATGCTACTAATCAAAGGTGATAGATAGAAAACATTGTTTTGTCTTCTAGTGTTAGGGATTATGCTAATGACCATCTGCCTATAATTGATATGTTGTTCTCCAGTAACAGAAAAACAAACAGAATCATCTATAAAAGACCATGTGATAGATGCCTTTTCAGTTGGCTTTTATTCTCCATTATGTTTTTCATAATTTC
This sequence comes from Antrozous pallidus, assembly GCA_027563665.1. Classification (NCBI taxonomy): domain Eukaryota; kingdom Metazoa; phylum Chordata; class Mammalia; order Chiroptera; family Vespertilionidae; genus Antrozous; species Antrozous pallidus. Next base: position 25,967,426 of record CM050509.1, on the reverse strand, counting down.
TTAGTTAATTATTTAGTAGTATAATACTTTTCTGGCACTTAGGAATGTCACTGCATTCCAAATGGTGATTTAAATATATTGGACATGCATAATGATGTATGTCTTCCCTAATATCTTCACCGTACAGCTGGGAAAGAACAAGCAAGGCAATAACATTTGGAGCTAATGATTTTTCTTTTGTTTTCACATGTTGGAGGGTAACTCTTTAATTTTTTTGTAGAGTAAGAATTAGTACTGCAATAAAAAAGTCAATCCAGAAAAAGGCAGACTTAATTATTATAAGTGGAAAATCAATTAAGCCAAAGTCTCCTTAGATTTTGCATGTACATCCTTAAATAAGAGGGAAAGTAATTTCTTATAAGGAAATAATCGACAACTTTATTCTTTATTATAATAAAAAATTCCCTTTTGCTGTTGTGCTTCTAAGGAGATATGGATATTTGTTCGAAGAGAACTCTACTAACTACCATTAAATACTATGAAAAAATAAAAAAAGTAAAAGATGTGATACTTGCCCTAAAAATTTATGACTCAATTGGGAGCTGTACTCTATAATTTAGGAACATTCATAAGCAAGGCATCCAGGGTAAATTGATGGAGGCTTACCCTGGGCACTGTGGCTCAGTTGGTTAGGCATCATCCCTTTCACTGAAGGGTTGCTGTCAATTCCTGGTCAGGGCACATTCCAGGGTTTCTGGCTCCATTCCTGGTGGGGAGTGTGCAGAGGGTAGCTGATCCATGTTTTCCTCTCACATATATGTTTCTCTTTATTTCTCTCCCTGTCCCTTTCTCTCTAAAATTCAATTTAAAATCTATATTAATAAAAGGGTAATATGCTCATTAGACCAGACATCTTTGGACAAAGCCATAGTGGCAGGGGCCAAGACAGAGGCGGTTAGGGTTGATTAGGCCAGCAGGAGAGAGCAGTTGGTGGTGATCAGACAGGCAGAGGAGAGCAGTTAGGGGCAATCCAGCCCCAGGGGAGGGTAGTTAGGGGTGATCAGGCTGGCAAGGGAGTGCCGAGGTGTTTTCCAGCATCTAAATAGGGTTCAGAAATCTGGAGAAGGGCTGTGTGTAAATTAATAAAGAGACTAGACATGAAATATAAATTTGGAATAATATGGGGGAGCCAGAGGAGAACTAGCTTCAGTAAACAAGTTCTCTGAATCTCTGGACCCCTACCTTTTTACACAAATTTCCCTAAAGCAAATTGGCATACAATAGGCATTGTCAGGTAGGGGAACTGCTTTCAGCTGTTCAGCTGTTTGGCCAGTGGCAAATAACATGTAGATTGAAATGCCCTCAGCTGTCTAGGAGTAGGCAATAATATATGTAGATTTTCAGGTTTGGGAAAATGCTTTCAGCTGTTCCTGCAGGCAAAAATATAATTCTTCAGCACTTGCTGAAGGCTCAAAGTCCATCAAACTTTTGATGAAATTCTTGCATTTATTATGACATGCTGGAATTAGCCTCCAGCAGGGAGGGCAGCTAGGGCCGATCAGGCCGGCATGGGAGGGCATTTAAGGGTCAATCAGGCTGGCAGTGGAGGAGTTAGGGGTGGACAATCAGGCCAGCAGAGGAGCAATTAGGAGCATTAGGCTACAGGTAGACAGGTTAGGGGTGATAAGGCAGGCAGTCCGATGAGCTGTTAGGAGCCAGTGGTCCCGGATTGCAAGAGGGGTGTCCAACTGCTGGGATTGGGCCTAACCTGGCAGTTGGACATCTCCTGAGGGTCTTGGATTGGAAAGGATGCAGGCCAGGCTGAGGAGGGCCCCCATGCATGAATTTTGTGCACCAGGCCTCTAGTATTTAATAAAAATCCCATATGCTCATACCTAAATTAGTAGCAGCCTCATTACTGTTTCTAGACCATTCTCCCATCCTCTTTCCTAAACACTGTGAGTTGTGATTCTTATGTTGTCAGGCAAAATTACTCAATATAACTCATTGTTATAATTTCTGATGCCTCCCTCCACTCCCCACCAGTCACCAGTCATTTACCATATAACTTGTTCCTTGGTGCATTGGTGTTTTCTCTAAAACTAATCCTGTCTAAATTCTTAGCAACTTCATAGTATACATAAATGATATTCCAACATTCCAAAGTTGCAATTCCTTGAACCTTTCTTTCCCAATGATTTTCTATTTACTCTCACTCAGATACTCACTCCAATGGTCATAACTTGGTTTTATCATAAGTAGTGACCAACTTCTCCATAATCTCAATTTCAGTCATTATTCCCTGTCTACTACCTCCTATCTGTCCATCTGATTCTTTCTCTACACCAACTCAGATAATTGTTCAACACATCTGGACATGAGTGGTTCTACCAGTTTTGCCACTGTCCTTCAACCCTCATATTCTCTCCTTGACTGGGAAAATTCCAGGGTCAAACATTAAATCTCTTATGTGCATATGCCCTCAATTCCTTGTTCCTCTCTTGCTTTGTTGTATCCTCTTGCAAATACAATAACCTGGTTAAATCCAAACATTCCTTATTGTGCTCAAGTATCTGTGCAACTGAATGTGGCTGGGTAAAAATCACACAGTCATGCTTATTGGAATTACTTTAAACCCATGTCCAGTAATCTCAATTTAAAATTTAACATAATCTGTGTAATCTCTCATTCTCCAGTGCTCACACAGCATACTATATCCTCTATCTTTAAAATTCTAAAACTGCCTACTCTGCCTTTACTATCATCTGGTGAGCTTGCTTACTCTGTCACTGAAAAATTTGCAGTGACCAGAAGAGAGGTTCCACATATTCACACCATCACATCCATTCACCTATCAGCATCTTCCCTCACATACTTGATATTCCCACCCTCTAATATAGATCAACTACATGCATCCCTGTCTCGAGCCACATAAACAAGTCTAGAGTTTAGGAAAGTCTTGTTCTGATCTATGCATTACTTGTCATTGCTTCTCACTTATTCTAGACATCGTTCCAGCAGTTCTCTTTTCTCTTTCCTACATTATTATTTTTCTCCACTATACTAGATCATGTCCTTCAGCCTCCAAACATGTCACTATTTCATCTGTTTTTAAAAAATAGTCCTGTCTGCACTTTGCCGTCCAGGCATCACCCCATTTCCCATTTACCCTTTGCAGCATAACTTCAGTTTTCTATACTTATATCCAATTCCTTTCCTTTGACTCTCTTTTGAACATATTTACATCAGGCTTTCACTCTCATCACTTCACACTAAACTGCTTTTGTAACTGGACATTCAATGGGTCCAGGCTGCCTGTCACCAGTTGAGACACGTAAGCAGAGACAGAGTTGAATAATTCGAATATGGCTGGCAGTATGGGAGAGCAGCAGGTCATCCACAAAAATCTGCTCTGCCCTTCACCATAAACTAGATGCTTATATTAGATATAAGGACAATGATTACATGGGGAAGTAGGCAAAAGAATAAGAATAGGTATGCAAATGGGCAATTTACAGGTAATGCAGGCTGGGGCTTTGCAAAGCCTGCAGGTATGCAGAGGTCTGGGGTTTTCAAAGGACTGGAGCCTCTGGTTTTTGCAACAAGATTGTTAATCTTACAATGATAATAGGTAGCTCCCTGATGGGGAGGATGGGCTGCATGCATTTCCAGGTGAACTCCCAGGTTCCTCATGCAACTCCCAGCCAGGTTAGAATGTGCCTTCTTTAATCAGAACAAAACAATCAGAGGTAACAAAGCATGATTAATATTTCTTACAATTACAGCTGGTCCTCAATATTCTATTTCTGCCCCAACACTTTTCTCATGGCCACCTAGGATGACCACATTGATATACACATTGGTTGAGTCTCAGTTCTCATTCAGCAAGAATTGGCACAGTGCTCCTTAAACAGTTTTTGGTTTAAATATGTACTATGATATGTTTTCATTCTTTTCCTTTTATCTCATGTATTTTTCCTTCTTAGTCTCCTTTGCCATCTTCTCCTTTTCTTCCCAATCTTTAAAATAGGAATAACAGGGATCCTTACTCATAATTCTGAAAGGGCAGAGTGGGATTGACTACCGTGTCAGCCAATGTGAATGCAGGGGTATGCTGGTCACATCCTGTTTTTGTGTAGCCAGACCCTGGCCGCACCCTGCCTTTGCGTCACTAGCCCCAGCCCTCACCCAACCAATTGGAATTGGCCAACTCAGTGGTTCAAGTCTGGCCCCACCTCTGTATAAATTCATTCTGTTTTTGAAACTTCTCTCTCTTTTGCTTCCTGCTGCTGCATCGGTGGAGGCAGAGAGCCAAGCCCGGGCTTGAATAAAGGCCCTTTTGCTTTTGCATTGGACTCTGCTCTCTGGTGGTCTTTGGGGACCATGAAATCTGGGCATAACAGTTCTTCTTTAAAAAAGCATACTCTCTTGGTGATTTCATCCAATCTTACGTTTTTTATACCATCTACATGCTAATGACTATCACATTTATATCTCTAGCCTCAACCTCTTTCCTAAACTCCAGACCTGTTTATACAGCTGCCTACTTGACATTTACAGTTGGATGTCTACTAGGTATCTAATTGGTATCTCAAATTCAGAATTTCAAGACAAGAGCTCCTGATCTTCCCACACTAAAGCCTGCAGTCTTGCCCATCTACCTTAATGCACATTCTTTGGCTGTGCCTTAAAATATGTCCTGAATCTGCCTACTTTTGATCCCCTCCACCAGTGCCACCCTTAGACCTAGAGAGTTGTGCCTTTTCTTTTAGCTCACTTCTTTAGAGAGCCCTGCATATCTCAAACACATAATAATAAATATATTAATGAATACATGCACACTTTCGTATGTGAGAAAAAACATTCAGCATGGTGTCAAAATATGATCTGTAACCCTAAACTTCCATTTTCCTCATGAATATCATTAAGAAACCAGAAAAACACATCACTTGGTCTGTATTCTTGAAAAAAAAAACTGTACACAAATGCTTTGAAGACACAATTTGTATGGCTGCTGAAATTGAAGATGGGCACTGCATTAAAGTGTAGGGGAAATTTGGGAGACAAGAAGCTCCTAAATAATGAAAAGAACAAGTTAACTTATCCAATTATTCCTCTCTAATAGCATAACTGAAGTAGAATCTTGAATAAGAAAATATTACCCAGTATTTCTGTTTCCATTTTATTGCCCCTCTTTGTATTAACTGCAGGAAGTTATAAATTAGTTCAGTATTTTTTAAATTATTGTTCAGTTTATTAATTACACTGTTCAGCCTTTGTTATCTCCCTATAGTACCCCTCCACCCTGTACCCATCCCACCTTCCACCCTCTCCTTCCCCTCCCCACTGTCCTCTCCCATTGTTGCAAGATTTTTGTCCAGTCTCTTGCTGTACTTCCCACACCCCTTTTCTCCCCAAAAACTGTCAGTCCATTCTCTCTCTAAGTCCATGATTCTGTTACACTCACCAGTTTATCCTGTTCATCAGCTTATTAATTCACTTGATTTTTATATTCATTTGTTGATAGATGTGTATTTGTTGTTCCTAATTTACACTTTTATCTTTTTCTTCTTCCTCTTCTTAAAGAATATTTTTCAGCATTACATATAATATTGGTTTGGTGGTGTTGAACTCCTTTAGCTTTTTTTTTTTTATCTGTGAAGCACTTTATTTGATCTTCAATTCTGAATAATAGCTTTGCTGGATAGAGTAATCTTGGTTGTAGATTCTTGCTATTCATCACTTTGAATATTTCTTGCCACTCCCATTTGGCCTGCACCGTTTCTGTTGAGAAATCCGCTGACAATTGTATGGGTGCTCCCTTATAGGTAACCAACTGTCTTTCTCTTGCTGCTTCCAACATTCTCTCTTTGTCTTTTGCTCTTGGCATTTTAATTATGATGTGCCTTGGTGTGGTCCTCTTAGGGTTCCTATATATTGGGGTTCGGTGCGCTTCTTGGACTCCTAAGTCAATTTCTTTCACCAGGTGTGGGAAGTTTTCGTTCACTGTTTCTTCAAATGGGTTTTCATTGTCTTGCTCTCTCTCTTTTTCTGGCACCCCTATAATTCGGATGTTGGTATGCTTGAGGTTGTCCCAGAGGTCCATTACACTATCTTCAATTTTTTGGATTCTTTTGGTTTCTTGCTTTTTCAGCTGAGTGGATTTTACCTCTTTGTATTTCAAATCTTTAACTTGGTTCTTGGGGTGCTCTAGAGTACTTTTAGGTCTTTGTATAATATTTTTTATTTCAGTCAATGTATCCTTAATTTCTGGTTGGTCCTTTTTCATATCCTTGAGAGTCTCCTTCATATCCTTGTAAGTCTCATTCATTTCCTTGTAGGACTCATTCATTTCCATGTTGGTCTTGTTCATTTCCTTGCAGGTCTCATTCATTTCCTTGTAGGTCTTGCTTATTTCCTTATAGGTCTCGACCTTTTCTAGGAGCCCTCTTGAAAAGCCTTATAACTGTGGTTTTGAAACTCTATGTCTAGTCGTCTTTTTTCCTCCATTTCTTTCACACCTGATTTCTTTCCATGTCTCTGCATGGTGGCTGATTTATGTGGTAGATGACCTCTAAGGTACAGTGGCTCAGCCTCCCCAGTTACCCGAGGTGAACACTGTTACTGCAATCCTTTATGGGTTGTATAGTATTTTTGAATTTAATCCCAGCTTGTTGTTGTTAGCCCTAAGAGGTTTTGACCTCCAGGCCAATTGGCTATGAAGGGAGACTGTGTTCAAGTTGGATGGGCGGAGTCTCTGAGCTGAGCAGGCAGCCTCAGCGTCAGCTACATCCTATGTGGCACTTGTGCGTGGGTCTCTGTTGGGTGGCAATTGTTGCAGGCACCTCCAAGAGAAAGCCGCTAGTCTCTACCCCTTGCCAGACAACTCTGCCTCTCCCCAAATGAGTCTGCACACCCAAAGTCTTGCCCAGGGTTGTAAAACAAAGCAGTCTGGTGGTTTCCGGGACCAGGGGGCAAGTCGCCAGGGAGCAAGTCGCAGGTCTGTGCTTTCACACACTTTACGTGCAAACTGCTTTTCCAAGCAACCCATTTGATCCTCAGACTAGGAGACCTCTGCCACACCCGGCTTCCAGGATGTGTACCCCGGACCTTGGACCTCACCTGGCACTGGGGAATCCATGCAGTGGGACGTCTCCGCCCTCCCCGTTGGCGAAATCCAGCTGGGGTTGTTGCTGCCAGCCCTAGCGCCCGCGCCCGTCCTGGCTCCTAACCTCTGTTTCCATGGGTATTTTCAAGGCTGAGCTCTGCCGCTCTTCTGAGTCTCAGTGTCCCACCTTTACTTTTATTTGTGGAGTTTTCACTCAGCCAGCTATCCGGTGATTCAGGGTGATGTTTGTTTTGTGGTTTTGTTGTAGTTTTTGTATTGTTGCACGGGGCAGAACAATAGATGTTTACCTATGCCGCCATCTTGATTGCTCCCGAATTAGTTCAGTATTAACAACAATTATACATGGAAGCTGAGGAATGTTTTGTTATATTAAACAATTCATATTTGTTTAACTTTAAAATGTAAATTTCTTTAAATTTCCACATAGCTTGTGGGAAGCGTGATATCAATTATTTAAGTTAAGGTATATATTTATATATTACTTTAAGTCTTTGTGAAGTATGTATAGGTCATAGATAATTAAATGGTGAGATTTAAATATAGTGTAATAATTTCTACAATAACTTTGTCAAATGCATGTATTACACTATTTGAATGTGGTAGGTAAATCTGGTTTATTTATGAATCTATGTATTGCTTTAACAATCTATATATATAAAAGTCTAACAACCAAATGACCAAATGACTGCATGACCAGTTGACCAGTCGCTATGATGCCCACTGACCACCAGGGAGCTGACGGTCAATGCATTAGCTGCCCCTTGGTGGTCAGTGTGCTCCCACAGCCAACCTTCCATGGTACCTCCCCCTGGCTTGCTGGCCCTGATCCTCAATTTGCTTACTTCTGATAGCCTCCACCAGTGCCACCCTTAGATCTAGAGAATAGTGTCTCTTCTCTTGGATCACTTCTTTAGAGGGCCCTGCATATCTCAAACACACAACAATAAATATATTAACGAATACATGCAAGATGTCCCAATTGCCCTGATCACCAGCCAGGCTGAGGGATCCCACCCACCCATGCATAAATTCGTGCACTGGACATCTAGTTTCATTTATAATTTAAGTGACTACTGCCTCACAGATAAAGTTTTCTCAAATTAAAATTACTAATATTACAGTGATTCAAGAAAGAACATCTAATCTGGCATTGTCATGAAAAGAATAAATATTATGTAAAATCTTGGTTACAATAATTATTTTGCTGAAATAAAGACAAAATTTATAAAATAGACAATAAAATGCGAATTATGTTTTATGTTCTTAATAATGCATACTAGTACATTGTCAGTCACAACAAAAGACCCAGACACAGACAATATTATTTAAATTTAGTCATATTTAATATTGTTCTAACTTTGTTATATATAAAATGTATATATTTATACATTAAAAAGTTCTCAGTATGAATGCTTATTTGTAATATAGGAAGGTAGAATATATTGTATTTAGCATGTGTGGTTTTCTATTTAAATTCTTTACTCGAGTACCACACATTTTAGGCATGGTTCTATCTAATAGTGCTCCCACCGAGGTCAAAGCCACCCTCATTTCTCACCTGAATTATTGCAGTATTGTTGTAACTGGTCACTCTGCTTATGTGTCATTTTACCATTTATTCTTAACACAGTAGTTGGAATGAATCTGTTGAAATGTAAGTCAGATTGAATCACTTTTATTTTCAAAACCCTTCAAAGGTGCCTCATATCTTCAAAGCTAATTTGACAATGTAAAAGATTCCACACCCTCATTATCTCTCTGCTTCATCTCCTATAACCCCCTAGCTTACTGCATTTTAAGCTAATATCTTTAATCTTTGTACGATTATGCAAGGTGCACTTATGCCTCAGAACCTCTTCATTGGTCATCCCTTTTGTTGGAATGACCCTTTTTCTCATTTTTCATCAAGGCTTTGCTCAAATGTCACTTTCTCAAATGGGGCCCTTTAAAAATTCCTTGTCATCCCCTCAGCTGTCTTAATTTTCTTTCATATGCTTCTTTCATATCTATATAGCATGATATACTATATAATACATGTAATGTGTATATAAAGATATATATAAATACACACACACACACACACACACACACAAACACACACACACTAGATGCCCAGTGCACAAAATTTGTGCACGGCAGGCAGGGGTGTCCTTCAGTTCAGCCTGCACCCTCTCCAATCTGGTACCCCTCATGGGATGTCCAACTGCCTGTTTAGGCCTGATCCCAGTAGGATAGGGCCTAAACAGACAGTTGGACATCCTTCTCACAATCCAGGACTGCTGGCTCCAAGCTGCTCACCTGCCTGCTTCCCTGATTGCCCCTAACTGCTTCTGCCTGCCAGTCTGATCACCCCCTAACCACAACCCTGGCGTCCTGTTTGCCCCCAACTTTCCTCCTTTGCCAGCCTGGTTACCCCTAACTGCCCTCCCCTGCTGGCCTGGAACCTCCCCTGCCGTCCATCTTGTGGTGGCCATATTGTGTGCACATGGGGGCAGGATCTTTGACCACATGGGGGAAGCCCTCTTGTGTGTTGGAGTGATGGTCAATCTGCAAATTACTCTTTCATTAGATAGGATAGAGGCCTGGTGCATGGATGGGGGCCAGCTGGTTTACCCTGAATGGTGTCCCAGATCAGGGTGAGGTTCCCTTGGCTCATGGGGTGGCCTGGGTGACGGGCCGGTGGTGGTTTGCAGGCTAGCCGTACCCCTCAGCAACCCAAGTGGAGGCCCTGGGTTCTGGGATTAATTTTTGTTCTACAATTGAAACTTTGTAGCCTGGAGTGGAGTCAAGTCTTCTGCTCACTGCTTGGCAGCTGCCATTTCTGTTGGGATTATGCATCTTCTATAATTGAAACTTTGTAGCATTAAATGGAGGCTTAGGCCAGCAATAGCAGGCAGAAAGCTTGGCTTCCTCCTTTGCCAGGGAAACCCAAACCTCCCTCCTGCTCTCAGTGGCTGCAGCCATTTTGGTTGGGGTTTATTTGCAAAATTTGCTCCTGATTGCCTGATTGGCATGGCTTGGTCAGAGGTATGGTCAATTTGCATATTACTCTTTTATTAGATAGGATATGTGTGTGTGTGTGTGTGTGTGTGTGTGTGTGTGTGTGTGTATGTGTGTGATTTAGAGGCCCAGTGCATGAATTCATGCATGGGTGGGGGGTGGGGTCTGGCAAGCCTGGCCAGCAGCGAGGGGACGTGGGCAGTTGGTCAGCCTGCCTGCTGGTCAAACTCCTGGTCGAGGGGACAATTTGCATATCAGTCTTTTATTATATAGGATATTCACTGAGTGGCCAGATTATTAGGCATTCAGAGATCATAATAATCTAGCCACTCAGTGTATATATAATTTAGTACGTTCATTGTCTTTCTCCCCTTCCCCCACTCAAACTTAATAATAACTTGGTGTGGTATGATTCCTCTATTCCCCCTTTGCTGAGTGTTTTTATCAGGAAAGGATGTTGGATTTTGTCAAATGCTTTTTCTGCATCAATTGATATGATTATGCGGATTTTGTCTCTCAATTTGTTTATGTGATGTATCACATTTATTAATTTGCAGATATTGTACCAGCCTTGCATACCTGGAATAAATCCCACGAGGTCATGGTGTATGATCTTTCTAACATAATGTTGGATCTGATTTGCTAGAATTTTGTTGAGGATTTTAGCATCTATGTTCATCAGGGATATTGACCTGTAATTCTCTCTCTTTGTAGTGTCTTTATATGCTTTTGGGATTAGGGTAATGCTGGCTTCATAGAAAGCGCTTGGAAGTGTGCCTTCCTCTTGAATTTTTTATAATAATCTGAGAAGAATAGGTTTTAATTCTTTATTTGGTAAAACTCTTCTGTGAAACCATCTGGCCCCAGGCTTTTGTTTGCTGGAAGTTTTTTCTTTAATTTCCTCCTTAGTTACTGGCCTGTTGAGATTTTTTTTATTCTTCTTGATTGAGTTTTGGGTGTGTTTTCTTTAAAGTTTGTTTGTTGAATGGGGAGTTGTATCCCAAAAGTCTAGGATATGTCTTGACACACAATAAACAATAAATAAATGTTTTTGAATAAATTAATGGACCCTTTCCACTTTAGCTCAAATTATATTTTTATTACTTAAAAATAACTTATAATCTCCTTGCTTAGAACCCTTCAGAGGTTTCTCTTTGCTCCCAGGGAAAAATCCAAACTCTTAAAGGCTAATTATATTTTGCATGTTCTTACAAGCCTTAAAAGGCTTTGCATTATCTGTTTACCTATCCATTTTCATTTATTGCCCTTATCCCTATATTTTCCCCAGTAGACAAAATTACTTAAATTTTATGCCTAGACCAGTAAAACTTTCTCATTTTCTACCTTGTGCCATAGTAAGATCTTCTTCAGATTTTAATACATGAGCTTCTGTCTTCCTGAACTCCCCATTCAACCCAAGTACATGCATTCCTACATGCATATAGCCTCTTAACTCCAATAACCCTTCAGAAATCTCCTCCAAATGTCATCCATGAATGTGTTAGGTTTACGTCATAAGGGTTTCCATAACCCCCTGCATTTCCACTTCAACACACTTGCCTGTACTTTATTGGTATGACAATTTAGGAATCTGTTTCCCCAAATGGACTTTGAGATTCCTGAGAACAGGGACCCTGATAACCATATTTTCAAAGCTTATCACAGTGATAACCACTGCTATAGTGTCTGTGACTTTTCTAAGAACGCTAAGATGTATTACTATCATTCAGTTTCCAGAATAAAATAGCAAGAACAGAAATTAAGCCAATTGCCCAAGGTCACAAAGCAATAATTGCCTGAGCCAGAATTTGAACCTGGCTTGATTACCCAGCTGCAATTACCAATATTTACCTCTGAAGCATGATAAATATTGAGTGCAATACATATTTGCTAAATAAATGCACAAAAAGATAGAGGACACATAGGGCCAATGGATGGGACTTATTGAAGCCCACCACTCCAGAAGAGACTATATAGACCCTTATAATGGCAGGCAATGACCCTGCACCCACTGAAAACACACACTGCTACACAAGAGTGACACACAGGCATTTGATTTTTCTTTATAATTGTCAGGATAGCTGAGTGTCTTCATGTTCTTCCTTCTTAAAAGAATTGCTCACTACTGCTGGTGGCATATTCTTTAAAAAAAAAAAAAATAAATATATATATATATATATATATATATATATATATATATATATATATAGATTGATTTCAAAGAAAGGGGGATAAAAACATCAATTATGAGTGAATCATTGATTGGATGCCTCCTGCACATTCCACATTGGGGACTGAGCCCATGACCCAGGCATATGCTCTGACTGGGAATCAAACCATGACCTCCTGGTTCATAGGTCCATGCTAACCATTGAGGCCACGCTGGCCAGTCTGGTGGTATATTCTTAAGGAACCTTCCTGTTCCTGTCACCAAGTCCATATCTGAAAGCAACAAAATTGTTATTATAAATAAGAAAAAAATACCACAATTGTTCATGAACCTTAAAAATCATGAATGGGATAAATAAGGATGAGAGTTGGAAAGGGTGTTTTTCTTTTTTTCAAAACAAAATTACAATACTACTACTTGAATAAACAGTACATAGTGTCATGAGTAGGCCTGCTTACTAATTTTAATGCCTTATTAATCTTTTATCCTATTCATCATGTTTCTTATATAGTTCATTTATTCACAAAAACCCTTGTCCAAATAAGGTAGAAAAATATTCTTGAAATATGTGGCAGACCACAAGTGCAAAATATTTAAAGAAAATGTCATGTAGACCAAGGAGACAGAACTGAACCTCACATCACCCTGTTTGGCCCGGGAGGATGGCTGGTTAGCCAGAGATGGATAAGATTCCTCAGGGAAGGAATAACCTAAGACAGGCACAGTCACAGAGGGGCCAACAAGAGACAACTTAAAGGTCAAAAAGGTACAGCACAGACCCTCACCCCCAAACTTTGCAGGAGCCTGAACTCTCACCCCTTCTGAGGGAGGTCTCCTACTCCATGGCTCCTTCGCCTCCCACGCACAGCTCAGATCGGGATCCAGGGTAAAGACAGAGACTCAGCCAGCAACAGCTGCCCTACATATAAATTCAGTCTAGTACCAGGAATGCTCAGGGCCTACTCAAGAATGCAAAAAGTCCTTTCCACTAATATTTACAGGGTAAATTAAGATTATTGTTTGAGTATTAAATTCTACATTAAAATAGTAATCAAGTTTCAGAATAATTTAAATTGGCCAATTGAAATAAGTGAACATGCAAGAAAATTTAAGCATACTGGACAAAAAGCTGTTCCTAAAATATTAACTAAAATTTCTATTAGTAGTTCATCTCAATGTAAAATTGCCTAACATGCAAAGAACATAAAGCAGTCATATTTTTGTGCAAAAATTAAAATTTAAAGTTACCAAGACTGCAATATAAAATTTCCAAAATCCCCCATTAATAAAAAAGGGGGGTTAGTGGGATAATATCATGTGAGGAAAAACATCTAGAAAATTCTTACTCCAGAAAATTAATTTCTATTTGGAATGCTAACAGCATTCCATGAAAAACACACATAGTGTCAAAATAAGCCAAAAAAAATCATTTGGGCAAAAATAGAAATAATCCCAAGTCTAATTTACAAAAAAGATCCCTTTATTATCTTTTGGTCCACAATATGTTTGTATATTTTTCAGAAAACAATTCCAAGACCATATGGATTCCTGCAACAAAGAGGAACTGAGAGGTCTGTTCCAACCACAAAGACAGTCCAGAGATGGAAAGACACTGATGACACCTTGCCATACTAGCAGTCAGCAGCTATGTGTTGCTGCAGGCAGCCCAGGTCCAAACCAGAGAGGGTGCAACCTTCATTGCCACCATTTGTCCACCATCCAGATACTATTGCTGACATGTACACATAAGGAACTATTTGACATTGAAACTGGGTCTCAGAACTGTTGGATGTTGAAACTGAGACTCAAACATTTTTTTTGTTCTTATATATTTATTTCCATTATGCAGATGCAAGATTTTTTAAAGAAAAGAAACAGGGGGAAAAGATTGATACAGAAGCAAAGAAGCATTGTATAGACTGTCAAACTACAATGGGAAGACAAGGGAGGGTGGGGGTCGGGGGCTGTAAGAGATCAACCGAAGTACTTGTATGCATGCATATAAGCATAACCAATGGATACAAGACACTGTGGCGGGGAGGGGGTACAGGTGAGGGCATGTGCTGGGGGGTAGGAAAGGCTGGGGGGAGGTCAATGGGAGGAAAAAAAAGAAGCATATGTACTACTATTTGTAATACTTTAAAGAATAAAAAAAAATTAAAAAGTAAGTTAAAAAAAGAAAAGAAAATGTCATGTTGTGCTTACCTGGGTCTTTTTTTTATATATCTTTTTTCCTTCTGAGTCAACTAGTGTGGAATCAATCTTTTTTCGTTAGCTGTTTGAAGAGAGTAAAACGGGTTTAGACACCACTAGATCTCTGTGCCATCAGACAACAGGGAATTGGTTGAGAAAGGCAAGCCTGAACATTTGCTGAAAGGTATTCACTAGAGGATAAATTGGAGTTTCAGAAAACAGACTAATCTTGACAGCCAGTCTTTCTCCTACAGAAATCAATTGTGAATTACTTAGGAAAGACAATAAAATTTTACATAAGGAGAAATTTTATTTTAAATCTTAGAGTAACTTGATGGGAAGTAGAACTCCTGAAGCCTTATTAATTCTCTTATAAAAGATGCTAATTAGTCATATAAGCAATTTATTGAATGGAACAGTATGCCAGAATAGTGATACAGCATAGCCTAAATGGAATGAGCATTGTTCCCACAGACAAGTATGCAGTCACCTTTCTAACTTAGGTTATCTCAGTGATTTTATTTTCTTTTATTTATTTTAGACATATAAATCATAAGGGCTTGATACTATATCTGGAGTGGGGCTATGGGAAGATTGCTTTGTCAAATCAATTAACCAGTAATTAATGACTTATTGAGTGCATAAACATGCCAAGTATTATTTAAAGTTTAGGAGAAGTGGTGGGTGGTGTATGTGTGTGCAATACACTTCTATAAAATATCTTCTCAGCTCTCCAGAAACATAGGGGTCAAACTGTAACCCTGTAAATAAACTGACTAAAAATTGACTGCTTCCTGGACTATGGTTGTAATTTTATTGATTTCTTTACATCCACTTTCTTTCACTCAACCCAGTCCCAGTAAAATTGGAGTGACCAGCCTGTAACACATCTGTTTATTACATTTCACTATTAAATCTATTTAATGGCTTCAATGTTATTGATAGGTAAATCAAAATGCTTTATTATGGTATGAAATGACCTTATCGTTAGCTCTTGTCATAACTTCTTCTATCTACCTTCATACAACCAAAACATAAACTACACTCAACTATTCCCAGAAAACAGAATAGACTTTTAAATTCCATGCCTTTGAAAATTCTGATGTATTTGCTTGGAATGCCTATGCCACATATTCCATAAAGTCTTAGCACTAGTTGTAAACTGGAGCAGCTCTCAGTCTACTATGAATGACTGACAACCAAAATAGACAATTAGACTTTGCAGCAAAATGGCCGATAAAGAGATTTTAAAATATTTCTGTAATGATTACCTTCCTAGGAATATTGAATTGGATATAACAAAATTCTTTTATGTATATAGTTGATATCATAGTTTCTGGTGTCAAAAATGATTTACTAAGGATTACAATTCATTTTTAGAAAAGTTGATTTAGTTTCAGCTCAACTGGGTAGTTCAAATTATATTTTTGGTGGATAACAGGAATGTAATTTATACCATGAATACTTCTTCTTTTTCCACTTTGGCAATACCATTACTATTTTTCCCAAAGTGGAAGCTATAGTAAAGAAGTCATGTGACTTACCTAAAATCACATGTAACTTAACTTTGCCATTATTATTCCCAATGTTCTTATCATTATTGCTACCATTTTATAAGTTCTTTAAGGTTATAGCTGAAACAATTTCTCTAAGCCCATGGAAGAGGTTGGGAAGGTAGACTCCTCTTCTTTCACTCTGAGTTCATGCCTTCTTCTTGACATTTCTCTGTTCCTACTGTTCTTATTATACCCATGTCAAGAGGAAGAAGCTAAAACCACATTTTTTTGACCAAAGAATATACCATTTTTTAAAACTGTTTTCTTTTTCTATTCCTTTTCCCCAAGGCCTGACAAACTAGAATTTTCAAAATAAACAGCTTTACTGATGCTAGAGGGAAGGAAAATGGAAACAATCTAAAAGAAAGTATCAGAAAAATAGTAATATCTGATCTGAATAGATTAGAATATGGTGAGAAGGTCCACATGTAAAATAAGAACTTTGCCCATAAGTCTCACGTTTCCATCTATAGGTTTGTTCACATAGATCTAGAGTAGAACTGGAAGTGGGGTGAATACAATGTTGATGGCCTAGACCCAAGTACATAAGGCAACCCTATACTTTTCTTGGTACATAGCAGCAAGGTCAGAAATTATTGTAACTCAAATCCATCCTCCAATCACCTTCACTTGCTCCTGTGGTTATTTCTTCTCAAGTGCCTACAGCTCCTTACTACTGTTACGTTGTATATCAGTGAGCTAAAACAGAAGACACCTTAATCAATAAGGCAGATTAATTTGGAGTCTTTTATTGTGCTAACAGGCTCAGAGGAAGATTGCTTCTCAAATTCTATGCCCCCACATGGAAGAAATCTTCCCCTTTTATACTTTTTCCAGTTCTTTGTCTTCAAAATTTGGAATGAGACTTCTGGACCTTCTGAGAAAGGAGCCCTGTGTGCTGGGAAGGGGCCACGAGACCATATCTCAAGGCCTGGCCTGTTGCCAGCACTGACAACTCTGTCTGGGACATAGTTTATGACTTCTCTGGAATGGAAGTAGTCTTATTTAATTTTCCCTATTATTTAAGCAAGCATTTACAGAAACCAAAATAGCAGGGTTAAAATTTCAAATGGCAGTTTTTATATATGATGGAGTTATTATGCTTCATTACTGGTATGACAGTAACTTTTACCTTCTACTTTTGTTAATGGAACAAGTCTATAAACTCTAGGCCTTGGACTTAGTGACCTCCAAGGATCCTTCCAAATCTAAAACCATAGGCTTCCGGTATTGGTCTTTCTCTGTCTGTCTTATTTCACTTAACATAAAGAATGTACTCAAGTTTCATCCATATTGTCACAAATGGCAGAATTTTCTTCTTTCTCATTACTAATATTCATATATATGTGTATATATATATTTTTTTCTTTACCAATCCATTGATTGGAATTTAGGCTGTATGATATCACTTATAGTATGTATAATTTAAATAAACCAAGCTCTTAAAAACAGAGTAAAATGATGGTTACTGGGGGGCTGAGGGTTGGTGTAGTAGGAGAGATGTTTAAGTGTACAAACTTGCTACTAATATATGAGTTCTGGAGATTCAATGCACCTTATAGTGAATACTAGAGGCCCAGTGGATGAAATTTTTGCAAGGGGTGTGTGTGTCCCTCAGCCCAGCCTGCACCCTCTCCAATCTGGGACCCCTCGAGGCATGTCTGACTGCCCGTTCAGGCTCGATCAGAATCAGGCCTGAACAGGCAGTCGGACATCACTCTCACAATCCAAGACTCTGGCTCCAACTGCTCACTTGCCTGTCTTCCTGATTGCCCCTAACTGTTTCTGCCTGCTCGCCTAATCACCCCCTAAAAACTCCCCTGCCAGCCTGATTGATGCCTCACTGCTCCCCTGCCAGCCTGTTTGCCCCTAACTGCCCTCCCCTGCAAGCCTGGTCCCCCTCAATTGCTCTACCCTGCAAGCCTGGGTCCTCCCCAACTGCCTTTCCTTGCAGGCCTGGTTGCCCCCAACTTCCCTCTTCTGCCAGCCTGGTCACCCAAACTGCCCTCTCCTGTATGCTTGATCACCCCCAACTGCCCTCACTTGCAGGCCTGGTCCCTCCCAAATGCCCTCCCCTACTGGACATCTTGTGGCAGCCATCTTGTGCCCACATGGGGGCAGGATCTTTGACCACATGGGGGGCAGCCCTCTTGTGTGTTGGAGTGATGGTCAATTTGCTTATTACTCTTTTATTAGATAGGATTATAATAATTAAACTTGCTAAGAGAGTAGATCTTATTTTTTCCTACCACACAAAAAAGAAGTTATTACATAATGTGATAGAGGTACTAATTCTCACTGCAATGGTGATTATATTACAATATGTAAACATATCAATCAACATGTACACCTTAAATTTACACAATGTTGTGTGTCAAATATATTTCAATAAAAAAATATAGGCTTCCATGAGATGATGAGGCAATGCATTTCCAAGTCATTTGAATGCCTAAAAGCATTCCTTTGTTACAACTGTGGTGAAACACAATTTTAACTTAAATGTCTTTTACCTCAGTTCTTACTAATGTTAAGTCACAAAGCTTCTTTTGCCATTGAGCTGCTCTAATGAGATAACAGTTCTTGTAACAACACAAGTAACATACAGGTTTTGTCTTGAAACTGTCTATCAAAAATGGGTTTCTATAAAGTGTTCTCTTGTGTTTTCAGAAGTTGGTAGTAGAGTTGATTAATTAAATGTTAATGGCAATGCAAATTTTAATTTTACCTTCAGTGTTTCCATCCTATTTTCTCTGCAAGCCTAAGGACATGCTGTTTGCAAGTTATGATTTATTATTGTCTGCAGTAGATGTTTTGGAAAGTCTGATAGAGTGTTAGTTTGAAAAATCATTATCAGTTTTTACTACTTTCATATTTGATCTCTTTGTTTGTAATGAATAGTTCCTCTGAAGAATCACTTAAGACAGCTATTCACTGAAACAATGTGCATATCTAGTTCAATTTGTTATTTGAACCACTAGTGCTAAATACTCCACATTGCAATTTTGTTTTACTTTGCTCACAAAATGGGACCACCTAAGTCAAGGGTTTATTGACCATTCATTTTTGAATAGTAAAATCAGGCTTTTTAATACAGAGAAGCTGAATGCTTTTGGGGTTCATTTTAGTCTGTAATTTTCTATGGTCTTTGAGGCCAAGCAAAATAGCATTTCTTAAATGAAAGGAAAACCATATCTCACAGGAAATTAGCTTAAATACCATAGTGCTATCTCTACTTTTTGCAAAATCTAAGGCTTGTGTTGATCATTTCTGAGTTTCTACCAGGCTGCTAAAGTAAATCTATCCATAATTAGCAGATATATTACCAGATTTTCACTGGTGTGAAAATCTATGTGTGGACATTAATATTCCCCTACTTCCACTCTGCCTCAGGATATAGTATAGTATCTTTTAATAAAAATAAATTAATGTAAAAACTCTCATTTCAAATAAAAAATTCATAGATTGGGTCTTATCTAATAAATGCCTTAAAATAGTTTATTACAGTTTGTGGGTTGTCTACTCATTTTATTGATAGTGTCCCTTGAAGCATAAAGGTTTTTAATTTTTGTAAAGTTCAAATTATCTTTTTCTCCTTTGACATTTGTGTATTTGGTGTCATTTCTAAGAAACCATCACTATATACAAGGTCATAAAGATTCACTCTTATGTTTTCTCTTATGAGTTACAAGGTTTTAGCTCTTATATTAAGGTATTTTTTTCCATTTTGAGTTATTCATATGGTCTGAGGTATGAGTCCAACTTGATTATTTTGCATGTTATTGTCTTTGATGTGACCATAAGTCAGAGGCAACAAAGTAGCACATTGGGACTCAGTCTGAAGCTTAGTTCTTTTCCTGTCACTAATATGTCTAGTTTAATATTTAGCAATTAAATTTACTTATTATGATACTGAGAGTTTCTGTGTTTGATTTCATTTTTTTGTCCACTTGGATCTATCATGGACTGAGAGAGATGAAGTTAAACTTTTACTAATCATATGTTTTTATCTTTCTCATTTTGTTTTCTGCTATTGTTTGTTTTATGAAAATTGATGCAATATAATTTAGCACATAGGTTATCATAATTGTTGGATATTTGTTAAGAATTTTACTTTTGCTAAAACGGGTTTGGCTCATTGGATAGAGCGTCAGCCTGCGGAGTCAAGGGTACCAGGTTCGATTCCAGTCAAGGGCATGTGCCTTGGTTAGGCCACATCCCCAGTAGGGGGTGTGCAGGAGATGGCTCATCGATGTTTCTGGTTCTCTATCCCTCTCCCTTCCTCTCTGTAAAAAATCAATAAAATATATTTTTTAAAAGAATTTTAATCTTTATCATTATAAATCATACCACATTTTTTCTATTTTAATGTTTATTGCTCTACATTCAACAGGCGTAATTTTAAAATTATGCTCCCTACTGTATTTTTTAAAATATTTTTTATTGATTTCAAAAAAGAAGATAAACATAAATGATGAGAGAGAATCATTGATTGGTCATCCCACACTGGGGATCAAGCCCACAGCCGGGCATGTGCCCTGACCAGGAATCAAACTGTGACCTTCTGGTTCATAAGTCAATACTAAACCACTGAGCGACACGAGCAGGGCCACCCTGCTTTGTTTTTGTTTGCATTTGCATGGTTTCACTCTTTTCATAATTTAATATTGATGTTTCTGAGTCACATTGCTTTGGGTACATTAGATTTTCTATATAGTATTATCTGAAAACTTTTCTCTTTTAAAAAGTGATTTACCAATTTTATTTATTGAAATGGCAGGCACTTATGGACCTAATTTTGCCAAATTGTTATATGCTATACTTTCTGATTCTATTGCTTTTAATATGTTTTCTTTGATTTTTTAATGTATTTCTCCTGATGCTTTGGAAGTATTACATTTTTAATCTAGTAGTTTTCCTTTAATTACAATGAACATAATTAATAATCTGTTATTTTAGATAGTATTCATTATCTATAATGAAGAGTGGTGGAATTAGTATATTTACACTTTCTTCATCTTTTTCTTCCACCTCTCTACTACACAAATTTTAGTTATTTTATTTCTCTAATTGTTTATCATTATCTTTTAAAGTATCTCTCTATATATATTACTTTATTAAATTAGAATGATATGTTTTGAGTTGTTAAGAATGAACTCACATGATAAAGAACATTAGCAATTTTTCTCTAGTTCTTCTCTTTCTTAATTACTCATTTCTACATTATTACAGTTTATTGAATTTACTAGTGACCCAGTGCAGGTGCATGGATTTGTGCACATTGAAAGGAAATTAATTAGAAGGTGGCCAGTGGGATGGGACTGGGCAAGATGGGCCGAACACACCCAGGAGACAACCTCCCACAGTCTCTCCCCAGTGTCTGTGGAGTGAACAGGTTCTCTGTGGCAAATGGGGTCCCTAGGACTGGCCAGTGGGAATCAGGCTGAAACCAGCTTTCTGATATCCCAAGTTGTCCAGGGTGTAAGAGGACACTCTGCAAAGTTGCTGTCATACAGGGTGTGAAACGCAAATGCAAGTGTGCAATAAACCAGATTCAGGGCCAACAGTGCCCCAGCAACAATATAACCCACGGCCAAAGGTGAAATTGCATGGCTCCATCCTCTCTGGTTTCAGAGTGCACCACCAGAGAACCTTCACTGCCAAGTCACTGCAGCTCATCAGCTCCTGCATTGAGCATTTGCCACCTGGTGATCAGTGCACCTCACAGAGACCAGTTGGAGGGACACTTAGCATATTAACCTTTTATATATATTTTTAATCTGTAACTATAGTCTCTGAACATGAAAGGTTATTATGGTGGTGTGTGCATAGGCTAAATAGCCATCTCATACAGTGGTTTAAGAAAAATTGAATTTATATAGGGAAAAGGGATGGAGGATGGTATGTCCAAATGGAAGGGCTGCATAGCACCAAGCCAAGGGGACATTGGATCAATGATGACAGCAAAATTATACTTTAAAAGGGGGGCCTTGGAGACACATTCAGGGGTTAAGCCTGGGACAAGCTGCCATTGCTCATTGCTCCCCTGGTTGCAAGTCTCAAGAGGTTTGTTACAGTTTGGAAGGTATATGTCATAGGAGAGTGGCCTGGGCGTGCTCCTTGGAGGGAGAGTGCTTACTAGAGCCTTTGTCCTGAGCATATTTATCTCTTTCTTGCAGGTGTAAATCTTAGGATGGTCTCAGACAAGGGTCTTAATAGAATACTCATCAGCTTCCCAGGTGTGCTCTTTCAGGTGATCTGTACTGATTGGTCAGTGGGAAGGCAGGTGGTCATTAATTAGTGAGTGTAACTGGTCTTGAGGCAGTCACAACATCACTTGTCTGGTTTTGCTACTTTTCTGGGCCTGGAGCTGAAATACAACTGCAGCCTAGATGTTATCTTTAGGGAGGAAAAAGTTAGGGCGGGGGAGGGGTGGCGGTGGTGATCACCCCATGACCAGTGATATGCTAGAGGAGGAAAGGTTACCCTGGGGGTGAAATTATTTTTCCCGTTTTTCCCCTTGCTAGGCATGGGGCTTTCTACCCTAATGAGTTACTATACCTGGCCCATCATTCTTGCTCTGGGGGTCTAACATTCTGGGGGTTTGTCTAATAGTCTCCATATTTGTATTACTTTTAGCTCTATATTTCAATGGTTTCAATACTTACTGTTAGTCTTTTTGCCAGATTATTCATTCATCTCATTAGTTTTTCTAGATGCTAGTTTGGAGTGCAGGATGACAACTGTATTAGTTTTCTACTGCTGCCATGACAAATTTCCACAAATCCAGTAGCTTGAACAATGCAAATTTATTACCCCACAGTTCTGTAGGTACTAAATTTGATAAGTTTCTCAATAGGCAACAATCAATTAGTCAACAAAGCAGCATTCCTTTCTGTAGGTTCTAAGTGAGAATCATTTCCATGCATAGTCAAGCTGTTACAATTACAGAAATGAAGTTCCACTTGTTTTCTTGTTGGCTGACAGATTGTCCAGAATACCTTCATGCCTTGGCTCCTGGCTCTCTTCCTCCATCTCCAAAGCTGGCCATGGTAGTTTGGAGTCTCTCTCACATTTGAATCTCGCTTGCATCTCTCTGACTTATCCCTCTCCTTTTTCCCTCCATATTTAATAAGGGCTCAGCCTTGGCCAGTTTTCTCAGTGGTTAGAGCATCAGTCTGTAGATGGAGATGTCTGGGGTTCAACACCCAGTCAAGGGCAGGTACCTCTGTTGCAGGCTCCATCCTGATCCCAGTCGAGGTGTGTGCAGGAGGCAACCAGTTGATATGTCTCTCTTACATGTCTCTCTCTCTCTCCTCTTCCTTCCTCCCTTCCACTCTCTCTAAAATCAATGAAAAAATATTCTCAAATGAGGATTTAAAAAGGGGGCTCAGATGATTACACTGAGCTCACATAGATAATCCAAGATAATTTCCCTATTTTAGAGTAACCTTACTAGTAGTTTCATCTGTGAAGTCCCTTTCACATATAAGATAATAAAGCACAGGTTCCAGGGATTGAACATCTTTGGGTGGCCATTCTTTAGCCTACCACAACCATCAAACTATTTTAAAGTTTTCTTTCTATCACAAAAGAGAAGCCAAAGAACAGTTTTCCAGAACCCCTTTTCCTAAATGGTTTGCATTAAAGTTTGCCAATGAGAGGCATTTGCATGAGATTTAGAAAATAGAAAGGTCAGTTTATTTTATTCTACTGGCAGTTGCATCCAGGTGCATAGGCAGATAGAGATTCACAAGAGCTTCCTGGTGAGTCTTAAGAGACGTCTGCTTTGTAGTGGGAGACAGATAAATATTGGGAGCTTCCTAGAAATTCTTGAAAATCACAACAGCTTCATATTACTTGTGATATGAAACAAACATCTTTTCTATAACTTGGCCAATTATCATACGCCTTTCTAAGTATGGATCAGCTTTCAACATTTGACCTTCTGCATTTTAATATTTTGAAATTTCTCTAAATGTTTCTTTAATGTAAAGGGTTTTATCAATGTCACTTCCTCTATGACGTTTTCATCCTTCCCATTCAACCACTTTCTTATATTCCTTTTGTTGTTATTGTTATTTGTTACATTTTCATTTATTGGAAAATTCCATCTTTATATTTTCCATTTTTGTAAAATGTCACTTGGCTTTATCATTGGGAGGAAAATATACTTAGCATACTTTCCTGTCTGTGTTTGCACTTAACATCAGATGTAGAGTGACCAATCACTGATAGACTGTGTAAGAAGTGATGTGATTGGTCATTTGTCATAATGCATATTTGTTATTTACATAGTGATATTGTGTACTAAACAGTAGCAGCAAAATCTATACTTTATGTAATTATTCCACTGATATATGGTAATATCTGACATTTGAACCATATATTTGGGCAGTTTTATGAATTACCTAAACTGTAGTGATTTGGTTTGCTAGGGCTGCCATAAGAAAATATCATCAATTTGTAGCTTAAATAGCAGAAATTTATTTTCTCATAGTTCTGGAGTCTGGAAGTCAAGATCAAGTTGTCAGCAGGGTTGGTTTCCTCTGAGAGTCATGAAAGAAGAATCTGTCCCAGGCCTGTCTCTTTGGTTTATAAATGGCTGTCTTTTCTCTGGGTCTTCACACCATCTTCCAAATTTCTTCTTCTTAAAAAGATACCCATCATATTGAATTAAGGACCATCCTAATGAACCCATTTTAACTTAATTACCTCTGCAAAGTTTCTATATGCAAGCAAGTGCACATTCTTAGGTACTAGAGGTTAGGACTTCAACATATGAATGGGGGAGGGGTGAGAGGCACAATTCAGCCTACAATCCAATCCAACTGAAATTAGTGCTTAAAGAAATTGTATAAAAAGAATGTGTATTCTGTTTACTTGAATGGACCCTGAGAGAGATAGAATTGGAACGTCAGAAGTATCTTAAAAAATGACTCCTGGAAAATATGTTCCATTAGTTTTTCCCAAGTGCTAAAAATATCCTGCATTTATATTTAAATGTCATATTTTTTATTATTAGGATTATTGCTTCAGCCTTTCTTTTGTTAATGTCTTTGAAGATAATATTCCATAGTCTTAAGTCTTTTCTTTTAGTCTTAGGTACATGTACATGAATTAGGAGGCATAAATCTTAGGTCTTCAGTTGGATGAGTTTTAACAGTTGTACAGAGCTATGTAACCATCACCACAGTTAAGATATAGAACCCTTTCATGACCCTCAAAATTTACACTGTGTCTTTTTGCATATCCAGCCTTAGGCAACCTTCGCTCTGCTTTCAATCACCATGGAGTAGTTGTGTCCTGGTTTTGGAATTTGTAGAAACTGAACCATACAGGTATGTCTTGCTTCTTTCACTCAAAAACATGCTTTTGGGATTCATCTTTGTGTCCTGTGTATCAGTAGTTTGCTGAATGATATTGATTGTAGGGATGTGCCACACTGTGCTGTATTCATTCTTCTGTTGACAAACATTTGGGGTGTTTCCAATGCTTAATGTACATTCTAGTAGAAATCTTCTGTGCATATATATTTTCATTCTAGGGAGAGAATTACAGGGTCAGCTAGAGTGGCTATACCATTTTACATTCTCACCAGTAGTGTACGAGAATTCCAATCATTTCATATTTTCAACAGTACTTGGAATTTCAGTTCTTTAAAAAATTTCAGTCATTCTAATGAGTATAAGATAGTATCTTCTTCTATTTCTCTTGTTCTTATTCTAAGCACTTTTTCATATACCTATTAGCCATTCTTGTGTTGTCTTTTGCAAATTAGACTATTCAATACTTTTGCCCCCTTAAAAATAAGTTGTCTGCCTTTTGTTTTAAATAAATAAACTTTATTTTTAGGGCAGTTTTAGGTTTATAGGAAATTTGTATAGAAAGCATAGAGTTCTCATATTCCATCTCAACCCCCGACAAGTTCCTCCTATTATCAACATCTTGTATGTGGTATATGTGTTATAATTGATGTCAATAGTGATACATTAACTAAAGACTATAATTTACATTAGGTTCCACTATTTATGTTGTACACTCTTACTCTTTGTGTTGTACACTCTATGAGTACTGGTAAATATATCCATCCATGTGTCCATCATTATATTATCATACAGAAATATGATCATATTTCTCCCTAAAAACCCTTAAAAAACTCAGATCAGTAAATAACAACAACTGCAATTGTTGGAAAGCATGGTAAGAGTATGTTGAGCTGTGTAAGGAACCACCAAACTATTTTCTAATGCTTGTTTATATTTTTCACTGTTAATTTTTTTACAATCATTTATATATTAATATATTCTTGAAACATATATTCTATTTATATATTCTAAAATGTTTTCCTATCCTATATATTAATCAATGGTATGTATACATTCAGTGGCTTTTATATTCATTTTCTTAACAAAGTATTTTGATGAGCAATATTTTTTTCATTTATGAAGTCCAAGTTATAATATTTTTCTTTTATGGGTGGAAATCAGTGATCTATTTCAGGTTAATGATTATATGTGGAATGATGTAAGGCTTAAGGTTCATCTTTTGCCCATATGGCTATATAGTTTTTATAGAAGAAAACAATCTATACTATCAATTGCAACTCGCATTCTAAATATGACATCTGAATTTCTGAAAACAATTCTCCACTAAAGGCAGTGAGGGCTCCTTGGAGAAATAGCTCATCCCAGACTTAGAGAAGGAAAACTATAAGATGACCATGGAATAGTGTATCAAACCAGGTAACTATGTCAATAGAACATAGGAGCCAGCTTAAAATAGGTTCCCCCTTCAAATAATAGAACTTTGAGCTTTGACACGAATAAAGATAGTAATAGAATACAAGCTATAGAATAAAATAGAAATCCAAGGGTTCATACTGATAAAAATAAAAATATAAATAAAAGAGGATTAAAAACGCTCATTTTGAGTAGAATGCAAACTGAAATTAAATATTTCTTAATAAATACAAAAAATTAAAAATGAATAAGTACAAAATAATTATCTTAACTTTGGAGTGGGGAAACCTGGCAGAAACCAATTGATAAAAGTTACCATCACCAGTAATGGATGAAAGGACACCATGTGCTTTCCAGTATGCTACATTGATAAAAACACAGTGATACTTTCGTCCTATTCTTGAGAAAAGTGCTTAATATAAATCTAATAATGGAGAAACACCAAGAATTGAGGGACACTTTGCAAGGTTCCTAGAAAGCCTGCATTTTTCAATACTGTCCCAAAAATGTATACACATACTTTGAGTAATTATAAAGGCAGTGTTCACTAAAATAGATTTCATTTTCAAAATTGAGCTATCAGCTGATAAAGTATGTATACATTTGGGGGAATACTCCATTAGAATGGTTTGTGGAAGGATATGTCCCCTATCATTCTCTTTTTTTCATTTTCTAGAGCTGGAATAAAATACCACTATTTTATGACAAAAAAGTAGCTTAATAATTTCAGAGGACTCTGGGGCAAGCTAGCTACAGGTATAAAGAGAGGCTGTGTGGAAGACTAGCAAGGCAGCAAGCAGTTATCTGATACCTGGCCCTTGGTTGATTTAGGGAAGGGGGAATGTTGATTTGATATGTGTGAGTTAGATAAAGGATATGGTTTCAGACTAAAGGATATGGATTGCGGGGGGGGGGGGGATATAAACAGCTTTGGCTTTTGGTCTGGCTCTGTAATCAATGAATACCAAACAAATAAAAACAGAGTATAAGAAACAGAATAGGACTGTAGATTCATAACATTATATTAGTTTGTAAGATATGGAACTATGCTTTTATCTGTAGCATATCCTGAGTTTCTCCATGTTTCAATTCTCTACTGTCATGAAATAAACTATCCCAAAACTTTGTGGCTTAAAGCAACTGCCATTTTATTAGTTCATGATTCTGTCAATTTGGAATTCACTTAGGGCTTAGCTGGATTTCTTACTGTGGTACTGCACCACAACTTACTGCTTTCATGGGATTGGGCAAGGCTTTCTCTTCTGTGTCTCAGGCTCCTGGAGTGTCCATCCTTGTGCATGGTCTTTGTTCAGGGTCAAGGAGGCACTCCATGTCAACTGCTAGACCTGGTGTCTGCCACAGTATGTGTGTTCCTGATAGAACACTGGGTATTTTTTCCTGTAGAATTGCAGCAGTATAGTAAGAAGATAAGAAAATTCTTGGGCAAGTGGAATGGGGAAACGAAGGCAATAAAATTAAACAAGGCCAAACAGTTAGGGGGGCTTGCAGCCAGCTTGTGAATTGCAAGACCTTATCTTCCCTAATCAAGGATACTAGTACTTGAGGGCAAATGGCTCATACCTTTCTCCCTAATCAGAAAATACATAGTTTAAATCACCTTAGCCTGGGAAAATAAAGAACAAACGCCCAATTAATGCCATTTGTGCCAGCTAAACCCAAGGACCATATGAAGTCTGGGGGACAAGTAACAAAAACAAAACAAAACAAAACAAAACATTAAAGCCAAACAGACCTAAGATAGAAGTAAAACAGACCAAAGAATAATCAATGTTATATTTGATAAGGGTTTAATCTCCAAAATTTATAGGGAACTCATACAACTTAACAAAAGGAAGATGAGCAATCCAATAAAAAAATGGGCAAAGGACCTAAATAGAGACTTTCTGAAAGTAGAAAAACAGAAGGCCAAGAGACATATGAAAAAATGCTCAAAGTCACTAATCATCTGAAAGATGCAAATCAAAACAATATTCTCACATCTGTCAGAATGGCTATTATCAACAAATCAATAAATGACAAGTGCTGGTGAGGATGTGGAGAAAAAGGAACCCTCTTTCACTGCGGTGGGAATGCAGACTGGTACAGCCACTGTGGAAAACAGTATGGAGTTTCCTCAAAAAGTTTAAAAATTGGAACTCCCATTTGACCCAGTGATCCCACTTCTAGGAATATATCCCAAGAAACTAGGGGATATATCAGAAAGGATATATGCACCCCTATGTTCATAGCAGCACACTTCACCATAGCTAAGATTTGGAAACAGCCTAAGTGTCCATCAGCAGATGAGTGGATTAGAAAACCATGGTATATCTACACAATGGATTACTACACTGCTATAAAAAAGAACTCTTATCATTCGCAATAGCATGGATGGGCCTGGAGAACATTATGCTAAGTGAAATAAGTCAGTTGGAGAAAGAGAAATATGATAAGATCTCACTCATTTGTGGAATGTAATGAATATAAACTGATGAGCAAAAATAGGTCCAGAGACATAGAAGCATCAAACAGACCATCAAACCTCAGAGGGAAGATAGAGGAATGGGAGGTGAGGGTAAGAGATCAACCAAAAGACTTATATGCATGCATATAAGCATAACCATGGATACAGACAATAGGGAGGTGACACGTGCTGGGGGGAATGGGAATGGCTGGGGAGAGGTCAGTGAGGAAAAAAGGAGACATATGTAATATTTTAAATAATAAAGAATTTTAAAAAGGAATAATCAAAACTCCCCTATATGCTCATTTTAACACATCACCATATTAAAAATGCACCTGGAAAGCTGAGGAACATTCTACTTAAACCCTCCCTTAAAATTCTAGCCTGCAGGAAAAATAAATAAATAAAAAGCCCTCAGGACAAAGACTTAATGTGGGCTCATTCTCAAGCATGCCCATGCCCCTTTCTGGCCACGAACTTTTTCATTTCTAAGGGTCCCCAGGCAGACTTGCTGCCAGGGAAGCAGTGGGCAGCAGCAGCAGCTCCTCTCAGCCTCACCACAGATCCTGTCTCCAAGGCTCCCTTTTTCTGACTTCCCAGTGAGCTAGCAGCAGCTCCGCCTGTGCTCACTTCTCTTCTATAACTTTTCTAGGGAGCCAAAGCAGAGCACCGCCTAGGCTCTCCCCTGTTGTGTCTTCTACCCAAATTCCTTATTTTGTTTCACTGTCCCCAGCATTAATAAACACACTCTCAAATCCATCTGGACTCCTGTTGTAAAATATTTCCTACATGAAGTCAAGGACCCACACACTAGAGGCTGGCCTGAGGCAGACTTGCTCTGAGCCTTCCCTGTCCTGTAACAGAAAGGTCTGTACATTGGAAGTGGAGCTAGATACTCACTGCTGCCCACCTGTGAATGGGCAGGATGGCTTGAAACCTGTCTCTCACCTTTCCTGTCCCTTCATTCCATCCTCTGAGCATTTATGCAGCACTTAGTAAACACTTTCAGATGCTGAAGTTAGAAGGATAAGTGAAAGAGGGTCCCTGGCCTCACGGGGCTTCTCATCTAGTGGGGGAATTCATGTCACAGCAGAGTTCAAGGGATCATATTCCCTCTTACCTACTCTTTTTCCTGCCCAACCTTTCAGCAAGGGGAACCCTCCTCCTCTCCCTGCTTGGACTTTGGCCCTATTTTTCTTCTATCTCTCACCCTCTCACTTCCATGGATGCCCATTAAATTCTACTGTAAAAGGACTAAAGAGGGTTTTTAAAGAAATTATTTAGCCAATTCTATCATGTATGTCATCATTTAACGATGAAGACTGATTCATGATCAGAGATAGAACATCCTGGACAGTGTGAAGAGTATTTTTTGTGCAGCCACCACTTCTAATTTTTATTTCAACATCTGTGCTCTGAGATTTTTTCATCCACCAAACATTCATGGAGCTTTTTTCTCTGGGCCAGTCACTTTTCCAGGCATTAGGAATAGAGCAGCTAACAGTGCAAAGTCTCTGCCCACATAGACTTACATTCTAAAGTGGAGGCAGACTGACAAAGTTCTAATGAGATGATGACTGCTGGTATGGTAAATGCTATGTAAAGAAATGAAGCATTGTAAGTGAGTATAGATTTCTGGCAGAAAGCAAGGTGCTCTGATAGATGAAATAGGAAAATCTTTTCCAAAAATAGTGGGGGAAGGAATCAGTCCATAATGGCTCATCCTAGTTAGAGCTAACCTGGGAGAGTCCTTGCTAGGCAGAAACAATATATAAAGTACAAAGATCCTGATATCAGAGCTGCTTCTGGTGTGTGAGACTCAGCAGGGAGGACATTGTAATTAGAGCAGAGCAGGAAATGAAAAGGGGCAGAGAAAGTGAGGCAGGGCCTCCTGGGCCATGACCAAGACTTTGCTTCTTTGGGTGAGAAGAGAAAAATGTTGGAGGGTTTGGGGCAGGGGAGTAAAGAGATAATAACTTTTGTTCTAAAAGATTCCTATGCCTACTCTGTAGAGAATATATGCATTGGAGGGAGAGGAGAGTGAAAGTTAAGATATTAATTGCATCAATCAGGTAAAAAATAAAGGCTGCAATTAGGGTGGTTGATAATAGAAGCGATAAAAAGTGATTAAATTGGAGATATATTTTAAAAGCTGAGCCAACAGTTGACTCTAAGGACTTGGGCACAATTCAATTGTCAGCAAATACTTCAATAATCACATTCTAAGTAGAAAAACAAAATCATTTAAAACCACAAGTCTTCATTGTTAAACAAAAATAACAGCCAGGAGCCAAGTGACATAATATTTAGGACACGAAATAATCAAAATTACAAGAATGCTTGCAGATGGTTATTGGGTAATTTTGCAGAACTTTTTATACTTCACTATTTAGAAAAATAAAAATAAGAAAGGATAAAGATACACAATATTATTTCCCAACTAAAGAAAAATCTCTGTTTAAATATTTTGTTTTGTCTTAAAGACAGGGCGCCTGGGGGTGGGGAGGATGGTCTTTTATAACTGAAACAATGTGTGACTCCCACTGTTGTGGCCAGTAGTGGTAATAGCTACTGGATGTGTGAGATTTGAATTAGCGAGAAAATGTGTTAAACATTACACAAACGGAATCTAATGGCCACAGGCCCACCAAGGGGTATTGAATTGTGTGAAAAGGCTGGGTTGAAGGGTAGTTAATTCTTTAAACTCGAGCAGATTGGCCATCTCTGAGACAAAGATTTTAATGCTTGCTAGATCTTGGCAAATGCAAGTCCTCCCCCAAGGGCTGCAGCCGCTGGCCTCTATTTGTGAGCTTAGAGAACTATTGTACTGGACCTCAGCCACGCCCTGCCGACGCCCTCTCCATTACGTAACCGCAGCCCCGCCCTCCCCCCGTGGCCCCGCCCTCCGCTGCGTGGGCGTCTTTCCAGGACACGCCCCTCCCCCTCTCGCCCCGAACCTGGGTGGCGCCTGCGCCTGGCCCTCAAAACCGCCTTTGTGGGCGGAACTTGCGCAGCCGCTGGGACCTCTTCATCCTCTGCTTTTCTCCCCGGGCCACAGCGTCTCTGCGGACACGCACTTCCTGCGCGGCCTGGGTGCGCACCTTCTCTGAATCCAGCGGAACCCAAAGCGACCCCCGCCATTCCTAGCTGTTCGCCATGGTGGACGAGCTGGTGCTGCTGCTGCAGGCTCTCCTGGTGAGGCACCGCGCCTTGAGCATCGAGAACAACCAGCTGATGGAACAGCTGCGCCTGCTGGTGTGTGAAAGGGCCACCCTGCTGCGCCAGGTACGTCCGCCCAGCTGCCCAGTGCCCTTCCCCAGCACGTTTGATGGCGAGACCTCCCGTCTCCCCGAGTTTATTGTGCAGACGACATCTTACATGCTTGTCAACGAGAACCGATTCTGCAACGACGCCATGAAAGTGGCATTCCTAATCAGCCTGCTCACCGGGGAAGCTGAGGAGTGGGTGGTGCCCTACATCGAGATGGATAGCCCCCTCCTAAGCGATTACCGGGCCTTCCTCGAGGAGTTCAAACAGTGTTTTGGCTGGGATGAGGAAGAAGACGACGATGATGATGAAGTAGATAATTACTAGGCCCTGAGACCCTAAGGCTTGGGAGGGGGGGTGCAAGCCACCCCCCATCGCCCCTCCCTGAGCCACCATGCTCCCCCTAGCCCTCCCTTATTCTCTACCCTTGCTCTCTGCTTCCCTCCTTCATCCCCAGTAGTGCTTGTCTTTGTTTCAAGAATTGTGCTACAGTTCCCTGCTGCTGGGGCTGGGAGTTATCTCTGAAGCATGCTGCCACCCATTGTGGCCTGCCCGAGGAAGCACCCCTGCTACTTTGGACTGTGTCCCCAGTCCAGTTATCTGGCGAATCCCAGTTACAAACTGGCCTGTGCACAGCCTTGCATCTCCCAGAGACCCACACTGTCACTACACCATGATCCACTACATTCCAACAGACCACCACCGCCTTTGGAGATAAGGAGCAGCCTAGAAGATGCCTGAGTCGGCTACCCCTCCTTGGACATTGATTTGGACATCTCACCAACCCCTGAAGGGGCCAGTCTTTCAATCTGGTTAGTTCATTTCCAGAGTCCTCCTCCCCTCCCCCACCAGATTGCTGCTGGAGTCTACTGTGCCTGGCAGCCAAATTGTTGACATTTCTTTTCTCCTCTCCTATGCACCAGTTCTGCATAGTTGTCATTTTCCCTTAGAAATTGCAGTTGTTCCACACATGTGTGCATTTGGACAAAAATGCTAAAAACAAAACAAACAAAAATAGGTACTCAGCCCAGCTTTCAATACTACCTGGAGAAAGCACTTATGTTCTTCTCAATAAATATCAAGCACTACGGAAAAAAAAAAACCATCAGTGTCTTTTAATGGTTAAGGGATATCACTGGCCTCTTATCTCTATACCCTAGCTTCCATTATTCCCATTGAGGTCATGGAACCTAGTTGAATCCCATTATTCCCACATTCATCTCTAGGCTGCAGAGGCCAGGTAACACAGGACTTTATAGGAATTCTGGTGTTCCCCTGGCCAAGGCATCTATTACTGGTGAAAGGAGTAGCCTCTGGGGCCTCTAGGGTGGCATGGGTAAAGGATAGCTCAGTGCATAGCACACCATCCCAAATTAGGACACTTTTGAGAATGAAATTCTGGAGCCTTTAATTTCCTTCCTCAACACTGTTAGGGTAATTCTGCCCATTAATCATTATTGCTTGTGGGGTGCTATTGACTTTAGGCATTTATTAACAATGGAGAACATTTTAATGCCCCTTTCAGCTGCTTGAGCTAACATTAAATTATGCATCCTGGCGTAAATGTACCCATAATAAGTAGAGCCTGATCTTAACTCATCTTCCTTGGGCTGACACACTTAGAATCCTCACCTACACATGTGCCCCCGATTCCTGCCTGTGAAAATTGGCAAGATGCTGGGCTGTCTCCTGAATTTGATCTTACCCTGCTGGGTTGGGGGAGGCATTGCAGACACTGAGGGAGTCTAGTGGATGCTAAGGAGAATCTGCATACCTTTGAGAGGTCATTATCCCAGGTTAAGTTATCTAAAATTTAAATCAGAGACCCTTGGTTGAGGGGTTGTAGGAAGTACCTCTGCCAGCCAGGAACTTTCAGGAGGATTTGAGGAGTTCCCAGTTCTCATTCTCACCCATATATGCCCAAATATTGTATCATACTTGGAGCCAGCTCTACCTTAGGACCTATAGTGAATTGACATAATACATTTCCTTATTGTTTAAGGCCTTTTGGGGGCTGGATTTTTTTTTTTGATTTTGTAAACCTCACTGTAGATTAAATGAAATACTTGTCATTCTACTAGCTATACCCATGAGATATTTAGAACTGTCCCTGCTACATGATGAGCACTTAGTGAACACTGACTGTTACTTCCAGACATGGGAACCAAAATTTCACTTGGAAGCAGGTCTCTTGCTATGAGCCTGGATTTAGTTGCTATGAACAGGGACAGAGCAGGCACAGAGAGAGTGGAAATGAGTATGTGGCCTCATTTACTCTTTGGGATCTATTATGAAGTCAAAGATAAGCCAGTGTACTTGGTGAACAGGTCAAGACCAGGGCAGCAATTACTTCTTGGGCTTAGAAAAAATTGTTCCTAGAGGGTATGATTTAGAAAAGAAGGCTGAGGTTCAGCTGGGGGTTCATGTGGGAAAATGGGCAACAGCTAAAAAGGTGGTAAAGAGCCCAGCAAGACCAAAAGTCAGTCACTCAAAATCATCAGTGATCCAGATCTATTAAAAGGAGTTAGAGATATGGCAGTAAATGAACGGTGGTGGTAAATGAGAAGGTAAAGTCATTGAGTCTAGTTTGTTGTTTCTCTGGTGCCTCGCACTAAAACTGGAAAGATATGTAGCTATAGGCACGGTCCAGAAAGAGAATCTAGACTGTGATTAGATCTGGGAGTGACCTTTCTGGGGTGGAAGTTGAAGACCAGTAGATGAGATTTACTCCCCATCATCAAACCAAGTGAGCACAAGCTCTTTAGGAGAAGTAAGGGATCTCTGGTGAGAGGATACCATGCCAAGGCAGCATCTGAATAGCATCCCTGAGAGCTAGGCCGAGGAGCTTCTGGGAGATTGGAAAGATGTTTGCTCAGAGTGTGTGTGTGTGTGTGTGTGGGGGGGGTGGTCAGGTATGGAAGAGCAGATTATGCTGTGAGCTGCAGAGAATGGTAATGGAAGAATCTGGCTCTACCACTTAGGAAGGAATTCCTGACAGTGCCATAGGGCAAAATGCAAGAGAATAGAGAAGTAAATCAGCATGTCTAAAGGTAAAAAGTACCACTTAGATGGACTATTAAGAGTGAGTGGAAATGTTGAAATAGCAAGTGCAAACTTCAAACTCCTGAATTCTCATCTTGGGCTTTAATGGTCATTAAAATTATGCTATTAATGGAATGAAATTAATCATAATAAAAATTATAATAATTTAATCATATTAAACCTACTAGTGTATCTGTGGATTTTTCTAATCATTTGAATAGGTCAGCACTGCTACCCATTCTGTATTGCTGTTTTGCAGGATGGTATATAAAGCTAGAAGTACATTATGCTTATTGGTTATTTTCTGCTATTACAACATAGTGAAAATTTCAGCAATCAGAAAATGCGCAGACTAGAGGAAGACTTATGTTAAAATTAATGGGATATTTATTTTCTTAACAAATGACCTATTTTTTCTAGTTTTTTAGAGCAATTAAAACAAAGCCAATAAAGGGTTATTTATATGAGGC
This sequence comes from Antrozous pallidus, assembly GCA_027563665.1. Taxonomy (NCBI): domain Eukaryota; kingdom Metazoa; phylum Chordata; class Mammalia; order Chiroptera; family Vespertilionidae; genus Antrozous; species Antrozous pallidus. The sequence continues at coordinate 25,931,456 of CM050509.1, read as the reverse complement.
CCTGAGAATGTTTCTTCAATGGATCATTAGAGTGGGATAATTGTATGAAGCATATTTATTATTTGCTTTGAAATATAAATTTTGCTATAGCAATGTTTAAAATGTCTGGTTGTTTGCATCCTATAGTAGTTTAAATATAGTCCCCTATAGTCTTATGTTCATTTAGTTCTAAAGGTAGATACAGTGAACTATTACCTATTTGGTGTTTTTCCACAGTGCTGCTAACTACCTACTTCCTTTAATGAAATTCTAATCACCCCCCTCCTTGAATTGTTGTCTTCCTGTCTAAAATGCCTCTGTTAGGGTTTTTTCCTTTATCTTCAAATGTTCTATTGCCCAGAGACATATTTTTAAGCAATGTAATTGGCCTGGGATAGATAATAGCTTGCTTGAAATCGTAATTATGAGTAGCATAGCAAGATTTTTTAATGGAACAGAAAGCCTCTGCTGGATGAATTTGGGGAATTGTGAGACACTGTCCCCGCCCCCTGGAGGGGGGTTCAGAATAGCAATGTTTCTACACCTTCCTTTCCTCGGGGTCTGCTATCTGGTATAATCAATAAGAATTTAATTTTTCTTATTATGGTATCTACAAGATTTGCATTCTTCCTCCTTCCTTCCTTCCCAAATGACAAATGATTTCATCAACAAAATTGCATTAATCTTTTTCTTTTATTTTAGCCAAAGTACACAATCAGTTTAACTGACTTTCCAGTCAGTTCAGAGTAATTCAGTCAACTCATGATTTAGAAAAAACAAAACAAAACAAAACAAAAAACACTGTTACATGACTATTTATATGCCTCATTTTAAATCTTTAGTTTTAAAACAAATATTACCAGTAAAAGAAAGCAAAACAAATTATATATCATTGGTAATTGAAGTAACTGTGATATTTTTTTTTACTAAAGGCCGAAGTTGGCTGGCTGAGAGGAGGGACCGAGGGAGGTTGGGTGCCAGCTCCGAAGAGGGAGCCATATCCACTGCCACACACTCCTGGTTCCCAGTCCCAGCCCAGGGCCCAAAGGCCCTGGAAGGGTCAGAAAAGGAGTCTACAGTCATTGGGCTGGGTGCAGAAGGAATGGATGCCGATGCTGCCCCATCACTGCATGTTTCCCTGCCTCCCTGCCTCCTCCTTCCCATGCCTCTGTGCCACCACTGTGGCCGATGGGAGGCCCCCAGGGAAGGGAGAGGACAGGAATAAGACAAACTCCTGTGTTGAGGACTGACTTTCAATAGATCACAGCGAGGGATCTTCTCTGCTGCATATGAAACCCCAATCCAGAAGCCCGTCATCTACAAATGGTTTAGCAACAGGAGCCGATGGGGGCCTGACAGGGCAGGGACCATGGACAGTTGGCTGGCTGTTGGAGGTTGGCTGTGGGAGTGCACTGACCAACAGAGGGCAGCTCCTACATTGAGTACCTGCCCCTAGGTGGTCAGTGTGCTTCATAGAGACTGGTCTCTTGCTTAGGCTTTTAAATATATAGACTAGAGGCCCAGTGCATGAAATTCATGCATCGGGGAGAGGGGGGATCCCCTTAGACTGGCCTGAACCCTTTCCAATCCAGGACCTCTCAGAAGATGGAGCCTAAACTGGCAGTTGGACATCCTTCTCGCAATCCAGAACTGCTGGCTTCTAACCACTCGCCTGCTTGCCTGCCTGATCACCCCCAATCACTCTGCCTGCCTGCCTGATGCCCCTAACTGCCTCTGCTTGCCAGCCTGGTTGCCCCCTAACTGCCCGCCCCTGCTGGTCTGGTCGCCCCCTAACTGTTTGCCAGCCTGATTGCCCCCTAACTGCTCCCCTGCCAGCCTGGCCACCCCTAACTACCCCCCCTGCCAACCTGGCTGTCCCCTAACTGCTCCCCTGCCAGCCTGATAGCCCTTAACCACCTCTGCCTTGGCCCCTGTCACCATGGCTTTGTCTAGAAGGAAGTTGAATATCTGGAAGATGTCCAGTCAACCCAGACTAATTAGCATATTACCCTTTTATTAGTATAGATTCATCTGTTCTATTGATACAGATAATTGCACAGCATACAGGAATTTTGCAAGTGCTTATTTGATTGTACACAAATTGTTAACATATACAAAAGTATAATAATAAAATGAGTCTTCATAGACCTATCCTTGGAATAAAAACTTGCTAACATTTTTGTTTAATTTATATCTTTTCTTATAATTGTTAAGGAATATTTTAAGTCAATCCCAGATGTATCAATTTAGTCTTCAGTACTTTGCTATGTTTCTCTGCCAGGTAAGGGTTTAAAAACAATCCATAATGTCATAATTACATGAACTGAAATTAACAATTACTCCTTAGTATTTAATGCTCAATTTTGTTCAAATACTTCAGTGTCTTAAAAATATCTTTATATTATTATTATTATTATTATTATTATTATTTAATCCTTGCCTGAGGATATTCTTTCTATTGATTTTTAGAGAGTGGAAAAGAGAAGGAAATATTGATGTGAGAGAAACACATCGATTGGTTGCCTCCTGCATGAGTGCTGACCAGGGACTGGGTCAGGAAGGAGCTTGCAGCTGAGGTATCTGCGTTTGACCAGAATCGAACCCGAGACCCTTTGGTCCACAGGGCAATGCTCTATTCCCTGAGCCAAACTGGCTTGGGCAAAAACAATGCCTTTTAATTATTTGGTTGAGTTATGTTTTAAAAAATGTCAACACATTTGGTTTACATATATCTGAATTTTCTTTTAATTGGTAACAGTTCCCCTTAACTCTTATTTGCCCAGCAATTTATTTGTGGAGGAAACCAGGTCACTTGTCATGTGGAATTTTATATTTCCTACTAGAGGCCCAGTGCATGAATTCATGCATGCGTGAATCAGCAGATCGGGGCGAGGCCTGTTAGGAGGAGGAGATGGCAGGAGGTTGGCCAGCTGGCCTGCCCAATTGGGGCCAGATCAGAGTTGGGCTGTCTTGGGGGAGGGGCTGTGGGCAATTGTCCAGTGGGCCCCATCTCCAGTTGGGGTGGGGAGGCTGATCAGGAGTGGAGCAGGCTGGGGGGAGGGGCCATGGGCAGATCAGGGTGGTGGGGGCCCATAGGAGGTGGAGCTGCCTGGGGGGAGAGGTTGCAGGAATTTGGCTGGCCATCCCTGCCCCCTATTAGGGTGGGAGGGCAATCAGGGGCAATTTGGCCAAGGGGATGGGCTGTGGGCCGATCAGGGTGTGGCAGGCTGATGGGTGTGGAGTCGGCTGGGGGGAAGTTCTATGGGGAGCATTGGCCAGCCATCCTGCCCTTGATTGGGGTGGGAGAGGCCACTCAGGGGCGGGGTGCCTAGGGGGAGGGCCTCCACCCCCTGATTGGACAAGTTCACTGGCCACAGTGGGCATCATAGGGACTAGTCATTCCAGTTGTTACAGTGTTCTGTTTGCTGGTTTTTTATTTATATAGATATTTGCTTTATTCTCATATCCTTGCCCAAATTTCTCTTGGGTTGTTGATGTTTCTTTTTCATTTTTTAACAGTGCTTTATTTATTAGGTATCTGTAACAAATTAAATATTTATATGCATTTTGTCATTTTCCCTTTCATTTTTAATAATATTTTAGGTTTTTATGAAAACATTTAATTTTTTTCATTTTCCACTATCTCCTCACATTTCTGTTTTCTTCAATTTATTTGCTTCAATTCTTTTAGTGTTTATACATGTAAATACTGTATATACTCAATTCTCCTATTTTTCAGATATAAATGATTTATTTTGACTCTCAACCATGAAAGATGAAAAACTCAACACACACAGTAATACTTTTCCCTATCAACTTTGTATGATGTTTCTATTTCTCTCTCCCTTTTCCTTCCTCACTGAAATCAATAAAATATTTTAAAATAAATATGAATAATATATACGGTTATGTTGAATGATCTTTACTTCCCTTCTAGACTTTAAATTTTCTCCAGCTTTTAAATGTTTTCTTCATTTCCAATTTATTCTGCTCATTTTTATCAATTCCATTCTTTATATCCTTTACAATGGATTCTAGAGTAACTGTCATTCTTTGTGCTGCCTCCAATTTGGCTATATTTCTGTGATAGTTTCCTTTCACTTCTTGACTGAGTGCTGCCAGTTCAGGTTTTAGCTCCTACTGACTCCTGCATATTCCTAAATCACATACGAATGGTATATCTGATTTGTTCTCTTGCTGTATAGCTGTGATTCCTTTATATTTTTAAGTTGATGGTAACGTGATATGTTCTCGTCTATTTCCTGGCAGTATTTTCTAAGGAAATGTTATTTGCCATTTTTTGCCCTGTCCCTTCACTCCTTTGAGTGTTCTATGACGAATTCAATATCTTGTTTACCTCCTAGTAATGTTATCTTTTTCTCAGTTAAAAGCAGCTAAAGTCACCCTTCTTTGTCCCTTTTAGTTCAGTTCTAATACCATTTCTCTGGTAGAAATAACTCAATGTTCATCACTTGTACATTGCATGCTTCCCGTTTTCCAGAGATAAAGAAGACATGACCCCTGACCCTACATTTTAACATTTCTTGCGTCATTTCAATAATAACATTTTCATTGTACTGAATGTATCTAGATCAGTGATTTTCAACCATTTTCATCTCATGGCACACATAAACTATTTACTAAAATTCTGCAGCACACACAAAATATATATTTGTGCCAATCTGACAAAAATAGGTATAATTTTGATTCATTCACACTGGACAGCTATTGTGTTAGCTGTTGTCATCTTTTATTTTACAATCTGGGCTTAATCACAAGGAACAACAGCCTGTAATTATTGGAATTGAGAGTCTAGGTCAGTGGTCGCCAAACACATTAGTCAACAGAACGGCAAACTGTGAGCCACAGTTTGCCAACCACAGATCTAAGGGAAGAGAGGCCAGTGCCCTTAATTAGCTAGTCAGGTATTGTATGCTTTAAAAATTCTTTCAGCATACCAGTGTGCTGCAGCATACTGATTGAAAATCACTGACCTACATAGATGATACCTGACATTATTTTCAGAGTCAACATTCTGTACTTCTGTTCTCTCCCCTGCTGCTCAGTACTTCCTATGTCTACATCACCTGAAATAGTCTGTTCCTAGGAAATGTCAAGCTAATTTTTGAGAGGGATTAAATAAGACTAAGCTTTGGGTTTGTGAGAAACTCTCTATCTCTTAAGTTTCGAAATTAAGGTCAATTTTGCTATCAGCTTTTTGGAACAACTTTTTATCCCCCGTGTAGCAAGAAGGAAAATGGAAGGGTTTTAATCATCTGTGGAGAACAGGAGCTGCTTATGGCAGAAATCTGATCAATATGTATATGGAAAAAAGAAATCTGTTGTTCAATGAAATAAAAAGTGAGCAGAGTGAAATTAGTATCAGAAATGAACTTAGATGAGATAAACAAGTATATATGGAAAGATTCCTTTGCTATTGAGAATGGATTGTTTGAATTGTTATTTACACACTGTTTGAGTTCAATGAGAATAATTTTGATACATGTTGTGGCTTTTCCATAGATTTACTTTGCAAACCCCAGATTGTTACTTGACTATGCTGATTATAAAATTCTGTACCTATATCATGGGGGTAATTATATCTCAGGACTAATATTTAAAAAAAAAAACTACCTAGTGCACTATCTGATAATAAATGTTAACTTTATTATTTTCTTCAATAGATATTATTTAGTAAAATAGTAATGTAAGATTAATTGTCATAGTAGACATGTGTTCTGATAGTGGGGGACTTACTGTGTTGGAAGAAAATATTTTCAACACATTAATATAAACAGTAATATCAGAAAGAAATTCACTAGAGTTCATATTAAGAACATGTGAACAGCATTTAACACTTTAAGTCACTTTTGTTGTCATTTTTTTATTTGTGACTCATACCAACTCAATGGAGAGGTATTTTTATTTACATTTTTAACAATATTTTCTAAATAATTTATATGAAAAATTTATTTTTCAGTTCTTATGGTTTCAATTGGTTTTATCTTATAATTGAAGTGAAGGTAGTGGCAGTTCTTCTTTTTTACTCTCTTTAGTGATAGTGCTCCTAATGTTTTCTTATCCACATATATATAAACACATAGATATACATTTGTGTATTGTATGTGTGCATGATGTTATTTTATATCAGTGTTAATTTATGTACAGCCTGTTTTTCCCTTAGATTCATTAAGATGGGGAGTAAATGAATTTTCTCATATTAAACCATCCCTGCATTTCTGAAATAAATCCCATTTTATCATCATATCTTTTTGCTTTTAATGTGTGACTTGAATCTGCTTGCTAATATAATTCAAAAATTTTCATTGGTAGTTATGATATTTGCCTGCAGTTTTGCTGTTTGTGTTTTTGTCAGGTTTATGTATCAATAGTATGCCTCTTTCATTAATAAAATGAAAGTTTTCCTTTTACTATGTCCTGGAAAAATTTAAGTAGCAGAAGATTAAGTCACATTCAGTTTCAATTTAAAATCTATGTGAACAAGGTAATCACTGCAAGGTTAGTACATCAAAATTCTGCAGTGAAAAATAGCATATGCTATTTGAAAGTACTTTGTTTATTAAATAGTTTATAAGAAGTTTAATAATAGTTCATTTTAGTTAATATTTGAATAGTTAATAATTCAATAAAATGTTTAGTAATTATCTTTATATTATACTAGAGGCCTGGTGCACAAAATTCGGGGGGATAGCAGGGAGGGTGTCCCTCAGCCCAGCCTACACCCTCTCCAATATGGGACCCCTTGTGGAAAAACCAGCAGTCAGACATCCCTCTCACAATCCAGCACTGCAGGCTCCTAACCGCTTGCCTGCCTGCCTGATTGCCTCTAACTGCTTCTGCCTGCCAGCCTGATTGTCCCTAACTGCTCCCCTGCTGGCTTGATTGCCCCTAACCACCTCTGCCTTGGCCCCAAACCCAGGACCCAGGATTCCCTCTGCTAGCCGACCACAGGCACCTGGGATCTGGGCTTCCCTCCCTCTGGTCAGTCATAGGCTCCCAAGCCAGCTGAAGCTGCAGGGGATGGTGGGCAGGTGGCTTTGCCTGTGCTGCAGCCACAAGTGCTGGTGCCCAGGACTGTGGGGTGGGCAGCTTCTGCATCTCCCAGGCCACAGCCAACCGCAGGGGCTAGTGCCCGGGACTGCAGGGTGGGAGGCTTCTCTGTCTACCAGGCTGTAGCCATTTGTGCTGGCCTCTGGACTCCAGGCAGGAGGCTTCTCCATTTTCCTTCAGATGCAATGGGGGTGACTTTTCCAGCTGAGATCATGGGGCAGGCAGCTTCTTCATCTCTTGGGCTGCAGCCAGCCTTAGGCACTGGCACCTGGTCTCTTGTCTCCCCCAGGATGTGGGGCGGTGGCTTCTCCAGCTGGCTACAGCCTGGTATCACAGAACAGGTGGCTTATTCATCTCCCAGGCTGCACCCAGCCTCAGGCACTGGGGCCCGGTTTCTCAGTCTCCTCCAGTACATGGGGCAGGTGGACGTGAGGCTTCTGAGGCTGGCTTCAGCCTGGGATCACAGAACGGAGCAGGTGGCTTCTTGGTCTCCCTGGCTGCAGCCAGCCTCAGGTGCTAGTGCCTGACTTCTCCCACTCCCACAGGCCCAGAGCAGCTGGGAGGTGGGGCTGCCATATTTTCATTTTAATTTGCATACTCACTCTGATTGGCTGTTGATCATAGCAGAGTGATGGTAATTTGTATGTTTTTTATTAGTGTAGATTGTTTGACCTTTAATTTTATGAATCTATTATTATACCTATTTTATGGACAAGGAAACTGAGGTTCAAGAAAGATTAAGTAACTTGCCCAAGCCACATACTAATAAGCAGCAATATAACTCAAATTTAGAACTACTGTTTTCATAGACTCTGTTTATTCCATACTGCTTTCATGAAATCTAGTTCACTGTCTTATGCCAATAGTTGGCTAAACAGTGACACTACCAGTTCTCACTACAAGTACTATCCTTGGATCCATTGTGATAGAAGACAGCAATATGTGTATATCTGTTTGGATAATCATTCTTCTCATTCTCTCTCTCTCTCTCTCTCTCTCTCTCTCTCTCTCTCTCTCACACACACACACACACACACACACACACACACACACACATCCTTCAGAGGAAATCATGGGAAAAGATTACTTTGAACCATCAATTCATAACATTCAAATAACCTCTTAGCATACAGAGTTATGATTTGGGGAACATGGTTTGATTCATAGCAAATCCTCAATTTACTCATCTACCTAATGAAGTAATTATATTTGCTATAAATCACCAGCCATTTTGAAGACAGCCTTATTAAAAATAAAAATCAGCCAGGCCAGTATGGCTCAGGTGATTGATCATCACCCCATGTACCAGGAGTATGCAGGTTCAATTCCTGGTCAGGGAACATGCCCGGATTGGGGCTCAATCATCACTAGGGGGTGTGCACAAGGCAGCCGATTGATATTTCTCTCTCATATATATTTCTATAGCTCTCTCTCCCTCTCCCTTATTTTATCTCTAAAATTACGAAAAACATATTTAAAAAATAAATAAAAGTTAAAACCAAAACTAATAAAAGCTGAAATGAATAAAAATCCCAAACAACTGTAAGAACAGATTTTCAATGATGCCAGATGCTTTCTACAATACATTAAAATTCCAGGAACAACATAGTACATAATCTCTTGTACAATAATGTGACAACTTGCATTGAAGTAACTAGGAATGGGAAAATGTAAGTATAAACTAATATAATTAATATTATAATATATAATATAATATAACATAATATAATATAATATAATATAATATAATATAATATAATATAATTAATATAATCTCTCTATATAAAAGCCCAGCTATCAAATGGTGGAACAACCAGAACAACCAGTCAACCAGTCACTATGACATGCACTGACTACCAGGGGGCAGATGCTCAATACAGGAACTGCCCCTGGTGCTCAGTTGATCGGGATGAATAGTGTGTCCACAGCCACTTGGCTGACCGGGATGACTGGCACTCCCATAGCAGGCCACTCCCTGCAGGCCACCCCCCACTAGTGCACAAATCCAGGCATCAGGCCTCTAATATAATCTATAATAATAAAAGTATAATACACTAATTAGACTGGATGTCCTTCTGGATGAAGCTGCAGCAGGTGAGGTTTGAGACAGAAGTGGCAAAGGACCCTGGCCACTGCAGCAGGTGGGGGCCAAGGCAGAGGAGACAGAGGTCCCCGGCCATGGCCGTGGTGGGGGCTGAACCCCTTGCACAAATTTTGTGCAATGGGCCTCTAGTATAATCCTATATAATAATAGAGGACTATGCAAATTATCTGGGATGCCCTCATGGATAACAACTGGCAGGAGCGGGTGGGCATCGCTGCATGCTGCTCAAGGCCGGGGGACATGAGGCTGTGTCAAATAAAATAAAATGCATTCATGTGCCCTAAAGCACAAACATCCCAGCAGATAACTCAATGTAATTGTGAATTACACAATAAATCACAATGATTATACAGTATTGATTACAAAATAAACCTATTTTCACCAAAAAAAAAAAATAATAACATCTTCATTTAAAGATGCCTCAGTAAGGCTGATGAGGCTTTTATCTATCCTTTTCTCCACCGAAGACCAAAGGGTTCAAGGAGGAAGGGCTCCAGTTTCGTTTTCTCAGCACCCAGCTAGGAGGCCTCCCTTGGGCGGCTCTCCTCTCCAAGCCCTGCACAGGAGAAGTGCTCTGCTCCAGTCCGGGAGCCCCGCAGGGAGGCGGAGTGAAGTGCTTTCCCTCTGGGTCCCCACTCTCCCTGGGAGTCCAGAAATCTGCCTCCTGGGGTGACTGTGCAACAGCCAGGCCTGGTGAGCCGCAGAGAGAACAACCTACCCATGCAGGTGCATATGCTGGCAGAGGCCACTCAGCTGCCATAGTTGAAGTCATCCTCGATGGAGGACTGAGAGTAGTGGGGATCAGAATTGGCCATATCGGCAATGGAACCCCATCTCCCCGACGAATGACTACAGTGCACAGACCTCAACTGTCCTTGATCACTTCCTGAGCAACAGTTAGCCCCAACCAGGGATCAAACCTGAAACCTAAGTAGATGCCCTGACATAATGGAACCCAAACCTGTGGTGTGGCAGAAGAGCTCAGGGCCACAGGAAGGGCCAGGGCACACCAGAGGGGTTTTGTTGAGGGGCACTGACAGGCAGCCTGCAGTGCAGCGGGTTAGATCCTCCTCCTGAGCCAGCAAGGTTGGGGGTTGGATCCCTGGTCAGGGCACAGACAAGAAGCAATCAAAGAGTGCATAAGTGGAACAACACAGTGGTGTTTCTCTCTCTCCCTTCCTCTCTCTGAAATAATCAATCAATAAAAATTAAAATAAAAAATAAACCCTCTGGCTTGCAGAGTTGCTAAAACAGTTAGAAAACAAAGGCCCATCTCTTCCCATTCATCCAACAAATAATTCATATGCTCCTTCAATAATCACACTGGGGATGGGTGTTTGTTTGTTTTGGTTAATCCTCACCTGAGTACATTTTTGCATTGATTTTTTTTTTTTAGAGACAGTGGAAGGGAGAGAGAAAGACAGAAACTCATGTGAGAGACATCAATTGGTTGCCTCTTGCTGAATCCCCGACCAGGGCCCTGGATTGAGCCTGCAACCCAGGTACGTGCCCTTGATCGGACTCCAAACAAGTACCCTTCACTCCACCTGCAGAAGCACTATCCACTGAACCAAACCAGCTTTTTAATTTTTTTTATTTTCAAGTCCTCCTAAAAGGATATGTGTTTTTTTTCATTGATTCTAGAGAGAGAGGAAAGGAGAGGGAAAGAGAAACTGATCAGTTGCCCAAGCAATCCAAGAAGATGGAACCCACAGTCTGTGTATGTGCCCTCACCTGGAATCAAACGCATGACCCTTTGGTGTGTGGGAGGACACTCTACTGATCCACACTGAACAAGGCCTAGAGGTACACTTAAATTTTTTTTCAGATCTACCCTGGCCAGGTGGCTTAATTGGTTGGGGTCTCAACCTATAAACCAAAGGATTTCCTGTTGGATTCTAGGTTTAGGTTAGATCCCCGTGGGACAGTAGGTACAGAGGCAGCCTACCAGTATTTCTCTGTCACGTGGATGTTTCTCTAAAAATCATTTTAAAAACATCCTGAAGTGAGAATTAAAAATATATAAATATTTAAAAAATTTTAAATCTAAAACTTTATTTGGTTCTTTTTTAAATTTTATTTTTCATTTACAGTTCACATTCAATATCCTATCCTATCTAATAAAAAAGTAATATGCAAATTGACCATCAATCCAACACACAAATGGTCGCTCCCATGTGGTCAAAGATGGCTATCCTCACGTGGACACAGATGGCCTGCTAAGAAGGGCAGTTGTGGGGAGGGGAACAGGCCAGCAGGGGAAGGAAGTTAGGGGAGACCAGGTCAGCAGGGGAAGGCAGTTGAGAGGACCAGGCCTGCAAGGGAGGTGAGGTGTGATGGACCACGCCTGCAAGGGAAGACAGTTGGGAGGGATGTAAGCCTGCAAGGGAGGGCAGTTGTGATTGATCAGGCTAGCAGGGGAGGGAAGTTAGGGGTGACAGGGCTGTCAAAGGAGGGCAGTTGGAGGAGATCAAGTCAGTAGGGGAGGGCAGTTAGGGATGACCTGGATGGCAAGGGAGGGCAGTTAGGGGTTACTGGGCCAGCAGGGGAAGGCAGTTGGGGGATACCAGGTTGGCAGGGGAGAGATTATGGATGATCAGGCTGGCAGGCATAAGCGTTTAGGGGCAATCAAGCAGGCAGGGAATTGGATAACCCTCAAGGGGTCACAGATTGGAGAGGCTACAGGCTGAGCTGAGGGACAGCCCCCTCATGCACCAATTTTGTGCCCTGGGCCTCTAGTCCTATATAATAAAACCCTAATACGCAAATCAGCTGAATGGTGGAATTATTAGTCGCTATGAACTGAGCACCAGGGAGCAGATGCTCAATGTAGGAGCTGCCCGCTGGTGTTCAGTGTGCTCCCACAGGGAGAGTGCTGCTCATCCAGAAGCCAGGCTCATAGCTGGCAAGTGCAGCAGCAATGGTGGGATCCAACATGGCACCACTAAGGAGCAGTGAGCTGAGCAGTAGGGAGCACAAGCAAGTGCTAAGGAGCAAAGACTCCCAGACTGCAAGAGGGCACAGGTTGGGCTGAGAGACCCTCCCACCCCAGTGCATGATTTTATTCACTGGGCCTCTAGTACAGAATAATCCTATCCAATAAAAGAGTATTATGCAAATTGACCTTACCTCCACTATACCCACAAGCCACACCCACCAGCTACACCCCAGCCATGCTCTCCAGCCAATCAAGAGTGAATATGCAAATAAACCCAACCAAGATGGCTGCAGCCACAGAGAGCAGGAGGGAGGCTTGGGTTTCCCTGACGATGGAGGAAGCCAAGCTTTCTACCTGCCCTTACTCAGGCCCTCCACAACAGGCTACAAAGTTTCAATTATAGAATCTCAAAAGAAATGGCAGCAGCCACAGAGCAAGCAGAAGGGTTGGCTCCACTTCAGGCTACAAAGTTTCACTTACAGAATCCCAATAGAAATGGCAGCAGCCACAGACCTGGAGAGAGGCAAGAGGCTAGGGTAGCCTCTGGCGATGAAAGAAGACAAGTTTCCACAGCCCTGGCCTGTCTAAGCCTCCACTCCAGGCTACAAAGTTTTAATTATAGAAGATACATAAATCACAACAGAAATGGCTGCCACCATGGAGTGAGCAGAAGGCTTGGCTCCCCTCCAGGCTACAAAGTTTCAATTGTAGAAGATATATAAATTCCAGATACCAGGGCCTCCACTTGGGTCACCAAGGGGCATGGCTGGCCTGCAAACCACCACAGGCCTCTCGCCCAGGCCATCCCATGCCCCAAGGGAACCCTCAGCCTCATCCAGGACACTCTTCAGGGCAAACCAGCTGGCCCCTCCCATGCATCAGGCCTCTATCCTATTTATAAAAGAGTAATATGCAGGTTGACAATCACTCCAATGCACAAGATGGCTGATCCCATGTGGTCAAAGATCCTCTCCCATGTGGACACAAGATGACCACCACTAGATGGCCAGCAGGAGAAGGCAGTTGGGAAGGACCAGGCCTGCAAGGGAGGGCAGTTGGGGGTGACCAGGCCAGCAGAGGAGGGAAGTTAGGGGAAAACAGGCTGGCAGGGGAGCAGTTAGGCATCAATCAGGCTGGCAGGGTAGTGGTTAGGGGGTGATCATGCTGGCAGGCAGAAGTGGTTAGAGGCTATCAGGAAGGCAGGCAGGCGAGCAGTTGGATTGTGAAAGGGATGCCTAACTGTCGGAGATCCCTTGAGGGGTCCCAGATTGGAGAGGGTCTAGACTGGGTTGAGGGACAACCCCCTGCCCCCATGCATGAATTTCGTGCACCAGGCCTCTAGTATAACATAATAATATAATATAATACAATACAATATAATATAATATAATATAATAATTAATATAATTAATATAATTAATATAATTAATATAATTAACATAATATAATCTATATAATAAAAGTCTAAGTGACCATTACAGGGGAACAACCAGAGTGATTGATTGCTGTGATGTGTACTGACTACCAGGGGCAGATGCTTAATGCCGGAACTGAGCCCTGGTGGTCATTGCGCTGCGGAAGTGCTGCTCAGCCAGAAGCTGGGCTCATGGCTGGAGAGCATAGCGGAAGTGGTGGGAGCCTCTCCCACCTCTGCAGTAGCGCTGAGGAGCAGCGAGTTAATGGTAAGGAGCCTGCCAATAAGGAACAGTGACCCAGGCAGTAAGAAGCAAGGGATCTCAGATGGTGAGAGGAGTTTCCAACTGTCAGCTTAGGCTCAATCCCCATGAGGATCAGGCCTAAGCTAGAAGGAGGACGTCCCTGAGGGGTCCTAGACTGTGAGAGGGTGCAGGTCAGACCGAGGGATTCTCCCCTCTCCCCAGTGCATGGATTTTGTGCATTAGGCCTTTAGTCTAGTACAATATAATCCTATCTAATAAAGAGGAAATATGCAAATTGACCATAACTCCAAGACACAAAGGGTGGCACCCACAGCAAAAAGGAGGGGATAATTGACTCATTCTGTGGCAAATATGGTGGCAGCTAGGCCAGATGCTTTGACTCTGCTCTACCCTCGAGGGCCTCTGGGCCTGCTTTGTTGCTGCTGCTGCAGCAGCTGGAGGAGAATAAACACAAGCCCACAGTGAGGGCCCAGGACCCAGCAGCTCCAAGGCCTGCAGTTGTGGCAGAGCTGGGGCTGCTGGGGCAGGAGGAGTAGAGACACAGACCTGTGGGGGGGATGGCACCCAGCAGCCTCAAGCCCTGCTGCCACAGCGGCACTGGGGTTAGAGGAACAGAGCCCCAAGCCTGCAAGGGGGCCCACTACCCAGCAGCCCCAAGACCTACAGCTGCAGCAGCACTGGGGCTGCTGGGGCCACAGTGGAGACACAAACCTATAGGAAACTTGTGTAAAGGGAGATAAAGTATCATAACTTTATCTCCCTTTCCACAAGATGAAAAAACTGTCCCTGGTTTATTTACTCATGTTGCCCACACCTTTCTGCAAAACAGGGTATGTTATGATCACACCCAGGAGGGCACAGGTTGGGCTGAGGTCTGGTCAGGATACCGTCTCCAGAGAATAACACTACTGTGGCAAATCATCTAAGAGAGGAAACAAGCTTTTGTTGAGTTTATTCTGAAGGTCATAGAACATGGCACCCCAACATATGCTATTTTGTTATATTGATGATCTTGAGCTGCAAATGCTTGAAAAACAAGAAATAGAAGGAGAGGCTTTCACTGAAGTCTCCTGATCTACCTAAAATCAGATCCCCAAAAAGGAGCTTAAATGTCATAGGTCCCCTGGATGGGAAAAGTGTCATCCGCCAGCAAAGACTGACTCTTGTCATAGGACAGGCGAATAGACGTTGACATCACACCCAAACTTTGTTACAGACTATTTTCCCCACCCCCATGCATCTTTCCTAAAAGTCATTTACTCTCCTCTAAGAGGCCTATATCTCCTGTCCCCGTTCCCTAGGAAGAAGCTATTTAAATCTGCATTCTAAGCCACCTTGGGGAGTTACTAATTTTTCCCTGGGATCTCCCACATATACATGAGGTACACATGTTAATGAACTTTTGTTTTTCTTTTGGTGATCTTTCATTACAAGGACCTCCGCTAAGAACTCAGAAGGGTAGAGGAAAACTATTTTTCCTCCTCCATAATTCTATCTTGGGAAATCAAGTCCTGGGCTGAACAATGAGGTTGGCTCAAGTGTCAAGCAGTCCTGGCTGAGGGGAGGGAAGCTTCTAGGGAGAAATCAATGATATTGGTATCAAAGTGGGACAGAGGGCACATGCATGGTTGCTGGTGGGAGTTTAAAGTGGTTCAACATTTTTGGAGGATGATTTGGCAAATTTGATAAAAATGTTCACAGTATATCCAAGAGTCTTCTTTTAGGAATCTCATTTGCTGAGGTAAAGCACAAGTGCATAAGCCCTGGTTATAACCTAGGATGTTACTGCGGGCTCCCCTTCCATGAGAGGAAAAGCTGAGAATAACCTGCATTTTTAAGACAAGGTGGCATCTATACTAATAAAAGGGTAATATGCTAATTAGACTGAACATCTTCTGGATGACCTTCCAGATGTCCTTGTGGATGTCTTTCCAGACAAAGACATGGTGGTGGTGCTGAGACAGAGGTGGTTAGAAGCAATGAGACCATCAGGGGAGAGCAGTTAGGGGGATCAGGCTAGTAGGCAGGTGAGTAGTTAAGATCCAGCAGTCCTGAGGGATCCCAGAATAGAGAGGATGCAGACTAGGCTAAGGGACCCCACACCTTGCTGCACAAATTTTGTGCAATAGGCCTCTAGTATAATATCCTATTTAAGAAAAGAGTAATATGCAAATTGAACATACCTCTGCTACACCCACAAGCCACGCCCACTATCCAATCAGGAGCTAAATGCAAATAAACCCAATCAAGATGGTGGCAGCCACAGAGAGCAGGAGGGAGGCTTAGGTTTTCCCGGCAATGGAGGAAGCCAAGCTTTCTACCGGCTCTGCCTGCCCAGGTCTCCACTCCTGGCTACAAAGTCTCAATTATGGAATACCAACAGAAATGGCAGCAGCCACGGAGCTGGAGAGACGCAGGAGGCTGGGGTTTACCCCGGTGATAGAGTAAGCCAAGCTTCTGCAGCCCTGGCCTGTCTAGGCATCCACCCCAGTCTACAAAGTTTCAATTACAGAAGATAAATAAATTGCAACAGAAATGGCTGCTGCCATGGAGCAAGAAGAAGGCTTGGCTCCACTCCAGGCTATAAAGTTTCAATTGTAGAAGATAAATAAATTCCAGATACGAGGGCCTCTGCTTGGGTTGCCAGGTGGTGTGGCTGGCCTGCAAACCACAACAGGCCTCTCTCCTAGGCCACCCAAACCCCAAGGAAACCCCCACCCTGATCTAGGACACCCTTCAGGGCAAACCAGCTGGCTCCCAACCATGTACCAGGCATCTATCCTATCTAATAAAAGAGTAACATGCAGATTAACCATAACTCCAACACAGAAGATGGCTGCCCCTATGTGGTCAAAGATTCTGCCCCCATATGGACACAAGATGGCCACCACAAAATGGCCAGCAGGGGAGGGCAGTTGGGAGGATCCGGGCCTGCAAGGGATGGCTGTTGTGGGTGATCAGGCCTGCAGGGGAGGGCAGTTAGAGGTGATCAGGCTGTAAGAGGAGGGAAGTTGGTGGTGACTGGGCCTGCAGGGAAGGGAAGTTGGGAAGGACCAGGCCTACAAGGGAAGGCAGTTGTGGGCGATCAAGCCTGCAGGGGAGGGCAGTTAGGGGTGACCAGGCTGGCAGAGGAGAGAATTTGGGGGCAAACAGGCAGGCAGGGGAGCAGTTAGACATTAATCAGGCTGGCCGGGAATAGTTAGAGGGTGATCAGGCTGGCACAAGTGGTTAGGGGCAATCAGGAAGGCAGGCAGGTAAATAGTTGGGAACTGGAAATCCTGGATTGTGACAGGGATGTCCTACTGCCCATTTAGGCTCAATTAGGCCTAAACGAGCAGTCGGACATCCTTTGAGGGGATTGGAGAGGGTACAGGCTGGGCTGAGGGACACTCCCCACCCCATGCGTGAATTTCATGCACTGGGCCTAAAATATAATATAATCCTATATAATAAAAGAGAAACATGCAAATTTGACTGTACTTTTGCTATGCTACCAGCCAATCAGGAGTGGGGGGTGGGGCCAAGTGGCACGAGGAAGGTGATGGGGCTGAGGTGCGTGTGAGAGGCAGGGGGTGGGGCTGGGGAATGGGGCCCAGGCATGCATGGGGCTAGGGACTGGGGCCGAGGTGCACGCTGCCAGTTTGTGGTGGGCGTGGGCTGAGGCATCGCCACCGCGGTGCAGGTGTTGGTTGTGTCACTGGGGCATGGGCATCAGTAGTGTTGCTGGAGTGTGGGCAGCGGTATTAGTGCCATTGCTGGGGTGTAGGCGTCAGCATTGGAGGCATTGCAGGGACGCGGGTGATGGCCTTGGCGGTGTCACTAGGGCATGGATGCTGGCGGTGGCAGTGTCACCACGGCACCAGGTCCTCTGCTGTCAGGATGGGTAACCTGAGGCCAGGCCAGGGGACCTAAGGCTGAGCCATTTGCTTCTGCACTGGGCCAGGGAACCTGAGGCTGTGCACACCCCGCCTAGAGGTGTTTGACGGGACACCTGAGGCTACATCCCCCACCTTAGCACTGGGGGACCTGAGGCCAAGCTGGATGTCCTAAGGCTGTACCCCCTGCCCTGGTGCCAGGGCCGAGGGACATGAGGCTGGGCCAGGGGACCTGAGGCTGCACACCCTGACCTGGCACCTGGCCAGGGGACCTAATGCTGTGCTGGGGGACCTGAGGCCATGCTTCCTGCCAATAGAACTTGATGGGGGATCTGAGGCTGCAACTCCCACCCAGTGCTGGGCCGGGGGACCTGAGGCCGTGCCCCCTGACCTGTGGGACTTCATGGGGCTCAGACTGGCTGATTCTGGATCTTGCGTGATTTTAAGTTGATTTCAAGGTGAACATGGGTGGGAAGAGACTTGTCTCTGGGTCCCACGGCATGCCCAAGACTCTGACAGGAATGGAGAATTTCATATACATTTTATTAATTTTCTTTCATCTCTGACACTTCTATTATAGAGAAAGGGAAAATAGCAATATTAAAATATTTCCTCTATTAATTCCCTTTTAATGTGCATGAATTTCATGCACCGGGCCACTACTATACTATACTATACTATACTATACTATACTATAATGTAATTTAATATAATATAATCCTATCTAATTAAAAATTAATATGCAAAGTGACTGTACCTCTGATCAAGCCATGCCCACAAACCACCCAGCCAATCAGGAGCAAATTATGCACATAAACCCCAACCAAGATGGCTGCCACCACTGAGAGCAGGAGGGAGGCTTGGGTTTCCCCAGCAATGGAGGAAGCCAAGCTTTCCACCTGCCATTGCCAGCCTAGGCCTCCACTCAATGGTACGAAGTTTCAATTACAGAAGATACACAATCCCAACAGAAATAGTGGCAGCAATGGAGATGGAGAGAGAAGAGGCTAGGGTTGCCGAGATGATGGAGGGAGCTAAACTTCTGCAGCCCTAGCCTAGGTCTTCATTCTAGGCTACAAAGTTTCAAACAGAAATGGCTGTCGCCACGGAGCAAGCAGAAGGCTTGGCCCTGCTCCAGGCTACAAAGTTTCAATTAGAGAAGATAAATTAATCCCAGATACCAGGGCCTGCACTTGGGTCACTGGGGGGTGTAGCCAGCCTACAAACCACCACAGGCCCCTCACTAAGGCTTCCCCATTTCCCAAGGGAATCCCCACCCTGACACAGGACACCCTTCAGGACAAACCAGCCGGTCCCCACCCATGCACCAGGCCTTTATCTTAGCTAACAAAAGAGCAATATGCAGATTGATCATCACTCTAACACACAAGAGGGCTGCCCCCATGTGATCAAAGATCCTGCCCCCATGAGGACACAAGATGGTCACCACAAGATGGCCAGCAGAGGGGTACAGTGGGAGTTTCCAGGCCTGTAAGGCAAGGCAGTTGTGGGCCATCAGGCCAGCAGGTGAGGGAGCAAGCAGAAGGCTTGGCTTGGGAGGGACCAGGCCTGCAAGGA
Source organism: Antrozous pallidus (assembly GCA_027563665.1). NCBI lineage: Eukaryota > Metazoa > Chordata > Mammalia > Chiroptera > Vespertilionidae > Antrozous > Antrozous pallidus. The sequence goes on along the minus strand of CM050509.1, from coordinate 25,912,232 downwards.
AGGGCAGTTGGGGATAACCAAGCCTGCAGGGGAGGGCAGTTAGGGGTAACCAGGCCAGCAGAGGAGGGAAGTTGTGGGTAAACAGGCTGGCAGGGGAGCAGTTAGACATCAATTAGGCTGGCAGGGTAGTGGTTAGGCTATCTGGAAGAAGTGGTTATGGGCAATCAGGGAGGCAGGCAGGAGAATAGTTTGGAGCTAGCAATCCTGGATTGTGAGAAGGATGTCCAAATTCCCATTGAAATCGGCAGTCAGACATCCTTCGAGGGGTGCCAGATTGGAGAGGGTCCAGGATGGGTTGAGGGACACCACCCTTCCCCCCGCCCCATGCACAAATTTCATGCATTAGGCCTCTAGTGTAATCATATCTAATAAAAGAGTAATGTGCAAAATGATCGTACCTTTGTTACACCCACTAGCCACGCCCACCAGCCATGCCCACTGGCCAATCAGGAGCTTGGGTGAAAACATCCAGCAAGTGAGCAGCCCAAGCTGGGGGATGAATTTGAGGTGGCCATGGCCATGAGGGTGGTGTCGAAGCAGCCTAGGCTGCAGGGGATGGTGGGGGGGCAGGGCAGAGGCGGCCAGAGCTGCAGAGAGTGGGCCAAGGTGGTCAGGACCGTGGTGGCAGTGCAGAGACCCACACTAGTGGGGCGTGAGCTGGCTGGGGCAAACGCTCGGGTGAGGGGGGTTTGGGGGCAGGGTTGGAACAGAGCCAACCATCGACCCCATTGCAGGACAATGGCTAGGTGCCCAAGGCCTAAAGCCTGGGCCAGAGGCTTAAGGCCTTGCCCAGGCTGGGGCTTAGTGGTCATTAAGACATCCACTGAGGGCTCTCAGTATATGTGAGGGGTAAGGTTAGGCTGAGGGATCACCCACCACCAGTGCACGAATTTTGTGCACCAGGCCCCAAGTATAATATAAATATAATATAATATAATATCATCCTATGTAATCCTATCTAATAAAAGAGTAGTATGCAAATTGACCATATGTTTGATCAAGCCACGCCCACAGCCACTCCCACTAGTCAATCAGAAGCAAATAATCCCCAATCAAGATGGCTGTGGCCACTAGGAGTAGGAGGGAGGCTTGGGTTTCCCTGGCAAAGGAGGAAGCCAAGCTTTTTGCCTTCCGTTACTGGCCTAGGCCTCCACTCAATGCTACAAAGATTTAATTGTAGAAGATATATCCCAACAGAAATTATGGCAACCACAGAAAGAGCAGAAGGCTTGGCTTCTTTCCAGGATACAAAGTTTCAATTGTAGAACATAAATTAATCCCAGATTTCAGGGTCTTCACTTGGGTAGCTGGGGGATGTGGCCAGGCTGCAATGCACCACAGGCCCCTCACCAAGGCCACCCCATGCCCCAAGGGAACCCCTACCCTGATCCATGACACCCTTCAGGACAAACCAAGTCTCTATCCTATCTAATAAAAGAGTAATTTTCAGATTGACCATCACTCCAAGACACAAGAGGGCTACCCCCATATGGTCAATGATCCTGCCCCTATGTGGACACAAGATGGCCACCACAAGGTGGCCAGCAGGGAAGGGCCATTGGAAGGTTCCAGGACTGCAAGGGAGGGCAATTGTAGGCGATCAGACTAGCAAGGGAGGGCAGCTCATAATGACCAGGCTGGCAGAGGAAGGACGTTGGGGGCAAACAGGCTGGCAGGTGAGGTGTTAGACATAAATTATGCTGGCAGTGTGGTGGTTAGGGGGTAATCAAACTGGCAGGCGGAAGTGGTTAGGGGCCATCAGGAAGTCAGGCAGGTGAGCAGTTTGGAGCCAGCAGTCCTGGATTGTGAGAAAGATGTCTGACTGCCCATTAAGGCCTGATCCTACCAGGATTGCACCTAAACAGGCAGTGGAACATTCCTCAAGGGGTCCCAGATTGGAGAGGTTGCAGGCTGGGCTGAGGGCCATCCCCCACCTCCTGTGCATGAATTTTGTGCACGGGGCCTCTAGTATCATGAATTGTAACAATAAAAGCCCAGGATTGTAACGACTACTTATGACCAAACGCTGACCATCTGGAAATCAGTGCACTGAATGCCCAAGTGGCTGAGACCCAGAAAGTGCATCAGGGTCTGATCTTCAGCCTCAGTGGAAGCTGTTGATCCGTGTACTTACCTCTCTATTTCTATCTTTCTTTCTTTTACATCCCTTTGGGAGCAGATGTTAAGCCCTGCCTTTTTTATCTGGCCCAAAATTAGGCCTGGAGATGCTGAATGGCATAGGAACTGATCAATGAGAACCAAATCTGGGTGCTGTGGGGAGCCAATGACTGCCTAGGAGATGGAGATTTTGATGGTGAGTGACATTGAAACCAACCAATCAGAATCAAATCTGGGTGCTGTAGGGAGCCAATGGCTGCTTAGGAGGCAGAGCTTTTGATGCTGGTATAGGAATCAATCAATCAGAACCAAATTGACCAGCAGAGGGGGGTAGTCAGGGGCAACATCAGGCCTGCAGGGGTGGGCAGTTGGGGGCTACTAGGCCAGCAGGGGAGGGAAGTTAGGGGCAATCAGGCTGGCAGAGGAGGACAGTTAGGAGCAATAAGGCTGCCAGGCAGAGGCAGTTATGAGCAATCAGGCAGGCAGGAAGGTGAGCAGTTAGGAGCCAGTGTTCCCAGATTGTGAGAGGGATGTCTGACTGCTGGTTTAGGCCCTATTAGGATCGGGCTTAAACCGGCAGTCAGACATTCTACAAGGGGTCCTCAATTGGAGAGGGTGCAGGCTGAGTTGAGGGAACCCACCCAATACTGTGCATGAATTTCATGCACTGGGCCTGTAGTATGGTATGGTATGGTATGGTATGGTATGGTATGGTATGGTATGGTATAGTATAATATAGTATAATCCTATCCAATAAAAGAGTAATTTGCAGATTGACCATCACTCCAACACACAAGAGGGTTGCCCCCATGTGGTCAAAGATCCTGCCCCCATGTGGACACAAGATGGCCACCACAAGATGGCCAGCAGGGGAAGGCCATTGGGAGGTTCCAGGCCCTGCAAGGGAGGGCAGTTGTGGGCCATCAGGCCAACAGGGGAGGGCAGTTGGGAGGGAGCAGGCCTGCAAGGGAGGGCAGTTGGGGGCAATCAAGCCTGCAGGGGAGGGCAGTTAGGGATGACCAGGTGGACAGAGGAGGGAAGTTGGGGCAAACAGGCTGGCAGGGGAGCAATTAGACATCAATTAGGCTGGCAGGGTAGTGGTTAGCTGGTGATCAGGCTGGCAAGCAGAAGCGGTTAGGGGCAATTGGGGAGGCAGGCAGGTGAGCAGTTTGGAACTAGCAGTCCTGGATTGTGAGAAGGATGTCTGATTGCCCGTTTAGGCCCAATCGCCTAAACGGGCAGTCAGACATCCCTCGAGGAATCCCAGATTGGAAAGGGTGCAGGCTGGGCTAAGGGACATCCCCCTGCCCCTTCCCACCCTCCGTGCACAAATTCTGTGCACCGGGCTTCTAATATAATTAATATAATATAATATAATATAATATAATATAATATAATATAATATGCTATATAATGATAGATTTTGTTGCTGGATTCTTGACCCAGTGTTACAAAGGGTTCAGCAATCTGGAGAAAGGAGCTACGTGTAGATTCAAGATGGAGTTCAAGGATGAAAGATAATTTTGAAAGGCATTGGGGGTTGGAGGATCTTCAGGTAAAGGAACTGAAGACTACTCTTTGTCTAAGAACCCCGTGCTATTTATTAACACTTTGTCCTAAGGCAAGGTGGAGACATACATTTCAAATGGTAAGGTTTCAAAGGGTAGGGTACAGAAGCATTGTCAGTTTGGGGAACAGCCTACAGCTGTTCAGGTGTTTGGCCAACAGGAGGCAATAAAATGCCCTGAGCTCTCTGGCAGCAGACAATCCTCTTCAGGTTTGGAGGAAGTGCCATTTAACCATTCCAACAGGTAAAGTACATATGGGGCTCAGCCCTTGTTGAGCCCCCAAGTCCCATCAACCTTTGTTGAAACTCATGTAATTATTACATGTTGTAGCTACCAATGGACATTTATTTGAATAAAGCACTTTTGATGTTTCTCTTGAAATTAGCATTTTTTCTTTGATTACAAAATGCCAGGCACCAATTCCAATATGTGAAGGCAGTCTTGTGAGGATGATCTTAGCTACTTCCAGCAGTCTTTATATATCCCAATTTCAGCATCTACAAAGACTTTTAATATGCCTCCTAAGATACACAAAGATCTATAAACAAATAAAAACCATAACCATTTCATCTTTGATGTGAACTCTGTCATTATTGGGCCATTAACAACATTGACGCCAGACAATTCTTCAAATGGTTACTTTTTAAGAAAGAGAATCAATCATATATCCCAGGTTAAAAGCTACTTCAACAGCTGTCAAAGCATGTGTCAGTAAAACCAAGGTCATATCTTGTATGTCTGCTTCCATAGACATCATTGTAACAGAATTTCCACCATAGTATATGGCTAGATGAACTTAGTATCCTAAGAAATTATTCCAAAATGGGTTTCAGAATATTGCTTTTCAAGTGCATCTGCAGGTATTTTTATTTATTTTTCATTTAAAAATATTTTTATTGATTTCAGACAGAAAGGGAGAGGGAGAGAGAGAGAGAGAAACATCAACGATGAGAGCAAATCATTGTTCAGCTGCCTCCTTCAAGCCCCACACTGGAGACTGAGCCTGCAACCCAGGCATGTGCCCTGAACCCTGGTTCATAGCTTAACCACTGAGCTACCGCCGCTGGGCTACAGGTATTTTAAAGTGTTGAACAGCACTCATAATTGATAATGGCTAATCGTTCAATGATTTTGAATAGTTTATTTACATTCTATTGGCATTTTCATATTCTATCTAGCAATGTCTTAATATGAGGATATAAAGATATTATTCACTTGAGATGAACACCTTAAAAGACAAAGTTTTCCAGCATTATGTTAGCTTCTGGACTACATGCCCATGAAACTATAGCTCTTTCAGGGTATGGCTGTGATATCATTATTATTATAGATAAGGCAAAGTACAGATTAGTAAATAGATACTCTCCCCTTTGCTCTGTAGCTCCTAAAAATGGTTGACTTCCATGCAGCTGATCAAATCATTCCCCTCATTAACCATTTCCTGGAATAATTAATACAGTGTTAAAGGAGTATGAAGAAAGGGTAAGATCAGGTCTGATGTTTGTATATATGTGTTCAGGAGAAGGAGTTTGAGACCTGAGAAGACTTCATTCAGAAAATAAATATTTGAACAATATCAGCTACAGCCATAGAGCAGAATGTCATGAAAATACTAGATATCAAAGAAATATTTCTAACATGATTTCCTATTAAAAACTTAGAAATTACTATCAATAATGTTTTTATTTCCATGTGCAATTTTAACGGCAGAAATTTTAGAAATAACCAAAACATGTTTAATATGCAAGATAAGAACACTTAAATAAAATATTTTCTCAATTTTCATTATCATATTCATATGTAGGAGGGTAGTTATCATCCCACAGGCAGATATACCAAGCTCACTGTACAGTGGAATATTGACTCCAGAATTATTTTTAATGTACTTTTAGAAAATTTTGACCTAATGGTATATAGGCTGTGTCCTTATAGAAATTAAATGTTCCATGGTTGACTTATCACTCATGGGAAGGTGGAAATAAAAAAAAATTGAATGGAAATAAGAAAATATAGCCGAGACCGGTTTGGCTCAGTGGATAGAGCGTCGGACTGCGGACTAAAGGGTCCCGGGTTCGATTCCGGCAAGGGCATGTACCTTGGCTGCGGGCACATCCCCAGTAGGGGGCGTGCAAGAGGCAGCTGATCAATGTCTCTCTCTCATTGATGTTTCTGACTTTCTATCCCTCTCCCTTCTGCTCTGTATAAAATCAATAATAAATATATATATATATATATATATATATATATATATATATATATAAAAGAAAATATAAAGAACAGTTACTTTAAAACAGTCAACTAGTGAATTCTTATAGACATGGCTCTAGTGTTGCCATTAAAAAAAATCATTATTTTTTATCTCCAAAAGTTTCCCTTGACCTCAAACTTAAATCAGTGCCATTTCCTAATCTTCTTAGGATGGCAGCATGAATCCAGTGTTTTCTATGATAATGATTTTTTTCAAATACACATATATCTACAGAACATAAAAGTTTAATGTTATCATTAACAATAAAGTGATATAGAAAGCAAAAGCTGTGTACATATTTGCTAAACCTCACAAAGATTTCCACTCTCAGATATCCTTACTTACTACTTTTCTTTGGTAAATTAAATAAGGAAATGATAATGGCTCATCAAGTGCTGAAACACTTTACAAAAAGAGGTCCATGTCGTCTTTCCTTTTCAGAAAGGCTTACTTTCCTTCTTAGGGCACGCACATGGCAGTCTTCTTCCTTGTTGTATTTATTAAAGTAATGATGCCTGAATTTTCTGATATTCCTCAGACTCCGATTATTTCATGCAATGACTTTTCTCATAATGCTTGCTTAAAATTATTTATTGATCCATTTATACAGGGTGGAACAAAAGTTACAATTGTTCATATAGAAAACAATACAATGATTAATAAATAATATAAGAACAAACTGTTTTGTGTACTCACAACTCTAATCTTATTTTTGCTCCACCCTATACAAGAAACATTTACCCGTGTCTACTAGGTGTTTGATATTGTCTAGGTACTAGGGATATAGTGAAGAAAAAGACAAGCGAGACCCTGAGGTTCTAAGGGAGAAGTTTAGCAAGTATAGTAATTTATAACAAGATTAACCTGGTGTTGTGGAGTTAGGGGTGGGGGTTTGAACAGATAAGGCCACCTGGGGAAGAGTTAGATTTAAGGTAAGATCAGAGGGATGTTGGCATTAGCTTGGTTAAAAAAAAAAGTGGGGAAATTTCCCCAGCCAGAGAAATAGCATGCTGATGTCCTTGTGGGAGAAAAAAATAAATTTGGCAGTACTGAAATTAAAGAAAGCTAGTTGAGCTGGAGCTTAGAGTGAAGAATAGAAACAGAAAGGTGAATTCAGAGAGAAGGGGTAGGGGAAGTAGAGTTAAATTGTATTTACCCATCGCAAAGTATTTGGATTTGACCAACAACTACAAGCACTCCTAGAATTAGATGAAATAAAGAAAATCATGCTAATTAGCTAGAAGCCTTTGTACAAATGTATCTGAAGGTAAATGCACATTAAAATGAAAGTGATTCATATCACCAAAATACATAATTATTATATTGTTTATTGATTATATTGAGTTTATCGATTATAATATATTACATTATCCTATATAATAAAACCCTAATATGCAAATCCACCAAGAAGCAGAAGGATCGCTGGAACAACCAGTCACTATGATATGCACTGACCACCAGGGGGCAGACGCTCAAAGAAGAAGCTGCACCCTGGTGGTCAGTGTGATACCACAGGGGTCACACCACTCAGCCAGAAGCCAGGCTGATGGGTGGCAAGCACAGCAGCTGTAGCAGGAGCCTCTTCCGCCTCCACTACAGGTGGGCAGTAAGGAGCAAGGGGTCTCAGACTGCGTCCAGGTGATCGGGCTTAATCACCTGGATCAACAAATAATTTTAAGCAGGTGGACATTCCCCAAGGGGTCCCAACAGAAGTGGCTGCCCCCAAGGAGCAAGCAGAAGGCTTGGCTCCACTCCAGGCTATAAAGTTTCAATTGTAGAACATAAATAAATCCCAACTGTCCTCCCTGCTGGCCTGATCACCCACAACTGCCTTCCCTTGTAGGCCTCGTCTCTCCCACCTGCCCTCCCCTGCTGGCCATCTTGTGGCAGCCATCTTGTGTCCACAGGGGGACAGGATCTTTGACCATATGAGGGCATATATCTTGTGTGCTGGAATGATGGTCAATCTGCATATTACTCTTTTACTAGATAGGATAGAGGCCTGGTGCATGGGTAGGAGCCAGCTGGTTTGCCCTGAAGGGTATCCTGGATCAGGATGAGAATTTCCTTGGGGTGTGGGGCAGCCTGGGAGAGGGGGTTGTGGTGGTTTTCAGGCCAGCCACACCCCCTGGTGACCCAAGTGGAGGCCCTGAAATCTGGGATTTATTTATCTTATACAATTGAAACTTTGTAGCCTGGAGTGGAGCTAAGCCTGCTCGCTCTGTGGTGGCAGCCATTTCTGTTGGGATTTATTTACCTTTCATAATTGAAACTTTGTAGCCTGGAGTGGAGGCCAAGGCAGGCCAGGAAAAGCAGGTGGAAAGCTTGGCTTCCACTATTGCCGGGATCAACTCTAGCCCCCTCCTCTCTCCAGCTCTGTGACTGCCACCATTTTTGTTGGAATTTATTTATCTTATGTAATTGAAATTTTGTAGCATTGAGTGGAGGTCTGGGCTGGACAGGGTGTGCAAAAAACTTGGCTTCCTACATCGCCGGGGAAACCTAAGCTTCCCTCTTGCTCTCTCAGTGGCTGCAGCCATCTTGGTTGGGATTAATTTACATAATCACTCCTCATTGGTTGGTGGGTGTGGCTGGTGGGCATGGCTTGTGGGTGTAGAGGAGGTATGGTCAATTTGCATATTACTCTTTTATTAGATAGGAGTAATATTTAAGGGGTTTCTTTTGCAAGTATTCTCACTCCCCACATATAAATAAGTCTATCTATGTGTTTGGTGTTTTATATGTTGTGGCAAAAAGCTAGATCATTATCCTCATTAGGTATGTAGGTTAACCATATAGTTTAATGTTCAAACCAGGACACTTTTAACAGTGAAAGAGGGTAGGACAAATGTCTAGGGTAGCAGCTCCATGCTGACACTGACAACCTTGTATGTCTTCACATAGTCCACATAGGTAAGGTTCAAACACAGGATGGCCTGAGTCTTGGTGGAATATCCTGTGATCCTCCCAGGAACATGGCAAGATTGGCAGCCTTAAAAATTTTGTTTATCTTTGTATAGTGATGGGTGGTGACTAGATTTATTGTGGTGATCATTTATTTCTCAGTAACTACAAATATAAAATCATTACATTCTACATCTGAAACTAGCATAATGTTACATTTCAATTATACCTAAATTAAAATAAAAAGATTGGCAGCCTTCTGTGGAGCTTCTACAAGGTATTTTTAATTTTTTTAATTCTTTAAAGTATTACAAATAGTAGTATATATGTTTCCTTTCCCCCCCAATTTACCCCTCCAGCCTCCCCTACCCTCCAGCACATGCCCTCACCTGCCCTCCCACCCCAGTGTCTTCTATCCATTGGTTATGCTTATATGCATGCATACAAGTCCTTCGGTTGATCTCTTACAGCTCCCGCCCCCCACCCTCCCCTGCCTTCACACTGTAGCTTGACAGTCTGTTCAATGGTTCTTTGTCTCTGTATCAATCTTTTCCACCTGTTTCTTTTCTTTAAAAAAATCTTGCATTTGCAAACTGGAAATAAATAAATAATAATAATAAAATGTTTGAATCTCAGTTTCAATGTCCAACAGTTCTGAATCCCAGTTTCAATGTCAAAATATTTCCTTATGTGTACATGTCAGCAATGGTATCCGGATGGTGGACAAATGGTGGCAATGCAGGTTCCACCCTTTCTGATTTGGTCCTGGGCCGCCTGCAACGATACACAGCTGCTGACCGCTAGCATGGCAAGGTGTCATCAGTGTCTTCCATCTCTGGACTGTCTTCGCAGTTGGAACAGACCTGTTAGTTCATCTTTGTTGCAGGAATCCATATGGTCTTGGAGTTGTTTTCTGAAAATATACAAACATATTCTGGATCAAAAGTTAATAAAGGGATCTTGTCTGTAAATTAGACTTGGGATTCTTTTTATTTTTGACCAAATGATTTTCCTTTGGCTTATTTTGACACTATGTGTGTTTTTCACTGCTGTTAGCATTACAAATGGAAATTAATTTTCTGGAGTACGACTTTTCTAGATGTAATTTACTTACAGGATATTTTTCCTTACATGATATTACCCCACTATCCCCCCCCTTTTTTGATTAATGAGGGCTTTTGAAAATTTCATATTGCAGTCTTGGTAACTTTAAATTTTAATTTTTGCACAAAAATATGACTGCTTAGGTTATTTGCATGTTAGGCAATTTTACGATGAGATGAACTACTAAGAGAAATTTTAGTTACTATTTTAGGAACAGCTTTTTGTCTAGTACACTTAAATTTTCTTGAGTATTCACTTATTTCAATTGGCCAATTTAAATTAATCTCAAAACTTGATTACTCCTTTACTTTCAAATTTAATACTCAAACAATAATCTTAGTTTATGCTGTAAATATTAGTAGAAATGATTATTTGCATTCTTGAGTAGGCCCTGAGCATTTCTGGTACTAGATTGAATTTAGATATGGGGCAGCTGTTGCTGGCCAAGTCTCTGTCTATAACTTGGGTCCCGATCTGAGCTGTGCATGGGCGGTGAAGGAGCCCTGGGGGCAGGAGACCTCCCTCAGAAATGGTGAGAGTTCAGGCCTCTGCAAGGTTAGTGGGTGAGGGTCTGTGCCCCACCTCTGTTGACCTTTAAGTTCTCTACTGATGGCCCCTCTGCATCTGTTGCCTGTCATAGGTTGTTCCTTCCCTGAGGAATCTTATCCATCTTTGGCTAACCAGCCATCCTCTGGGGCCAAGCAGAGTGATGTGAGGTTCAGTTCTGTCTCCTTGGTAGTCTATGCCCCCGTGATCTCCATGTCCAGCACCTGCCTTGGGATCCCCTCACCTGCTGGCAGGGTGCTACAAGGTAATTTTAAAAATATATATTTGTATTGATTTCAAAGCAGGAGGGAAAGAGATAGAAACATCAATGATGAGAATTGTTGATAGGCTGCCTCCTGCATGCCTCCCATTGGCGACTGAGCCCACATACTGGCCATCTGCCCTGACCAGGAATCAATCTGTGACCTCCTGGTTCATAGGTTGATGCTCAACCACTGAGCCATTCCAGCCGGGCTACTACAAGGTATTTTTTATTTAACTTCCTAGCTGTCCAGGAGTCAACTCCATGCTGACAGTAAGCCTTTCTGGCTCTGATGAGGCACAGGCAATCCTCACTCTCCTTTCCTTATAGAGCAGCTACAGACTATGAAACTAGTTAGTGATCATCTAGATGGGCTCTTTAGCAACTCAGAAACCTATTGCTCACATTGTCTTTCATTTGGCTCCTTTGTTGTTTTTTTTTTGTCATGCTTTAAGTTAAGTGATACATGAAGTTGATACCATGGTAGTGTTACTTATTCTTTCTGAGTAAGTAATAAACTGTCTGAATCTACCTGAACCAATTGTCTCTTTACCAGTAGCCTTTATTAACATGCTTGAAAAAAATGCTAAACCAGTTGAAATTCAAGAAGAATAAGAATAAGTTGCAACTACATGACCAAACCAGCATTGTTAACAACATTGTCCCCATGATACAAAAGGGGCCCATTGACAGTTTGTCCATAAAAGTTTTATGCAGTCAACAATATCATTAAAACATATCCTTTGTCTTCTGGTAAGGTCATGGGCTCCCTATTATTGTGGTGGTGGCTCTGGGGGAAGACAGTCAATCAGACACACAGTCTGTTTAAACTTCAACCATAATATTATACTGATTCCCAACATTTTGCAAAGTACAGAAAACTAAAATGACAATGCCTATAAATATTGTTGGTGTGTATTCTTTCAGTCTTTTTATTATGTGTAATTTTGTGTAATTATAGTGATGTATCATATATAATTTTCTATCTGCCTTTTAAAATTTAATGCTCATAAATGCTTTATAAACATTTTAATGACTGCATATGTTTCTATCAAGTGGATTTATCAGTTTTTGTAAATACTCTTCTATTAAGTGCAGTTAATTCTTTTGGGTTTTTTGTGTTTTTAAATAGTAGTCAATAATTCTGTGATAAACATATCTAGACCTTAGGATAGATTCCCAGCAGAGAAAGCCATTTTTCCCCAAACACTTAATGCATGCTTTCAAATTGCTTTTTAAAGGGTTTGCCTATTTATGTTCCCATCAGTATCTTTAGTATCCACTCTGTAACTCTTAAAGTGAAAAACAAATCACTAAACCTCATAAACATTTATATTAACTTTCTGGGAAGTTGAGGATCATTATATCTATAAGGACTAAGCAAATCAATGAAACACTGAAAAAATGATTTTTTTTTCATAATCAATGATTGTACTGCATTTTAGTGAACATTTTTTTGGCAGATAATTTTTTCTGGTTGATCTATTTCTTATTTCTGTTCTATGCATAGTGAATGTCTACAATGAAGAGGCATGCTGGTGTGGATTCTATGGACCCAGTCTTATGTAAAATTTCTATGTAGAATACACATAAAAGGAGTATATATCACATTGTTGACTAAAGAAGGATTTCTTCTCAATCTTCAAAATGTCTTGATTGTTGAGTATACTACTCTGGATACACGATATAGCAGTGGATCTGTGTTGTTTTTAATTTATTTATTGATTTGAGAGAGAGAGAGAGAGAGAGAGAGAGAGAGAGAGAGATGTTTACTTGTTTATGCATTCCCTGATTGTTTATTGTATGTGCCCGGCTAGGGATCAAACTTGAGACCTTGGTGTATAGAATGACACTAACCAACCCGGCCAGGGCATAGACCAGTGATTCTTAACAATCATGAGAGTAATGAATCCTTTGAGGATCTGAGGAAATGTAAGGACTTCCTCCTTAAATAAAATGAATGTATTGACATGAACTTTAACAGTGCAGACATTTTTTATATTGATGATCTTTTTGAAGTATATTTGTAGATGCCAGATTAAAAACTTCTGGGCAAGGCTCTGATAATCACACCCTAGAGATGATGCCCACAAGAATGAAATGTGGTAGACCAACTTTGCTCTACGCCACGCTGAATATAGTGTACTATACTTTTTTCTCTCTAGACACAACAGTTCCGAGATTTTTTTTTTTGTAGCACAATTTTTGCTCAAATTTCTGACTTCTTGGTATATGAAACTCCTAGAGCCTTGCCTCCAGGAATGTCATCTAAGCTAATTCTCCTTTTTTCTACTAGTACAAATAATTCCTCCACAAAAAATGTAGTACTTTACATTTGCAGTTGTTAGCTATCATCCTCGTGAGGTATGTATATATTGTGAGCAGTGGTTCTCAAATTTCAGTATACATAAGATTTAGCTAGGAGAAAATGTTAGCATTCAGATTCCCAGTTCTCACTCTGAAAACTCTGATTCAGTTTTCTGGATTAGACTACATATATATTAATCATCACTTGATATGTTTATTGATTTTAGAGAGAGAAGAAGGGAGAAAGAGAAACATCAATGTGAGAGAGAAAAATAAATCAGTTGTTTCCCATATACACTCTGACCAGGGATTGAACCTGAAGCCTACATATGTGTCCTGACCTAGAATTGAACTCATAGCACTTTTGGTGTTTAGGACTACACTCCAACCAACTATGCCACCTGCCCAGGAAATACCTTAGGTATACTTTTTAAAATTTTATTTTTTCCATCACCATTTATCCCCTCTATGCCCTCTTTTACCTCAAATCATTCCCTTTCCTCTGCAGTCACCACACTGGTATCTTTAGATATAATTTCTAAATAAATATTTATTTTTAGAATCATTTTCGATTTACAGAAAACCTATAAAGATATAACAGAGAGATTTCTTGTATATCACACATCCAATTTTCTCTGTATTTGACACTTGATATTAGTATGGTATATTTTTCACAGTTGAGGCAACATTGATGCATTATTATTATCTAAACTACACACCTTTTATTTCCTTTGTTACCTAATGTTCTTTTTTCTGTGCCAGGGGCCCACCCTGGGTACTACATTACATTTAGTTGTCATGTCTTCCTAGTCTCTTGTTGACTGAAAGTTTCTCGGACTTTCCATGTTTTTTTAATGACCTTAATAGTTTTGATGAGTACTGTTTAATTTTATTTATTTATTTTTTAGGAAACATCTAATGAAATTTGTTGATGTTCTTCTCATGACTAGACTGTGATTATGAGTTTTGGGGAGGAAAATCATAGAGATGAATAATCATTCTTATCACATTACTAGAGGCCCAGTGCATGAACCCACAGGGATTAGGCCTAAACCAGCAGTCAAACATCGCTCTCACAATCTGGGACTGCTGGCTCCTAACCACTTGCCTGCCTACCAGCCTGATCATGCCCTAACCACTCCCCTACTGTCCTGATTGATGTCTAACTGCTCTCCTGTCAGCCTGTTCACCCCCAATTGCTCTCCTCTGTTGGCCTGGTCACCTTCAACTGCCCTCCCCTGCTGGCCTGGTTGTTCCCAACTGAGCTCCTCTGCCAGCCTGATGGCCCCCAACTGCCCTCCCCTGCCAGCCTGATCTCACCCCTAACTGCCATTCCCTGCTGGCCATCTTGTGGTGGCCATCTTGTGGCAACGTAAGGGTGGCCATCTTGTGGCAGCCATATTGTGACTACATCACGGCAGCCATCTTGTAACAATATTGCACGATACCACCTAAGCTTTTATTATATAGGATACTAGCAACACGAATTGTCACTGTTTACATTAGTCTTGATCACTTGGGTGAGGTGGTATTTGTCATGTTTTTCCACTGTAAAGTTATTTATTTTTCCACTTTTCCATACTGCTCTCTTTGGTAGGAAGTCACTATATGCAGCCCATACTTAAAGAATAGAGATTTAACCTCTACATACTTGAAGGTAAAGTATCTACATAAATTATTTAGATTTCTTTTTCTTCAGGGGACATTTGTATATTCTATTCTATTGATTTATGCATTTATTTATATCAGTATGAACTCAGGGTTACTTATTTTATACTTTTGTTTATAATCCAATACTACTTTATGTTTTTGCTCACATTGTTTCTGCATGGGCTGTTACAAACCTATAGCTGGCACCTGTGCCACTTTGGCATACCTCCATCATTGTGTTTTTTGGCACTTCCTTAGCTTAAGTCATTATAAAATGCTTCAGGAATTTCTTATTCATTTCCAGCTTCAGTCTTAGAATAATCCATTTTTTCAAGGAGCCCTGGCTTATTTTATTGGATAATGGCATTAGATATTAATATTTAGGTAGTAAGTATGTTCATTGCTTCTGAAGTGTCATTGTTTATAGAGCCTCTCATCTGACAGAGAAAGGACATATATGTCATATACTAATCTATGTGTGTATACCTATGCATTATTAATATTGTTTATATATACATTTGTATTTATATTAAGATAAGTAAGTTCATAATGACATCTTCATCTCAAATCATAACCACATGGATCATTCTAGCTTCTCCCCTTTCTTATGTCAATCTTCCATTCCAAGTGTGAGAAGCCTGGCTCCTACTATCCTCCACTCACTTACTTAGTTGTTCAATTCCAGTATACATTTTGATAATTTCAGAATTATTAACCTATATACCCCTGGAAAACTACTTTACCAATTAGTACTTTTATAGTTCCTTTTGCTTTTAGTCTCATAGTATCCAGTTATTCCCAAAGTTAGTTAGGTCATCAAGAGAGGAATAAAAGAATTTTAAAACATCAAGCAAACAAGTTAAAGGTAAGGAAATGGAGCTTCTGAAAACTGAAGTGCTTTATCCAAAGATAATATAGCTTATAGATGTCTGAGTCTGGGTTGGAACCTAGGATTGTCTAATTTCAAAGCCAATTCTAATAAGCACTATGTTCAGCTGTCTCTCATGGCTCAAGTGAAATGGGTATAACAACTATTGAAAGTAATAAAGTGGTATCTAGGAAAATCAAATAAGGCTTAAGTAGAAATGTATTCTTTCTGGGTAATTGTAAATAACTGTATTTTAGGTTTCTGTTTTAGTATCTTTGTCCTTAGACCAGTGGTTGGTAAACTCATTAGTCAACAGAGCCACAGTTTGCTGACCATTGCCTTAGACTATTCAATTATTCTTTTGGTTCTCTTGGTAAGTGTATGCATTGTAACAGGCATCCATCTTTCATGCAGATCCTCATTAGACAAATGATCCATAACTGAAAGGAAAGATAGTTCTATTTTATATTTTGAAAATGTGTATAACAGGGATTCCAGTAATTGTGTGACATTTGTCTTTTTAAACATTCCCAAACTAATGACTGTAGGGTTAATGTAAATTTTAAGAAATGTGGTCATTTTATTTCACAAAGTAAGTTGGATGTCAATGCTAAAATTTCAAAGTATTCATGCTTACTTAAATCTCTGCATGTGATTTTTCTTTGCTAATTTAATATTATATATATTAGCAAAGTATTTCTTTTGGTAGCATCTTCATCAGCTTATCTTTGCAACTATTAGTTTATAATTTGAGATTACCTTCATGTAGCATTTGACTGAAATAAATTTGCTGCACCTCTAGTTATAAAATTTACCACAGTAACCAGTTCTTAACATATGTCTATTTCACATTATATTAACATTCCTCAAGGGATGGACACATGAATTCTTCATACCTATATGATATTTGGAATTAAGCACAAGGCCATTTCCATAGTATCTCCAGGAAATTTTCATATTCAACCTGATTTGTGACTACAAAGAATATACTTGGGATTGCCATATGCATTTGATATAGTGATGTGTAGCATAAGATTCCAAGTTGGGATTTTATGGATTTATAAATTTTTTATGTGGATTTCACATGAACATTTACTCTTATTACGGCTTTTTTATTTTCTTTCTTTATTTTTTAAATTTAATAAATCTTTATTATTCAGATTTTACAATGTTGCTCTTTTTTCCCTCCCATAGCTCCTCTCCCCCTAGTATCCATCCCATCCTCTGCCCTCACCCCCCCCCACTGTCCTCATCCATAGGTGTACGCTTTTTGACCAGTCTCTTCCCACACCCCACACCCCTTTCCCCCAAGAATCGTCAGTCCAGTCTCTTTCTATGCCCCTGATTCTATTATATTCACCAGTTTATTCTGTTCATCAGGTTTTTAATTCACTTGATTTTTAGATTCACTTGTTGATAGATGTGTATTTGTTGTTCATAATTTTTATCTTTCCTTTTTTCTTCTTCCTCTTCTTAAAGAATACTTTTCAGCATTTCATATTATACTGGTTGGGTGATGATGAACTCATTTAGTTTGTTCTTATTTGTGAAGCTTTGTATCTGCCCTTCAATTCTGAATGATAGCTTTGCTGGGTAATCTTGGTTATAGATTCTTGCTAATCATCACTTTGAATATTCCTTGCCACTCCCATCTGGCCTGCATTGTTTCTGTTGAGAAATCAGCTGATATCCGTATGGGTGTTCCCTTATTGCTGCTTTTAATATTCTCTCTTTGTCTTTTGCTCTTGGCATTTATGATGTGTCTTGGTGTGGTCCTCTTTGGATTCCTTTTGTTTGGGGTTTGGTGCACTTCCTGGACTTGTAAGTCTATTTCTTTCACCAGGTGGGGGAAGTTTTCGGTCACTATTTCTTCAAATAGGCATTCAGTATCTTGCTCTCTCTCTGTTTCTGGCACCACCATAATTCGGATGTTGGTATGCTTGAGGTTGTCCCAGAGACTGTTTACACTATCTTCAATTTTTTGGACTCTTTCTGCTTCTTGTTTTTCAGGCTTAGTGATTTTTGCTTCTTTGTTTTTCAAATCTTTGACTTGATTCTTGCAGTCCTCTAGTCTGCTTTTGGGTCTCTGTATAATATTTTTTTTTATTTCTGTCAGTGTATGCTTAATTTCTAGTTGGTCATTTTTCATATCCTCCATAGTCTTGTTCATATCCTTGAGGGTCTCGCTCATATCCTCAAGGGTCTCGTTAAATTTATCGGCCTTTTCTAGGAACCTCTTGAAAAACCTTATAACTGTGGTTTTGAACTCTATGTCCAGTAGTTTTCCCTCCATTTCTTTCACATGTAATTTGTTACCTTGTCTTTGCATTTTGGCTGCTTTCCTGAGTTGGTCAAGTAGGTTTGTATGGTAGGTGTCCTCTAGGGGACAGTGGCTCAGCCTTCCCAGTTACCTGAGGTGGATACTCTTGGTGCACCTCTTTATTGGTTGCACAGTCTTGTTTTAGTTAAGCCTAGATTGTTGCTGGTATCACTGGGAGGGGTTGACATCCAGGCCAATTGGCTGTGAGGATGAGCTGTGTTCAGCCTGGATGGGGCAGAGTCTCCGGGATGGGCAGGCAGCCCTGGTTTCCTGTCAGCTCTGCCCTAAATGGCTCCCGGGTCTCCGTGCTCTGTAGCAATGGCTGCATGTACCTCTGAGAGAAAGCTGCCTGGATCTCTGCCCGCTGCCAGACAGTCTAGTTTCTCCCCAAATGAGTCTGGACACCCAAAGACTCATCCGGAATGGGAAAACAAAGTAGTCCTGTGGTTTGTTTGTTTGCTTTTCCTCCTGAACGATAGAACCAGCCATGAGCCCTCTCCGATAGCTTGCGTGCCTTTGCAGCACTCGAGTTTCAGTGTGTTTCCTCCTTACAGTCCAGTTTCACCCAGTATTAGTCTGGGTTCCCCGAGACTCGTCCAGAACCAGGGCTCAGTGCAGTGGGATGCCTTTGTCTCCCTCCCAGTTCAAGAAAACCAGCCGGGTTTGCAGCCGCCTGCCCTTTTCATTTGCGTGCAGCTCCAAACCTCTTGACTCTGTGTGTATCCACAACTCTGTCCCCCTCAGCTCCCTCGTCTCAGTGTCCTTTTATTTTTCCTTCTGTTTGTGGAATGACCACTCAACCAGCCCTCTGGTGGTTCTGAATGATGTCTGTTTTGTCCTTAGTTGTAGTTTTGAATTTGCTGTATGGGGCAGCAGTATGGGTGTGTAACTGTGCTGCCATCTTGGTTGTCTTTCACGGCTTTTTCTTTATATGTCAATTAGAGGCTCCGTGCACAAAATTTGTGCATCAAGAGGGGGGGCCCCGCTCAGCCCAGTCTGCACACTCTCCAATCTGGGACCCCTTGGGGGATGTCTGACTTCCGGTTTAGGCCCATTCAGTTGTGATGGTCACTTAGCCTTTTATATATATACTGGAGGCCTGGTGCATGAAATTTGTGCACAGGACGGGGGTATCCCTCAGCCTGTTCTGTACCCTTTACAATCTGTGATCCCTCAGGGGATTTCTGACTGCCAGTTTAGGCCTGATGCCTGTGGGATCGAGCCTAAACCAGCAGTCAGACATCCCTCTCGCAATCTTGGACTGTTGGCTCCTAACCGCTCACCTGCCTGCTTGTCTGAGTGCCCCTAACCACTCTGCCTGCCTGCCTGATGCCCCTAACTTCTCCCCTGCCTGCCTCATTGCCCCTAACCACATCTGCTTGCCTGCCTGATTGCCTTTAACCTCTCTGCCTGCCTGCCTGATCACCCCTAACTGCTCTCCCCTGCCTGACTGATCACCCCTAACCTCTCTGCCTGCTTAATCACCCCTAACTGCTCTCCTCTGCTGGCCTCATCACCCCTAACTGCCTCTGTCTCATCCCTGCTTTGTCTGGAAAGATGTCCAGAAAGTCGCCTGGAAGATGTCCATTCTAATTAGCATGTTACCCTTTTATTAGTATAGGTTATTTACTATATTTTCTACACTGTGATTGACATCCCTGTGACTATTTTATAACTGTCAATCTGTACTTCTCAACTCCTTCATCTTTTTCACCCAGCCCCCTAACCACCCTCGCCTCTGGCAATTATCAGTCTGTTCTGTGTATCTATGAGTCTCTTTCTGTTTTGATAGGGGAAGAATGAATGAAGCCCTGGACAAAATCATTCAGTTTGCTTTTGTTTCACTCCATTCCACTACAAAAACAAAGAAAGAAATCAGTGCTACTTCTTCCTTCTTCCTCTCATAAAGAGTTCTTTTAGTTGATTTGTGTGCATTTTAATATAGGAGAAATTGGAGTTTGCTATTTTCCCCTGTGCATTATATTAGCATATATAATACCTTTCGATTACTTTCCCAGCTCTTCTAGAAGAGACTACTCAAAATTTTTTACATTTATTGCCACCTATAATGTTTTTTTACATATCTAGATGCTTAAATGTTTTTATTGAGGTATAATTGACATACATCATTGTATTAGTTTCAGGTGTACAACATAATTATTTGATAGATATATGTTTATATTGTGAAAATGATTACCACAATAAGTCTAGTTAACAGCTACCATGCTATATAGTTACAGAATTTTTTTCTTATGATGAGAACTACTAAGATCCACCCTCTTAACAGCTTTCAAATATGTAGTGCAGTATTATTAACTACTAGAGACCCAGTGCATGAAATTTGTGCATGGGGGGTTCTCAGCCATCCCTGCACCATCTCCAACCTGGGACCCCTCAGGGGATGTCTGATTGCCTCTCACAATCTGAGACCACTGACTCCTAACTGCCCACCTGCCTGCCTGATCTCCCCTAACCACCTCTGCCTGCCTGATTGCCCTTAACCACCTTTGCCTACCTGCCTGATCACCCCTAACTGCTCCCCTGCTGGCCTGATCATCCCTAACCATCTCTGCCTTACCCTGCACCCAGAGCACAGTATTTCCTCCTCTAGCTGGTTGCAGGCACACGGGACCTGGAAATAACAGATTTTTAGCTGTCATTTCTTTCTATCCAACAACCGAATATGTAAACTATATCCTCAAAATCTTATCCAAATAAACACACAACTAATGCTTGAACTCTGCCTCTTGAGGTGGCTCACTCCATCTCTGAACAGTTCTGTTTATTAGAACAGTCTTTCTTGCATTAAACCAGATCTTGTGTCCTATCATTTCTACCCACTGTCCTGAGCCTCAGAGAACAAATCTTCCTCCTCTTCCATATAACAGACTTTCTGATATGTGGTGACAGTTCTGCAATATTCCAAGTCATCTGTTCTTCAGGTTACACATACTGGTTCTTATATTATCCTTATTGGGATAGTTTTAGGGTCCCTCCACCTCTGTAACCACTTTTTACTGGACAATAAAGCCCTAGTTTAAATGTACCCTTTCTAAAAAGAAATGTTCCACTGAATTCAATACCTTAGGATTTACTGAATAACAGTAACGATGCTAACAATAATAAAAATTAGCCTTATTGAGCATCAAATACTGTGCCAAACACTTTACAGGTATTACTTCACTTAATTCTTATAACTATACTAGAAGTTAGGCATTTTCCCCCTCGTTTGACCTCTGAGGAAACTGAGGCCCATGTAAGTTAATTTACTTACTGTACTGAACAGAGTGGAACTAGAATTTCTCCTCTTATGGCTGTCATATTTCAATAAGATAACATTAGTTTTTTTAAAATGCTAATTGATTCATAATAAGTTAACTATCAACTAAAATCCCCTAACCTTACTTGAATGGCCACTGCTTTTCATCTGTACAATACTGCTTTGAAGCCCAGTCCAAGATATTATATTTGTCTCTGTGAACCTACACATAACCTCACTTAGTCTATTACAACTGGGAGCCCATAGTGCTATTCAAGGTATCTCCCTCATCCTTATTTTTTTGTCACAGACTTAGTTAGATGGCTCTCTTGTAATGACTGACTTCACACTTGACACTCTTACCTACAGAACCACATACAACATATTTTCAGCTTAGTTGTATATGGATGAGCTACTTATGCTATTTTTTTCCTTTTCTGTATAAATGCAGAAAGCAGGTTCCTAGGGTGGAGGGGACTGGGTATTGCTCCACAATTTTATTGAGGTCATCTACTCCATTTTTATTTCCTACGAGAAGATCAAAAGCATTTATCAACTTGTCATATGCTTCATGTAACAGTCAGTGTTGTTTATATTCCTCTCAAAATTTTT
Organism: Antrozous pallidus; assembly: GCA_027563665.1. Lineage (NCBI taxonomy): Eukaryota > Metazoa > Chordata > Mammalia > Chiroptera > Vespertilionidae > Antrozous > Antrozous pallidus. Next base: position 25,890,466 of record CM050509.1, on the reverse strand, counting down.
TCATCAGGGATATGCTTTAAAATGGCACTGTACACAAGACTCATCACCTTGGTTTCTGCCTTTCTACTTAAGAAAAAATACATGATTTAGTTTATTAGCTATAATATTAACTGTCCTTTATTTTATTTTTAGGCTTAAATTAATACAAAAATTAAGAAATTATTTGGGGCACATTCTAGCTATTTTTTACTTATAACTCAAAAATAGATGGAGTGGTATAGTGCAAAGAAGGGATAGGGAATTAGTAGAAGTATAGGCAGAATGTCTAGTTTCTATGATAACTTCTCTCACCATTTATTAGTATGAATTGGCAGAACTCATTTCCCTTTCCAAGAATGTAAAAAAAAAGCTGTAAAAAAGAGATGATATGAATCAAATGAATTTAAGACACTTCACAACTCAAAAGACTATCCTGAACTCATATATAATTGTTACAACAGAACTCATAAACTTCAAAATATTTAAAAAGCTTTGTGTGGGTGCTTTGTAAATCTCTACTCAAGATTTATACCAAAGAAATCATTCAGAGGTAATGTCTATGAGAAGCATTGCCTGTTAAAAATTAGAGAACAAAATATTCTGAGTATTACTGAGTTCTATGTCTGACAAAAAATAGAAATTACACTTGCATCATCTTGGAATTGTTTTTAAAGTCTAAGTCCTTATTTGGCTGGTTGTAGGTAAGTCAGAGAGGTACTTTCAAGTTTTGCTGTTGAAAAGAGAATCAAATGCTACAGTCCTGTGCATGTACCCTCATAATATATCCTCTGGAAGAAAAGCCCCATGGAATGTTGGGAGTCTCATGGAATTTATTCACACACCTGCACAATCAGCCACCAACTCTCATTTGCTTTCTATGTCTGAAAAAAAAATCAAATTAAAAACATCTGGGAAGTTTCTTCAAATCAATTTATAAATATACTAGAGGCCTGGTGCAAAAAAATTAGTGCATGGGGCATGGGGGATGTCCCTCAGCCCAGCCAATCTGGGACTCCTCGAGGGATGTCTTACTGCCCATATAGGCCTGATCCCGGTAGGATTGGGCCTAAATGGGCAGTCGGACATCCTTCTCACAATCCATGACTGCTAGCTCTAAATTGCTTGTCTGCCTGCCTCCCTGATTGACCCTAACTGCTTCTACCTGCCAGCCTGATCACTACTCTGCCAGCCTAATTGATGTCTAACTGCTTCCCTGCCAGCCTCTTTGCCCCCAACTTCCCTCCTCTGCTGGCCTGGTCACCCCTAACTGCCCTCCCCTGCAGGCTTGATCACCCTCAACTGCCCTCCCTTGCAGGTCTGGTCCCTCCCAACTGCCCTCCCCTACTGTCCTGATGGCCCATAATTGCCCTCCCTTGCAGGCCTGGAACCTCCCAATGGCCCTCCCCTGCTAGCCATCTTGTGGTGGCCATCTTTTGTTCACTTGGAGGCAGGATCTTTGACCACATGGGAGCAGCCCTCTTGTGTGTTGGAGTGATGGTCAATCTACGTATTCCTATTTTATTAGATAGGATTGACAGTGATTAAAAAAGACAGGCTGAATTATTTCATTTCTGTAATGTAATATAGATTTTCAAATAACTTTCCCATAGCCTACTTCTATAAATGAAGATATTAGTAAAGATAACATTTATTTATATGAATTTTTCAAATACCATCTTTCTGATTTTTGCCTTAGTTTTTATTGTTTGTTTGTTTATGCTCAGAATGTTTCACTGAGTGAAAAATTTACTGTTTTTGAGTGTTTTTATTTTTTGTTTCTTCCAATTTGGTCATATTGATCTGTTAATAATATAAATTGATATCTGTAATAATGTTTAAATTTGGTCCCAGATCAATAACTCAACATGGCTTCTTACTGGCAACATTAGCAGTGAATTTTTTTTTATGCTTATGGGCCACAATGAATAAAACAACACAAGATTAAATCATGTGAAAGAAAATTATGCAATCAAGAGACACAATAAATGCAAGATTTATGAGTCTGCTTTCAGCATCACATAGCTTACTATTTACAGCAAAATTTTTTATTTAAGTAGAAAGAGTGCACTCCAAGTTAATGATAAAATAATCTATATAACAGAAGCCTAAGTGACTGTTATGGCAGAATGACCAGAATGAGTCCCTATGTTGCACACTGACCACCAGGGAACAGACACTCAACACAGGAGCTTCCCTCTGATGGTCAGTGTGCACCCACAGGGTGAGCACTGCTCAGCCAGAGGCTGGGTTCATGGTTGGCAAGCACAGTGGCAATGGTGGGAGCCTCTCCTGCCTCTGCAGCTGTGCTAAGGAGCAGTGAGCCAAGTGGTAAGGAGCAGCAAGCAGGCGGGCGGTGAGGAGTGAGGGGTCCGAAACTGCGAGAAGGTGCAGGCCAGGTTGAGGGACCCCTCCTTCAGTCTATAGATTTTTTGCACCAGGCCTCTAGTCCTGTCTAATAAAAGAGTAATATGCAAATGACCACACTTCTGCTGTACCCACAAGCCACACCTATAAGCCACACCCAACAGCCTCACCCAACAGCCAATCAGGAGTGAATATGCAAATAAACCTATCCAAGATGGTTGCCAGCCACAGAGAGCAGAAGGGAGGCTTGGGTTTCCCTGGCGATGGAGGAAAACAAGCTTTCTGCCTGCCTTTGCTGGCTCAGACCTCTGATTAAGGCAACAAAGTTTCAATTATAGAATCCCAAATAGAAATGCCAGCAGCCATGGAGCCAGCAGAAGGCTTGGCTCTGCTCCAGGCTACAAAGTTTCAATTGTAGAAGATACATAAATCCCAGATATCAGGGCCTCTGCTTGGGTTGCCAGGGGGAGTGGCCTGCCTGCAGACCACCAGAGTCCCCTCTCCCAGGCTGTCCTATGCCCCAAGGGAACCCCTACCCTGATCTGGGACACCCTTAAGGGCAAACCAGCTAGTCCCCACCCATGCACCAGGCTTTTATCCTATCGAATAAAGAGTAATATGCAGATTAACCATCACACCAACACACAAGATGGCTGCCCTCATGTGGACACAAGATGGCCAGCAGGGGAGGGCAGTTGAGACGGACCATGCCTGCAAGGGAGGGCAGTTGGGGGCAATCAAGCCTGCAGGAGAGGGTAGTTAGGAGTGAGCAGGCTGGCAGAGGAGGGAAGTTGGGGGTGACAGGACCTGTGGAGAAGGGCAGTTGGGGGTACCCAGACCTACAGGGGAAGGCAGATAGGTGTGACCAGGCTGGCAGGGGACAGTTAGGCATTAATCAGGCTGGCAGAGGAGCGGTTAGAGTGTGGTCAGGCTGGCAGGCAGAAGTGGTTAGGGGCAATCAGGAAGGCATGCAGGTGAGCAGTTGGGAGCCAGCAGTCTTGGATTGTGAGAGGGATATCTGACTGCCCATTTAGGCCCAATCCCTTGGGCCTAAACAGGCAGTTGGACATTCCTCGAGGGGTCCCAGATTGGAGAGTGTGTAGGCTGGGCTGAGGGACAGCTTACCCCATGTACAAATTTTGTGCACAGGGCCTCTAGTCTATATATATAAAAGTCTAAGTAACTGTTACCAATGAACGGCCAGAACGACCAGAGCTTGTTGACTAGTCATTATGATGCTCACTGACCACCAGAGTGCAGACGCTTAATGGAGTAACTGCCTGCTGGTGGTTAGTGCACTCACACAGAGAACTTCCTGCAGCCCCTTCCCCTAGCTGACCCCTCTATTGGCCCCAATTGGGGGGATGGCCAGCCAATCTCCCACAGCCCCTATCCCCATCTGACCAACCTCCCACGGCCCCTCCCCCATAGCCAGCAAAGTTGCCACAGCCCCTCCCCCTGGCTGGCCAACCTCCCTTGGTCCCTCCCCACTGCTGACTGACACCTCCAATAGAACCCAATAAGGGTGCTGGCTGGCCAATATCCTGGGGTCTCTCCCCTTGACTGGCTGGCCCCCTGCTAGGCCTTGATCACCAGCCAGGCCGAAGGACCCCACCCATCCACAAATTTGTGCACTGGGCCTCTAGTCTATATATATAAAAGCCTAAGTGACCGTTACAACTGGTTGACTGAATGACTAGTCAACCAGAAAACATGACACGCACTGTCCACTAGGGGGCAGATGCTCAACTCAGGAGCTGTTCCCTGGTGGTCAGTGCACTCCCACAGTCAACCTCCCATGGTCGGCCAACCTTCTGCACCCCCTCCCCCGCAGTCGGCCAGCCCCAATTATCCCCTATTGGAACTGGGTGAGATGGCCCAAATCGCATTGATCACTGGCCAGACAGTGAGATCTCACCCATGCATGAATTTGTGCCCTGGGTCTCTAGTAATATAATAATGATATAATCTAGTAATAGTCATTTATTATCTTTACTAGAGGCCTGATGCTCAGGACTTGTGCAGTGGTGGGGGGCATGGCCTGTGAGGATCAGCTCACTGTGAAAGCATGGCTCATCCTGGTCATCTGAGCAGCTATGGACCCCCTCTCTGAGTGGCTGCTCCTGTGTGGGAGCGCTGTTCATTCTGGTAAGCTGAGGAGTGCTCCTACTGTAGGAGCACACTGACCACCCAAGGGGCAGCTCCTGTATTGAGTATCTGCCCCCTGGTGGTCAGTATGCATCATAGCAACTGGTTGACAAGTCATTGTGGTCATTCAGTCACTGGGCTTTTATTATAGAGAATGTATCCTTATCAAGTTTTATGTATTGTACATAATTTTATGTCCTATAATTTCATGTGACTGGCAGTACAGTATGTTTGTTTACACCAGCATCACTACAGGCACATGAGTAATGTGTGGTGCTATGATGTTATGTTGGCTATGACATCACAGAGTGATAGGTATTTTTATTACCATTATAATATTATGAGACTACTGCTTTATTTATTTATTTATTTATTTATTTATTATTTTTTAATCATCACCCGAGGATATTTTTTCCCTTGATTTTCAAAGGCAGTGGAAGAGAGAGAGAAATATCATGTGAAGGAAATACATCGATTGGTTGCCTCTTTCACATGCCCTGATCAGGGCTCTGGCCAGGAAGGAGCCTGCAAACAAAGTATGTGTCCTTGACCAGAATCAAACCTAGGATCCTTTGGTTCACAGGCTGATGCTTTATCCACTGAGCCAAACTGTCTAGGGTGGGACCACTGTTTTATATGTGCTCCATTGTTAACCAGAACATAGTTATGCTGTGTGTGACTGTACTTTTGTCTTTTAACCTTCGTAGTAGTTTCAGAAGTAATAAATCTACTGATTTACTGTACATTTACCTTTATCAGTGAGAGTTTTGCTGTCCTATGTTTTCTTGCCATTAATAACACACTTTTTCAGCCACAATAAGTCCCTTTAACATTTCTTCTGAGTGGTTTAATGTTGATGAATTTCTTTAGTTTTTACTTGTTTGAAATACTCAATCTCTTCTTCAGTTCTGAGTTATAACCTTGTTGAGTAGAGTATTGATTGTGAGAGGTATGTTTTTTTTCTTTCATCAGTTTGAATATGTCATGTCGTTCCCTTGTGAACTTCAGAGTTTCTGCTGAAAAATCTGCTAATAGTCTTATGGGTTTTTCTTCGTATGTAACAAGTTATTTTTTTCTCTTGCTGTTTTTAATATTCCTTTTTCTCTTTAACTTTTGACACTTTAATTATAATGTGTCTTTATATAAGTCTCTTTGGATTCATCTAATTTGAAACTCTCTGGGCTTCCTGGACTTAAATGTCTGTTTTTACCACCAGGTTTGGAGAGTTTTCAGCCATTATTTCTTCAAATTATTTTTCTGCCCTTTTCCCCTCTCTCTTCTCCTTTATAATATGAATATTATTTTGCTTGATATTGTTCCATATGTCCCTTAAGTGATCTCAACTTTTTAAAAATTATTTTATCTTTTTGCTGTTTGTGTGAAGTCCAGTCTTCAAGTTCACTGATTCATTATTCTGATTTATTCATTCTTCTATTGAAGCCCTCTAGTGTATTTTTAAAATTCATTTGTTATATTCCTCAGATGTGTGACTTTATTTTGGAACTTTCTTGTATTTTCCATCTCTTTGTTTAAGGTCTTATTGTCTTCATCAGTTTCCTCTTTGTTTTAGCATGTGAACCACTTCATGACATTTAATTTATCAGGTAGATAACTTATATCTGTCCTTAGAGTCTTTTTCTGTTTTTTTTTTCTATTATCTCACTTGAAACATAATCCTCTGTCTTCTCCTTTTGCTTGACTGTATGTTTTTTTCTATTTATTAGGCAAAACAGATCTTCCTCAGTCTTGAAGGAGTAACCTATTGTAGGTGATGAACTTATCATTTCAACCTTAAGTCTTATTTTTCTCTTGATATTTTGTGATATTCTAAATGACCTGAATTATACTTAATAGTCTACTACTATTGTGAGTGTGTCAAGACCTGTCAATGTTCTAACTGGAGGGATATCATTTAGCACATAGTTTTAGGCTATTGGAAAACTGGCTATCAGGAAGCAGCTTTTAAAGTATGTAAATATATTTTTCATGGATAATCACCTAAGCTAGTGTTCAGATATTTTTTTTGAGAGAAATGATCCATATGTAGCTGTAGATTCAGTGTGTGCATGGGAGGAGATGAGTCACAGGTCTTCCTATGCCTCTATTAGACTCATTCCAATCATGGACATTTTTATTTGATGCCAGACAATATAGATTTTATCTTTTTAAAAATGTATCTTTATAAAGTATTACTGATGTCCTCTTTTTTCCCCATTGACCCCCTCTAGCCTGTACCTGTCCCCCACCCTAGGCCTTTACCACACTATTGTCTGTGTTCATGGGTTATGCATATATGCATAGCAGTTATTTGGTTAAACACTTCCCACCCACCCCCACGTTTCCTATAGAAATGATAACATATGTGTATACAAGTACATGTGGTTCAAAAATGTCTTTTCCATGCTTCTATGTCTCTGGACTTGCTTTGTTCATCAGTTTATTTTGTTCTTTAGATTACACATATGTGTGAGATCATGTGATACTCGCTTTCTCTGAATGGCTTAGTTTGCTTAGCATAATACTCTCCAGGTCTATCCATGCTGTTGCATATGGTAAGAGTTCTTTCTTTTATACCGCTGTGTAATATTCCATTGTGTAGATGTACCACAATTTTTTATACACTCATCTACTGGTGAGCATCTGAGCTATTTCCAGATATTATAAACCATACAGACCCATCTAATTATCTTAATTGTCTGTACAGAATTCTATAATGTATGAATAGTCCAGTTAAAAATAATTTATTCTCCAATTACAAATGACATACAATATCATTTTTTCAGGTGTACAACATATTGATTTGACATTTATATACTTTACGAAGTGATTACTCTAGTAAGTCTAGTACTCATTTGACACTACATATAGTTATTACAATATTATTAACTATATCTCCTATGATGAACTTTATATCCCAGTTACTGTTTTTTATAACAGGCAATTTTTAATTTTATCTATCCCTTTAATAATGTACATATAGATTTTTATCATTTTTATTAGAAGTGTTACAGTGAACATTTTTGAACCACATGTACTTGTATACACATATGTTATCATTTCTATAGAAATTACTCCTAAAAATGTAATGCATATTTTAAAGTTTGTTAGTAATTATCAAAATATCCTGTCAAGAAGTTGTACTTTGTAAACTCCTAGCCAACAGTGCAGGAACATTTCCTATTTCCAAGCCAGTTTTAAAATCAATGTAATGAAAGAAAATTGCCCCTTTGTTTTAATATATAGTTACTTCATCAATGGTAAAGTTGAATACCTGTGCTAATCTATTTGTAATTATTAATCTGTAAACTGCTTATTACTATCCACTGTCTCTTTCAATTAGGTTATTTGCTATTAATTTTTTTATTTATATGAGACATTTATATTTTCATTTTTCTAGTATATACATAGTAATTATTTTCTCCTAATCTCTGGTTTCTGTTTTAACTTTATATAAGTTACTATTTACTGTATAGAAATAGTGCCTGAAAATGTGTCTTCTGGAAAAAAAAAGAAATCTCTTTCTCCTTTCTTTTATTTTGAAAATCACTCTTCATAAATCTACTGCAAGACAAAACATTAAAATGTATTATTGGGTTTGAGAAAGAGAAAAACAGCCTTTGATATTCAGAATCTAGACCTGAGTGTGCTCTGGGCTTCATAACTAGACCTTGGTGTTTTCATATTTAACATAAATATGTTCACAGAATGTCAACATCAAATAAGGCCCCTCTGCGACCATGATGGATCTAGAATAAAAATAATACCATCCCACAATCACATCAGAACATAGGCAAAATATAAAACATTGTGCAAGTCACAAAAAATGACCACATATTCCCCTATCCTGGCTAATATGAGTGACTGCTGTTTCTTTACCAATGACAGCTTTTTTTTGTCCTCTCAATAGATAATATTTATTTAGGTACGCCACCATCCTATCACCCCTACTTTCTGACTACCTCCAATGCAGCACAAAACGCTGCTTCCTAAAAACTTTCTCCAAATCACCATATATAAGCTCAACTTCTATAGTAACCTCTTTTTATTTTCTTCTTACTGAGACACCCCACAGTTTTATATGGTGTGTGTTCTCCCTCACTGCAATGAGTAGTAAACTCAACTTGTTTCACTATGGTGTATTTCTTTTGGTCTTTTTCTAGAGAGCTTTGAAATAATAATATGAAAATGTCGTGATTAGTTGTCCAACTATTTTCTTTTTTAATAGAAAAGGTAATTTTCAGTCCAATGAAATTCTTTACCGCTCTACTAAATCTCTATATGTGGCTCATATCCTATATAATAAAAGCATAATATGCTAAGTGTCCTGTTGTTTGGTGACTGGTCAACTGTTCAACCAATCAAAATGTAATATGCTAATGATATGCTAAGGCATTTCAACTGCTTGCTATGACATGCCCTGACCACCAGGGGGGAAACAGTCGACTGGTTAACCAGTCACCACTGACCACCAGGGGCCAGACCCTCCAACCAATAGGTTAGCTTGCTGTTGGGGTCTTGCTAATCAGGACTGAACAAGATGGGCCAGACATTTCCTGGAGCCCTCCAGTAGTCCCTCCCCAGCCCCAATAGTGCACCAGTGAGGTCCCTTATCCTGGCCTGTGCCCTCTCTCAATCTAGGACTTATGGGGGGATGCCAAAGAGTCAGTTTCAGCCCAATCCCACAAGCCACTTCCTTTAGGAGGGTGCCAGATTCAGGGTTCATGGCTGGTGAGCTCTGCTGTGGCAGCTCAAGCCTCTTCTGATTGGGATTGATTGGGCATAAGCCCATGGCAGGCACAGTGGGGCCGAGATGAGCAGGACTGGCAGTTAGGAGCTATAAGCAGCATTGGACTAAGGGTTTCAGCTGATTCCCACAGACGACCCCGAGGGACCCCAACCATGCACAAATTTGTGCAATGAGCCTCTAGTAATAATATAAACTTTGATAGATACTATGTACATTAGGGTAAATAGTATCAAGGAGTCAATGTACTATAATTGAAAAAGTACTACATTTGATGTGAGAATATCTAAATTTGCAACAAATTTAGGATTATTTTAGGGAATTTTGTTAATTTCTCTGAGCTTTGATTTCCTTTTCTATAAATGGATATAGCAGCTCTTATCTTACAAGGTTATTGTGAGAATAAAATTATAAATTATATGAAGTCTTTTGTGAAATAAGACATGTTCTGTACGTATGTAAGACTTAAAAAATAAAGTTACTGTTGGAAGGACCTGATTAAATACATACCCTCTTATCAATTCATTTTATTCATGTGCAACAAAAAACACAGAGACAAAGAATTGGCTAATCTTAGATCATAAAGTAACTTTGAAGGTTGACTTGAGATTGGACTACAGATCTTGTGACTCCTTGTGTATAGCATCCTTTCTATTTCATGAAATATCTTTCCTATTTTATCATTTATGTGCTTCTCTGTAATAAAAACTAATCTATCAAATGATTTTTGGTAGATCACACTATATTCCAAAGATCAACTCCTCTGAATCCCCCAAAACAATTTGCAACATTAAAGGCTTCTGGGTATTTATGAGATTATGGTTAAGTTACAAAAATATTTTTAAAAAATAATTGTCAAACTTTTTATGTTCTAATGATTCTTGTGGAGTTATCCCTATTTTTTTCTTCCTTCCTTTCTTCCTTTTTCCTCCCTCCCTCCCTCCCTCCCTCCCTCCCTCCCTCCCTCCCTCCCTCCCTCCCTCCCTCCCTCCCTCCCTCCCTCCCTCCTTTCTTTCTTTCTTTCTTTCTTTCTTTCTTTCTTTCTTTCTTTCTTTCTTTCTTTCCTTCTTATAATAAATTGACACTTTTCATCTAACCAAGACTCAAGGTCTCTTTGATGGTACTTTCACTTTGTTATACTCGGGTGCTATACAATTGTATTTTCTTTTTAATACGAGGTTTAAGACGAAAAAGTAATAGTATAGAACCTGAAGAAAGTAATCCTTTCACTGATTACAGATTGCTATCTATTTTCTGGTCAGCTCTTTGTTCTGGTTACTTATTCTTTCTAACATGCTTGACTGTGCAAATCACAAAACAGGGCTAAAAATATTTTTTCTGGTATGTGTATTTGCTATGGTACAATCTCATTAACAATATGGAACACAAAAACCCAGGACCTTAAGTACTAATGAATATTTTGTTGCCTGCTTTTAATAACTGCTGAAATGGAGTCTTTATTATGGAAAGTGTGTGTGTGTGCGTGCGCGCGCGCGCGTGTTTGTGTGTGTGTGTGTGTGTGTGTGTGTGTGTGTGTGTGTGTGTGTGTGTGTAAGAGAGAGAGGTAGAGATAGATAGCTGGGAGAGAGAGAGAGAGAGAGAGAGAGAGAGAGAGAGAGAGAGAGAGAGAGAGAGAAGAGGGAGGGAGGAGAGGGGAAGGAGAGGGAGGGGAGAGGAGGGAAAGAAGTGAGTTAGGGGGCAGCAAATTGTAAGAAAGAATATTTTATGCTACAGCCAAAGATGGTAATCTAGGGGTTTAGAAACAATCCAGAATTTCTTGTGAACCCCTAACTATTGTCCAGTAATTTATTAGATGAAACATATTTATTATTCTGCTTCTATCATATTAGGATAAATGTTTACTATAACCTCACCCAAAAGGATTTAAGACTTATTTAAAGGCAGATGAAAAATAAGACAAATGACCAAAGAAGTCTTTTCATTCTCTTCTCACTCACTTTTCACACAGTTTTCAGACCTGATATGTGCATGTATTTTTTGTTATAAAGATAATGCAGAGTGAAAAAGACATAGATCTGCCCATTTGGAACTACAACAGTTTCTTAATGAAGCAAGGACCAGAATCCCCAAGGCAAGAAGACAGGTTCTTTCTCTTGGTAGTGACAGTTCTATAATTTCTTTCAGTTTTGTAGGTAAGGAATCTTCTATGCAGTCTATTTCATAGATTGAACTTCCTCAGTTGTTCTCCTCTTTGGCATCCATTGCTAAGGCCTCACAAAATGCAAGCCAACTTGAATATTAGCATACATGCATTTTAAAAAGTCATTATCTGCTTTCCAGGTTCACATATGACTTCCCTGAATCAAATATACAAAAATGATAGATTTATGGGGCCACTGATGAGAACATAGGCATAGGTAACAGTGAGAATTTTGAGGAAGTCCTGTAACTATTAAAATGTATATTTCCCCCTTAATCTGACAAAATATATTAACAAAATACCAGAAAATGTAGGATCTTGTGAGAAGAAATATTTTACAAAACCAAATAAATTTTACTGACAAGGAAATTGAACCTGAATTGGTTTAATAATAACTGCAGGATCATCGGCTACTTAGTTGCCAGAGATGCAAACAATAACAACTTAAACAATCTTCCCAATAACCTTTAATTTAGGTACTACCATGATTCTTCTTTCACAAATAAGGTAACTGAGATCTAGAAAATATAAGTTCCTTGCCCAGGGACACATGACTAATAACTATTAAAGCCAGGATTTCCCTCAGGAGGCCTGATTTGAGAATCCATGCTTTCAACCCTACACTATTCTGCCTCTCCAGGGGTAGCTATAGTTTCCTGACTTTTTCCCTTTTATCCTCTCTCCATTTGTGTCCACTTAAAAGAATTTATACTGTGGTGCCAAATATGCATATGTACAAATACACACATCCACCAACTATACAATATTTTAAACATAAGACTGTGCGCATATCTAAACATCTATCTCTATCTCTATCTCTACCTATATCTATATCTATATCTATATCTATATCTATATCTATATCTATATCTATATCTATATCTATATCTATATCATCTATATCTATATCATTTATATATATATCTATATATCATCTATCTATCTTTAGCTATCTATATCTATATCTCCATATCTATATCTTCTTTGCTTCTCAGTGTGTCTGCAGAATCACAATTGATAAATGAATTGGATCAGAGAGCAATGAGACTGGTTCTTTTTCACCATCGGCCAGAGAAAAAGAAGCTTATTAGGTGGTCTAAGCAGAAGGCGAAATGAACAGGGTGATAATTTGCTCTATCTCTGTCAGTCTGCTGTCTTTTGTTGGAAGCCAAGAAGGAAAGAGGTTATATTGTGTGCAGCAATATGGTCCACTGGCCTGATTACAAGGCTCCAAGATGGCTTTGGCAGCATGAACATATGACCATTTTACAATATTTACATGGGGAAATGTAACCTGATTGGTATACAGGTTACAAATGTTTTCATGTTGGAAGCCTCTTCAGTTTCTTCCCATAGGTATTGTGCTCACCATCTTCACAGACATAATTTTTAACTTAAAGACAATATTTTAATTAATTATAATATGAACTGTCATTTTTCTAGAGTAAACTATTTTAATATGCCTTTAGAGAATATTTTAATGGAGAGAACATTGTTCTTACAGTCAGAAATCATGGCATTGAGTCCCATTTCTACTCTAGGCATTAATTACCCCAACTTTGGTTTCACTTTAAAGTGAATTTCTTTTTAAAGAAATGGTTTTTAAACTCAAATTAGGTTATGTTTATGCCTGGAATTTCAACTGTTTCTCTATAACAACCTCATTTCCAGTTTCTGAGACTTAATTTTCATACCTTCTCCCTTTATAAACTTTATGTACCACCCCCATCCCTTTACTTGCAGCCTTACTCCTCACTGAGAAAATGGAATCCATGTAGAGAAGCCTACTCTATCTTTTGACTAAAGGGCAGTCCTTCCTCAATTGCAGTGAATCCCATACTCTTTCAACTATTCAAGTGTTTTGTTCTTTCAGTTACACCTTCTTTCTTTTGCAACCTCAGTTTCTCCGTCTCTACTGAATAATTTCTGTTAGTTGAAAAATGTGCTATTGCTGAGACCGGTTTGGCTCAGTGGATAGAGCGTTGGACTGCGGACTGAAGGGTCCCGGGTTTGACACCGGTAAAGGGCATCTACCTTGGTTGCAGGCACATCCCCAGTAGGGGGCGTGCAAGAGGCAGCTGATGGATGTTTCTCTCTCATGGATGTTTCTGACTTTCTATCCCTCTACCTTCCGCTCTGTAAAAAAATCAATAAAATATATTAAAAAAAGAAAAATGTGCTATAATATTTGCCCTTCACACTACATGTCTCTCCTATGATCCATGTTCCCTGCTTTCCATACTAGCAAAACCATGCAAGACCTGTAGATACTCTTTCTTTCACTCTCTAGATCCCAAATGATTCCTGATTTCCAGGGTTGTTTTTTTTTTTTTATGTGTTACCATATCTTATGGTAAGATTTTATTCGTTTTCTATGACCAAGGAATATTCCATTGGGTATATGTACCAAAGCTTTCCCTACCCCCACTCATCTATTGATGGGAACTTAGGCTGTTTCTAGTTTTTTTGTCTGATAAAAATCTGATCAGAATTAGTTTGGTATATAATTGGAAAGGTAGGTTATTTTTATTGATTTCAAAAAGGAAGGGAGAGGGAGAGAGAGATAGAAACATCAATGATGAGAGATAATTATTGATCAGCTTCCTCATGCACACCCCACACTGGGGATTGAGCCCACTACCCAGACATATGGCCTGACCAGGAATCAAACCAACCTCCTGGCTCATAGGTCGATGCTCAACTGTGAGCCATGCTGGGCCACGCTGGGAAGGTAGTTTTTGATTAGACCTTATAGGCCTTACTTTTATGCTGTTTTAGGGATTCTATGTTGTAGTCTGCAAAATCCCAAAGACAATTTTTTTCAGCAGATTAAATTTATGAAAAACAGGAAGAGAATATGGCGGAGAAAAGGTATCAATTACAAAGTTGAGCATTGTAATGTCTTGATGTAATTGGATCAGGATCTGAATTGGATATTTAATGAGAATGGAAATGTAACAAAGTAATGAATAATGAAAACCACTAAAGACTTGACAATGATTGGTGAATGATTGACTATGAGCATTGAAGAAAGGGAGAAGAGTACCTTACCATGATTCCTTCTTTTTAAATTTTATTTTTCAATTACAGTTTACATTTAGTATTATTTTGTACTAGTTTCTAGACAGATACTTTACAAAATTTCCCCCCAATATTTCCAGTACCCACCTATTACCATGCATAATTACTATAATATTATTGACTATATTCCCTATGCTGTACTTTATATCCTCATGACTATTTTGTAACTACCAGTTTCTACTTCTTAGTCCATTCACCCTTTTCACCTAGCCCCTAATATCCCTCATATCTGTTTTCTGTATCTATGAGTCTATTTCAATTTTTTGTTCATTTATTTTTTTGTTCATTACACATATAGGGAAAATCATATTGTATTTGTCTTTCTCTGACTGACTTATTTCACTTAGTATTATACTTTCCAGGCTCATCCATGCTGTCACAAATGGTAGGATTTTATTCATTTTGTATGACCAAGAAAGCTTCCCCCCCCCACTCATCTATTGATGGGAAATTGGGCTGTTTCCAGATCTTAATTATTGTAAATAATGCTGCAATGAACATATGGGTGCATATATCCTTTCAAACTAGTATTTTGAGTTTCTTTGCACATATATACTGAGTGTATGGTCTCTGAACACATTATAATCTGGCCACTCAGTGTATATGCTATATAATAAAAGGCTAATATGCAAATTGTCCCCTCAACCAGAAGTTCAAGCAGCAGGCAAGCTGGCAAACCGCCCATGTCCCCTCCCCCTGGCCAGGCTGGCTGGACCCAACCCATGCACAAATTCATGCACTGGGCCTCTAGTAGTTAAGGGCATAGTTACATATATATATACACACAATGAGTGGCCAGATTATTATACATTCAGAGATCATAATAATCTGGCTATTCAGTGTACCTAGAAGTGAAATCACTGGATCATAAGACAGTTCCATTCTTAATTTTTTGAAGTAACTCCATTCTGTTTTCCAGTGTGGCTGCACCATTCTGCATTCCCATCAATAGTTCATGAGGGTTCCCTTTTCTCCACATCCTCACTAGCACTTGCTGTTTATTGATTTATTGATAATAGACATTTTAAAATGTGTGAGGTGATATCTCATTGTAGTTTTAATTTGTATTTCTCTGATGATTAATGATGTTGAGCATCTTTTCATATGACTATTGGCCATCTACATATCCTCTTTGGAAAAAGTGTCCAATATATAATTGAAGTGCTTGATTTTTTGGTGTAAACTTGTATGAGTTGTTTATAAATTTTGCATATTAACCCCTTATCAGATGCGTCATTGGAGAATATATTCTCCCATACAGTGGGTTTCCTTTTCATTTTGCTGATGATTTGTTTCTTTCTGTGCAAACCTTTTTTGTTTGATGTAGTCTCATTTGTTTATTTTTTCTTTTGTTTCCCTTGCCTGAGGAGCTATATCAGAAAAAAAAAATTGTCAAGAGAAATGCAAGAGATTTTACTGCCTATGTTTTCTTCTAGGAGTTTTATGGATTTATCTTATATTTAAGTATTTAATCCACTTGAATATATTCTTGTATATTGTGTAAGATGGTGGTGTAGTTTCATTTTTTGCATGTGTCTGTCCAATTTTTCCAACACATTTTATTGAATAGACTGTCTTTATCCCATTGTATATTTTTGCCTCGTTTGTGAAACATTAACTGACCATTTAGGCATTGATTTATTTTTGAGCTCTCTCTCTTCTGTCCCAATAACTTCACTTCTTAATCCATAGGACTTAGAGAATAAGTTTTTAATGTTGATAATAAATATATTTTTCTCTAGAAACTGGCTGACTTCAAAATTGGAGCTAAATTTACTCCTATGGCTACATTTAAATTGATATGATGGATATTGGTCCACCTCTAAAATATTTTTGTATTAAGACTCACTGTTCTGTTTTGATCTTTCTATTATAGCTAAGGATCACTCTGTGCCTTTTCTTTGTTTTTTAGCCAAAGGCTTTTACAAGAGCAATTAAATTATAACCTAGTTCTTTGGCAGAAAGAGGAATGGCTGGAGGGAAAACTGATTTGGGCCAGCAAATGTCCTTTCAGACATGTTAGATTTAAGACAATGTCAAGATATCCCAGTGGAAATGACAGTTACGAAGACAGAGCTCGAGCTTAGAGTATACTCTGAATGGTGAATGCAGTCTAAGCAGCAATTCACCATAATGTAATGATCTAGAGACACAGTCAGGAGTAGTGTTCTAAGGATTGAGGCTGGAGATTATATTTCACAACCAACAGAAGAAATAGAGGTAAGCAAAGAGATCGGTGAAGTGCAGTCAGGAAGTTAAGGGAAAAAAGAGAATGAATAGTTAAAGGAATAGTTTGCAAAGCTAGAAGGTGTTGACTGTGCTGAATCCTGGGGAAAGCTGTCAAAGAAAATAAAGATTGAGGATTTTGCAGTGATGGGTGGCACTGGAGAGTCCATTTTCAGTGAAGTGGTAGGGGTGAGAATCTGAATTGATTCAATGAATATGAATTGATTCATAAAAAAATGAATCAATAAGAGTGGAGGATGCTAAAAAGAAGAGAAATAGCTCTTAGGGTGTTATATTTTGGGGAGAAAGTAATTTTAAAATAACTTTGTTAAGTTATTGTTTTTATTGAGGGAAATGATGCACATTTATTATAAAAATTAAAAAATAAAAATGCAAATAAGAAAGTAAAAATAACATGAAAAACAATACAGAAAAAACCCACCACTATTATTTTATACAAATATTTGAAGATAATTTCTATGCATATATTTATGATATTTTTAGTTCTCCAGACCCTAGCTATATATTTCAAATCTTAACACCAGACATCAGAAAATAACCTCATTTTCTATGCATAAGGGAAGAAGTTAAGGATAGAAATGGCATCAAGCACACAATATTGCCAATTCTTTCTCCATCTCCATTGGCCCTTGATAGAAGAATCGTGACTTGAACATCTTTCCCAATAGGATGAATGTTATTTGTAGTTAATACAACAAAGCTAATATCTCTCTCTGGACCAGTTGTATGGATCCCTGTTACCCACCCATCTTTCAAGGTGATCAAGAGGAATAACATTTGGTTTTAGGGAATCTGTGGTCATGGTGTGTGTTATAAACTTTTGTTACCAGGGCTTAAAACACAACATTCTTCCCAGTGTGAAGGTTGGATAATATTTCTCTATTCAGAGTAGAAGAAGCTTTGCTCTGGGCCTGTTTCCCTAAGGCTGACACATTAAAAGTGGGTAGGTCATGTATCTTACTTGCTTATTTCCTCCTAAGACCCAAAGGAGAGGATATCTAAAAGTATTGATATAGCTCTTTATCATTTTTTAAAAATGTTATTGATTTCAGATAGGAAGGGAGAGGGACAGAGAGATAAAAACATCAATGATGAGAGAGAATCATTGATTGGCTGCCTCTTGCACATCCCACAGTGGGGATTGAGCCCACAACCTGGGCTTGTGCCCTTGACTGGAATTGAACATGGGACCCTGAAGTCTGCAGGCCAACACTCTATCCACTGAGCCAAACCAACTGGGGCTGCTTTATCATTCTTAGGGAGAAACATTTAATAAATCTGAACATTTTTCTGGCAGGGTCCCTTTGATCAAATACAGTGCAATAATTTAATTCATAATATATAATTAGCCAAATTGTTGCTCTCTGAACATTTGCATTTGACTTTATTAGACTGAAGAAGAAGAAATATATCTGCAGAATAAGAAGCTCCTATAAAAGCTGGAAGCTGTATCACAGTTTTAATTTCAGTCCTTGAAGTTAGGTAATCACAAAAGAATGTTAAGTGATATTTTCTATATATGTTTATGCATATATTATTACACATCTAGAAAAAGCTGTATATTATTTTGTAATTTGATTATTTTCATCTCATGATATGTCTGCATGTCAATAAATAAAGATTTACATTATAAATCTTAATGGCAACATAGTCTTCCATAATTTTTGTCAAAAACCTGTTATCAGTGGCTACTTATGATGCTTCTAAGATTTTTAACAGCACAGGTAACTTTAGGAAGAAAATTCTTAGGCACACACAAGTTTTTCTTTGTGCAATTAGTTCATTGGGATAAATTCCTGAAATTTCAATTTTGAGGTCAAAAGACTAGCAATGTGCTTTGTTGAGTATGTAAATAAAGGAGCATTTTTATTCACTACTAGAGGTCCAGTGCATGAAATTAGTGCAGGGGGTGCAGGGGAGGGTGTCCCTCAGCCCAGCCTGCACCCTCTTCAATCTGGGACCCTTCGAGGGATGTCTGACTGCCCATGTAGGTCCAATACCAGTAGGATGGGGCTACATGGGCAGTTCGACATCCCTCTCACAATCCAGGACTACTAGCTCCAAACTGCCTGCCTCCCTGATTGCTCCTAACTGCTTCTGCCTGCAGCCTGATCATCCCCTAACCACTACCCTGCCAGCCTAATTGATGTCTAACTGCTCCCCTGCCAGCCTGTTTGCACCCAACTTCCCTCCTCTGCCAGCCTGGTCATCCCTAACTGTCCTCCCCTGCAGGCTTGATCGCCCCCAAGTGCCCTCCTTTGCAGGCCTGGAACCTCCCACTGTCCTCCCCTGCTGGTCATCTTGTGGTGGTCATCTTGTGTCCACATGGGGGCAGGATCTTTGACCACATGGGGGCAGCCTTCTTATGTGTTGGAGTGATGCTCAATCTGTGTATTACTCTTTTGTTAGATAGGATAGAAGCCTGGGTGGGGGCCAGCTGGTTTGCCCTGAAGGGTGTCCCTGATCAGGGTGGGGGTTCCGTTGGGGTATGGGGCAGCCTGGTCAAGGGGCCTATGGTGGTTTGAAGGCTGGCTATGCTCCCCCAGTTACCCAAGAGGAGGCCCTGGGATCTGGGATTAATTTATGTTCTACAATTGAAACTTTGTAGCCTGGAGTGGAGCCAAGCCTTTTGTTTGCTCCTTTGAGACAGCCATTTCTATTTGAAACTTTGTAGCCTAGAGTGGAGGCCTAGGCTAGGGCTGCAGAAGTTTGGCTTCCTCCATCACCCCAGCAATCCTAGCCTCTTCTCTTTCCAGCTCTGTGGCTGCCACCATTTCTGTTGGGATTATGTAACTTCTATAATTGAAACTGTGGCATTGAGTGGAGGCCTATGTCGGCAAGGCAGGTGGAAAGTTTGGCTTCTTCTGTTGCCGGGGAAACCCAAGCCTCCCTCCTGCTCCCAGTGGTGGCAGCCATCTTGGTTGGGGTTTATTTGCATAATTTGCTCCTGATTGGCTGTCATGTGCAGCTGTGGGTGTAGCTTGATCAGAGGTACGGTCAATTTGTATGTTACTCTTTTATTAGATAGGATCATTGGCCTAAAAGTAAATTAACATAATTTTAGATATTGCCACTTAACAATATGTACTAAAAATGGAAGAATTATTGTAAGATTTTACTGTAAATTGTAATTCACAGAAAATGGCATAAAACACACACACACACACACACACTCTCTCTCTCTCTATATATATATATGATGTTTATATAGTAAACAACACTGTAATAACCAACTGAGGTCAATAAACAAAGTATTGTCACCTTGAAATTTCCTTCTGTATATGTCTCTATTTTTAACTCTGCCTCTCCCCCAGTCTTAATCACATGTTTATCATAGTGTTGTATGTGTGTAGGCACCCCAAAACAATATTGATCAGGGGTCACCAAACTACAGTTCACAGGTAAAATCTGATCTGCAAGTTATTTTTTAAAATTCTTTCTTGTTTAAAGTATTAGGCAAGTCTCCTTTTCCTCCCATTGACCTCTCTCTGGTCACCCCCAAACCCCAGCACATTCCTTCACCCACCTACTGTCTGTGTCCATTGGTTATACTCATTTGCATGCATACAAATCCTTTGGTTGATCTCTTACCCCCTCATCCCAAACCTTCCCTCATAGGTGGGGCAATTCGTTCAATGCTTCTATGATTCTGGTTCTATTTTTGATCATCAGCTTATGCTGTTCATTATATTCCACAAATGAATGAGATCATATGATATTTATCTTTCTCTGTCTGGCTTATTTCACTTAGCATAATGCACTCCAGGTCTATCCATGCTGTTGCAAATGGTAAGCATTCCTTCTATTTTACAACAGTGTAGTATTCCATTATGTAGAGGTACCACAGTTTTTTAATCCATTCATCTGCTGATGGGTGCTTAGGCTGTTTCCAAATCTTAGCTATTGTAAATTGTGCTGCTATGAACATAAGGGTGTATATATCCTTTCTGATTGGTGTTTCTGATTTCTTGGGATATAATCTTAGAAGTGGAATTACTGGATCAAATGGGAGTTCCATTTTTAATTTTCTGAGGGAAATCTATGCAGTTCTCCACAGTGGCCACACCAGTCTACAATCCCACCAACAGTGCAAGAAGGTTCCTTTTTCTCTGCATCCTCACAAGCAATTGTTTGTTGATTTGTTGATGCTAGCCATTCTGACAGATGTGAGATGGTACCTAATTGTTATTTTGATTTGCATCTCTCAGATGATTAGAGACTTTGAGCATATTTTTATATGTCTCTTGGCCTTCTGTATGTTCCCTTTTGAAAAGTGTCTATTTAGGTTCTTTGCCCATTTTTTGATTGGGTTGTTTATCTTCCTTTTGTTAAGTTGTATGAGTTACCTATATATTTACTAGATTAAACCCTTATTGGATATAACATTGGCAAATATTTTCTCCCATGAAGTGGCTTTCTTTTTGTTTTGTTGATGGTTTCTTTTGCTGTGCAGAAGCTTTTTATTTTGATGTAGTCCGATTTGTTTATTTTCTCTTTAGTTTCCATTACCCAATGAGCTGTATCAGTAAGGATATTTCTATGACATATATCTGCTAATTTGTTTGTTGCCTATGGCTTCTTCTAAGATTTTTGTGGTTTCCCATCTTAAATTTAATACCTTATCCATTTCGAGTTTTTTTTTGTGTGTGTGTACGGTATAAGTTTGTGGTCTACTTTCATTTTTTGCATATATCTATCCAATTCCCCCCAACACCATTTATTGAAGACACTGTATTGATTCCATTGTATGCTCTTGCCTCCTTTATAAATCATTAATTGAGCATAATGGCTTGGGTTGATTTCTGGGTTCTCTATTCTATTCCATTGATCTATATGTCTGTTCTTGTGCCAGCAAGAGGTAGTTTAAGAACAGTGGCTTTGTAGTATATAGCTTGATATGTGGTATTGTGATCCGTCCAAATTTTTTCTTCTTTTTCAAGATTGCTGCAGCTATTCAGGGTCTTTTTATATTCCATATGATTTTTTGGAGAGTTTATTCCAAATCTATGAAATATTATGTTGTTATTATAATAGGGAGTGCATTGAATCTGTAGACTTCTTCGCATAGTATGGGCATTTTAATGATGCTGATTCTACCAATCTATGAACACAGAATATTCTTCCTTTTGTTTATATTATACTCTATCTCTTTTCTCAGTGACCTATAATTTTTTGAGTACAAGTTTTTTACCTCCTTGGTTAAATTTATTCCTAGGTGTCTTATTATTTTTTTGTTTCAATGGTAAATGGGATTATCTTTTTAGGTTCTCTTTCTGTGAGTTCATTATTGGTGTATAAAAAGCAATAGATTTTCTGGTGTTAATTTTGTATCAGGCTACATTGCCAAATTCATTTATTAATTGTAGTAATTTTTGATGGAGTCTTTAGGGTTTTCTATGTACAATATCATGCCATCTGCAAAGAATGAGAATTTTTCTTTTCCTTTTCCAATTTGGATGCCTTTTATTTCTTCTTATTATTTAATTGCAATGGCTAATACTTCCAGTACTATGTAGAACAGGAGTGGTGAGAGTGGGCATCCCTGTCTTGTTCCTGTTCTTAGGGGAAATGGTTTTAGTTTTTGCCCATTGAGTATGATGTTAGCTGTGGGTTTATCATATATAGTTTTTATTATGTTGAGGTATGATCCCTCTCCTCCCACTTTGCTGGGAGTTTTTATCAGGAAAGGGTGTTGGATTTTGGCAAATGTCTTTTCTGCATCAATTGATATGATTATGTGATTTTTTCTCTCAATTTGTTTATGTGATGTATCTTATTTATTGATTTGTGGATATTGTACCAGCCTTGCATCCCTGGAATAAATCCCACTTGATCATGGTATCTGATCTTTCTAATGTAATGCTGGATACAATTTGATAGAATTTTGTTGAGGATTTTAGCATCTATGTTCATCAGGGATATTGGCCTGTAATTCTTTTTCTTTGTGGTATCTTTGTCTGGTTTTGGTATTAGGGTAATGCTGGCTTCATAGGAAGAACTTCGAAGTGTGCCTTCCTCTTGAATTTCTTTGAATAGTCTGAGGAGGATAGGTTTTAGTTCTTCTTTTTATGTTTGTTAAAACTCCCCTGCGAACCCTTCTGATTCAGGGCTTCTGCTGGATTTTTTTTATTACTGCTTCAATTTCCTTCATGGTAATCAGCCTATTCTGATTTTTTTACTCTTCCTGATTGAGTTGGAAGGTCCAATTTTCTAGCAATATGTTCATTTCATCAAGGTTGTCTAGTTACTTAGTATAGAGTGGTCCATAGCATAAGGCTTGGTTGTTCACGCGTGGATATGCCACCTGGGCTAAAGCATGCGGCCAGTGGGAGGGAAGCCTGCAGCTGGGGAAACTGCAGTCTCAATGTTTATGGGTCTGCAGATGAGGCAGCAGGTCCCTGGCCAGAATGGCTGTAGGATCCCCGGTGTTGTGCAAGGGCACCTTAGCTGGAGGTGAGGGTGGGCCCCCAATCACAGCAGCTCTCCCATTCAAGATGGCACAGTGCCTGAGACAGAGCCAACCACCAGGGAGATATTGCAGCAGTAGCAGAGGCTGCCTGGCTAGGCGAGCCTGGTTCACCAGCCCCCAAAAGTCCTGCAGAAGCTAACTCTCTCTCTCTCTCTCTCTCTCTCTCTCTCTCTCTCTCTCTCTCTCTCTCTCTCCACATTCATACACTCCCCTTTAGCTCCCTCACTCAGTCACACTCTTTCTCTCAATGCCATCCTGCCAGCCACCATCCTCATTCTCCCAGCTGATGTTTTTTTGAAAATAATTTATTGAAACACAGCCAAACCCCTTCAATTATGTACTGTCTGATGGTTTTTATGTCACAATTCCTGATTTGAGTTGCAGAGATAGAGACCTTATGGCTCACAAGGTCTAAATTATTTACTATCTGTTCCTTTACAGGAAAGATTTGTTGACCCCTGACATAGATTACTCTTGCTTATTTGAACTTTATATAAAGAGAATCATATAGTGTATATACTCTTTGTAACTTTCTTTTGTCCTCTTCTACATTATATTTGTAAGATTTATCCATGTTAGGCCATTGTTTATTAGAGCTTAAATATTTTATAGATAATCTTATATTCTCAGAAAAAAGATGTTTTTATTTCAGTTGACCATAAGGTTCTAAGTGTTAAATTTCTTCAGATTTGAGTTAGCATTGTAATGGATTAAAAATAAGATATTAGAATTTTTGAAAATAATTACTAAACATAAAATGTTAACATTTATTGAAAATGCATTTCCTAATGAGATAAATAAAACTGTTTCTGTCATCCTCCCATTCACTCTTGTAAACATAATGATTATTACTAATTCCTAGAATGGATAGGGTTCATTATTAATTCTGTCTTCAATTTTGTTTTTATGGATGAAAATGTCAATAACATTTTTTTTCTCATAGATAAGTACAGGGAAATGGATGGAAGTATTTTTCTCTTATAACAATTTTACTCAATTCTTTAAGTTCTATGTAAGTTGCCCTCAAAGTTATACAATTTATGTCTATATACCAAAAATTATATACTACATATAATATCATAACTGCAAATCATTATTTAATTTTTTTTAAATGAAGCTTTTGAAATTAGCTGACTTGAGAAAGGATTTGCTACCTAGTTAGTAAAGTTGTTGACATTCTCAAGCTGATAACCAATATTTCTAATTCTGTTCTTGATCTTGGGTAGTTTTCTTTCCTTCCCTTCATCTTATTTTCTTTTCCTTTTAGCCTTTGTTAAATAAAACACATATAGAAAATGCACAAAACAAATATATACCAGGTATCAAATAATAGGACATTGCCCGCCAACAGGATATCTCCTTGTATGTGCTCTCTCCTAATCACTGCTCTCTTCTTCTCTCAGACCATAGTTTAACCAAATTTAGACATCTGTGTATGTTTATATGAACCACTAAGTGACTATTGGAGGAATCAAGATCAAAGACACTGGAACTAAGAAGGAATGCATGATGAAGCAAGGTGTTGAAGGAGGCAGGAGGAGATAGAACCAGGTGAATGCTTCATTAAGAGGCATTGGCCTTGAAAAAGAGGAGTTTCTCTTTCTTTTAGAGAAGGAAGAAAGGACAAGTTCATTTAACTGCTCATTTAACAAATATCTATTAAGTCCCTATTAATTGGTAATACTGTACAAAGCACTAAAAAGAGATTTTAAAGAAGAAAACAAGCTGTACATATGCTCTTCTGCTACATAAACTTCATTTATTGAAGAGATGAGAGTTTTTTGAGGGAGAGTTTTTTAAGAGAGGATGGATTTGGACATTCAAGGAGTGTGAACAAGATTTCAAAAAGCTGCAGTGAGGAAAGCACTAAGGAATCAACACATTTTCTTTGCAGGGCTCTAGGAAGAGCTGAGTCTAGCATTTTGTTTTGAAAGCTAAGCTTGGAGCGCTCATATCATACATCATAGTGAATCTTATTGATTCCATTTTTAAAATTGCACCTGCCATGGAGTTGTGCCAAAGCACACATATAAAATTAAAGCACAAAACCCAATAAAACATAACAAGCTCTGAATGCTTAAAAGCCAATTATTTATTAAAAACCATTAGCCTTAAAATGTTAACTTCTCAGAAAATAATTTCCTTCCCCAACATCAGCTTTGAAGGTCATCTAATTGGAAATACACTGAGTGGCCAGATTAGCACATAATAATCTGGCCACTTAGTGTATGTACGTATGTGTGTATGTGTGTGTGTGTGTGTGTGTGTGTGTGTGTGTGTGTATATATATATATATATATATATATATATATATATATAGCCTGTTGCATGAAATTGTTCATGAGTTGGGTCTGGCCAGCCTGGCCAGGGGGAGGGGACATGAGCAGTTGGTCTGCCTACCTGCTGGTTGAACTCCTGGTTGAGGAGACAATTAGCATATTAACCTTTTATTATATAGGATATACAATGTATATATACATTGCCAGATTATTATGCATTCAGAGATCATAATAATCTGGCCACTTAGTGTATATAGAATTAGGACATGCAGAGAATTCAATAAAGCCAACCCTGCCTTAGAAAAAACTTTCCTTAAGGCCCTTAGTGGAATTAGAAAGGTGTCATCAGGCACATATTGACAGATCAGAGCTCTCATTAAGAGAGTAGGAATGCTGGTATTTTGAGTTCACCTGTAATAACTTAAGTCCTCTTTTACATTTTCTACTTGATATAATCCTATCTAATAAAGAGGGAATATGCTAATTGAACCTCATGCTGTCACAAAGATGATGGCGCCCACAGCCAATAAGAAGGGAATATGTTAATTGACTGCCCTGCCCTAAAAGATGGTGGTGTCTACAGCCACCCAGAGCCAGCCCAAGGTACAGACAAGCTTCTGATGGTGGTGCCGAGCGCCCCCTCCCCAGGGCTGCCCAAGGCTCAGGTAATCAGGGCCAGCCAAGGCTTGCACTGCTGGCAGCGGCAGCTGCAGAGGTATGATGGGGCTTTGAAATTCCCCTGATCACTGGGTCACCTTCTGGCCCTGAGGGCTCCTGGACTGTGAGAGGGGGCAGGATGAGCTGAGGGATCCCCTCCTTCAGTGCATGAATTTTCATGCATCAGGCCTAGTTTATATATATAAAAGGCTAATGTGCCAAGTGTCTGACCTTCCAACCAGTTGCTATTATGTACATTGACCACCAGGGAGCAGACATTCAGTGCAAGAACTGCCAAGCTGCAGTGACTTGGTAGCAGCAGTTTTTGGGTGATGCACCATGAAACCAGAGATGAGGGAGCCTGATTTCTTGCAGAGCTGTGCAATTCCACCTTTGGCCATGGGTTATGCTATTGCTGGGACACTGTCAACCCTGAATCTGGTTTACTGCACACTTGCATTTGCATACCACACCTTGTATAATAGCAACTTTGCGGAGTGCCCTGTCACACTCCCAGACCCTTCGGGGGATATCAAAAAGCCAGTTTTGGCCCTATCCCCACAGGCCAGGCCGAGGGACCTCACCTGCCAGAGGGATCCTGCTCACTCCATAAATGCCCTTAGAGCCCTGGCACACCCCAGGTGCGACTGGCCAGGGAGATACTGCAGGAGGTTGGCTCCAGGGCATGTCCAGCACATTGTTCTCAGTCCAGCCCCACCGGCCACCTTCTAATTAATTACCTTTTAATGTGCACAAATCCATGCACCAGGTAACTAGTATTTTAATATGTATCTTTTAGAGTGCTGAAATATACTCGGATACTTGAACACTATTTTTTTGTATTTATTAATTAAATTGACTGGGGTGACATTGGTCAACATGAATAGGTAGGTTTCAGGTATGGGTTTCTATGTTACAGAATACTTTGGAAATAAAATTATCTAAATAAACTAGCCAGTGAGTTTTCTTTCATGTTTTCCTTTTGTATGTGTGTGTGTGTATGTGTGTGTGTGTGTGTGTGTGTGTGTGTGTGTGTGGCAAAGCAGCTTTTTCTTTCTTTCTTTTATTTGAAAACTAATCTGTACTTTTTATTTTAAATTTGTTAGAGCAGTGTAATTAGTGAGATCTTAATCAACATTCAAGCCAATAGAAAACAGTAGAATTTGTTATTATCTCTTGTGCTGAGAGAGGTATTTATTATAAATGCTCTAGGCTCTCTGAAGACTTAGGAAAAGAGGACTTTGAAACTTATGTGAATGGCAGAGCTTTGCTTTACATCCCCAAGGCTGAGTGAACTGAAATGTGACTTGGGACAACATATGATCATTGAGTAGAACATGAAAAGGAAACTATTTTACTTTAAAGATAATACTTTATGGTTACTATTAACTGAATCAGGAATTTGAATTAGAAGATATTTTGTAAGTCTTGCCATTCAGTGATTTCCCAACATTAATTTATGTACTGACATAAGACTTGGATGGTATTTTCACCAATCAATCCATGATGGACTTAGAAATAAAATAAGGAAACAGTATGGACAGGTTTTCCATGAAGCTAGATTTGTTATTAATATTGATATTATGTTACTTCTACTTTTTTGTTCTAAAATATTCTTTCATGGTGGATATAGATATTTGGATGTTAAAATGTCCATGGTTCACAAAATAAAACATTGGTGGTTCTCCAGTAGATTTTATAAATTCTATTGAATGATGAAATAACATGCTGAGGCCACTACACATGCCTTTGAACATAAAGAAAGATCATATTTCCAAGCTGGCCACTTAGAATTTTCTTAAATCAAATGAAACAATCTGTATTCTTTTGAAATTTGGGCTAGGGTTTAAATGAAACTACTGTAGAAATAAGGCAATATTTGGTTTGGTGACCAGGATCTCAGCTTTCTCTCCCTTCTCTTCCTGTATGGTGCTTAATATATTTACGCCCTTTTGCCTTCCATGATGTCCTCCTGTTCCTTACTTTCCTTACCTCAAAGAAGGCCCATATTTGAAAATAATAAGCTTTCAGTAGTTTATCCAACTCAGATGCAAGGTATGTGAAGTAGAGGTACTAGAAAGCATCATCTCTGTCCCCAGTTTTCTTTCTCATGGGTCTCTCTCTCTCTCTCTCTCCCTCCCTCCCATTGGAGTATCCATACAGAAAATAAATCTGATTCTACTTTTAAAAACTGAAGCTTACCCCCTCCAGCTATTCTATCATATTTTTCCCTCTTTTAAATACACTGTATCCACTTCCCTCATTTTTCTCACTCACTTTTCAGTTCACTTAATTTTTTTCCACATTTGAATGGGTCTGCTTTTGTCAAGGTCAATAGTAGTATCTGTGCTACTACCAATGGTCAATGTATCATTTTTATCTTACTTAACTTCTCAGCATCAATTAATACATTGGCAGCTCCCTCTTCTTTAAACAGAGAAATATACTGATTGTCCTCCCTCTTCTTTAAACAGAGAAATATACTGATTGTCCTATTTCAGAGCCTTTGCATTAGACTTTCCTTCTTCAGTGCTTGCTCTTTCTGATATCGCCTTCAGATCTACTCTGAAATGATCCTTCTATAGAGAGGTATTCACCTAATGCCCAGTATAAAGTAGTCCTGTCCATTGCACCAGTCATCACTACTGTCGGTTGTTCTCTTACAGCATCCCCAAATTTCTTCATAGTGCTTATAACTGTTATTTGTGTCTTTTATTTATTGTATGTGTCTCCCAGTACATGAAGCTATGTGAGGACAAAAGCCATTCATTGCTATATTCATTGCTGCACCTCCAGAACTCAGCACAGTGCTTGATGTATAAGCTATTTAATAAATATGTATTGAATGATTTCATGGGTAAAGAAAATGTTAATAGTCCCACAATCTGTATAGCAGTCTCAACTTGAAAATACATACTAAGTCCATTATACTTTATCTCTGCAATGCCTCTAGCCTCTATCTCTTTCTTTCAATTCTAACTTTGAATTCCTTTGATCAAGTCACCATTACCTCTCACTTTTAAAAAGTATTTTAATCTTTATTGTTCAGTTTATTAATTACATTGTTCAGCCTTTTCCCCCCCTATGGTTCCCCACCCATCACACTCTCTGCCCTCACCCCCCACACTGCCCTCTCCCATAGGTGCATGATTTTTGTCCAGTCTCCTGCTGCACCTTCCACACCCCTTTTCTCTCCAACAATTGTCAGTCCATTCCCTCTCTATGCCCATGATTCTATTATAATCAACCAGTTTATCTTGTTCATCAGATTTTTAATTCATTTGATTTTTTATTCATTTGTTGATAGATGTGTATTTGTTGTTCAAATTTTTATTTTTACCTTTTTCTTCTTCCTCTTCTTAAAGAATATCTTTCAGCAATTCATATAATATTGGTTTGGTGGTGATGAATTCCTTTAGCTTTTTCTTAGCTGTGAAGAACTTTATCTGACTTTCAATTTTGAATGATAGCTTTGCTGAATAGAATAATCTTGGTTGTAGATTCTTGCTGTTCATCACTTTGAATATTTCTTGCCACTCCAGTCTAGCCTGCATCATTTCTGTTGAGAAATCAGCTGACAGTTGTATGGGTGCTCCCTTATAGGTAACTAACTGTTTTTCTCTTGCTGTTTTTAATATTCTCTCTTTATCCTTTGCTCTTCGCATTTTAATTATGATGCGCCTTGTTGTGGTCCTTGTAGGGTTCCTATATACTGGGGTTTGGTGCGCTTCTTGGACTCCTAAGTCAATTTCTTTCACCAGGTATGGGAAGTTTTCAGTCACTATTTTTTCAAATAGGTTTTCATTGTCTTGCTCTCTCTCTTTTTCTGGCACCCCTATAATTCAGATATTGGTATACTTGAGGTTGTCCCAGAGGCCCCTTACACTATCTTCAATTTTTTGAATTCTTTTGGTTTCTTGCTTTTCCAGCTGAGTGGATTTTACCTATTTGTATTTCAAATCATTAAATTGGTTCTTGCGGTCCTCTAGAGTACTTTTAGGTCTTTGTATAATACTTTTTATTTCAGTCACTGTATGCTTAATTTCTGGTGGATCCTTTTTCATATCCTTGAGCGTCTCGTTCATATCCTCGTAGGTCTCCTTCATTTCCTTGTAGGTCTCATTCATTTCCTTGTAGGTCTTGTTCATTTCCTCATAGGTCTTGTTCATTTCCTCATAGGTCTTGTTCATTTCCTTGTAGGTCTCGCCTTTTCTAGGAGCCTCTTGAAAAGCCTTGTTACCGTGGTTTTAAATTCCATGTCCAGTCGTTTTTTTTTCCCCCTCCATTTCTTTCATATCTGATTTCTTTCCATGTCTGTGCATGGTGGCTGCTTTCCCGAGTTGGTCAATTAGATGTCCTCTAAAGGACAGTGGTTCAGCCTCCCCAGTTACCTGAAGTGGATATGGGTTGCACAGTCTTGTTAAAGTTAAGCCTAGGTTATCATTGTTAGCACTAGGAGTGTTTGACCTCTAGGCTAATTGTCTATGAGGTTCAGCAGTGCTCAGGTTGGATGGGCGGAGTCTCTGGGCCAAGCAGGCAGCAGTAGGTCCACCCTATGCAGCCCCAGGGACTCTGTTCCAGGTGGCAATGGCCGCCAGCACCTCTGAGAGAGAGCTGCTGCTGAGCTCCACCTGCTGCCGGACAGTTCAGCCTCTCCCCAAATGAGTCTGCACACCCAACATCTCATCCAGTGTCATTAAACAATGCAATCTGGTGGTTTCCCGAATGAGAGAGTAAGTCATCAGTCCTCTCTGCATGGTCACGCAGCTGTGCTGTTCCCAAGTTCACGTGCACTCTGCACAAGCTTGCCCTCTCCACAAGCTTGCAGACCCTTGCAGTGCCTGAGTTTGGCGTGCCTCCCCACTGTACAGTTTTTACCCCGTATGATTGTGGGTTCCCTGGACTTCGCCTGGAGCTTGGGAATCAGTGTAGTGGGACATCTTTGTCTTCCCCGTTCGAGAAAACCGGCTGGGTTTTCAGCCACCCGCCCTATCCACTGGGGCGCGCACAGGGCTCCAAACCTCTCTCTGCATGTATCTTCAACACTGTCCACCGCTGCTCCTCTGAGTCACAGTGTCCTATCTTCACTTATATTTGTGGAATTTTCACTCAGCCAGCTTTCCGGTGATTCAGGATGATGTTTGTTCTTTCGTTAAGTTGTAGTTTTGAAATTGCTGTGTATGGCAGCAAGATAGGTGTTTACCTATGCTGCCATCTTGGTTCCTCTCCTTACCTCTCACTTTAATCACTTAACACAACCTTTGCTCTTTTTTCCCCTTTTCCTGCCAATATTCATCCCAACCTATATATTTCACTTAGGCTTATAATTTTCCTGCACCTCATACCTTATAATTTTCATATAAAAATGGATCCCCGTTGTTTAGACTCTACTGGTCTTAGGTGACCTTGCTAGCAGTTCTCAACCTGTGGGTCATGGCCCCATAGGTTGAGAACCGCTGCTGTAGAGCCTAAGACCATAAGAAAGCACAGATATTTACATTATGATTCATTAACAGTAGCAAAATTACAGTTATGAAGTAGCAATGAAAATAATTTTATGGTTGAGGGTCACCACAACATGAGGAACTGTATTAAAAGGTCATAGCATTAGAAAGGTTGAAAACCACTAGTTTAGAGTATATCTTATAAACTTCATATCCTGGCATTTATAGCCCTTAAAGACATGGGTCTAATCTCTCTCAGCTATAAGTGATCATGATATCCCCTGGTTTCACCTTTTTTTTATGTACCATTCTTATGGATTTTTTATGACTCAGTGTGAAGTTATTATGCTATTTTAGTAGAATGAGAGCACCTTGAGTGCAGATAGATGTTGTTCCCTAATCTCATCACTTGGCATAGCTCTTGATATATAGTAAGGCCTATAAATATTTGTTTTATAGATCATTGTATGACCCTCTCTTGTAGTTATATGTTCAGGACCAACCAAACAGTACAGAATGTAAGAAACAATTGGTAGCTAACCCATATGATTTTTGGACATAACTAAAATTAAAATATTGGGTGTTGTATATTTTGTTTAGCAAAATGTATGGCTTATTTGCTATGGTAATGTTAAATATTTTTGTACAACTTATCCCTGTGGCTTCCTGAGCCAAAATGACAAAAATATTGTCCTCAGAAACAGTCCAAATAAAAGGCCATCCAATTAATCAGAAGACCTTTCGTATGCGGCCTTTCTGCAAGACAGATCTGCAAGATATAAAGAGAACAATAGCCTCAGGCAGAACATTCATGAGATGAGAATCTAAAATGTGAAAAAGCCCACTCTGAACATTTCTAGCACAGATTGACTGCCTGCAAATCCTGATATTCACCCCAAAGCGTACTGTTTCAGACCCCCTTCACTATCCTTGTAATCTCTCAGGTGACATTCTTGATAGCTTAGCAAAGAAATTCAAATGGCCCAACATATACATTTGAAATGTCTTTAACATTTATTTTTATGTCTGACTGGTGTGGCTCAGTGGTTGATCTATGAACCAGAAGGTCCCAGTTTGATTCCTGGTCAGGGTACATATTCAGGTTGTGGGCTTGATCCTAGTGAGGGGCATGCAGAAGGCGGCCCATCAGTCATTCTCCCTCGTCATTGATCTCTCTATCTCTTTTTCTCTCTCTCGCTTCTTTGCTCTCTAAAATCAATAAAACTGTATTTTAAAAATAAAAAATTAAACTATACAACGTTGCATGAAAACACTATCATAAAATTAAGACAAATTAGTAGGTAGGAATTTACTTTTGTAGGGTATTTTTCTTAACATAGTTCTCCATTCTAGCTGAAAATTAAAGTTATATGGAGAGATTTCAAAAATTTGATGCCCAGGATCCACCCTACATATTCTATTTTAATTGGTCTGAGTGGATCTCAAGCATTGTCTGCTTTTTGAAAGTTACCCAGGTTAATCTAGTTTGCTGTCAGTGCTGAGAACAATTGCAGCTTATTGATACTCTACTGTGTGTTAAGGAGTAAAATAATTAATATCCAGGGGATTTTGGTTTCATTCTAACATGTCTTTTTTTCCCTCTCATATAAACTGTAAAGATTGAGATGTGAGTACTGCCGATTCAACACCTACAGTGAATGTCAGTGAATCTCCACATTCATAGAATAATACTTAGTATTTACTGGGCAGTAGCTGTTCCAGTTATAGTTTTTAAACAGTTAAGAGAGAGGATTGACATGCCAAGTGTACTCTCTACCTATTACGGTCTAATCTCTGAGTAAACAAAGTGTATGATTGACATATGAGATACTTTATGCTTTATCCCTGTTTATTTTCTTATCTTTTATTTTCATCTTATGCCATGTCTGATTCCCTTTCCAGCTTATGCTCCAATCACATTGAATTATGCCTCACCACTGTAGTAATGCACTGTTTTTTTTTTTTATGTCTACAGGCTTTTATTTACACACACTGTTTCCTCTGGGCTCTCTTTCATTTTTAGTAGGCCTAAAATATTTCTATACATTCCTTCTATACCAGCAGCTTTTAATGATGCATGTTCTGAGTTAGTAAGCAAATTCTACGTGTGTTAAATGTATTTTAATTATATTTTCCTTTTTTATTGAATTTACTGCAATAACACTGGTGAACAAAATTACACAGGCCTCAGGTACATAATTCTGTAATGCATCATCTGTATACCGTACTGTGTGTTTATCACCCCAACTCAAGTCTCTGTCCATCTCTGACCATTATCTCCATTTACCATTTCCACCCCACCATCCCCCTGGCAATCACCATACTGTTGTTCATGTCCATGAGTTTTTTCTCAATCTCTCCACCATCCTCAGAGCCCCCCATAAAACCCCCTTCTCCGGACAGCTCTCAGTCTACTCTCTATGAATCTGTCTCTATTTTGCTAGGTAGTTCATATTGTTTGTTAGATTCCACATATGAGTGAAATAATATGGTACTTGTCTTTCTCTGACTGACTTATTTCACTTAGCATAATACTCTCCAGGTCTATCCATGCTGCTGCAAAGGGTATATGTATTTTTACTGGAAGAAGTGTCATAGATTTCATTTCATCCCCCCGAAAGTATTTTAAAGATACCCTCGGGGAAAATGCTGTTTTTTTCTGGGTGATATTGTAGTCAGGTTAAATAAAGACATCCTTGGAATGAAGTCTTACATGGAAATACTAGATGTCAATAAAGGACAATTCTCTGACAGCCTTTGGAGGATTTTATATTAATCTGCTAGGGCTGATATAGCAAAATACTGTAGACTAGATGCCTTAAACTACAGAAATTTATTTTATAATAGTTTTGGAGGCTTCAAGTCCATGATCAAGGATTACAAAGTTGATTTCCAGTGACAAACTCTCTTCTTGACTTGCAGATGGCCACTTTCTTACTGTTGTTGCCTTACACGGCCTTTCCTCTGTGTTCCTGTGAAGAGTGAGACAGAGTGAACTCTCTGATATCTCTTTTTGTAAGGACTCAGATCCTATTATATCAGGGCCTCATCTTTATAAATTCATTTAACCTTAATTACTTTTTTGTTGTTGTTAATCCTCACCATATATATTTTTCCATTGATTTTGAGAGCGAGAGAGAGAGAGAGAGAAAGAAAGAGAGAGAAACATCTACGTGAAAGAGACACATTGATTTGTTGCCTTCTACCCCCACTGGAATCAAACCCAAGGCCCTTTGGTGTGCTGGCTGACACTCCAACCAGGGCTTAGTTACCTTTCAAAAGGTTCTATGTTAAAATGTAGTCAAGTGGTAATTTGGACTTCAATGTGTAAATTATCCAATCTAATAAAATAATAATATGCAAATTGAACATACCTTCACTACACCCACCAGCCATACCTACCAGCCATGCCCACCAGCCAATCAGGAGCTGGGGCAGGGCCAAGGCAGGGCAGGGCCGAGGTGGCCAGAGCCAGGGGGTGGGGCCAAGGCAGCCCAGGCCGCAGGGAGGTGTGGCCTAGGCATCCAGGGCTGGGGGTTGGGGCCGAGGCCCATGCTAGCCAGGTGTGAGCTGACTGGGCAAAGGCCTGGGCTGGGGGAGGGGCAGGGGGGCATGTCTGGGATGGAGCCAGCCATCAATCCCATTGTAGAGTGATGGCTGGATGCCCAAGGCCTAAAATCTGGGCCAGAGGCTTTAAGCCTTGGGCAGGCTGGTGGTGAGTGGTCTGTAGGACATCCCCTGAAGGATCATCCAACCCTAGTGCACAAATTTTGTGCACTGGGCCCCTAGTGAATGTATATAAGCCTTCAGTCCATACAGATCTCTAACTCTGTTCTGTCTTCTCAAGTGACTCTTAAGATGCTTGGTTTCATTGTGATTATGGACTATTATTTTTTATAGATACCAACTGGAGCAGAGGTGGTGAGAAGAAAGTTATAATGCAACCCAGGCTTACTGTTAGTTATGTAATTTCATTGTTTTTTCTCAATAAATGTTCCCTCAATTACCATAAGCCTTTGGTTAATTTTCATAGTTCTGAAAACATTGATTTTGATAATTTGTTAGCAGTGTTCTTAAATTTACGAAGGACATAATTTTTAGAGATCATAACTCTGCTGTTTCCACTGATAGCGCCTTATTTTAAGTTTTTAAAACAACAGCAATATATCACTCTCATACCAATTTCTGTATCAGTTGTCTAGTGAAACAAAGATAGTGCTTAACAAGCTACCTCAGAACATGACAGTCTAAAAAATAGCTATTTGCTATTGCTCATGTCACTTACTGAGTTTGGATTATTTTGGATGAATTTTGTTGTTGTTATCTTTCTCTCTTTTGCACTTAGGCTTACTTATGTCTTGTCATTGGATTGTTGTTGGCTGATCTAGGATAACTCTGCTAGGTTGACAGGCTCTGTTCTATGTCATTCTATGGCATTCCATGCCAGGCACCTTCTCACGGAGAATGTTGTTGATGCTTTTAGAAAGAGAGAGAAGAAAGAAAAATGCAAATTCTTTATTTTTAAAATCCTCATCCAAGGATATTTTTTCCATTGATTTCTAGAGAGAGTGGAAGAGAGGGAGGAGGGGGGGGAGACACAGAAACATCCATGTACGAGGGACACATTGACTGGCTATCTTCTGATTGTGTCAACACTGGGGCTGGGAACCTGCAACTGAGGTACTATCCTTGACTGGGAATCACACCTTCGGTCTGAGGGTCAATGCTCTAACCACTGAGTTAAACCAGACAGGACAACATGTAAATTCTTTATCAATTATCTGCTTATGTCAAGTTTGTTCCTACTCCTTTGCCAAATTCCATCACATAAGGTATACAGAATCAGTGCGGGAGGGTACTACCAGAGAATGCTGATATAAGAAGGGATAGAAATTTGTTGTTATTATTCAAATCAATATATTTTAGATCAGTTTACATTACACTTTAAAGAATTTCTTCAATTGTCTTCCAGCTTATGTTGTTGCTACAATATCAACTGATATATTAAATTGTCCTATTGTATATTAATGTATCTTGATCTGGATGCTTTTAAAATCTTCTTGATTTATGTGTCTTTCCATTTCACTAAAATAATTTATAGATTTGGCTCTATTTTAAGCTATACTACTTGAGATTTGTCAATTTCAATATAAGGATTCTTATTATTTACACTTTATAAAAAATACTGAATTACTATTTTATCAAATAGCTTTTTAATTATCACCCAGTCTTATTTTTCTCCTTCTGGAAGTACTTTTGGATAAATGTTAGAAATTTTCATTTTCTTCTCCATGTCTGCCAGCAACCCTTTCCTATGTTGCCTCACTATGTCCCTATCTCTGTAAGCATTCTGAATAATTGCTTCAGATATACCTTTTTTAAACTGATTTCACCAGGTTAACCTACAATAAAGATTAATTTTTTTTCTTTTTCTTTTTTGGTAGCTACCACATAGATCTGAATATTTTTCGTTCTATTGTTTCAGTTGTCACACTTTTAATTTATTTATTTATTTTAAATTATCTTTATTGTTCAGTTTATTAATTACATTGTTCCCTTTTTCCCCCTATAGCTCCCCTCCACCTGATACCCATCCCATACTCCACCCTCACCCCACTCCACTGTCCTCTCCCATAGTTGCATGATTTTTGTCCAGTCTCTTGCTGCACTTCCCACACCCCTTTTCTCCCCAAGAATTGTCAGTCCATTCTCTCTCTATGTCCGTGATTCTGTTACATTCACCAGTTTATTCTGTTCATCAGCTTATTAATTCACTTGATTTTTATATTCATTTGTTGATAGATGTGTAGTTCTTGTTCCTAATTTATACTTTTATCTTTTTCTTCTTCCTCTTCTTAAAGAATATTTTTCAGCATTTCATATAATATTGGTTTGGAGGTGATGAACTCCTTTAGCTTTTTCTTATCTGTGAAGCACTTTATCTGACCTTCAATTCTGAATTATAGCTTTGCTAGATAGAGTAACCTTGGTTGTAGGTTCTTGCTATTCATCATTTTAAATATTTCTTGCCACTCGCGTCTGGCCTGCATCATTTCTGTTGAGAAATCATCTGACAATCGTATGGGTACTCCCTTATAGGTAACTAACTGGTTTTCTCTTGCTGCTTTAAATATTCTCTCTTTGTCTTTTGCTCTTGGCATTTTAATTATGATGTGCCTTGGTGTGGTCCTCTTAGGGTTCCTATATACTGGGGTTCGGTGCACTTCTTGGACTCCTAAGTCAATTTCTTTCACCAGGTATGGGAAGTTTTCAGTCACTATTTCTTTCAATAGGTTTTCTTTGTCTTGCTCTCTCTCTTTTTCTGGCACCCCTATAATTCGGATGTTGGTATGCTTGAGGTTTTCCCAGAGGCCCCTTACACTATCTGCAACTTTTTGGATTCTTTTGGTTTCTTGTTTTTTCAGCTGAGTGGATTTTACCTCTTTGTATTTCAAATCTTTAACTTGGTTCTTGGGGTGCTCTAGAGTACTTTTAGGTCTTTGTATGATATTTTTTATTTCAGTCAGTGTATTCTTAATTTCTGGTTGGTTCTTTTTCATATCCTTGAGAGTCTCCTTCATATCCTTGAGGGTCTCGTTCATTTCCTTGTAGGACTCATTCATTTCCACGTTGGTCTTGATCATTTTCTTGCAGGTCTCGTTCATATCCTTGAGGGTCTCGTTCATTTCCTTGCCGGTCTTGCTTTTTTCCTTACAGGTCTTGACCTTCTCTAGGAGCCTCTTGATAAGCCCTATAACCGTGATTTTGAATTCCATGTCCAGTCGTTTTTTTTTTCCCCTCCATTTCTTTCAAATCTGATTTCTTTCCATGTCTCTGCATGGTGGCTGCTTCCCTGAGTTGGTCAATTAGCTTTGTGTGGTAGACTTCCTACTAGGGACAGTGACTCGGCCTCCTCAGTTACCTGAGGTGGATATGGGTTTCACAGTCTTGCTGAAGTTAACCTCAGGTTAATTGTTGTCAGCACTTTGAGGGATTGACCTCCAGGCCAATTGTCTGTGAAGTTCAGCTATGCTCAGGTTGGATGGGCGGAGTCTCCAGGCCAAGCAGACAGTGTTAGCTCCGCCCTATGCAGCCCCCGGGGACTCTTTCCCGGGGGCAATGGCTGCCAGCACCTCTGAGAGAGAGCCGCTGCCTAGCTCCACTGCCTGCAGGGGAATTCAGACTCTCCCCAAATGAGTCTGCACACCCAAGGTCTCACCCAGGGTCGTAAAACAAAGCAGACTGATGGTTTCCCGAATGAAAGAGCAAGTCGCGAGCACTCTTTACGTGGTCAGGGTCACGCAGCTGCGCTATTCCCTTCCCAAGGTCATGCGAAATCCACACAAGCTCGCCTTCTCCACAAGCCGGCAGACCCCGGCAGCACCTAAGCTTCAGCATGCCTCCCACTGTCCAGTTTTTACCCCATATGATAGTGGGTTCCCTGGACTTCGCTCAGAGCTGGAGAATCAGTCCAGTGGGACGCCTTTGTCTCCCCAGTTCAAGAAAACTGGCCGGTTTTCACCTGCCTGCCCTATGCCCTAGCGCACGCTGCAAATCTCTCTCCACGTGTATCTTCAATGCTGTCCTCAGCCACTCCTCCAAGTCACATTGTCTTATCTTCACTTTTATTTGTGGAATTTTCACTCGGGCAGCTTTCTGGTGATTCTGGGGGGTGTTTGTTCTTTCGTTAAGTTGTAGTTTTAAAATTGCTGTGTATGGTGGCAAGATATGTGTTTTACCTATGCCACCATCTTGGTTTTCTGTCACACTTTTTAAAAATCCAATCAATTAGAAGCTGCCCAAAATGTGATTATTTTAAAGACAAAACTTTTAAATAAATGATATCTCACATGATCAAGTTACTTGTTTTATATTCATTTGGTGTGTGGATATAACCACAACTATATTATTATTATTTTCACTATAAATTTTAAATTGGACTTTTTGTCCAATAGTTTTTAATAATTGGATTATTCTTCCCATTTGAGAGAGCATTTAAATGCTATCATTAAATTTTATTTGCTTTTTCCCCATGTATATAAAGCAGATATTATATACATCGGTCCTGGAATTAATACAATTAAGCTTTAAATGTTTTATTTGTAATATTTCAGTTATTATGAAAGTTTTATATATATATAAAACTTTTCATCACAGGATTGCCTATTACAACCCTGGGAATACAAGGCCAGTTTACTAAGCAATTGTCATGTCAACAAGGTGAATCATTGTCCTTTTAATTTTTCCTTTTTAAAAAAATATTTTTTATTGATTTTTAGAGAGAGGTGAAGGGAGATGCATAGTGAGGTAGAAACTTCTATGAGAGAGTAATATCATTGACCTGCTGCCTCCTGCTGGCCCTAAAGTGGAATTGAACTAGACCTCTTGGTTCCTGGGTCTACCCTCAATGGCTGAGCCACACAGGCCACTTGATTTTGTATGGTACACTAATCTAGTAGCAACATGAGAATTATCTTCTGTGCACGTCTTTATTAAGTTGATGGGTTGGATTTACCTAATTATACTGGTCACTTTTTTATATACCTGACATAAAAGTATTTCAGATTTTAGTTTACTGATTCAGTGTGATGAGTAAAATGGGTACAGAATGAACAAAAATAAGTTGGATCCAATAGAAAAATTGGACTTAGGGAGATGGCCCCAATCACTGACCAGGCCAAGGGACCCCACCTGTGCATAGATTCATGCACAGGGCCTCTATTTGATTATAATAAGTAAATATAAATTATTACATTGGGTTAAAGTGTGATATATCCATCTAATATATTTTCCAAGTGAAAGATATATATATAAGATGATATAGTTTAGGAATAAGCCATAAAATTTTGCTTAGGGTTTTATTTCAAGTGGAAGTTTAGAATACAATCTGATGTATCGCATGTAATCTTTTCAATAATCAGATATATTGTATAAGTATATATACATATTGGTCCAAAATCTAGTTGTTCCATTGCTGGGCTTAAACTTTAAGTATTTTGGAGAACACTGGGCCAGCAGATTGATTCAGAATGTTGGTATTCATAATTTTGCTGTTAGGATCACAGGGCTTATGTTTTACTAGAGATGACAAATTTTCAGTCTCTTCTGTTATTGGCTATCTCTGTAAATTCCTTGATCACTTTTCTTTGAAACCCTCTAACTTATGTTCCTGTTATACTATCTTCTTATTTTTGCCCATCTTCTTTCATTTCTTTAACTTTTTATAAATGAACTCCTTCATACACCTAACTTAAATATTATGTTGCTCAGTATTCCATCACTGGCTCTCTTCTCACATCATCTACTTTTTCTCTGTAATATCCCCTCTGATTTTTTATGTCATTCATATAATGTCAATGCACCATATGTAGCTCCAGCAATTTCTCTTTTCTGTGATCTTGATTTATGCATCACTTACCCTTTTGACAAATAGTCCTGTACATTATATGAGTATTTATCAATATATCCTCAATCAAATTCATACTCTTCTCCAACTCTTATTACCTTCTTATATTTTCTATCTTTATTAAGAGCAACATCTTATCACTGAAGTAGAAACTCAGAATTGATCCTCAGTCCCTTTCATCCCACTAAAAATTAGGTGCTCACTCTATTATTTTTTGTTGCTACTTTAACAAATTGACACAAATATAGTAGTTTAAACAATTCAAATGTACTACCTTATAGTTCTGGAGGTTAAAAGTCCAAAATGGGCCTTACTGGGTCAAAATAAAATTTTGGGCAGGGCT
Source organism: Antrozous pallidus (assembly GCA_027563665.1). Lineage (NCBI taxonomy): Eukaryota > Metazoa > Chordata > Mammalia > Chiroptera > Vespertilionidae > Antrozous > Antrozous pallidus. Next base: position 25,849,144 of record CM050509.1, on the reverse strand, counting down.
GTGTTTCTTTGTAGAGGTTATAAGGGTGAGTCTCTTTTCTTGCCTTTTCCAGTTTCTAGATGCTGGCAATGTTCCTTGGCTTGTGACCTCCTTTTGTCTTCAAATCAACAGCAATGACTGGTATAATATTTCTAACACTGCATAACTCTGACACTTATCCAAAGTCACATATCCCTCTAACATTGACCCTCTGGCTTTCACTTCCACTTTTTAAGATCCTTGTGATTATATTAGCCCACCCAGATAACCCAGGACAATTCCATATTTTAAGTTCAGCTGATTTGAAACTTTCATTCCACTGGCAACCTTGATTCACTTGTGCCACTTAAGGTAATAAATTAACAGGTTCTGTGGCTTAGGACATCTTTTTGGGGACCTTTATTCTGTTCTAGCACAATCACCAAATTCTGTGTTCTAGCTCCTGAATCTGTTTCCAGCTCTACTCTTTGTTACCGCATTAATTCAGACCTTATAATTTATAGCTCCTATTAATGCACTGTATTCCAAGCTGATTTGTTTCCATACTTCTGATAGCTCTCTCCTCTAGTTAGTCTTCTACATAGTTATAAGATGCTAGAACACAAATCTAATTTACATGCTAGAACACAAATCTAATTATGATAGTGCCTACTTAAAAACATTTAGCCAAGCTATAAGACCATTTATGATGCAAAATATACTAGTCTGCTTACCTATCCAATCTTCACCACACACTACACTAAGTCATATCAAGTGATTTACTTTTCCTTAGATGTGCCATACTCTGGTGTATGTCTTTGTTTCTCGATATACCTCTTCAAATGCACAACCCCCAATTTTCAACCAACCTTTATATTTATTTGCTAATGTTGCATAGTTTGTCATCCATTTAAAATATCTTTTCTTTCATGTGTCCTTAGTAATAAATCAATATGTCATTGTGATCCTCTAGAATTTTGCATATTCAGGTACTCTTATCATATTGAGTTGTAATGAGATATTTTCACTGACATATGAAGTTCTTAAAGGAAGGGCCCAAGTCTTACTCATGTTTTATACCAGAACTATTATTGTGGGAACTTTTATTGAGTGTGTATTACATACTGGATAGTACACTAGGCCCTTCTAAATGGAGTTTCTCTTTTGATCCCTTATATTAATTTGAGGTAGATATTAAAGCACTAAGAAATCTGGGATCTGAGTAGGTAAGTACCTTGTTCAATCTAACACAACTAAGAAGTGTTGGTGATGAGATTTAAACCAATGTCTCTGTGATTTCTAGGCCTAGGTTATTTCAACCTGAATTAGGAAAACTATTATGCTCTTAGTATGGAGTGAGATGATCATCATGGGAAGCCTGAGGAATAATTATGCCCTCAGTGTGAATTTGTCTCAGGAATATAAATGACTATGCCTTAATTGGTGCTGAGGACCTTTGCCTGAAACTTTAGAATAATCTATCATCTATCTATTTATCTATCTATCTATCTATCTATCTATCTATCTATCTATCTATCTATCTATTATCTAAAAGCCTAATATGCAAAGTGTCCCCTTGGGAGTTTGACTGGGATACCAGGAGTTCAATCGTTCACTATGACATGTCCTGACCACCAGAGGGTGGCATAGAACATGGCAGGTGACCAGCAGCAGTGTTGAGGAACTGAGGAAGTGAGGGAAGGAGAAGGTGGGGAGGTGGGGAGGTGGGGAGGTGAGAAGGTGGGGGAAGATAGCATGGTGGTGGTGTGTGGGTGGGTCGTGATGGTAGGAGGAGGTGGGGAGGTTTGGAGGGGATAATCTGATTGGCCCTGATTGCCAGCCAGGCTTAAGGACCCTACCTGTGCACGGATTTCATGCACTGGGTCTCTAGTATAATAATAATAATTATTATATTACTATTAATAATATAATAAATATAATTATTAAAGTACAAAATACACATTTTAACATACATGTTTTATATGCATAAAATTTTAATCATCTATCCTATATAATAAAAGGATAATATGCAAATCAACCAAACGGTGGAACTACCATTTGATATGACACACAATTACCACCAGGGGGAAGACACTTAATGAAAGAGCTGCCCTTGGTGGTCAGTACACTCCCTGGTGGCCAGTGCTAAGGATGTTCAAGGGGAGTGGGCCTAAGCCATCAGTAGGACATCCCTTGAAGGGTCCCAGACTGCGAGAAAGTGCAGGCTGGATTCAGGAATCCCCTACCCCGAGTGCACAAATTTTGCTCACCGGGCCTCTAGTTTATCTAAAGAAGGACTGTCATGTTGTTTCCAAAGATTGGTTATTGTGAATGATGCTGCAATGAAGATGTGAGTACAGTATTTCTTAGAAATATGGACTTTATATCTCTTGAGTATGTACCCATAAGTGGGATGCAGGATGTGGTAATTCTATTTTTAATTTTTTGAAGAACCTCCATAGTGTTTGCCATAATGTCTGTACCTACATATATTTCCACCAACAATGTATAAGACTTCCTATTTTTATATCCTCAGCCACACTTGCCATCTTTTGTCATTTTGATAACAGCCATCCGAACAGGTGTGAGGTGATATTTCACTATGGTTTTGATATGCATTTTCCTGATGAATGAGAATATTGAATATCTATCAGTGTACCTCTAGGTCATTTGTATGTGTTCTTGAAAAAAATTCTATTCAGATATTTTGCCATTTTGTTATTAGTGCTTTTGAGTTATGTGAGTTTCTGGATATTAACACCTCATCAGATAAATGGTTTGAAAATATTTTCCAACTTCATAGGTTGTTCTTTAATTTTTGATTTTGCTATGCAGACTTCTTAGTTTGATTTATTCACAATTGTTTATTTTTGTTTCTTTTTCCTGTGATTTTTATGCCATATATGGAAAATCATTGCCAAGACCAATATCAAAGAGCTTTTCCCTATGTTTTTTTTTCCCATAGGAATTTTATGGTTTCAGATCTTACATTTAAGTCTATAATTAGTTTCAAATTGATTTTTGTTTATGGTGTAATATAAAGGTTCAATTTCATTTTTATACATATGAATATCCAGTCTTCCCATTACTATTTAATAGAAAAACTATACTTTTCCCATCACATACTCTTAGGGGTCTCACAGTTTACTTGTGAAAGGCTAATAGTTGACTGCATATGTGTTTTTATTTTTGGTCTCTCAATTCTGTGTGGTCTATATATCTGTTTTTTACACCAAAACCACATGGTTTTTATTCCTGTGACATTTTTTATAACTAGTTTAATGAATAAACTAGTTGATATTGACACATATTTCTAAAGTATTTCATTTTTGTTGTCTCTAAAAGCATATACTTGTTTTGTTTTCCACACGGAATATGTAAGAATATCAATCCAACATGTCTAATTTTAATCTTAATTGGCACACCTGCCCATTTAAAAAAGGAAGGAGGGAAGGAAAAGGGGTAGGGAAAGCAGTAATTTATGGTAGCTTCAAAACAACAACAGCTGAAGCTTAATTCTGCATGAGCCTGTAATTTCAGTATAGTAAATATTCTGCAATTAGGAAGTTTAGCGTATTCACATTATCTAGATAGGTTTGCTCTACCATATATATAATAGACATTGTATTCTAGGGATGAGAAAGGATAAAAAGTCCTGATTATCTTACCTTCCCTGGAGTCAAACCAAATTCTACTTACTCTCAACATTTGGGAAGGCAGATTCCTATGACTTTTAAACAAGGCTTGAAATCAGCAAGTGTGATACCTCCTGCAGACACAGGCTGCTTTAGAATTCAAAATAGAGAGTGAGGTCAGCAGATCTCTCTTTTCGGGAATGGATGGGTATGAATCATGCTGGGTTCCTGGGCAGACAATTTTTCCCTTGGACTGCATGCAGCTAAGCTGACTAGAGCCAAATCACAGAACTTTGCAGACAAACCAAGGTCAGTGAATTGACCTTTAGGGCATGGATGAGCATGTATTTTTTCAGGGTTGACAGGACTGCTTCAACCATGGTTGAGAGGGCTGGGGCCAACTAACCAGGTCATCTCAGAATTTGCTTTTGGATGAATTCAGCAGGCTTGTTACTCAAGGCACATGGTGCTGATGGCAGGATCAAGGACAAATGAAGCTGTAGCCAAGTACAGAAGGTTACAAGAATGTTACCAGGACCATAGTCAGTGAATTTGTCTGCTGGAAATAGGCTTGCCTTTGCAAAATGGCTTTCCTTGGTTTGGGGCTCCAGCGGGGTCTCACAGGCTACTACCTGAATCCCAGAGCTCCCAGAAAGGCACTTTTGTCTATTGATGGCTGCCAAATTATTGTTGCTGATGAGGAGATATGAATAAGGGATCTCCTATTCTACCGCATTGCCAATGTCACCTCTCTCATGTTTTATAGTTTTCAGTGTAGAGATTCTACACATTTTTCATTAAATTTATTTCTTAGTACTTTCTGCTTTTGAATGCTACAGGAGATATTTTAAAAGTTTTTTTATGCTGTTTTGTTTGCTAGTAGATTAACAATAGCATTTTTACACCGAGTAGCCAAATTATTATGATCTCTGAATGCAAAATAATCTGGCCACTCAGTGTGTGTGTGAGTGTGTGTGTGTGTGTGTGTGTGTGTGTGTGCGCGCGCACACACATGCGCGCTTGTGCTTGTGTATTACAGGGGCCCGGTGCATGAATTCATGTATGGGTGGGGTCCGACCAGCCTGGCCAGGGGGAGGGGACATGAGCAGTTGGCCAGCAGTTGTCCAACTCCTGGTCAAGGGGACAATTTGCATATTATCCTTTTATTATATAGGATATACACTGAGTGGCCAGATTATTATGTGTTCAGAGAGCATAATAATCTGGCCACTCAGTGTATATTGCCTTTGTTTTCTATAAATTTTCTAATTCAAATTTCAATTTTATAAGTTGCTTTGTAGATTACTCAGAATTTTCTATGTAAACCATGGTGTTGTCTGCTAATAGACTTTTATTTCTATTTCCAAAACCTAGATCTTTATTTAATTTTATTGGTTAGGACCTCCAGTTAAACCCTTTCCTTTTTGTAAGCCTTATGTAAAAATATTCAATATTTCAGAATTGTCATATTAGTCATGTATTTTCATAGGTGGCTTTTATAATGATGAGGAAGTGTCCATCTATGTTCAACGTAAAAGTTTTTTTTTTAATAATTAATGAGTGTTAAATTTGTCAAATACTTTTATTGAATATATCGATATCCAACTTACAAATTTTTTATTTATTTTGTTAAGATGGTGAATTACATTGGTTGGTTTCTTAAAAATAAGAAATGATCATATTTCAGTACACAGCTTCTATATAACCAAAAAAACACCACAGTAAAATAATAACAGAAAACATTGTATTTTATTTGCAATGCATGACAAATGGTTAATATTGTTACTTATAAATGATTTATTAGAAACCAGTAACAAAGAAACTAATAATCCAAGGGAAGTGGGGAAAAATAAAATCAAATAACAAAAATGATGATTAAGAATATATAATTACCGGACGCCCAGTGCACAAATTCGTATGCCAGTAGGGTCCCTCAGCCTGGCCTTCAGGATCAGGCCAAAACCAGCTCTCCAACATACCACAAGGGGTCCCAGATTGCAATAGGGTATAGGCCAGGCCAAGGGACCCACTTGTAGATGATCAGGGCTAGGGAGAGGGATGCAGGAGGTTGGCCAGCTGGGGAGGGAACACTGAATCTTGCTAAGTCCTGATCAGCTGGACCCCAACAGCAAGCTAAACTATAGGTCAGAGTGTCTGCCCACTGGTGGTCAGTGCTAGACATAGCAACTGGTTGACCAGTCAACTCTCTGCCTCCTAGTGATCAGTGCACACCATAGTAAGCGGTTGAGCAGCCTTAGCATATTATTAACATGCTAGAGGCCCGGTTCACAAAATTCTACATGGGGGCAGGGGGTGTCCTTCAGCCCAGCCTGCATCCTCTCGAATCTGGGACCCCTTGAGGGATGTGCAACTGCCCGTTTAGACACGATCCCAGTAGGATCTGGCCTAAACAGGCAGTTGGACATCCTTCTCACAATCCAAGAATGCTAGCTCCAAACTGCTCGCCTGCCTGACTCCCTGATTGCCCATAACCACTTCTGCCTGCCAGCCTGATCACCCCCTAACCACTACCCTGCCAGCCTGATTGATGTCTAACTGCTTCCCTGCCAATCTGTTTGCCCCCAACTTTCCCACACTGCCGGCCTGGTCAACCCTAACTGCCCTCCCCTGCAGGCTTGATTGCCCCCAACTGCCTTCCCTTGAAGGCCTGGTACCTCCCAACTGCCCTCCCCTGCTGGCCATCTTGTGGTGGCCATCTTGTGTCCACATGGGGGCAGCATCATTGACCACATGGGGGCAGCCCTCTTGTGTGTTGGAGTTATGGTCAATCTGCATATTACTCTTTTATTAGATAGGATAGAGTCCTGGTGCTTGGGAGGGGGCCAGCCGGTTTGTCCTGAAGGGTGCCCTTGATCAGGGTGGGGGTTCCTTTGGGGTGTGGGGTGGCCTGGATGAGGGGCCTATGGTGGTTTGCAGCTAGCCATGCCCCCCAGCGACCAAAGAGGAGGCCCTGGGATCTGGGATTAATTTATGTTCTACAATTGAAACTTTGTAGCCTGGAAAGGAGCCAAGCCTCCTGCTTTTTCCGTGGAGATAGCCATTTCTGTTTGGATTTATTTAAATTCTATAATTGAAACTTTTTAGCCTAGAGTAGAGGCCTAGGCACTAGGGCTGCAGAAGCTTGGCTTCCTCCATCGCCTGGGCAACCCTAGCCTCTGCTCTCTCCAGCTCAGTGGCTGCCACCATTTCTGTTGGGATATATCTTCTATAATTGAAACTTTGTAACATTGAATGGAGGCCTAGGCCAGAAAGGGCATGCAGAAAGCTTGGCTTCCTCCATTGCCAGGGAAACTCAAGCCTCCCTCCTGCTCTCAGTGGCCACAGCCATCTTGGTTGGGGTTTATTTGCTCCTGATCAGCTGGTGGGCATAGCTTTGGGTGTGGCTTGATCAAAGGCATGGTCAATTTGCATATTACTCTTTTATTAGATAGGATTCCACTTTGCTTGGTTGAATGGCCGACTAGTTGACTAGACACTTAGCATATTAAGGTTTTATTATATAGGATTGCCTGGCCAGTGTGGCTAAGTGGTTGAGCCAGAAGAACACAGTTAGATTCCTAGTCAGGGCAAATGCCCAGGGTGCTAGCTCAATCCCCAGTAAGGAAGAGGCAGCTGACCAATAAATCGCTCTTGCCATTGCTGTTTCTATCTCTCTCTCCCTCCCCTCTGCTCTCTCTGAAACCAATAAAAACATTTAAAAAAATATACGATGATTAAGAATATGTGATGATTGAGCTGAACAGTGACAGAAGAATAATTTCTCTGGTTGATTTTTAATTGATGAACCAACTTCAGTTATACATTGAATAAAACTTACCTGGTCATTTTTCAGAAAAGAGTTAACATTGTAGTCCAGAGACTTCTATCATTGTATGGTTGGCCATAGGCCTGTGTAAGTGAACTTGGATTTTGGGAATGCTCTATCCAATCTAATTGATAAGAATGGCTCACTGTACTTAAATTTTATGTACAAACAATACGCTTAAATTGGATATGTGATAGGAAGAGGTTGGCTACATGATCAGTTCCCAATAAAAACCCTTGGCATTGAGGCTATGATGAGATTTACTGATAGAAAACATTTAATACATTTTTTTACAACTCACTGCAGGAATTAAACACATCCAAGAGGAGTCTTGGATGCTAAAGCTTGGTTTCTTTTGAAGTTGCCCAATATGCCTTTTCCCTTTGTTGATATTGCGTTGCAGTCTATGCCTGTGTTTGTGCCTATTTTCCTGAGAGATATTGGTCTATAGTTTTCTAATAATATTATTGACAGATTTTTATATCAGAGATATGCTGGTCTTATAAAATAAGTTGAGAAGTATTTTTTCTCCTCAATTTTTGAAACAATTCATGTTGATATGACATTATGCCTTCTTTAAATGTTTTATAAAATTTACTAGTGAAGATATCAGAGCCTAATGTGTGTGTGTAGGGGGGGATTTAAGCAATTCCACATATTTTGTTTATTTACAAATCAATTTTGTAGGATCTATGAAGCTTAGTTTCTTAATTTCTGAATATATATATATTATATATGATATATATAATATATATCATATATATTATATGATATATATATCATATATATATGATATATATAATATATATATATATATATATATATATATATATATATATATATCCTATTTTCCCAAAAATAAGACAGTGTCTTATATCCCAAAGATGTGCTAGGTCTTATTTTCAGAGGATGTCTTATTTTTCCATGAAGAAGAATACGGTACACATTTATTGTTAAACAAACAAAAAAGAGAGATTTATTACCTGTATATGGTTACGGTAGTAGTTGTCATCACAAACCAGCATAACCAGACAAACTGTGAATCCTACGGTAACAAGAATTTCTTGTTACTACCGTTATTTCCATGTACAAAAATCTATGGTACATTTACTGATACTGATATTTACTGAACACAAAATAAGATTTACTCAATGACAGTCATGTCATCATCTTCTGGAACATCATCATAACAATCCAAACCCTGAATTTCCTGCTGAATTTCTTGTGACTCCATTTCTTTCAGAATCAGTGGATCAAATCTCTCATGCTTCGCAATAGCACTGTCCTTAAATGAGTACTTCTTGTCAACATAGCCTGCTCATAGCGCATTTGCAATGCAACTATCAGTGATTTTCTCCCATGAATTCTTCACCCAAGTCACAACCTCTTGCAGTTTAGGTTTCATGAACTTTCCATGCTGATTTATCTCCATTCGATCTTCAATGTAGTCATTAATTTCCACACACAAATTGTCCTTGAATGGCTTGTTTATTGCAATATCAAGAGTCTGGAGATAAGCTGTCATTTCTGCGGAAATCATTATTTGATCTATTTTTCTTTCGTGAAGAAATTTCTTCATGTCTTTAGCGCAGTGAGTGCTGGCTGCATCCCAGACTAGCAGACCTCTTTGGCTCCCTCGCATAACAAGTGGCAACATTAAATCGACCCACTTCCTTATAGCTGTTTGTGTGGCCAAGGTTTTTTCAGTTTCAAGAATAAAAATATTATCAGAGAGGTCTTATTTTCAGGGGCAAAATTGGAAGTAGGTCTTATTTTCGGGGGATGTCTTATTTTTGGGGAAACAGGGCACTCAAGGCCCGGTGCATAAGATTCATTCATGAGAGGGAGCGGAGGTGTCCCTCATCCCAGCCTGCACCCTCTCCAATATGGGACATCCCTGTCACAATCCAGGACTGCTGGCTCCCAACTGCTCACCTGCCTGCCTTCCTGATTGCCCCTAACTGCTTCTGCTTGACAGCCTGATCACACCCTAACCACGCCCCTGCCAGCCTGATTGATCCTGAACTGCTCCCCTACCAGGCTGTTTGCCCCTAACTGCCCTCCCCTGCAGGCTTGATCACCCCCAACTGCCCTCCCATGCAGGCCTGGTCCTTCTCAAATGCCCTACCCTGTTGGCCATCTTATAGTGGCCATTTTGTGTCCACATGGGGGCAGGATCTTTGACCACATGGAGCAGCCACCTTGTGTGTTAGAGTGATGGTCAATCTGCATATTACTCTTTTATTTGATAGAATAGAGGCCTGGTGCATGGGTGGGGGCCAGCTGGTTTGCCTTGAAGGGTGTCCTGGATCAGGATAGTGGTTCCCTTGGGGCATGGGGTGACCTTGGCAAGGGGTCAGTGGTGGTTTGCAGGCAGGCCACGCCCCCCTGGCAATCCAAGTGCAGGCCCTGGTATCTGGGACTTATTTATCTTATACAATTGAAACTTTGTAGCCTGGAGTGGAGCCAAACCTCCTGCTCGCTCCTTGGCTGCAGGCATTTCTCTTGTGATTTATTTATCTTCTATAATTGAAACTCTGTAGCTTGGAGGGGAGGCCTGGGCCAGCCAGGGTGTGTGGAAAGCTTGGCTTTCCCCATGGCCAGGGAAACCCACACAGCCTTCCTGCTCTCTCTGTGGCTGCAGTAATCTTGGTTGGGGTTAATTTGCATACTTGCTCCTGATTGGCTTGTAGGCATGGCTTTTCAGCATGACTTGTAGGTATAGCAGAGGTATGGTTGATTTGCATATTACTCTTTTATTTGATAGGATTTTTTAGTTTTGAATTTATATTCATGTTAAAAATCTACCCTATTGATTTCTCTTTGTGGTTTCATCAAATTTTTCTTTAGGTATTTTCAGGCTCTGCTGTCCAGTTCTACAGGTTCAATCTAGGTGGAATATTATTTATATCATGTTGAAGTATACTTCTTTATATCTAACAACATTCTATACTTGAAATTTAAAATATTGTACAATTAATTAATATTAGTATACTGGCTTCATTTAGTTGGTATTTGGTGTTTTTATATCACTATTCTAAACATTCTGTTGTTTTCTATATTGCCTTTTAATTTTTTTGAATTTTTGTTGTTACATTCATTAATAAAATTGTATGTTTCATGTGTGCAATTCTGTAACACCACATTTGTATATTATGTACTGTATTCACCACAAGTCAAGTCTCACTCCCAACTGCCCTAACCATTTATCCCCTCTTAAACCCTCTTCAACTTCCCCCCATCCACCTCTCCCTCTGGTAATCAACATACTATTGTCTGTGTTTGTGAGTTATTTTCTTTGTTTAATCCTTCCATCTTTTTCACATAGGCCCCCAAAACCCCTCTGATCTGACAGCTGTCAGTCTGTTCTTTGTATCTGAGATTTTCCCTTTTGTCTCTTAGTTTATTTTGTTCATTATATGCCACATATAAGTGAAGTCATATGGTTCTTGTCTTTCTTTGACTGGTTTCACTTAAACATAATGCTCTTGAAGCCCATCCATGTTATCACAAAAGTTAAAATTTCCTTTTTAATGGCTGAGTAGTATTCTATTGTATAACTGTACCAGTGTTTTTATCCACTTATCTGATAGGAACTTGGGCTGCTTCCAAATGTTTGCTATTGGTTTTTTAAAAAATATATTTTATTGATTTTTTACAGAGTGGAAGGGAGAGGGATAGAAAGTCAGAAACATCGATGAGAGAGAAACATCGACTAACTGCCTCTTGCATGCCCCCTACTGGGGATGTGCCCTCAGCCAAGGTACATGCCCTTGACTGGAATAAAACCCGGGACCCTTCAGTCCGCAGTCCGACATTCTATCCACTGAGCCAAACCTGTCTTGGCAGTTTGCTATTGTTAATAATGTTGCAATGGATATTGAGGTGCATTTATGCTTTCCAGTTAGTATTTTAGGTTTCTTCATATATATTCACAGAAGTGGAACCACTAGGTCATGAGGCAGTTCCATTTTTAATATTTGGAGGTAACTCCATACTACTTTCCACAATGGCTGCACAAGTCTGCATTCCCATCAACAGTGCCCAAGGGTTCCTTTTTCTCCACATCCTCACTAGCACTTGAGGTTTGTTGATTTATTGGTGACAGCCATGCTGACAAGTGTGAGATGATACCTCATTTTGTTTTTAATTTGCATCTCTGATGATTAGTGACATTCAACATCTTTTTACGTCTATTGGCTAGCTGTATGTCCTCTATGGAGAAGTATCTATTCAGATCCTTTGCCAATTTTCAAATTGGATTATTTATTTTTTGTATAAGTTCTTAATATATTTTGGATAGCAATCCCTTATCAGATATATCATTGATGAATATGTTATCCCATTCAGTGGATTGTCTTTTTATTTTATTGATCATTTACTTTGTTGTCCAAAAACTTTTTAGTTTAATGTAGCCTTATTTGATTGTTTTTTTTATTTTTTGTTTGTTTGTCCAAGGTGATATACCAGAAAAAATATTTTTATGAGAAATGTCTAAGATTTTACTGCCCATGTTTTTTTTTTCTAGAATTTTTGGTTTCAAGTCTAGCATTTAAATATCTAATCTATTTTGAGTTTATTCTCTATATGATGAAAGAATGTGATCTAGTTTCTTCCTTCCTTCCTTCCTTCCTTCCTTCCTTCCTTCCTTCCTTTCTTTCTTTCTTTCTTCTTTCCTTTTCTTTTTCTTTTTTTTGGACATATTTGTCCAAACTTCCAAGGTCCACTTTTCGAATAGACTATCTTTTCCCCATTGCATGTTCTTGTTTCATTTTTCAAATATTAATTGACCATGAAGACATGGGTTTATTTCTGGGCTCTCTACTCTCCTTCATTGGGTGGTTGTAATCCCTTATTCATTTGTTTTACATTTGTTGTTGTTGTTTTCTTTCTTGATCTCACCATTAACCTATTAATTGTTCAGTAACAAAATTTTCCCCTTCATGTTTTTGTGGGTTTTTCAGTTTATCTATCATGATTGTTGCCTAGTATCATACCAGTATGATCATAAAAGAAGCTTGATATGATTTCAATCTTCTTAAATTTATTGAGACTTGCATTGTGTCATAACATGTGTTTCATCCTAGAAAATATGTCAGGTGCATTTGAAAAGAATATATATATATATATATATATATATATATATATATATATATATATATATATATTCATTCCTTGGCTTTGGAATGAAATGCTGTGAATCCCCATTTCCTATTTTCCTTGAATTTAATTCTCCTTTTCAATACAAACAGAAACTGTGGTTTTTGTTGGGTACCAACTATAATTTTTTACATCCTCCTTTCTTAGAACAAGGGACATCTCCCAGATTCAGCTTCAAGCAATGAGCCAATTCTGATCCTCACAAGTTGGATGCTTCTTTCACTTCACAGGAATATAATGCATCTCTTTCCATTTCTTTCTTTTTAAATTATTATTATTATTTTTAATTTTATCTTTCTGTTTCTTGTCTTGTGATTCCAGTCCTGTTTACCCATTAAGGGACTGAATTATATCTCCCTCAAATTCATATGTTGAAGTTCTAAACCATAGCACTTCAGACTATGAATATATGCAAAGATAGTATCTTTGAAAGGGATAGTTAAGGTAAAATGAGGCCATATGGATAGGGGTCAATCCAAAAGCCTGGTATCCTTATAAGAAGAGATTAGTACAAAAACGTGCATCTAGGATAGACTATGTGAAGATATAGGGAAGCCTTCAGAAGAAACCAACTCTGCTATCCCTTGATCTTGAACTTCTAGCCTCCATAACTATAATGAAATAAAGTTATGTTCTTTATGCTACCTAGCTTGTTGTACTTTTTTATGGTAGCCCTAGTAAATTAATATACCCACTTTATATTTCTTTCACATTTTTGCCACACATATTTTATTTTTCAAATCCAGTTGTATCTTTTTATTTAAAATAAAACTCAATTAATTCTATGTGGGTTTGGTGGTAGGTAGCTTTGAATCTGAACTTCCAAAATTATTTTGATAGAAGCTCAGCCTCTCTTCTTTGTTAAACTTTCAACCTGGATATTTCATATAATCTTTGAATGAGGTAGTATGATTAGAACACAGTTTGCTTTTTGAAACATCCAGAAGGCAAGAAACTTGATGGTCATTTTTTTTGTATCCCTAATGTACCTAACACAATGCTTGATGTGTTATTCTATTCAATACTTCTGGTAAATTGACTAATGAGAAGTAGATTAGCCTGTGAGTATGGTGATCTTGGTTCTCTCATAGCCTTGTATCTCACTAATTGTGTAAGTTAGTTAACTTCTCTGGGCTTCATTTTATTCTATACCATCACAGTTTTTGTTAGGCTCTTCCTCTTGGGTTAAAATATTACAAATATATCTGTGCCTGAAAAATATATGCCCAGTCTATCCAAGGTCACATAGATGGAGTTAAATAGTCGTGGAGTATAATTTCTCCCTTGGTTATCTCCACTTACTTTGAAATAAATGACCAGTCTAAGCACATCTTAGAAGCAACTGTAGAGCCCACCATTAGTCCCCAATTGACTAAATAAATTTGGACTTAATAAAACTTACTTTTGCTAATGGCAGGTAATGAAAGAATCAGAATCTCCCAGAGGCTACAGGCTTATTTCCCTTCATACTTTACTAGCTGTATCAGCAGTTACTGCTATACTTAAGCTGTCTAAGGCTAATAGCTCTGGAACTGAGAAAAAATTCTTCACTTACTGTTTTATAGCAGTCACTGTCTGATAATCACAAATGGTTTCTGGGTCAGTTATGCATCCTTAAGGTAAGACCTAAATTCTAGCTCTTCAATAAAGAGATTTCTATAAAATGTTCAGAGGCACTGGTCTTAAAATTGCAACAAAGTTTCTATTATCCTAGCTCCTACCTAAAATAGGTGCTCTGTGATATATATTTATTTTAAAAGTATAACTAAAGTCCACTGATGTGGTGGCAAAAATATTTGAATGCCCCCATTTAGATAAGAACTGTTATACAAATGATTTATGAAGATATGTGCACAGACTGTTAATTCTTTACATAAAGGCTCTATCTTTGATGGAGTTCAATGAAAATTCCCATACACATGCATCTCGAGTGCCAGAAAGGGTTTCAGCAGGAAATCTCTTCTTAGAATGAAGGGATCAATATTTTAGAACCTTTTAAAAAGAAATCAGTACTCAGTGTTTATAATTAAAGTTTAATGAGGGTTTTGTCCTCTAGTTCATATATTTGCAAGTCATAGGCTTGAAACTTTGGAATAAAAGAACTGACTTAGAGTATATTATCTACTAGTTAACTGTGAGTTTAAAAAGATGGCAGCTATAAATATTTCTCTCTTTTCTGCATCCAATGTGGCTAGAGAGTGGTCCAGTTCCTGAGTAGGGGCAACAGCGGATTGAGAAAATTAAAGAGACATACACAAATACAGTAGGGAAAGCTGGGACTGGGTGGGAGAGACTGGCACCCAGAGCCTATACAGCACGTTTATTTTAGACAGCAAAAAGCAGGAAATTTTACTAAAGCCCAAAATAAAGGAGATTATGTGTTTTTTTCTTGTGGGTTCTTTGTAATTGTCACTTCTGGGTGGGCCCCAGATAATCATGTTTGTTCCTGGTGCTTGGCTGGATTTAGATAATTAAACCCACCCTCTGGCACCTGAGATGAAGGTCAGACTAACAACACTATTGCCTCTGGCAAGGTTTGTTTCTATAATGTAGATCTGCCAATGCCACTGGATTCAGCTGACAGCAATTAAAGAAATGCTCATGTGCCTTTCCAGGTACTCTCGATAGACAGCAAAGAATACACAACTCGTTCATGAGTATTTGAGGCCTCTGGTCTAGCCATTTAGAAGCCACAGGGATATTGGGTGGGAAATTAACTATAAGAAAAAATTTGCAGAGCCTTGTAATATCTATACTTGATATTCCAGTGAATGTTATGTGGGTCAAATTTAACCTGTAGAGAGGTCACTCTGTCTCAAGAGTTGAGTCCCAGATTAGTGAATGTCTACAGGAATGTGAGTTAGAAGCCTGAAATGAGAGGAGAATCTGGGAGAAAGGAGACATCTTTCTCTAAGGGAAAGATATCTCAAATACCAGTTACTCTTCAGCCATTTTTTTATGCCAGAAATTTCCATTGATAAAAATTAGTTATTTGGCTTCATTCATTCATTCATTCATTCATTCACTATTTATCTGTTTTTTATTGATTCCAGAGAGGAAGGCAGAGGGAGAGATAGATAAAAATATCAATAAGAGAGAATCATTGATAGGCTGACCCCTGCATGCCCCACACTGAAGATCAATCCTGCAACCCAGGCATGTGCCCTGATTAGGAATTGAACTGTGATCTCCTGATTCACAGGTAAATGCTTAACCACTTAGCCACCTGGGCCATTCATTTATATTTAAAGAAATATTTATTGAGTATTAATATGTGCCAAACACTGTTTTACATACTGTGGTTATAAGAGCAAAGAAAACACCAGAAATTCCTACTGCCATAGAACCTACATTCTACAGGAAGATATAGGCAATAAACAAGATAAATATGTAAAATCTGGAAAAATAAAACATGTGGGAGGGATTGTGCAATGGTTTAGCAGGTTTTAAATTAGATAAGGTAGCCAAGGAAACCTTACTAAGAAAATGATATTTGAACAAAAGATGTGAAAGAATTAACCATGCAAATATCTAACAGCATCCTAGGCAGATAGAAAAGCAATTACAGAGACCTCAGTGTTTTCCAGGAAGAGCTAGCAGGCAGTACAGCTGGATCAGAATGAATGAACAGAACCTTATAGACCATTATAAAGAATGTAGCTTTTACTGTGAGTAATATGGAGGTCCACTGCAGAGTGTGAGGCAGGAGATGCAAATATGGAAGCAAGGGGTCCACTGAATGGTATACACGGTATATAAAGTATACAATATACAAAGTCAATGATAATGATGTTTTGATCAGAATACTAATAGTAGCAATGGGGATTGTGATGAAGGTAGATTCTGAATATGTTTTGAAGTTAGAGCCAACATGATTTGTTGATGAAACAGATATGGATTGTGTGAGGTTGATAGGGGCAGAAATAGAAAGTTGGGCACCAGCTATAATCATAAAAAATATTAATCATGCTCTATTAACCATGATAGTTTTATTCTGATTAAAGAAGGCACATTGTAACCTGCAGTTGCACACAGGACCTGGGAGCTCACCAGGAGATGCAGCTTATACTTTCCATCAGGGAGCTGCTTATTATCATGGAAAGATTAACAACCTTGTTGCAGAAACCACAGACCTCAGCCCTTTGCATATATCAGCCCTTTGAAGATCCTCAGCCTTTGCATATCCCTAAGCCTTTGCAAATATCCAGTCTGAATTACATGTAAACTGCTCACTTGGCATACCCTTTTGCCTACCCCCCATGTAATCTTTGTCCTTCTATCCAATATAAGCAGCTGGCTTATGGTGGAAAGCAGAGCAGATTTTTGTGGATGACTTGCTACTCTCCCATACTGCCACCAGTATTGGAATAAATGCTCATGTATGATTCAATGCTGTCTCTGCTGAATTGGCTCAGGTAGTGACAGGCATCCAGGACCCATTGGTTGCCCAGTTACAAGGTGTCAGGCAGTTATGGATGACATCAACATTTTGCCCTAAGCAACTGGAGTTACCATTTTCTGACCTGAGGAAAACTCTGGGAGAACAAGTTTGGGGCCAGGGAAACAGGAGCTCAGTATGAGACATGATAAGTTTGAGATGCTTGTTAATTACTGGTAGTGATGATATAATGGTTAAAAGAATAGGTTCTGGAGCCAAGCTATCTGAATGCAAATTCTCACTTTACCATTCAGCAACTGTGTGACCTGAGCAAATTACTTAATCTGTCTATGTCTCTGCTTACTCAACTTAGAATGGGGGTTGATAATCTATACTAATAAAAGCCTAGGTGGCTCTCACTCCCTCAAGTGACACCCTCACATCATCACAAGATGGCTGCCCCCTCATCATCACAAGATGACTGCCACAAGATGGCTGCCCCCACGTGGTCACATGATCGCCACCACAAGATGGCCACCACAAGATGGCATGCAGGGGAAGGCAGTTATGGGTGATCAAGTTGGCAGGGGAAGACAGTTGCAGGTGATCGGGCCACCAGGGGAGGGAAGTTGGGGGCGATCAGGTCACAGGGAGCAGTTAGGCGGCAATCAGGCTGGCAGAGCAGTGCTTAGGGGGTGGTCAGGCTGGCAGGCAGAAGTAGTTAGGGGCATTCATGCAGGCAAGCAGGCTTGCAGTTAGGAGCCAGCAGCCCCGGATCTTGAGAGGGATGTCCGACTGCCGGTTTAGGCCTGATACCCCAAGGGGTCCCAGATTGGAGAGGGTACATGCTGAGCTGAGGCACACCCCCGACCCCCATGGATGAATTTTGTGCACCAGGCCTCTGGAAGTACCATAATTGTTTTTTCCTAATCTCAGTCTATCAGTAACCGATGTTGTGCCTGGACCAGCCCTTGTTATTTTTTTTATATATATTTTTTATTTGAAAGAGGAAGGGAGAGGAAGAGAGATAGAAACATCAATGGTGAGAGGGAATCACTAATTGGATTCCTCTTGCATGCCCCCTACAGGGGGCTAAGCCTGCAACCCAGGCATGTGCCTTTGACTGGAATCGAACCCAGGACCCTTGAGTCCACAGGCCAATGTTCTATACACTGAGCCAAATTGGCTAGAGCAGCCTTTGTTCTTATGATTGAAAAACGCCCTCAGCAATAACTACCAGGAAACTTTGAAAAGACACAAGTTTCTTATAAGTCCTCAAAGTTACATGAGGTCACACAATGAGTTCCATGTGTATACAGCAAGGTAGGGGAGAAGGAGTTTAGCTAGGGATCTACTTTTAGTGGGGTTGCAGGTGGGGGCATAGAGTTTCTTGGGCTCACTCTGTATTGTTGAGTTTAAAATATAAGCTTGGCTGGTGTGCCTCAGTGGTTGAGCATCAGTAGACCCATGAACCAGGAGGTTACAGTTTTATTCCAGGTCAGGGCTCTTGCTAGGGTCAATCCCCAGTAGGGGCCATATAGGAGGCATCTAATGCTAGATTCTCTCTCACTATTGATGTTTTTATGAACATCTCTCTCTCTCTCTCTCTTTCTGAAACCAATAAAACATATTTAATTAAATAAAAGAGCAAGAATTTTAAGCACAGAAAACAAAATAAAAACCAAACCACCAAAATTATCAGTTATAGAAATTAACCAAGATCTTTAAAACAAAGGAGCCTGGGGAAGGGTGGTTCTTTACCAAGTCCTGTGGCACGCAATGTGTTTATTTGAGACAGACATCTTTGAAGTAGATACCTCTTTGAAGTGCATGCCTCCTGGACAATTGAAGTTTAAGCCAGACACATCAAAAAAGAAATAAACAACTGTCAGGGTTTACATTACAATAGTTCATAGAGTTGTTGTGAGGATTGAGTTAAATAAAAAATGTGTACAATATGGTCTGGCAAATAATAAATACCACAGAAACATTATTTGTTGTTGTTGTTATTATTGTCATTACTAGTATGTGTTGCTAGATGCCCAATGCACAAAGATTCATGCAAGAATGGGCCTTTCTTCCCCTGGCTGCTGGCAGTGCCTTTACTCTGGCCGGAGCCACCTTTCTGCTCTGGCCTGGAGCCAATTTTCCTCTTACTCATGCTGCCCAGAGGCCCGGAGCACCTGGAATGGTGTGGAATGCCTGCATCGTTGGGTTGTATATGACAACTCTTTCTAGGAGTTTTGCTGTAAAAAGAGGAGAAATGAGCATGAAGTTGAACAAGGAAGAGGGCTGTGAGTTTTTACTTAAGATTGTAGAAATAATAGCATATTTATATCTGACAACTAGAGGCCCATTGCATGAAGATTCCTGCAATCGGTGTTCCTTCCCCTGGCTGCCAGCACTGGTTCTCCTCCAGCACCCAGGACCTGGACCACAGAGGAACCAAGCTTGCAGCCTTCAGGCTTGGCTCCAGCAGCAGGTGGAGCCTTAATTCTTTAGTCTTCACATGGGTGGAGCCTTTAGTCTTTGTTCTGTACCTGCTTATGCAAATTAACCTGCCATTTTTGGTTAATTTGCATACTTGCTCCTGATTGGTTGGTGGGTGTCATGTTGGCATGGTCAATTTACATGCTTTTCTATCATTTTTAAAAAATATATATTGATTAATTCTTTTTGCAGTATAACTTATATTTAATACTAGTACATGTTTTTTCCTCCCCCTCCCATTATCCTCCCCCCAGCCTCCCTTACCCAGCAGCACATGTCCCCACATGCCCCCTCCCTGGCCCAGTGTCTTTCATTCATTAGTTATGCTCATATGCATGCATACAAGTCCTTCGGTTGATCTCCCCCAGCATCCGCCTCCCATCCACTCCAGACTTCCCCCTGTAGATTGACAGCCTGTTCAATGCCTCCCTGCCTCTATATCAATCACCTTCCCCTATTTGTTTTCTTCAAAAATATCTTGCCTCTGCATACTAGAAATAAATGTATAAGAACAAAAAATGTTTGAGTGTCAGTTTCAATGTCCAAATGTTCTGAGTCCCAGTTTCAATGTCAAATAGTTCTTTATGTGTACATGTCAGCAATGGTATCCAGATGGTGGACACATGGTGGCAATGCAAGATACTTCCTCCCTGGTTTGGTCCTGGGCTGCCTGCAGCGATGCACAGCTGCCAACTGTTAGCATGGCAAGGTGTCATCAGTGTCCCCCATCTCTGGACAATCCTCGTGACTGGAACGGACCCGTCGGGTCCTCACTGTCACAGAGAATCACATGGTCTTAGAGTTGTTCTCTGAAAACACACAAACACATTCTTGACCAAAAGTTAACAAAGGGATCCTCTCTGCAAATTAGACTTGGGATGGATTCTTTTTATTTTTGCCCAAATGATTTTCCTTTGGCTTATTTTGACACCATGTGTGTTTTTTCATGGGTGTCCTGTTGTTGGCTTTACAAATGGAAGTTACTTTTCTGGAGTAAGAATTTTCTAGATGTATTTTACTTACAGGATATTTTTCCTTAGATGCTATTAACCCACTGTCCCTTTTTCATTAATTGGGGCTTTTGGAAAATTTATATTGCAGTCTTAGTAATTTTAAATTTTAATTATTGCACACAAATATGACTGCTTTAGGTTGTTTGGATGTTAGGCAATTTTACAGTAAGATGAAATACTAATATATAATTTAGTTAATGTTTTAGGAAAAGCTTTTTGTCCAGTACACTTAAATTTTCTTGAGTATTCACTTATTTCACTTGGCCAATTTAATCTGAAAATGTGATTACTATTTTCCTGTCAATTTTAATACTCAAGAAGAAATCTTAGTTTACCCTGTAAATATTAGTGGAAAAAATATTTGCATTTTTGAGTAGGTCCTGAGCATTCCTGGTAATAGATTGAATTTAGATATAGAGCAGCTATTGCTGGCCGAGTCTCTGTCAGCCACCTGGGTCCCGGTATGAGTTGTGCGTGGGAGGCAAAGCAGCCCTGGGGGCAGGAAACCTCCCTCAGGATGGGTGATATTACAAGCCCCTGAAAGGTTTGTGGGTGAGGGTCTGTTCCCACCTCGGTTGACCTTTTAGTTCTCTCCTGTTGGCCCCTCTGCGACTGTGCCTGTCTTAGGTTGTTCCTTCCCTGAGGAATCTTACCCATCTCTGGCTAACCAGCCATCCTCTGGGGCCAAACAGGGTGATGTGAGTTTCAGTTCTATCTCCTTTGTAGTCTATGCACCCATGGCCTCCACGTCCAGCACTTAGCTTGGGGTCCCCTCGCCTGCTGGCGGGGTCCTGGTACTGATCACATATCTCGGGGGCCCCAGGTTTCTTCTCCAGAGAGGGCCCAGCTCACACCATTTGTCGAGAGACAGATCCATGGTGCCAGCTGCCCAGAGTCTTCAGCCACAGCTTGAACTGAAAGCTCCGGCTACAGCTGTGTGTATTTGGATAGTAAGAAGAGGGTCCCTCTTGGCAAAAAGGGCAAGAGGGGCCAATATAGAATGCTCAGATGCCTTCCCAGTGCCTTAATTCCTTCTGAAAGGGATTAATTCCTTTCCTATCCTTTTTTAAATTGCTGCCCAATATTCAAACAATAAGTTTGTAAGTTTATTTGGGATAATTGTATAATATGCTGTTGTCATATATCAAAAATTATGATGACATTGTAGAATAATATCATGTACGGGTATTATGGTGTCATAGGAGGTTAAGGAGGGCCTAGCCTAAGGAATGGTGTCCGTAGGAGATGACAGCTCTAGGCCATGTTAATTCAATCTCAAACTAGCTGCCAATTTTTTTTATAACTTTATATAAACTTTGTCAGGGATGTAAAAACACAAATCACTTACCTTAGTTCAAGAGTTCAAATATATTGACTTTCCCCCTTATTCCCACCACCTGCCACTTACCCTGATGTTTGACATTCTGATGGACTTTTCTCAGTCTTTGGAGCCATTCTTGTTCATCAGTCTATGTCATTCAATATATTCCTAAAATGAGTGAGATCATGTGATATTTATCTTTCTCTGCCTGGCTAATTTCACTTAGCATGATACTCTCCAAACCCATACATGTTATTACAAATGGTAGCAGCTCCTTCTTTTTTACCGCAGCGTTGTATTCCATTGTGTAAATGTACCATAGTTTTTTAATCCACTCATCTGCTGATGAGCACTTAGGCTGTTTCCAAATCTTAGCTACTGTAAATTTTGCTGCTAAGAACATAGGGGTGCATATATCCTGTCTAATTCGCATTTCTATTTTCTTGGGTTATATTCCTAGAAGTGACGTCACTGGGTCAAACGGGAGCTCCATTTTTAGTTTTTTGAGGAAACTCCATACTGTTTTTCATAGTGGCTGCTCTAGTCTACAATCCCGCCAGCAGTGCAGGAGAGTTCCTTTTTCTCCGCATCTTCGCCAGCACTTTTCATTTGTTGATTTGTTGATGTAAGCCATTCTGACACGTGTGAGATGGTACCACGTAGTCGTTTTGATTTGCATCTCTCAGATAATTAGTGACTTTGAGCAAGTTTTCATATGTCTCTGGGCCTTCCTTTTGTCTTCTTTCGAAAACGTTCTATTTAGGTCTGTTGCCCATTTTTTTTATTGAATCATTTGTCCTCCTTTTATTGAGTTGTATGAGTTTCCTGTAGATGCTTGAAATTAAACCTTTATCCCTGATAACATTGGCAAATATGTTCTCCCATACAGGGGGTTTTCTTGTTGTTTTGTTGATGGTTTCTTTAGCTGTGCAAAAGCTTTTTTTTTTTTAAATATATTTTTATTGATTTTTTACAGAGCGGAAGGGAGAGGGATAGAAAGTCAGAAACATTGATGAGAGAGAGACATCAATCAGCTGCCTCTTGCACACCCCGTAATGGGGATGTGCCCGCAGCCAAGGTACATGCCCCTTGCCGGAATCGAACCCAGGACCCTTCAGTCCGCAGTCCGATGCTCTATCCACTGAGCCAAACCGGTCTCGGCACTTTTTATTTTGATGTAGTCCCATTTGTTTATTCTGTCTTTAGCTTCCATTGCCCTAGGAGCAGTATCATCGAAGAAGTTCTTTTGGCATATGTCTGAGATTTTTCTTCCTGTAGATTCCTCTAATATTTTTATGGTTTCCTGTCTTACGTTTAAGTCCTGTATCCATTTTGAGTTTATTTTTGTGTATGGTGTAAGTTGGTGCTCTAGTTTCATTTTTTTGCATGTATCTGTCCAATTTTCCCAATACCATTTATTGAAGAGACTCTCTTGACTCTATTTTATGTTCATACTTCCTTTGTCAAATATTAATTGAGCATAGTGGTTTGGGTTGATATCAGGATTCTCTATTCTATTCCATTGATCTATATGTCTGTTCTTGTGCCAGTTCCAGGCTGTTTTGAGAACAGTAGTTTTGTAATACAGCTTGCAATCTGGTATTGAAATCCCACCGACTTTGTGCTTCTTTCTCAGGATTGCTGTGGCTATTCGGGGCCTTTTTTTATTCCAGATGAATTTTTGGAGAGTTCTTTCTAGGTCTGTTTAATATGCCATTGGTATTTTAATGGGGAGTGCATTAAATTTATAGATTGATTTGGGTTGTATGGACATTTTAATGATGTTGATTCTCCCAATCCATGAAAATGGTATGTTCTTCCACCTGTTTACATCTTCCTCTGTCTATTGATTTGCGGATATTGTTCTATCCTTGCATTCCTGGGATAAATCCTACTTGGTTGTGGTGTATGGTCTTTCTGATGTACTGCTGGATCTGATTTGCTAGAATTTTATTGAGGATTTTGGCATCTATATTCATGAGGGATATTGGCCTGTAATTTTCTTTCATTGTGTCATCTTTATCTGGTTTTGGTATTAGGGTGATGTTAGCTTCATAGAAGGAGTTTGGAAGTGTTCCATCCTCTTGAATTTTCTGGAATAATCTGAGGAGTCTAGGTTTTATTTCTTCCTTGAATGTTTGGTAAAAAAATCCCCTGTAAAGCCATCTGGCCCTAGGCTTTTGTTTGCTGGAAACTTTTTGATTATTGCTTCAATGTCTTCCACAGTTATTGGTCTAATGATTTGTTTAGACTCTTCCTGATTGAGTTTTGGGAGGTTATACTTTTCTAGAAATATATCCATTTCCTCCTAGTGAGATAGTGATCTAAAAGGGAGGGAAATGTGTTGTTGTCAGAGAGGGAGAGAAGTATTACTGGAATGATATGATTCAGTCATGTTTGTTAACATTATTGGGTCTAAAAAAGAAATTACTTTCCATTATCTCAGAGAAAATTAACAGTCTAATAGATAAAATGGGAGCACTGATACTGAGATCACGTAAAATGAGAGATAAATACCAGAAATATATATATTTCTTTGCCTGATTATATAAATCCTTGTTTGTCAAATAATTTTGAAAACTGGCTCTTCTTTCTTTCCTATTGATTCCTTTATTAATGAAGTTAATAAAATGTTCACACATGCTTGCTCACTATTTGTTTAAATGAAAATATCGTAATACTACCCTTGCTATCCTATCTAATAAAAGAGTAATATGCAAATTGACCACACCTCCGATGAAGCAATGCCCACAAACCATGCCCACAAGCCAATCAGGATAAAATAAACCCCAACCAAGATGGCTGCGGCCACTGAGAGCAGGAGGGAGGATTGGGTTTCCCCGGCAATGGAGGAAGCCAAGCTTTCCACCTGCCCTTGCTGGCCTATGCCTCCACTCAATGCTACAAAGTTTCAATTATAGAAGATATATCCCAATAGAAATGGTGGAAGCCACTGAGCTGGAGAGAGCAGAGGCTAGGGTTGCCTGGGCAATGGAGGAAGCCAAACTTCTGCAGCCCTAGCACCTAGGTCTCCACTCTAGGCTAAAAAGTTTCAATTATAGAATTTAAATAAACCCAAACAGAAATGGCTGTCACCACGGAGCAAGCAGAAAGCTTGTCTCCTTTCCAGGATACAAAGTTTCAATTTTAGAACATAAATTAATCCCAGATCCCAAGACTTCTGCTCGGGTCGCTGGGGTGTGTTGCCAGCCTACAAACGACCATAAGTCCCTCACCATAAGGCCACCCCATGTCCCAAGGGAACCCCCACTCTTATCAGGGACACTCTTCAGGGCAAACCAGCTGGCTCCTACCCATGTACCAGGCCTCTATCTTATCTAGTAAAAGAGTAATATGCAGATTGACCATCACTCCAACACATAAGAGTGTTGCCCCCATGTGGTCAATGATCCCGCCCCCATGTGGACCCAAGATGGCTACTACAAGATGGCCATCAGGGGAGGGCCATTTGGATGTTCCAGGCCTGCAAGGGAGGGCAATTAGGGGTGACCAGGCTGGCAGAGGAGGGAAGTTGGATGCAAACAGGCTGGGAGGGGAGCAGTTAGACAGGGTAGTGGTTAGGGGGTGATCAGGCTGGCAGGCAGAAGTGGTTAGGGGAAATCAGGGAGGCAGACAGGTGAGCAGTTTGGAGCCAGTAGTCCTGGACTGTGAGAAGGATGTCCAACTGCCTGTTTAGGCCCGATCCTACTGGGATTGGGCCTAAACGGCCAGTCAGACATCCCTTGTGGGCTCCCAGATTGGAGAGGGTGCAGGCTGGGCTGAGGGACATCCCCCAACCACTGTGCACAAATTTCATGCACCAGGCCTCAAGATTAAAATAAAATGCAAAGTCCTTATCATGGCCAAAGACTCCTACGTGATCAAGTTGTTACAAAATATTCAGAGGTATCCACTACCAGTATTCTAAGCCAGTTGGATTTCTTGCTGCTCTTAGAACACACCAAGCTATCTCTGATCTTAAAGCCCTTTTAATTCATGGTGTTTTTGTTTGTTTGTTTGTTTGTCTGTTTTTTGTTTTTGTGAGTAGGGTGCAAGAATGATTTCTTTCCTGGGTTCTTGTATAGATGGATTCAAAGAATGAAGCCACAGACAAATGTGCTAGGTAAGAATTAAGAAACTTCAGTTAAGTGGATGCTATCTCTAAAACTCCTAATTCTACATTTTTACTCCTAAGACTCTGTCTCTCCTAGGTAAGGAGAGACATATGGGTCCCCTGAAGTTGATGACCACTGCTCTCTTTGCCTTGATGTATTATATACCCTTTAGATCCTCTCCCTTAATCTAGGACTCCCTGTGCTTTCCTTGTTGGTGACTGCTACATAGTACCAGATTCAAAGGCCAAAGCCTCCCTGTTTCTTTGGCCTTATTTTTCAACATTCCTCTTGACTCTGTGAAAATATGTCCCTCCCCTCCCCCATATCCTGTGTCTTTTCTTTGTCCTTCACATTTCCATCTTATCTGTTAAGTTGGAGTTACTTTTGATCTACCTTATGGTGCCTAGCAACATTATCCTGCCAAGCCTTGAGACTGAAATGGCTGCCTTCTAGGCTCAAAGAATAAAACAGCCTCTTTTTTTCCTGGCCTGAGATGTTTTATTACCCCTATGGCTCTCCCAACTGCTCAAGTCAGGGCTGCTTTAATTGTTCAGGCCAAGATGTCTCTATCCTCTCTGGAACCCCTCCCTTCTTATATTAAACTAGCTAGTTAACCCTTACCACTTTCAATGTGCTATTCCATCGTCCTGGAAAGCTTTTCTTCCAGATTTCATTTACATCCATTTTTCACATGACTCATGTCTCTGCTCAAATGTTAGCTCCTCATAGATAATTCCATGACCACCCTTCCCAAAATTTCTCAAATACACACCACTCTATAAACTCCTTAACCTGTTTTGCTTTTTTCCCCTGAAATGTCTCTCTGATCATTTTCAAGAATATAGCATGATTTAAAGGAATTTAGAGTGAGCACTCATCTATCCACTGCTGAGATTCTACCATTAACATTTGTGATTGTGGAAAAAGACAAGGAAGCTGAAAAGAGATGGCAGCGGAACAGAAGGACTCGTAATCATTTGTGTACCAGAGTAGATGGAGGGAGCAGCTGAGTGTGGAGTGGGGAGTGTTTGTTGGCGAGTTGGGGGACAGCTGGGCTTTGGGAGGAGGGGGACTGCTTAGATTAGCCTCCCTTAACAGAGCGGCTCCGGTGCGGCTGGGTTTTCACGAGGATCCATGGGCTCAGAGGCGGACTACGCTATCTTAAAGGGGAAGAGCCTGAAGATTTTACAGATGCAGTACCCACTGGGGGGCTGAGACCCCCCCTAACATCGGCTCCTAGTTGGCGCAGAAGCGGATTCTGAGGAACCCTGTACTCCACCACGGAAAGGTCAGATTTCTCCTGGGGTTAGGGGAGCTGGTAACACAGGGAGATTTGCGCCTGGGGGAAAAAAACGAGGAAAAGTCTGTGGCTGTTGGAGCCGGCAAACGTGGAAGAGGGCCCTCGGAGCTGGTGGCAGGGGGGATACATAGAGGGCAACCCATTTGAACCTGACGGAGAAGGCAAGCCTAACAATTTTGGGAGGGTGCGGGCTGCCAAACCCAAGGGGGAAAGGGGTTTCGCACAAATATACAGGCAAGAGGTCAGTTCGCGTGCCTGCATTTGTCCTCTCCAAATCCGAATTCCTCAGGGCTGAAACAGGAAAGGGGGATCCTCTGGTGGGGGATAACCTGGGAGACTGCAGGGGAGAGCTGTTTTTCTGAAGCCTGGGGATCAGAACAGGAAGTCACCATTAGAGAGGCAGCTCTGGGTTACCCTATTTCCACAAATCGGAAGTGGATATAATAGACATAGCAGGATTTTAGATCAGGCTAGAGAGGACCAATAGACCCAGAGGTCAATTCAGAAACATTGCCACCTAGGGGCTGAATCAAATTGACTCTTGTGTAACACAAATTAAGGAATCAATTTTATTTCTACTACTATTTAAACTTTTTTAAGTGCCATTTTATTTCATCTTTATTCTGCTTAGAGATTAATGTTATACAGTCTTTTTTCATCTACCCTTTAGTATCTTTTCACTCTACTTCAACTTCACCCTTATTCCAGCACTTTCTTGCTAAACTTTCCCTAATTAGTGTCTTATTTCCCTTATACTTTTTCTGGTTTAGATTTTCCTTATTCTCTCTTTTTACTCCCTGTGAAAATTTCACCCCACTTTTATATCCAATCTCCAACCACCTGCTCCAAGTCCATACACATCTAATGCTTTTCAGACTTCACTATCCTAAACTGTTTTTCTCTCGGTCCTACTGATGTTGTTTATATTTTATGCATATTTGTGAGATTGGTTTGGTTATTCTTTTCTTTTAATTTGTTTTGTGGGGGGGGGGTTGGCATAGTTTTGTGTTTTGGTGATGTTTACATTGTTTTTTTGGTTGCTGGCTTTTGCTGAGATTAGTGGTGGTCCTTTGGGAGTTTCCAACCCATATTTATAGTTACTCCCTTTTTCTTCCTTTTATTCCTTCCCATTTTCCCAATTTTATTTTGGCATTCCTTTCTTTCTTTCTTTCTTTCTTTCTTTCTTTCTTTCTTTCTTTCTTCCTTTCTTCCTTTCTTCCTTTCTTCCTTTCTTCCTTTCTTTCTTCTTTTGTTTGTGTGAGGGTGTGTTCTCTTACTCTCTTTTTTCCCACCTATCACCTAATTTACCTTCCCCTGGCAATCACCTTTAATTTGGAGTTACCAATACTGTGTATACATTCTTCTTCAGTGCCTGGTGTGCTGAACCTGGTTGTGTTGTAGTTTGAGCCTTTAAATCAACACAGGAGAGTGAGAATTACATAACAAGACACATAGAGAAGAGAGACCATGGGGAGACAAAGAAATAGCCCGCCAATGAAAGAAAAACAAGCCTCACCAGAAAAAGAGGTAAACAAGATGGAAGCAAGCAACCTGTCAGAGAGAGAGAGAGTTTAGAGAAATGGTCATAGGGTGGCTGAAGAGAACAGAAGCCAATATGAGTAAGAACCATGAGGAATTGAAGGGGAATATAGAGGAAATGAAGAAGAGCCATGAAGAAATGAAGAAGACCCAAGAGAAAATGAAGAAGACCCAAGTAAAAATGAAAAGTGACATTGCTGAGGTAAAGAACCCCATAGAAAGTATCAGTAGACTAGATGAAGCAGAAGACTGCATCAGTGAGTTGGAAGACAAGGTAGGAAAAAATACCCAAGTAGAGCAGCTTCTAGAAAAAAAAAGCAGGAGGAGAGCCTAACAGAACTTTGGGACAACATGAAACAAAACAACATCCGCATAATAGGGCTTCCAGAGGGAAAGGAAACTGAGCAAGGAATAGAAAACATGTTGGAAGAAATAATGATGGAAAACTTCCCTGATATAGGAAAGAAAAATCCCACACAAATCCAAGAAGCTCACAGAGTTCCAAGCAAATTAAACCCCAAAAACCTACACCAAGGCACATTATAATTAAATCCGCAAAAATCAACGACAAAGTGAGAATCTTAAAACCTGCCAGAGAGAGATGGAAAGTCACCTACAAAGGAACCCCCATCAGATTAGCAAGTGATTTCTCAACAGAAACTTGTCAGGCCAGAAGGGATTGGAATGAAATGTACAAAGTCATGCAAAGAAAGTGTCTGAATCCTAGAATACTGTACCCAGCAAGGCTATCAATCAAAATTGAAGGTCAAATCAGGAGCTTCACAGACAAAAAAGGACTAAGGGAATACATTACCACCAAACCAGCAATGCAAGAAATGCTAAAGGGTCTGCTGTAATGAGCAAAAGAAAGCCTTGAAAGTACACAGGGGCAAAGAACAAAAATGGCTACAAATAACTACTTATCAATAATAACTTTATATATAAACAGTTTAAATACTCCAATCAAAAGACATAGGGTAATAGACTGGATAAGAAAACACAACCCATATATCTGCTGTCTACAAGAAACCCACCTCCAAATAAAGACACACACAGACTGAGGGTGAAAGGATGGAAAATGTTTCTTCAAGCGAATGGAAATGGAAAAAAGCTGGGGTAGCAATACTTATATCCAACAAATTACATCTCAAAGTGAAGGATGTAACAAGAGATAAAGAAGGCCACTACATAATACTAAAGGGAGCAATCCAACAAGAAGAAATAACTCTGGTAAACATATACGCACCCAATACAGGAGCACCCAAATGCATACAAAAACTCCTAGAGGATATCAAGGGAGAGATAGACAGCAATACAATCATAGTAGGAGACTTTAATACCTAACTATCACCATTGGACAAATCCTCTAAACAAAAAATTAGTAAAGAAACATCAATCCTCAATGACTCATTAGACCAGATGGAATTAATTGACATCTTCAGAGCATTTCACCCTAAACCCACAGAATATACATTCTTTTCAAGTGCCCATGGGTCATTCTCAAAGATAGACCATGTGTTGGGTCATAGGCAAAGTCTCTCCAAATTAAAGAAGATAGAAATCATATCAAGAATTTTCTCAGATCACAGTGTCATAAAGCTGGAAATCAACTACAATAGAAACAATCCAAAGAAATCAAACACATGGATACTAAACAGCATGCTATTAAACCATGACTGGGTTACTAGAGAAATCAAGGAAGATATAGAAAACATCATGGAAACAAATGACAATGATAGCACAACAATCCAAAATCTATGGGACACAGTGAAAGCAGTTCTGAGAGGGAAGTTCATAGCTCTACAATCCTACTGCAAAATAACTAGAAATAGTGGCAATAAATTATCTAATCCAACAACTCAAAGAGTTAGAAAGAAAGCAACAAGAAAAGCCCAGTGTAAGCAGAAGGAAGGAAATAGTAAAGATCAGAGCAGAAAAAATGACAAAGAGACCAAAGAAACAATATGGAAGATCAACAAAACCAAGAGATGGCTGTTGGAAAGGATAAACAAGATTGATGAACCTCTAGCCAGACTCAACAAGAAGCAAAGAGAGAGGACCCGAATAAATAAAATCAGAAATGAAAGAGGTGAAATGACAACAGACCCCATTGAAATACAAAGGATTGTTAAAAAAATACTATGAACAACTCTACTCCAAAAAACTGGACATCCTGGAGTAAATGGATATATTTCTAGAAAAATATAACCTCCCAAAACTCAATCAGGAAGAATCTAAACAACTCAATAGACCAATAACTGTGGAAGAAATTGAAGCAGTTATCAAAAGGCTTCCAGCAAACAAAAGCCCAGGGTCAGAGGGCTTCATAGGGGAGTTTTAACAAACATTCAAGGAAGAACTAAAACCTATACTCCTCAGACTATTCCAGAAAATTCAAAAGGATAGAAGACTTCCAAACTCCTTCTATGAAGCTAACATCACCCTAATACCAAAACCAGATAAAGATGACACAATGAAAGTAAATTACAGGCCAATATCCCTCATGAATATAGATGCCAAATCCTCAATAAAATTTTAGCAAATAGGATCCAGCAGTACATCAAAAAGCTCATACACCATGACTAAGTAGGATTTATCCTAGGAATGCAAGGATGGTATAATATCCGCAGATCAAGAAATATGATACATCACATAAATAAATTGAGAGATAAAAATCACATAGTCATATCAATTGATGCAGAAAAAGCATTTGACAAAATCCAATACTCTTTCTTGATAAAAACTCTCAACAAGGTAGGAATAGAAGGATCATACCTCAACATAATAAAAGCCATATCTGATAAACCCACAGCAAACCTCATATTCAATGGGCAAAAATTAAAACCATTTCCCCTAAGAACAGGAACAAGACAGGGTTGCATACTTTCACCACTATGGTTCAACAATTAGACAAGAAGAAGAAACAAAAGGCATCCAAATTGGAAAAGAAGAAGTAAAGCTATGCTTATTTGCAGAAGACATGACATTGTACATAAAACACCTGAAAGGCTCCATAAAAAAGCTAATATACTTAATAAGTGAGTTCAGCAATGTAACAGGCTACACAATTAATGCCAGGAAATCTATGGAATTTCTATACACTAATAGTCAACTTACAGAAAGAGAGACTAAAAAAGCAGACCCAATTACCATCACACCAAAAAAAAAAATAAGATACCTAGGAATAAACTTAACTAAGGAGGTAAAAGATCTATTCGAGGAAAACTATAGGACACTAAAAAAAGAGTTAGAGGAAGATGTAAACAGATGGAAGAACATACCATGTTCATGAATTGGGAGAATCAACATTATTAAAATGTCCATACTACCCAAAGCAATCTATAAATTTAATGCACTCCCCATTAAAATACCAATGGCATACTTCACAGACCTAGAAAGAACTCTCCAAAAATTCATCTGGAATAAAAAAGGCCCCAAATAGCCACAGCAATCCTGTGAAAGAAGCACAAAGTCAGTGGGATTTCAATACCAGATTTCAAGCTGTATTACAAAGATACTGTTCAGAAAACAGCCTGGTACTGGCACAAGAACAGGCATATAGATCAATGGAATATAATAGAGAATCCAGATATCAACCCAAATCACTATGCTCAATTAATATTTGACAAAGGAGGCATGAACATAATATGGAGAGAAGAGAGTCTCTTCAATAAATGGTGTTGGGAAAATTGGACAGATACATGCAAAAAAATGAAACTAGACCACCAAGTTACATCATACACACACAAAAAAATCAAAATGGACACAGGACTTAAATGTATGACGGGAAACCATAAAAACATTAGAGGAATCTACAGGGAAAAAAATCTCAGACATATGGCAAAAGAACTTCTTCAATGATACTGCTCCTAGGGCAATGGAAGCTAAAGACAAAATAAACAAATGGGACTACATCAAAATAAAAAGCTTCTGCACAGCTAAAGAAACCATCAACAAAACAACAAGAAAACCCATTGTATGGCAGAACATATTTGCAAATGTTATCAGTGATAAAGGTTTAATCTCAAGCATCTACAGGCAACTCAAACAACTCAATAGAAGGAGGAAAAATGGTCCAATAAAAAAAATAGGCAACAGACCCAAGTGGAATATTTTCTAAAGAAGACAAAAGAAAGGCCCAGAGACATATGAAAACTTGGTCAAAGTCACTAATTATCCGAGCGATGCAAATCAGAACGATTATGCGGTACCATCTCACACGTGTCAGAATGGCTTACATCAATAAATCAAAAAATGACAAGTGCTGGTGAGGATGCGGAGAAAAAGGAACTCTCCTGCACTGTTGGTGGGATTTTAGACTAGTGCAGCCACTGTGGAGAACAGTATGGAGTTTCTTCAAAAAACTAAAAATGGAGCTCCCATTTGACCCAGTGATCCCACTTCTAGGAATATACACCAAGAAACTAGAAATGCGAATTAGAAAGGATATATGTTCATACCCCAATGTTCATAGCAGCACAATTTACCATAGCTAAGATTTGGAAACAGCATAAGTGCCCATCAGCAGATGACTGGATTAAAAAACTACGGTACATTTACAGAATGGAATACTATACTGCGGTAAAGAAAGAAGGAGCTCCTACCATTTGTAACAACATGGGTGGAATTGGATAGCATTATGCTAAGTGAAATTAGCCAGGCAGAGAAAGACAAATATCACATGATCTCACTGATTTGAGGAATATAATGAATGACACAGACTGATGAACAAGAATGGATCCAGGGACTGAGAAAAGTCCATCAAAATGTCAAACCCCAGGGTAAGTGGCAGGTGGTGGGAGTAAGTTAGAAAGTCAATACATTTGAACTCTTTAACTAAGGTAAGTGATTTGTGTTTTTACATCCCTGACAAAGTTTATATAAAGTTATAAAAAAATTGTCAGTTAGCTTGAGATTGAATTAACATGGCCTAGATCTTGTCATCTCCTATGGTCACCAGTCCTTAGGCTAGGCCCCCCTTAACTTCCCATGACACCATAATACCCTAACTTGATATTATTCTACAATGTCATTATAATTTTTGATATTTGATAACAGCATATTATACAATTATCCCAAATAAAATTACAAACCAAATCTTTGAATGCTGGGTAGCAATTAAAAAAAAAGGATAGGAAAGGAA
Organism: Antrozous pallidus; assembly: GCA_027563665.1. Classification (NCBI taxonomy): domain Eukaryota; kingdom Metazoa; phylum Chordata; class Mammalia; order Chiroptera; family Vespertilionidae; genus Antrozous; species Antrozous pallidus. The sequence goes on along the minus strand of CM050509.1, from coordinate 25,815,266 downwards.
TTAATCCCTTTCAGAAAGAATTAAGGCACTGGGAAGGCATCCGAGCATTTTATATTGGCCCCTCTTGCTCTTTTGCCAAGAGGGACCCTCTTCTTATTATCCAAATACACAAAGCTGATGCTTGAGCTTTCAGTTCAAGCTGTGGCTGAAGCCTCTGGGCAGCTGGCTCCATGGATCTGTCTCTCGACCAATGGTGTGAGCTGGGCCCTCTCTAGAGAAGAAACCTGGGTCACCTGAGATATGTGATCAGTACTGGGACCCCGTGAGCAGGCGAGGGGACCCCAAGGCAGGTGCTGGATGTGGAGGCCACGGGGGCATAGACTACAAAGGAGACAGAACTGAACCTCACATCACCCTGTTTGGCCCCAGAGGATGGCTGGTTAGCCAGAGACAGGTAAGATTCCTCAGGGAAGGAACAACCTAAGACAGGCACAGTCGCAGAGGGGCCAACAGGAGAGAACTTATAGGTCATCAGAGTTGGGGCACAGATCCTTATCCACAAACCTTGAAGTGGCTTGAATTCTCACCCCTCCTGAGGGAGGTCTCCTACTCCCATGGCTGCCTCGCCTCCTGTGCACAACTCAGACCGGGACCCAGGTGGCAGACAGAGAATCGGCCAGCAATAGCTGCTCTATATCTAAATTCAATCTATTACCATGAATGCTCAGAACCTACTCAAAAATGCAAATATTCCTTCCCACTAGTATTTATAGGGTAAACTAAGATTTCTGCTTGAGTATTAAAATTGACAGTAAAATAGTAATCAAGTTTTCAGATTAATTTAAAATGGCAAGTGTAATAAGTGAATACTCAAGAAAATTTAAGTGTACTTGACAAAAAGTTTTTCCTAAAACATTAACTAAAATATCTATTTGTAGCTCATCTCACTGTAAATTCGCCTAACATCCAAAGAACCTAAAGCAGTCATATTTGTATGCAAAAATTAAAATTTAAAATGACCAATACTGCAAGTTAAAATTTCTAAAAGTCCCCATTAATCCAAAAAAGGGGGAACAGTGGGGTAATATCATGTAAGGAAAAATATCCTATAAGTTAAATATATCCAGAAAATTTTTACTCCAGAAAAGTAAATTCCATTTGTAAAACCAACTGCAGGACACCCATGAAAAAACACACATGGTGTCAAAATAAGCCAATGGAAAATCATTTAGGCAAAAATAAAAAGAATCCCAAGTCTATTTTGCAGAGAAGATCCCTTTGTTAACTTTTGGTGGAGAATGTGTTTGTGTGTTTTCAGAGAACAACTCCAAGAACATTTGGGTTCCTGCGACTGTGAGGAACGGATGAATCTGTTCCAGTCACGAGGATGGTCCAGAGATGGGGGACACTGACAATACCTTGCCATGCTAGCAGTTGCCAGCTGTGCCTGGCTGCAGGCAGCCCAGGACCATACCAGAGAGGATGGATCTTGCATTGCTACGATGTGTCCACCATCTGGATTCCATTGCTGACATGTACACATAAAGAACTATTTGACACTGAAACTGGGACTCAGAACATTTGGACATTGAAACTGAGACTGAAACATTTTTTGTTCTTATACATTTATTTCTAGTATGCAGAGGTAAGCTATTTTTGAAGAAAAGAAACAGGGGAGAGTGATTGATATAGAGGCAGGGAGGCATTGAACAGGCTGTTAAGCTACAGGAGGAAGGATTGGATGGATGGGAGGTGAATGCCAGGAGAGATCAACTGAAGGACTTGTATGCATGCATATGAACATAATTAATGAATGAAAGACACTGGGGCGGGGAGGGTGTTGGGTGGGGACCTGTGTTTGGGGGTTGGGGTGGCTGTGGGGGAGGATAATGGGGAGGGGGCAAAGGAAAGCATGTACTACTATTAAATATAAGTTATACTGCAAAAGAAATCAATAAAAAACATTTGTGATTGTGTTCAATGTTTTTATGCTCCTCCTGCAATTTAAAACTAGATGTGTAGAGGTTTTGTCTGTTTGGAGCATTATTGAATCCTTAGGGCAAAGGATTGTAACAGCTTTTGATATGTAGCAGATGTGGTAAATTAAAATTCTGGTTTTAATTGTTCAGTCAGCTGTAGTAGTATTACACATCTATGTCCTTATTTTGCCTTATGATGAATAGGCGTGTTACACTTATCCACCCCTTTCCATTGGTCTTGGTCATTTACTTTCTTTGGCCAATGAATTATTTGCATATGTGATGTGAGCATAGTTTTAAAATCTATTTTCAAAGTTGGGCTTATTTTGTTATCTACTGCCATTGCCATAAAAGAACATGCCTCAGCTAACTGCTATCTCTTTTTCTTACATACCAGAAAGAGAGACTTGTGAAGCTGACTTAAAAATCAATCTGCAGCTTGAATCAATTCTGCTCCAGTTGACTTACAGTCCTGTGAGTGAGAAAATGAATATTTTTTCTGCCTTTGAGCTATTAGGACTCTTTGTCATGCAGCATTAGTGTGGCAATAAATGATTTAGGCACTAGGTGTTCATTAGGTATTGCTAAATCAATTAATTATTTGTAGGTTGTTGTCACATATTACATGATTACAAAGTGCTGGGGCTGATCAGCAGTCCCCGAATGACAGATGAACAGATTACTCTGACACAGTTTCACTGTGAAAGAGAGGGCTAAGGGGTTGTCTGGTTCAAGGGTCCAAGCAACCTCAATTGCCTGCCTCTGCCTGCCTAGTTAGGTTTTTATTTTATCAGCAGTTTGAGATAAAGTTTATCTTTTAGATACAATCAGAAGGGTAAGTAATCTTAGGAGGACACTTGTGTTTGTAGTAACTTTTAAGTAAGGACACCTAGGGATTAAGATTAAGGATTCCAGTAAACACCAGAGGGTTTGCACATGTACATACTTGTTTGTAAAGGTCAAGGAATAATTAGGGGCACCACGTTCTACACTCCCCTAACTCTCCTCTATTCATAATTCTGATAAACAAGGCAGGAGGACTTCTACACACTTCCTTTTTCTCAGAATATACTTCTTAAAAACTTTCCAAGAAAGTCTTGTGTGCTCCCCAACAAAAAAGCGTTTTGTTAAACTACCTTAAACTACCATATATGCTCCACTTTGGGAATAATACTGAATTTCTCTTTAGAATGTATTATTAAAGATAATTTTAGTGTATGAGAGTGTGTTAGCTCTTCTTGCTGCCTTCATGAGTACATTGCTTTAATTTAGAATCTACAAAAGAGACTCTGAGTTTGAGGGTTTGCAATATATAGTCACATTACCATTTGCAGTATATATGATTTATTGAGGATCAATAGCTGTGAAATGGAAGGAGAGGAAGTAGGGTTGGGAGAGGAAGAAATTCAACTTCACTGAAGGCTCAACAAAATCTCATCCAATCTTACTGGGAACTCTGCAGAGGGTATTGCCTTCATATCTGCTCAGGTACCAGATGTAGGCTACTGTGGGCATTACCTCAGTGGAGGTGACTGTACAATGAGGCAGATCCTGAATAAACTGACAGCAGGAGGTTGTGTGCTGACAAACTCCTGGGAGGTGGGCAGCAGGTCTTTCCTTGAAGGGTGATCTGTGCAGCCACACTTCGTCTATCACATATCTAGCATTTTTCTGATGGGCCCTGAATACCCTGTTTGGAACTATCAACAATCCACAGCTTGTAGCTCCCTTGCTGGGGCTGGATGCCTTTGGAAAGGACCAAGATATGTGCCTGGGTCTGCTTTTCCTAGCCCCAGGCCCAGGAGTAGATCAGGCAAAGATTCTAAGCCTCCAGAGATCAGCCTCTGCTTGCACTCTGATTCTTATCAGCCTCGATTGGCCTCAGGATGGGGCAAGAGTTCTTTACACAGGGTGTGGAGATTGACTGCGTTCCTCTAGGCCAAAACCACCTGGATAGCAAAGGTTCTTGGAGAAAGCTGACCTCTGCAGTATGAGAGAATAACTTAGTACAGGAAAACCAGGATGGCTGCCCTTTTAGTTCCAACCTCAGAGACCCCAACCCTGAACTCTCCTGACACAGCTCCAGTCACTCTGTCCTTCTTCTACTGGAGTCCAAGTGGCTGCACACAAAATTTTGTCTGTTGGCCCTTTAAGAAGGTGCCTGCATTTCTAGCAACATCTCTCCTTGGTAGATAGCAACTATGTTGCTTTTCACAGCCAAATGTTATGTGAGTGCCTTTCTCAGTTTTGGTGCTCTGGGCTGGGGGGCCCAGCTTGGGGTTAAGATCTCACAATTCTCAGTGGAACCCCACACAGCTGAGATATTCCTCCAAGAATTCAGCTGCTTCCTGAGGGAGCCCAGCCAGACCTCTCATTTCTCTGCACTTCCTACTAGTCTCAGTGTGGTCTCCACTTTCTACCCTTTTTATCAGGGTTCTCTCCAGCTAGTCTTCGGTTGATTTTTCAAGGTGGATTTTCTGTATTTTAGTTGTATTTACAGTTTGGTTCTGGGAGCATGTCAGTATAGCTTCCACTTACCCTGCTGCCATTTTAAATTATCATATCTAGCATTTTGATAAATGTTAGAACTGCTTTTACACAGATCAATTGAAATAAGTAGGTCTTGGAAGGAACTCTGGATTTTGGGTTAAAGAGGTTTTCACTGTAATGGTGGCTATTGCAACAGCATCTGACTTGCTTATGGCTGAATCTGAAGAATCTGGCACATGATAATGACTAAGCACTGTTTTATAGTTACTGGGCAGATGATGAGGAATGAAACACAAAGAACAAGACAAGACACACCAAGCAATAAAGTTAGGTAACAGAGCAAGACATCTAACCTTTATCAGATTTTATTTTCATAAAGTCTACAAAGCAGTATCAAGTCTTATTTTGTGATACTGTTTGGCACTTGTCTTACCAGTAGTTAGAGCCTAAGGCAATACATGTACCAACATTTGTCAGAGACATGTTGGTACCTTTAAAGTTACATCAACCCCTTGTTTTTCAACCTAACCTTATGTGACCAGTCCTTCTGAATGTTAAGGCCTCTCATGCCATCTGTTTAGTCTCTACACTCAATTTCTGGGGAAAGTTGAGAAAGGGCTCCAAAAGCCTTTATATCTTAGACCTAGCCTCAAAGTTATTGGTCACTGTTGTACCCCTCAGATTTAGGCATGCAGAGACTCATTATTATATGAACTTTAAATTTATTGGATTGAAATAATTTATATGCGTACTAAAAATAATCTTTAGCAGTTAAGAAACATTTGAAAAACATCAAAAAGTGCAATAACTACTTACCATTATAATAACACTAGAAGCCTAGTGCACAAAATTCGTGGTCTTGGGGGGGGTCCCTCAGTCTGTCCTGTGCCCTCTTACAGTCTGTGAGCCCTGGGGGGATGTCTGACTAAGCCATCAGTCGGACACCCTTAGCATTGCCAAGGAGGTGGGAGAGGATCCCACCACTGCCCCTGTGCTCGCCAGCCATGAGCCTGGCTTCTGGCTGAGTGGCACTCCGCATGTGGGAGCACATTGACCACCAGGGGACAGTTCCTGCATTGAGGATCTGGCCCCTGGTGGTCAGCGTGCATCATAGTGACCAGTCATTCCACCATTCAGTCATTTGCATATTAACCTTTTATTATGTAGGATACGCTGTAGATGAGGCCCCTTAGAACCATAAAAAGTGCAAAAAATTTCACAGTTAATTCATTCTCAAATTGCTCCCACTTAAAATCAAATTGCCCCCTACCCCTGTGGGGCATGTACTTCACCTTGGGAACCACTGGGCTTGACACTTTTCCTCTCTGAGCTTCATTTCTGAATACATACGCATATACCAGGGAATTGTAATCTCTTCTCTGCCTACCTCACTGGGTTGTCATGAGGAGGTTCTGAGCTAATAAACCTAGAAATGTTTCATCAAGTAAGTGATGTTTAAACAGGAAGAGATTGTTATTTTTAAGCCCATGGGTACCAAAGGTAGTAGATGCTGATTAGGGGATGGGGGCATGATTGTTTCCTGGGATTGTAGCTATGTAAGCTTTGCAGAAGGGTCTGCAGGCCTGGGAGGGGCGGGCTCTGGCGAGCAGCCCTGTAACAAGGGTTGTCCCTGGAGGCACTGGTGGGGGGCTGGGCATTAAAGGGCTCTGGGGGGATGGTGAGGCCGAAGGGGGAGTAATTGTCAAACCTTCCCATTTGACACCATTCTTTAAATTGTACATGGCTGCTTCACTTCTGTACCTGCTCAGGGCGGGGCTCCAATCTCCTGGAGTGGGGTAGGGGCTGGGCCAGGGCGGGGCCAGGTGGGCTAGGAGGGCAGGTTTATCCAGGCCCCAGCGAGGTTTAGCATGCTTCAGCTGCGGAAACGGTGTTGCTGCTGTTGTGGTGGAAGGGTCTGATCATGAGGCTGCAGCTACCACTGAGGCTGGGTCTTCTCCCTGTCTGGTCAGCCTCCCCATCCCCCCAGGGGTGCGGGGGCTGAGGTAGGGTGTCCATGAAGGGGGATTGGAAGAGCTCCCCATGGCTGATTCCTCTTCCTTCTTTGCAGTCCTGGCTCCTGTCAGGCACTCTTCAGATCCCCGGAAACTTGGCTCTGGCCACCAGCCCCCTGCTGCATGCACATCCCTCTGCAGGTCTGTTGGTCATTACTGGGACACAACAATGACAATTAGCATATTACCTCTTTATATGTATAGATTATATGTATAGATGAGTTTATTACATCGACTATATCGTTTAAGAAATAAAGAAGTAGTAAGAATCCTATATAATAAAGAGGAAATATGCTAATTGACCATCACTCTGCCACAAAAATGGCAGCACCCACAGCTGAGGCCAAGTTCCCCTAAGGAGCCTTAATGAGCAATCAGCAGGGACATGAGGCTATGCCCATTCCTGCCCCTGTGGGGCTTGCCAGGGGACCTCAGGCTGCGCCCCCTGCCCTGGCATCAGTTTGGGGGACCTCAGACTGCTCCTCTTGCCTTGTCACCAGGCCTGCAGGACTTGACAGGGGACCTCAAGGTTCCCTTCCCATCCTGGTGCTGGGCTAGGGGACCTCAGGCTGCTCCCCTGCCCCAGCGCTAGGCCAGGGGACCTCAGGCCACATTCCCCGCCCCAGCACCAGGCTAGGGGACCTGAGGTTGTGTGCATGCTCCCCCTCCCCCCCGCCTGGCAGGGCTTGACAGGGGACTTCAGGCTGTGTTCCCCACCCAGTGGGGCTTAATGGGGAACCTTAAAGGCACCCCAGTGCTGGTTAGGTGAACTCAGGCCACACCCCCTGCCCAAAGGGCTTGATCGGGGACCTGAGGCTGTGGCTCCCTCCCCCCTCCACCTGGTGGGGCTTGACAAGGAATCTCAGGCTGTGTTCTCCACCTGGTAGAGCTTGATGTGGTACCTCAAGGTATACCTCCTTGCCCCATCTGGGAGACCTCAGGCCATGCCCCCTGTCCTGGCCCTTGGCCAGGGGACCTGAGGCTACACCCCCTGCCCAGTGGGACTTGGCAAGAGTGGGACTGACCAGGTCTGGATCTAGCCCAATGCGGGGGTGGTCAAGTCTGGGTCTCACGCGATTTTGAGATGCATGTGGGTGGGAGGGGACTTGACTCTGGACCCCCTTGTAATGTGCACGAATTTTGTGTACTGGGCCACTAGTTGTATAATAAAGAAAAAGATAAATATACACTGAGTGGCCAGATTATTATGATCTCTGGACTCATAATATCCTGGCCACTAAGTGTATAGTTCCTAAATTAGATTATCTGTCAACAGGGAAAGATCAAATACTTTATTGGATTGAGCTAAAAAGTAAAATCATATACAAAAGGGATAAAACTGTATATTTTAGCTTTATTGGGGAAATGATAGAGATATAGTCATTTATTAGTTCCTTTGATGGTCATAGTGGTGATGTTTTTAATGAGTTCACTAAATAATAATGTGTCTGTGAGATGCAGTGTTTGAAATTCCAATTTAATTATTGAAATAATTATTAAAACATACTTGGAGCATTGGCTTCTTATTCTGGAGAACATATTAAATGGAAAATGTTAATTTTATTAAATTATCCACGTCACAATTATATTATAGAATCAGTAATATTAATGTTCATTTAAATGTAACAAGACATTTTAATGCAATTTAAATTACTTAAACTATTTTTATGGATTTCAGTTTTAGTTTTTTCTATGCAGAAATCAAAACCAAATATAACATATTTTGATAACATTAGGGGAAGTGGTAAATGTTCAATGTTTAGATACTTCTGAAAAACAATGCAATATTTACTTGCAAATGAGGCCTCTGTACAAATCTTATATAATAAAGAGGTAATATGCAAATTGTCCACCACTCAACACACAAGATGACCACCCCAATGTGGCCAAAGATGCCTGCCCCCATGTGGACACAAGATGGCCATCACAAGATGGCCAGCATTGAAGGGCAGTTGAAAGGGACCAGGCCTGAAAGGGAGGGCAGTTGGGGGTGATCCGACTGGCAAGAAAGCAGTTAGGGGTGACCAGGTCTGCAGGGGAGGGCCATTGGGGGTTACTAGTCCTGCAAAATAGGACAGTTAGGGACGACCAGGCCTGCAGGGGAAGGAAGTTAGTGGCAACCACGCTAGCAGGGGAGGACAGTTAGGGGCATTGGGGCCAGCAGGGGAGCAGTTAGGCATCAATCAGGTTGGCAGGAGAGTGGGTAGAGGGTGATCAGCCTGGCAGGCAGAAGTGGATAAGGGCAATCAGGCAGGTGAGCAATTGGGAGCCAGCAGTCTTGGATTGAGAGAGGGATGTCTGACTGCCCAATGGACAGTTAGAGATCTCTCAAGGGGTCCCAGATTAGAGAGAGTGCAGGCTGGGCTGAGGGACACTCCCCAAATGCATGAATTTTGAGCACCAGGCCTCTAGTTTTTCTATAAAACTAAAATATAAATGATGATGCAAATTAGTACATCTAGTATATGGCTCTTTAAGGTCATGCTACCCAGGAAATCCTTTCAAATGTTGGTGAGATGGAAAATGACAGGAGATTCTGAATTCTTTAAAGGGAATTACAGTCTCTTTGGAACAGGAGATATTCTTATGGATGAGGCTGGTATGCTTTAAAATTGGAAGAATAGTTTAAGGTAGTTTTAGGGTAAGACTGGGGAAGCATATTATACTTCATGGGGACAAGTATTTTTTAGTATTTTGAAACTGCATAAGAAAGGCCTTACTTTATATTAAAGTAGGTTCATTCATGGAATTGATATGCCTGTAGGATGACAATTGCCTACTAAATGGTCATCATAGGTCATTTATTCCAACTCCCTCATTTTACACATGAGGAAAATATATATTTCTCAGGGAATAAACTTTGAATGGTGATATGTTTTATTTTATTTTAAATATATTTTTATTGATTTCAGAGAGGAAGGGAAGAGGAAGAGAGAGAAACATTAATCATGAGAGAGAATCATTGATCGGTTGGCTGCCTCCTGTATCTCCCCACACTGGGAATGCAGACTACAACCAGGGCATGTGCCATTGACTGGAATCAAACTCAGAACCAAACATACACTTTAGACACTGAACCAAACCGAGTAGGGCTGAATGGTGACATATTTTAGAAGGTTACTCTGTAGAAACATATGCATTATCTATATAAATTTATGATCATATTTAGATACAGGATATAGAGATAAATTTGACTTATCTAATTCACAGTCAAATATTTAGCAGATCTAGGTCATTGGTTTATTATTTTTCCCATTATAGGGACAATGCTGCATTTTTCAAGGAGATAATATTTTAGTGGAAATAATATATTTTCATTATTTAAATTAAGAGTTTTAATCTTCAGGATTTAAATTAACTATCCTGAATTATAATCTAAATTATTTATGTGTTTAAAATGAGAGCTTTAATTTTATGTATTTAAACTCATATATATGAATTGCATTCCTAGATAAATACAACTTATTAGTTTTATAATCAGAAATTAGAAATTATCCATGAAACTATTATTAAAACAGAAAATGAAACAATTCTTCCCTTTCCCCACAGGCCTTTATCATTCTCATTGAACCCAGTTAAAATTTTCCAGCATATTGTTGAAAAAAGGGAGATAATTAAGAACTACTATAAAAATAAACTAAGTTGATGGCATTCATTATTTATTACTTAATTATACTTGTGACACAGCGTGATATTTTTTTCTGATTACCAAAGTAATACATATTAATTGCTGTAAATGTAGCAAATGCATAAGACTACAAAGAAGGGAAATAAATGAATTTCACTTCTGGAGATAAGAACTGTGAGCAAGCTGATATACCTTTATTTTTTTATTGTTTCAATGTCTGTGTCAAATTTTATAGCTATAATTTAATACTATCTCAGCCCAGTCAGTGTGGCTCAGTGGTTGAGTGTCAAACCTCACTCTATGATGCATTTTAGTGATTGGTACTTGGATACAATGTGTCACAAAATTTTTATATAAGAATTTAAGATTCTTCTGACATCATTCTCTCTCTCTCTCCTTTCTGCAGTGGAGAAAGATTGGGTATTTTATTCTTTAAAAAAATCTTTGTTGTTGAAAGTATTACACATGTACCCTTTTTTCCCACTTGATCTCTCTCAGTTCACTCCCACTCTCAACCCAGGCCTTCATCACACTACTGTCTGTGACTATGTGTTATGCATATATTCATACAAGTTCATTGGTTGATCTCTTCCCATCTACCCATTCTCCCCTGCCTTCCCTCTGAGGTTAAACAGTCTGTTTGATGTTTCTGTGTCTCTGGATCTATTTTGTTCATCAGATTAATTTTTTAATTAGTTTCCACATATGAATGAGTTCATGTGATACTTGTCTTAATGATTTTACAGAAACTATCTTCTCCTGACCAGCTACTATAAAGTTAAGCTGTGTCTTCTTGGGATCTAAATTTGTTATAGTATTTCACTGATTTATAGTTACTGTTACCATAGATTACAGATTTTTCTAGAAAGTTATCATTTAAAAGATTCTATGATATTGCTGAATAATAAGTGTCAACACTGGGCTCAGAAATATTAATTGTATGTTGCATTTGAATTTTGTGGCAGAATTTCTTCAAGGTAATAGAGGATGGACATCTATTAACCAGGTAATGTATTTCTAACCTCCAGGCTGTTCAGTAATTACATCCATGTAAAGTGATCTTCCTTTTATGATAAACTAGTCTTGACAGTGATATTGGGGGAAAAACACCTATTTTGGAATGGGCAGTTTAGTCCCTAATATTGTAACAGAAAATGGCTCTATTCCTGTTGTTATCTGTTCTGATCTGCCACGGTTAAAATAACGTTTAATGCCAATCATAAAGACTTGGAATAAATGAAGGCCAGAAATCATTAAAAACCTATTGAGTATAATATAATAACATTTTATTTTAATATTCTTTTTGCTTCTTTTCATTTAATATTTCCAGTGATCTGGTGTGCTCAGGTATGGCTGAGAATAACCAAAGGAAGTGGGAATCTTAACTGAAGTTCATGGGACTCTATCTGGAAATGCATTTTCCACTTTTTATAATTTCTGGGACTATTGAATGTAGTATGTTAGGGCTGCATTTTAATTTTCAGAAATTCACAAGTATATGGTATGCAGCTCTGATGTTCAATACTAGAACTAGCCATTTGGCTAATACACACTTGACATGTAGTTAGTTCAAATGGAGATTTGCTGTAAGTGTTAATGCACATTGAATTTTGAAGGCTTAGTACAAGTAATATAATAGGGAATATGTCATTAAATTTCTATATTGTTTATATGTTGAAATGATAATATTTTTTGAAATGATAATATTTTTTATTGTTTAAAGTATTACAAATAGTAGTACATGTTTCCTTTTCCCCCCCATTGACCTCCCCCAGCCTCCCCTACCCCCCAGCACATGCCCTCATCCCCCCCAGTGTCTTGTATCCATTGGTTATGCTTATAAGCATGCATACAAGTCTTTCGGTTGATCTCTTACAGCCCCCCCCAACCTCCCCTATCTTCCCACTATAGTTTGACAGTGTGTACAATGCTTCTTTGCCTCTGTACCTATTTTCCCCTATCTCTTTTCTTTAAAAAATCTTGTATCTGCAAACAGAAAATAAACATATAAAAACAAAAAATGTTTGAGTCTCAATTTCAATGTCCAACAGTTCTGAGTCCCAGCTTCAATGTCAAATAGTTCCTTATGTGTACATTTCAGCAATGATATCTGAATGGTGGACAAATGGTGGCAATGCAGGTCCCACCCTCTCTGGTTTGATCCTGGACAACCTGCAGTGATGAATAGCTGCTGACTGCTAGCATGGCAAGGTGTCCTCAGCATCTTCCATCTCTGGACTATTTCTCTTCTCTTGGTGGTTGGAGCAGATATGTCAGTTCCTCTTTGTTGTAGGAATCCATATGGTGTTGAAATAGTTTTCTGAAAATATACAAACATATTCTTGACTAAAAGTTAATAAATGAATCTTTTCTATAAATTTGACTTGGGATTCTTTTTATTTTTGCCCAAATTATTTTCCTTTGGCTTATTTTGACACCATGTGTGTTCATGGGTGTCTTGCTGTTAGCATTACATATGCAAATTAATTTTCTCAAGTAAAATTTTTCTAGGTGGAATTTATTTACAGGATATTTTTCCTTACATGATATTACCCCACTATTCCCCCCCCCCGCTTTTTTAAATTAATGGAGGCTTTTGGAAATTTTATAGTGCAGTCTTGGAAACTAAATTTTAATTTTTGCACAAAAATATGACTGTGTTAAGTTCATTGCATGTTAAGCAATTTTGTGATGAGATGAACTAGCAATAGAAATTTTAAGTAAAATTTTAGGAACAGCTTTTTGTCCAGTACAATTAAATTTTCTTGAGTATTCACTGATTTCAATTAGCCAATTTAAATTAATATGAAAACTTGATTAGTATTTTACTGTCAAATTTAATACTCAAACAATAATCTTAGTTTACCCTGTCAATATTAGTGGAAAGGATTATTTGCATTCTTGAATAGGTCCTGAGCATTCCTGGTACTAGAGTGGATTTAGATATAGGGCAGCTGTTGCTGGCCAAGTCTCAGTCTGAAACTTTGGTCCCAATCTGAGCTGTGCATGGGAGACAAAGCAGCCATGGGGACAGGAGACCGCCCTCAGAAGGGTTGAGAGTTCAGGCCCCTGCATTGTTAGGGGGGTAAGGGTCTGTGCCCCACCTCTGTTGACCTTCCAGTTCTCTCCTGTTGCCCCCTCTGCACCTGTGCCTGTCTAAAGTTGTTGCTTCCCTAAGGAATCTTACACATCTCTGGCTAACCAGCAATATTCTGGGGCCAAGCAGGGTAATGTGAGATTCAGTTCTGTCTCCTTGGTAGTCTATGCCCCCATGGCTTCCATGCCCAGCACCTGCCTTGGGATCCCCTCACCTGATGGCAGGGTACCGGTAATGATAACATATATTGAGGGACTCAGGTTTCTTCTCCAGGGAGTGCCCAACTCACACCGTTGGATGAGAGACAGATCCATGGTGCCAGCCACCCAGAGGCTTCAACCTCAGATTGAACAGAAAGCTCAGGCAATAGCAGTGTGCAATTGAAATGTGCTAAGACAGTCTCTCTTGGCAAAAAGGGCAAGAGGGGCCAATATAGAATGTTCAAGTGCATTCCTAGTGCCTTAATTCCTCCTGAAAGGAATTAAATCCTTTTATGTCTTTTTTTAAATTGCTGCCAGACATTCAAATAATTTGTTTGTAAGTTTCTTTATGATAATTAAACAATATGCTGTCATAAAATATCAACAATTATAATGACATTGTAGAATAATATCATGTAAGGATATTCTTTGCTCTAGGCCATCTCAATTCAATTTCAAACTGGCTGCCAATATTTTAAAATAACTTTATATAAACTTTGTCAGGGAGGTAAAACCACAAATTACTTGCCTTAGTTCAAGAGGTCAAATATATTGACTTTCAGTTACAATCCTTTCTCCTAAGGTTATGGTGACCATGAGTATGGATTAGATTTAGTTTTATTTTATTTAATATAATTTTTTCTTATAATTTTCTTTAATTTTTATGTTTTACATATGTGTTCTTACACCCCCATTAACCCCTACCTAAGTGCCCATCAATAGATCAGTGGATTAAAAAACTGTGGTATATCTACACAATAGAATACTATGTTATGGTAAAAAAGAAGGAGCTCCTACAATTTGCAACAACATGGATGGAGTTGGAGAGTATTATCTAATGCTCTATTGTCTGTGTCCATTGATTCGGCTCATATTCTTGTACACAAGTCCCTCTGTTGATTTCTCCCCGTTATTCCCACCTCCTCCCTCTTACCCTGAGGTTTGACATTCTGATGGACATTTCTCATTCTCTGGATCTGTTCTTGATCATTAGTCTATAATGTTTATTATATTCCACAAATGAGTGAGATCACGTGATATTCATCTTTCTCTTCCTCACTAATTTCACTTAGAATAATGCTCTCCAGCTCCATCTACTTTGTTGCAAATGGTTCGAGCTCCTTCTTTTTTTATCACAGCATAATACTCCATTGTGCAGATGTACCACAGTTTTGTAATCCACTCATTTGTTGATGAGCAAGCACTTAGGTTGTTTACAAATCATAAGCTATGGTGAATTGTACTGCTATGAACATAAGGGTGCATATATCCTTTTTGATTCGTGTTTATAGTTTCTTGGGATATATTCCTAGAAGTGGGATCACTGGGTCCAATGAGAGCTCCATTTTTAGTTGTTTTTTTTTTTTTTTTGAGAAAACTCCATACTGTTCTCCACATTGGCTGCACCAGTCTGCATTCCCACCAGCAATGCATGAGGGTTCCTTTTTCTCCACATCCTCTCCAGCACTTGTCCTTTGTTGATTTCTTGATGAAAGCCATTCTGACAGGTGTGAGCTGGTACTGCATTGTTTTGATTTGCATATCTCAGATAATTAGTGACTTTGAGCAGGTTTTCATATGTCTCTGGGCCTTCCTTTTGTCTTCTTTTGAAAAGATTATATTCAGGCCTTTGCCAATTTGTTTTATTGGATCATTTGTCTTACTTTTATTAAGTTGTATAAGTTGCCTGTAGATGCTAGAGATTAAACCTTTATCAGTGATAACATTTACAAATATGTTCTCCCATATAGTGGGTTTTCTTATCGTTTTGTTGATGGCTTCTTTTGCTGTGCAAAAGCTTTTTATTTTGATGTAGTCTTATTTATTTATTTTCTCTTTAGTTTCTTTTGCCCTAGGAGCAGTATCAGTGAAGAAGTTCTTTCGGCATATGTCTGAGCTTTCTCTGTCTGTAGATTCCTCTAGTATTTTTATGGTTTCCTATCTATATTTAAGTCTTATATCCTTTTTTTGTTGTTGTTGTTTCATCTTTATATTTTAAAAATTCAATGAGTTAGAATATAATATGATTACTAATTTTAATATTCCCTGAAAGATATTTTCTTTCTTTTTTTATTGATTTTTTTGCAGTATAATAGTAGTACGTTTTCCTTTCCCCCTCCCCCTTATCCTCCCCTCAGCCTCCCCCACCCCCCAGCACATATCCCCAGCTTCCCCCCCTCCCCGCCCCAGTGTTCTATATCCTTTTTGAGTTAATTTTGTGTGTGGTGTAAGTTGGTGGTCTAGTATCACTTTTTTTTTGCATGTATCTGTCCAATTTTCCTAACACAATTTATTGAAGAGACTGTCTTGACTCCATTTTATGTTCATGCCTCTTTTGTCAAATATTAATTGAGCATAGTGGTTTGGGTTGATATCTGGATTCTCTATTCAATTTCATTAGTCTCGATGTCTGTTCGTGTACCAGTACCAGGCTGTTTTGAGAACAATGGCTTTGTAATACACCTTGAAATCTGATATTGATATCCCACCTATTTTGTTCTTCTTTCTCAGGATTGCTGTGGCTATTCGGGGTCTTTTTTTTTATTCCAGATGAATTTTTGGAGAGTTCTTTCTAGGTCTACAAAATATGTCTTTGTTATTTTAATGGGGAGTGCATTAAATTTATGGATTGCTTTGGGTAATATGCACATTTTAATAATGTTGATTCTCCCAATCCATTAATATGGTATGTTTTTCACCTGTTTATATCTTCCTCTCTCTCTTTTTTCAGTGTGCTGTTGATTTCCTTGAATAGGTCTTTTACCTCCTTAGTTAAATTTATTCCTAGGTATCTTAATTTTTTGGTGCGATGGTAAATGGGATTGCTTTTTTAGTCTCTCTTTCTGTAAGTTGACTATCGGTGTATAAAAATGCTATAGCTTTCTTGCCATTAATTTTGTATCTAGCTCTATTGCTGAATTCATTTATTAAGTCTATTATTTTTTATGGAGTCTTTCGGGGTTAAGTTCTGGATACAGGACTTAATATCATGTCATCTGCAAATAAGGAGAGCTTTACTTCTTCTTTTCCAATTTGGATGCCTTTTATTTCTTCTTCTTGTCTAATTGCAATGGCTAATACTTCCTGTACTATGTTGAACAGGAGTGGTGAGAGTGGGCACCCCTGTCTTGTTCCTGTTCTTAGGGAAAATTGTTGTATTTTTTGCCCATTGAGTATGATATTTGCTATGGATTTATCATATATAACTTTTATTATGTTGAGGTATGATCCTTCTATTCCCATTTTGTTGATAGTTTTTATCAAGAAAGGGTGTTGGATTTTGTCAAATGCTTTTTTTGCATCAAGTCAATATGACTATGTGATTTTTACATGTCAATTTGTTTATGTGATGTATCACATTTATTGATTTGCACTGTTAGTACTTGTATAGAGAAGAGGGGCTTTTATTTTTTTAATTATTAAGACAATATTTATGAAAAATACATTTCACTTTCAAAATTGAGATATCAGCTGTGCTTATATATATTTGGGGACACCCTGTACAATCAGAATTAAATACCGGCCATTTAGAATGGATGACAGATACTTCACAATACCAAAGACAAGAAGAGACTAAAAAAACAACATACCAGAAATATCGCATTGCTACCAAGAAAAGGATGAGGATTTAAAAATATATATGTTTTGTTGGTATCATTCCAAATTGAGAAGAGATGTCTTTAAATTACTTAAAAGGATAAGTTGATAAGAAAATTGATTTCAAGTAGGGCTTGGGTTACTCAGTAAAGCTAGTCAGCCACTGGTCCTTCATCAGGAAAATGATAATGTTAGAGTGCTGCAGATAGCCACTCATATGACATTTTTCTGCTTGTGACTTATTGTGTTTGATTCATATTACGTGCTCCATAAATACATTTTGACTTGATAATAGCTTAGAGTTATATTTCACTGGCTTATAAATCAGCAATTTTGAGTTTTGTCTCCAGTCCTCCCACCAACTAGCTCTGTAACTTTGCACAAATCATATCCCCCTTTCCTTGTCTCAGTTTGTTTTTCTTTATTTAATTAGAAAAATTAAATATGATGAGTAAATAATTTTCAGTTTTGACATGCTGTGATTCTGTTACATGACTCTATATTGCTAGTCTTCTAGGCAGTTAGAATTCCATTTCTAAAGTGGCACAGAAGTTCAATCAAGATAAGTTTAGTTTGCATGTGCCTGCTCTCTGAGACTAATTAGTCCTCTTTTTTCTCTTTTTAAAAATATGTTAGCATAGTCAGCTTCTGGAATCTGCAAGAAACCACCCTTATTAAATCCTCACCTGAAAAGTAAAATATCCCCCTCGTCTCGCTCTTCTCTACAAAGTTCACCATTTTGATTATTAGCTGTGCTGGAATTTTAAGTTTGATTTTCCATTAGAATATGCCTAACATGTAACAGGAAGAGCTGTTCAGCCAAGATGAGCACCTCAGAGCTTTGATGCATAGAGATGACTTACCAGATGACATGGAAAATCTGTCACCACTTGATGCCTTAGTTTATTACTCTATACAATCCAATTGATAATATTCAATATGTTCCTGGTGACCCATCTGAGGAAAATTTCTGCTCTGACACCCATACTTTCAAATGGGAGATAAAGAACTAATCTGAGTAATATATACCAAGAAAGAGAGGGGTCCCTTCAGAAGCCCATTTAATACATATTATTCCCTTACATGCATGCTTCAAACCTTACTATATGTATTGGCCCATCCATATTCTCCATAGTTCTGCTATCCCATCTATTTGCCCTAACAATGAAAAGGACTAGAAACACTGCTGCATACTTAGAACTTTTCAAGGAATGTAAATTGCTTGTTTTTGTATAGTGGATAATTTTTGGCACTGTCAGACTTAGATCTTTCTACCTAAGAGCTAACAGTCTAGTACATGTCATGTATAGATACAAATAACTACAAAACAAGGAACACACAAGATGAAGTGCCATTAGAATTCATAGAAGACAGGCTAGAAGCATTGGTAAAGACTAGGGAATATTAATACTGGCCTTTTAATAATTAAACATGGGGAAAAGGCAGGAGGAAAAATATTAAAGGCTGGAGGAACAGTGTAAAAAATGCAGAAGTAAGAGCCAAATTAATGGAACAACAAACACGCCCATTTTAATTGATTACAGGTTAGAAGGTTAGTGAAACTGCAGATCTGAAAGACCTCCAGTGTCATGGCCTTGCTGTGGAAATTATTTCTAATGAGTGTTATCCTCTATCTCAAAATTGGCTGGTGCAGTGCATACTATGGCTCTCTACTCAGATCCCAATCCTAAGGTTATGCCGTTTGTAGCAGAAAAGTATAAGCCATTTGAATATCAATTCCTGCTGTGTTAATCTACTGGGTGATCAAGTCAGAATATCTAATCACAGAATTTCAAGTGATCATGAAGCCAGAGCTACCCATTATGATTTTGATCCTGTCACACCTCGCAATCCATATGGACAGGCAGATCCAGCAGGAATCCACTGTAAAATGGAAGTACACATTCAAGAGAAGAATTGAACAGGTCCAGAGTTCAATAATAAGCTGCACAAGCAGGTTGACAAGATGCTCATGCCATCCTCTAGTGCTGCACTAGTGCCTCCCCTTCAATTCACAGTCTCATGAGACTTCCTTTAAGATGAGGTGATATTTAAAAAATGATTAGCTGAATTATGCTAAATGAAATAAGCCAATCAGAGAAAGACAAATATCACATGATCTCACTTAAAAATGAAATCCAATGAACAAAATAAACTGATTAACAAAACAGATCCAGAGACATAGAAGAATGGAACAGACTGATGAGTCTCAGAGGGAAGGAAGGATGGGGATAGGGAGAGATCAACCAAAGAACTTAAATGGATATATGCATAACCCATGAATACAGACAATAGTGTGGTGAAGGTCTGAGGTAGGGCTGGGAGTGGAGTAGAGGTAGTCAATGGGGAAAGAAGGGGGACACCTGTAATACTTTCAATAGTAAATATTTGAAATGGTCTTGTTTTAGAAATCAAGACAATGGGCAGTAAAGGACCATCAATGATCACAAGAGAAGGGGAACAAATAATGTGAGCACTATAATCACTGAAGCTCCATACCAGGAGGTAAAATTTGAACTTTGGCACAGGAAAGAGAAACCCAAGTAAGCCACCACTGTTTCACTAAGTTGAAGAGTAAAAATTTGAATTCAGAAAAATTTTAAAAATTGGAATTTGCTTAGCAGAATGTTGAAGAGAGTAGAGCTATGTAGAAAAAGAGCTCTAGAAAATTTTATGTGGGCATTTTGAAGCATTATCTGATTACTAATCAACACATTTGTAGGATTAATTCTATAAGACCGTGAAATCAGAGACAGAATGACTGATTGTGAGTCATCAGTTGAAAAATTTTCAGAACTCACTGTCACTTTCCTTTAGGAATACACCTTTAGACGAAGATGTTGGGTTTATTAATGATGGCACTGAGGGAAAATGAACACCAGAGTATCTCAATAAGAGAGTATAAGAAAGATTCCATTATAGGATTTATACTTTGGCTGGTAATTTGCTCTAGATTGAAGATTTTTAGAAAGTAGGGATAATTTTATGAGTGGGTATAAAAATAAATCTTATATAGAAAGAGAGCAGATTAGAGCAACTATAAAGTTATAATTGGAAGAACAAGTAACAGTCACTTATATTAACAGAGAAAGGTATATTGTATTTTGACAGTTGTATAGTCATCTTTCTTTAGTCTGTGCTTAAACAATTATAAAATGACCTTTTATCTTATTTCATCATGGTCCAAAATTGGTGTTATGTGAAATTTTGTCAAGCAATAAATAATATGATTTAACTGTGAATGCCAGGCCAACTTTTAACAGCACTAAAGCCTAGCTATAAGTGTCAGACCAGTTCCTAGATGTCAAGAACTATTTTTCTGTTAAATTTCCCACAAAAGGGGTTCAAACATCTTCAAAATTCTACTGGCGAAAATTGAGAGACTTCACTTAACATTTAACTCAGAAGACACCAGAAGACTAAATTAGCCCAAGATTAAAGGTTACTCTATACCTACCTTAACAAAGATTAAAAACAAAACTTAAAATCAATATCTAAAATATGAAAAAAACCACTATCCTTAAAGTCATAATTCAAAAATTTATATTTAACTGACTAGTAAACTAAATTGAACAGCAAACTGTGAGCCATAACCAAGAGGGAATTAAAGGTTATGGATTTAGCTGACAAATACTTTAAATAGTTATTTAAAATAATGTAAGTATGTTCCATATTTTAAATAAAAACAAACATAATGAGGAGAGAAATGGAAAACAAAATGTGATAATTTGGAGCAAAAACATATACAATATAAAATTGAAAACTAAGTGGGTGAAATTTTCAGAACATTAGAGTATATATATATATATGACCTGGTGCATGAAATTCATGCATGGGGGTGGGGGTGCCCCTCAGCCCAGCCTGCACCCTCTCCAATCTGGGATCCCTTGAGGGATGTCCAACTGCCAATTTAGGCCTGATCCCAGTAGGATCGGGCCTAAACGGGCAGTCGGACATCCTTCTCACAATCTAGGACTGCTCCCCTGCCTGCCTCTCTGATTGCCCCAAATCACTTCTTCCTGCCAGCCTCATCACCCCCTAACCACTACCCTGCCAGCCTAATTGATGTCTAACTGCTTCCCTGCCAGTCTGTTTGCCCCCAACTTCCCTCCTCTGCCAGCATGGTCACCCCTAACTGCCCTCCCCTGCAGGCCTGATCACCCAAAACTGCCCTCCCTTGCAAGCCATCTTGTGGTGGCCACCTTGTATCCACATGGGGGCAGCCTTCTTGTGTGTTAGAGTGATGGTCAATCTGTGTATTACTATTTTATTAGATAGGATAGAGAGGCCTGGCTCATGGGTAGGGGTCAGTTGGTTTGCCCTGAAGGGTGTCCTGGATCAGGGTGGGGGTTCCCTTGGGGCATGGAGCAGCCTGGGCAAGAGGCCTATGGTGGTTTGTGGGCTGGCCATGTTCCCCAGTGACTCAAGTTGAGGCCTGGAATCTGGGATTAATTTATGTTTTACAATTAAAACTTTGTAGCCTGGAGCAGAGCCAAGCCTTCTGCTCACTCAGTGGCAAAAGCCATTTCTGTTTGGGTTTATTTAAATAATATAATTGAAACTTTGTAGCCTAGAGTGGAGACCTAGGCACTAGGGCTGCAGAAACTTGTCTTCCTCCATTGCCCGGGCAATCCTAGCCTCTGCTCTCTCAGGCTTCATGGATGCCACCATTTCTGTTGGGATATATGTATCTTCTGTAATTGCAACTTTATAGTATTAGTGGAGGCCTAGGCTGGCAAGGGCACGTGGAAAACCTGGCTTTCTCCATTGCTGGGGACATCCAAGCCTCCCTTATGCTCTCAGCAGTGGCAGTCACAGTCATCTTGGTTGGGGTTTATTTGCTCCTGATTAGCTGGTGTGCATGGTTTGTGGGAGTGGTTTGTGGATGTATTGGAGGTACAATAGATTTGCATATTACTCTTTTATTAGATAGAATATATATATATATATATATATATATATATATATATATATAGAGAGAGAGAGAGAGAGAGAGAGAGAGAGAGAGAGAGAACTCAGATGGTGACAATGGAATCTGAGTATTGAGTATTACAAAGTATTAAATTGCCTTACTGAGGAGGGTTGGAAGAGAGGTAGAGATGAACAGAGTCTACAAAACTAATGGCAAATAAGCTTCACATAAACACTGTACTCTATTGGATAACATTATTTCCCACTGGGATACAGGCTAACAATTCTGAAACTACTGACATCTATACTGAAACTGAACAACTAAGCAAATAGATGATGGATTGTAGGATCTCAGTTTCTAACTTTTGGAATGGGAGGTTGTAGCCAAGCAAGGCAGAAGGCTAGAATGATACATATGATAATGGAATCGAGTCGAAGAAATAAGTACAAACTCATATTTAGCTTAATATAAATACAGAAAACTACACATACAAATATTTATACAATCGAATACATGTATATATACTTTTTCTTTTCTCAGCTGAGATGGCCTAGAATTGATGACACCCTTGTAGCAATCGACACACCTAGGACTCAGATCTTGGTTTACAATATCATTCCTCAATAAAAGAAACCAGTATTCCTTAAATAAATGGCTGATTACAGTATTGTGGTAGGAAATACAAAATATGAGCCTGGAACATATTGTAATGTCAGTAAGTAAAAGGAACCTCAAAAGCAAATTATATCTAAAGGACATAGAAACCAAATAGAGTCAGCCAAAGCTGAAATAATATGAACAACAAAATTAATGGTGTCAAATTATAATGTAAACTATACAATAAGTATTTGGGTTCTATATTTATATAAACACGTGTTTGACTAAATAGAGGGAAGACACAAATCTATACAGATGAACTCCAGATCATTTATGTTCGTAGTACCTACTCTAAGAGTTAGAGTTAAATTCCCTTCTCTTGTAAGTGTTGGCTGCACTAAATTATTTGCTTTGGAAGAAAAAACGTATAGAGAAAGAGAGGTAACTTTATTGTGGTGAAATTTGGCATATATTACTCTGACTCGGTGATTAAGGCTCAAACTGATAGATATCCAATAATTGACATGTATTGTAATTAGTTTTACATGACTATTTTATTGTTTACAGTTTTGCACAGGCCTTTAGGGATACACAGTATTGTTCCTTTAGTGAATTTGCATCTATTATAGTTGAGGAAAACCATTTCTATAGCTACAGGTGCTTTCATGGATAGGGCCTATTAGTACTGTGGGGGGGGGGGGGCTGTGCCTTTAAATGTAAGTAACAAGGTGATAACTTGAACAGTGTAATTGCTTTTGTGTTTGAGGGTATACTATAAAAATTGCAAGGGGGCAATTTTGCTTTGCTAAAGTTTTTGATGGTTAGTTATTGAAAGGTTGATTGACAAAGTTAGTTAATAATGTGGATTTTCTTCTTTATATTTGAGTTAAAGTGCAGTTTAATTTAAATGTCAACCAAATTGAATTAATAGAAACAGAACTTGCAATAATCCTGTTTGGCACATGATAATTAAATCCTTTGCATTACTCCCTCATTTCAATATTATTTCAAATAGAAAAGTATAATTTATAATTTTTCTTATTATGAATGAGGAAACAGTTATCCCTTAGAAAGAAAAAAAGTTGAATTGAGGAATTCAGCTAACTTACATTTCAAATAAAACTTATTTATATATAGTTTGTTATACAGCTATATTCTTGCTCCCTTAGCTAAAAAGGGCCAATTCCAATGTAACCCTGATATTTAGAGGCTAGTGATCTGAATCCATGCCAGCAAGCTCAGTGTACATTCTTGATAACCTATAATTAAGTCCCTATCTCCTTCCCAGATACTGGGCTTGCAGAACCTGTTACTGTGAACAGTGCACTGCCCCAGAGGGAGGGTTATTAAAGCTGATGCCAGGCCAGACCCTCAGATATGGCCTGGGGGCCCCCAACATCTGGGAGCCTTCTTGCAAGTCCCGTGAAAAGGACTGGAAACTAACCCATGTTTGTGTGACAAGGACCACAGGGAGATATAGGCGAGGGCCCCATGCATGTTCTTTCACTCAGATTTGGAAGGCTGTTCCCTGAGTCTGCCAGTGTATTAAACAGTGTCCCTCCATTTCTTTGAAGTGTCCTTGGCTTTCTTTGGTCTTCTGCAATAGCTGTAAATGGAAAATAAGCAGTGGGTAATCAAAGGGTATGGATCCTACTTACACTCTTTTAACATGTGAGATATATCACCATCATATGCCACAATATTGCAGGAAAAGTCAATAGAATCTACTCCTGAAACATATATCTCTTACAACCCACATCAAAGAGTGGTAACATATTTGGTCATCTTCTTTTAACATAGCTAAGTGAATATTTGGCAACAAGCCTCAAATTAAGATGTTTTCAGTATTAGACAACAGGTTTTTTACAATCCTAATTCTTAAAATTGTATTCATCTAATATTGAGTACCTGCCATAAACCAGACAATATACCAACTAGGTCTGACATAGGGTTGTATAAAACAGAATTGGACAGGGCATGATCATGGCTGTCAAGAGACTTTAAGTCTAGTAAAATACATAAATCTGTGTTTAATAATTATTTGACTGATATTTCAAAGGTGTATATTACATGTATCTCTATATATTAGCTAAAGGGATTTTTTAAAACAACTTGGATTAATGGTTATTTGCCCACATTTTGTGGGTGAGGAGAATGAGGCCCATATGTCTAAAGTTTGATGCCAAAAGTCACATATCTACTAAAAGTTGGAATGTGAATTCTGGCTTTTATGTTCTATGTTTAAAAGGTATTTCTATTTTACCACAACATCCTTTATATAGTTCATATGTGATATGTTATAAGAGAATGACAATGCTATGTAAAATTTCAAAGGAAGTAAGCCCATCTTTAGTAAGAAGTTTTGGCCATTCTTTATATTTCAACTTGGACTTAGGAGATCTTCATAATTTTAGTAGTACAGTGAAACACAGGGGAGAGACTAGGTCTGTTAACTAGGGGATATTAAAGATTACAGCCAAATTTAGAGCACAGAGCCATGGAGGATGACAGTCCCAGTAAGCATAATGGGAAATTCAAACAAAAAAGTATTTGAGACAATTGGTACTTCTTATGACTGTATAATTGCTTATGATCTTGTCATGCATTTAAAATATTTTACTATAAAATAAAAAAAAACACTGAATAAATCTATGCTATAGCCTAAATTTTGAATTCAGGAAAGATGAATAAATAAACTTGAGAGTGAGAAACATTCAGATAACTGAAGAAAGAAAAATTCAGAAAAGGGAAAAAGCAACTTCAAAGACATTGAAGTGAGAATGTGCCCAAAGTATTCAAATAAATTTAGATTGCCAGTAAAACTGGAGTACAGTGAATGAGCAGAGTACTAGGAGGTGAATTCATAGAGGCAACTTGGGGTGAGGAAAGAAGGCTAGTGGTGAGTGGATCATAGAGAACCTTTAAGCTTTGGTTTTAGTTCTAAGGATGAGTGTTTTGAGAAAAGGAATGACTTTTCAAGAGTATGTTATCATAGATGCAAAAAGACAGATAGGCTCAGTTAAGGCAAAGGTTGACCTTGTCAGTGAAGATATCAGCCTAGGACGTAACGGCCCACCATAACTGCTTTTAGTTAAAGTTTAATTTCAGACCATCCTTTGTGGTTACTTTAGGTCTCTGAGTTTGCAAGACTGCCATGCAGGCCTCCCCTGAGCTTGTCAGGTCAGCATGTGGTCCCTTTTGTCCACAGTGGTTTTCTTTAAATTCTAGGGAGAAGGCTTTTCTTAGTGGGTGATGTCCAAAGGAGATCAAATATATACAGCCTTGCAAATGAGATTTTCCAGTAATAATATATGCATCATAGTAATAATATATGCATTAAGAGATAAGCTAACTCTAGAAGACTATAGACACTGGACATATCACATAATAACATTTATCTAGGAATGTGGCTTTGAAGAAGCTCCAGCTCTGTTCTGTCCCTCAGTCACTGCCAGACTTCTGGTTTTGACTATCAGTGCAGGCTATTATTTTTCAAGGCTCCATTGGAGCCAGAGAATTGGATATTAGACTAGAACAAGTTAAAACACCACCAAATTCACTATTCTTACCTGAATTTAACATTTTTCTTGATTACAAGAGTTTTGTTAATTTCTAAAACTTTGAAAGACATGATTCTTATAATTTTGATAGTTGTTTTTATTAAGGAGAAGATTTCTGAGCTACTTATTACACTATTTTTTGTGTCATTATTTCTTATCTGAATCTTGTATGACTGTTAGGAGTTTTTCATTGTCATAATAGAAAGACTGTCCCTCTAGGCAAAGTAAATATAGAATAAATACATAGAAAAAGGAAATAGAACAGCATCCTTAGGGAACCATTAATCATTATTTATGAACTGAATGCCAAATGGAACTGACTAGAAAGCTAAGCTTGGGGTATGATTATGAAAGGCTTTGTGGACCTAGCAAAGATTTACAGTAGTATGCTAAAATTTCATAACCTAGATTATTACTTACAAATATTAATTTTAGATAATTTAATACATAAAATTAAGTTATATAAAACAGAATATATTAAAATCAAGATAATATTTACTCAAAACTAATAATTTCCTAATAATTTTTACCACATTTAACTTATCTATACTACTGAGGGTAAATATTTTTATTATAACTACATGTTGAACATATACTATGGTGTGCTACTGTGCTTCTCTTTCCAGTTTTGTTTAGTGATATTAGATCAGTAGTTTGAGATAGGTCATAATGATAATATTTACACAATGGTTACAAGAAAACACTACAAATCAGGGTGGGTTTTTTTTATAGCTAGTTGATGCATATTTACCAGCACATCACTGAATTTATACCTTCTTTTTTCAGAACCTCTAGACATTGAAAAATTAAAGAGATTAAATAAAATAATATAATTGTACTTCAGAAGAATCATTCTAGTAAAAATGTGGAGAATAAGTTGGGGGAGTTCTAGATGGGAAAAGGTAAACATGTTAGTAGGTCAATGAAGGAGTTCTTAGACAGGTATTAAATAGGTAATAAGCTGGTTATGCAGAGATTGTATATTAATGCCCAAAATGACACAGTTTAAATAAAACATAATAATAGCATATACATTAAGATATAAGCTAACTTTAGAAGACAATTTTTATAATGAAACACAATAGGCTTGAGCCCATTCTACTCCTACCCCAGTTCTGTACCCTAGAAGGAACCATCTTGCGATTAGGGCCATATGATTATTGCCGGCTAATCGGTTATGAGAAGAAGTGATATGTGTTGCTTCTGGCCAAAGCATTCAAAAGGAGACATGAAATTTTCATGTGACCTCTTGCACTATAGCAAACCTTGAATCTTTGTGTTGATATGGATGCATCATAAGGTGGTGATATTCAGGCAGATTAGTTCTTACATGGAGCAGGGTCTCTATTGACCTATTTTAGATGTATTATGAGCAAGAAAAAAAAATCTTTGTATCCTTAGTTATGTCAGGCCACTGTTTTGCTTTGTTTTTCCTGAGACTAAATTTTTTTTTATTGCAGCATTATCTAGTGCAGGATTTATCAATCATTTTTGTGTAGCAAGTCAGATAGTAACTATTTTAGGCTTGGACTCTTAGGACTCTGCTGTAAATTCATCAACTCTGCTGTTGCAGTATGAAAGGCACCATAGACAATATAAAAACAAATGGGGTAGTTAACTATATGTATAAAAGGCCACTATGTGAAGTGTCTGATTGTCCTACAGGTTGCTATGATGTTTACTAACCACTAGAGGGCAGATGATCAATGCAAGAGCTACTGAGCTGCAGTGACTGGGCAGCAGTGGGTCTCCGGTGATGCACCATGAAACCAGAGAGGAGGGAGCTCGATTCCTCTCAGGGATGCACGATTCCACCATCAGCCATGGGTTATGTTGTTGCTAGGACACTATTGGCCCTGGAACTGGTTTACTGCACACCTATGTCTGCATTCCACATCCTGTAGGACAGCAACTTTGCAGAGTGCCTTCTCACATTCTGGGACCCCCTCAGGGGATGTCAGAGAGCTGGTTTTGGCTCAATCCCTGCAGGCCAGTTTGAGGGACCCCACCTTCCTGAGGGACTCCTCCCTCACTCCACAGATTCCCTTCAAGCCAGGGTACCAGGTGTGGCTGGCCAGGGAGGGACCCGGGAAATTGGCTCCAGAGTGTGTCCAGCCTGCCTCACCCAGTCCCACCCCACTAGCCACCTTCTACTTAATTTTTTTTCAATGTGCACAAATCCATGCACTGGGTATCTAGTGTTTTAATAAAACTTTATTTGCAAAAATAGGTAGCAGATCAGATGTTAACTTTTAATTTTGCCTATTCTGACTAATGTATCACTATTCTAAATTTCTTCATTGGGCACCTCCTCTATTAAATCTGAATATTTAAATCCCCATTTCTTGTTTTACCAACTAGAAATGGTTTGTCCTAATTCCCTGTTGTATATGATGAAATGTTGGTAATTCTCCCTTCTCCTTCCCTTGTATCCTGTACCCCTCTTGTACCCATCCTGACCTCTTTCAGCACCAAGGCTTTGTAAGCCATATATTTTATGTTGTAAAGCCTGATAACTATGGTTACAAAACTGATTGTGTTAAATATTCTTTGATTTTTATTAAGTTGATTATAGAAGATAGGAAACCATGAGTATTTATGTCATTATTATTATAGAAATATCATGCACTGTGAGACAACAGTGTGCTTAATTCTCCCTCTATGGGCACAATGTCAGAAGATCATTGCCATTTTAAGGAGCATATTTCTATTAGTATGTTCAAATACATTGACCTAATTAAAAATATTTTCCAATTGCTTATATCATAAATTCAAGTTTTTCCAAGTCTACAATTATTTTTCCTAGAGGTTCAGAACATGGAATAAATGATAAGTCATTTGTGTTCTTCACCAAATATTTCAGTTCCCCTCTCATCTAGACTATATAAATCAGTTTAGGAAAAGTTATATTTCAGTAACAAACAACCCCAAACATCCATAGCTTATAACAGTAAAAGTTTATTTCTTGCTCATGGTACTTGTTGACTGCCTGCTGGCTATAGTTGTGTTTAATATCATCTTCATTTCAAAATTAATTTTTGAATCTTTATAATCTTTTGAATCTTTGAATCTTCTTAAATTTTTATTATTGAAAGTATTACATATGTCCCTCTTTTTCCTTCCATTGACCTCCTCTAGCCCACCCCACCTTCTGCCGCAGGCCTTCACCAATCTATTGTCTGTATCCATGAATTATGTACATAGACACACAAGTTCTTTGATTGGTCTCTTCCCACCCACCCACCTTACTCCCTCCTTTCCTCTGAGATTCCAGTCTGTTCCATGCTTCTATGTCTCTGGATTTATTTTGTTCATTAGATTCCACATGTCTGTGAGATCATGTCATACTTGTATTTCTCTTGAGGCTGAATGAGGAGGAAAGGCATTGCAAGCTTTGTGACAAAGAATAGAACATGAAGAATAAAGCTATGGATTTTATAACGTATGATAAATCATTTGCAATCACTTTGGATTGGTCAAAACAAGACTCTGACCAAGCCTTGACACAACTTGGGTGGATAATGACAATGAGGGAATAACCTATTCAGATTAGTGAATTGTAGCAGAAATTATAGGTGTCATTGCTGGGCCTAATATTTAAGTGCTAATGTGAAACCCTCCTTAACTCTGTTTTCCCTCAGCCACACTTCCTGGAAAGACAATCTAAATAGTCACTTCCCTGTGGATAAGAGTCCCCCTTGCGAGTTCACTCTTAATATTTAGTATGAGCAAGTATTAACATTTGTTATATTAAGCCACTGAAATATTGACTTTGTTTGTTTTCACAACAAACACTAACATATCGTGGTGGATATTTATGTTTTGCTTAGACCATATGAAGATCTATTCTTGAAATGTGGAATGAAGAGGTATATAGCATAATATACAATAAATACATAAATATTGTTATTGCTTGAGATGGGTCTTGTACTCTGAACTCTCAATCTCTGCCCATCTTAAGTACTTGGGTGGGTGGTAAATAACAAAATAGTAGAAAATAATAATGTTTGGGAACCAGAGATGTGAATATATACATATGCCTAAGAGGATAAAGAGGCAAAATTGCCTCCAGGCAAGAGTAGTGAGATTGAAAGAAATGTCCAAGTGATCTGCCTGTGAAGATGGGCCTAACACTGTCTATTTATAAAGTTACCATGCACTGTATTTCTGTGCTCAGCATATCAGTAGTTTGTTACTTGAGAATCACACTCAGGCAGTAAAATTCATCTAAAAGCCCTACCTTTTTTCTTGAAGTATCTTAATAGTGGAAGAAAGCAAATGAATGATTGCCATACTTCTAAGAGGGATAAGGGAGTTTCTTAAAGTGAGTTAAAATTAGAGAAGCCCTATGTTTGGAACTGAGGGATGACAAAGAAGTGTTCCGCATGAATTAGTCACAAAGAATCAGATGGGATGATGTACATGCTGAGATGTCACATGGACACAACTGTAGGGAATATAACAGATACTCTGAATTGATTGTTTTTGCTGCATGAAAATGAAGTGCAAGATCCTGGGAAAATGGCGGCAGAACAGAGGGATTCGATCTGAATCTGGTCCCAGGGAAGAAGGAGGGAACAGCTGAGGGTTGCACAGGGAGTTTGTTGGTGAGCTGGGGGTCAGCTGTGCTCCGGGAGAAGATAGGGGACTACTGGACTGGCCTCCCCTGCCTGAGCAGCCCCAGTACTGCTGGGTTCTCTCGCTGAGCCACTGGCGCAGAGGTGGACCACGCCATCTTGAAGGGGAAGGGTCTAAAAATACACAGCTGCAGTACCAACTGGACGGCTGAGAACCTCATAACACCGGTGCCCAGTTGGCGTAGATGAACAGAGTCTAAGGAGCTCTGCACTCCAGCACAGAAAGGTAAGATTTCCCCTGGGGTTACTTTGGGTGAGAAACCAAGGGACCTGGCAGAACCAGGAGATCTGTGCTTGGAACTCAGAGCCTGGAGATTGGTGCCTGAAATAAAATCTGTGGCTGTTGGGGCTGGTAAACGTGGAAGAGAGCCCTCGGAGCTGGTGGCAGAGGGAATTCCTGGAGGGCAACCCATTTGGACCTGACAGAGGAGGGAAACCCAGAAGATTTTGGGAGGGTCCTGGCTCCTAAACCAGCAGGCACCATTAGAGAGGCAACAGCTGGCCTGGTTGCCCCCAATAGCCCTCCCCTGCAACCTCATCACTCCAAATATGATCTCTTGATGGCCCCATCACCCCTAACTACCCTCCCCAGTCATCCAGGTTGCCCCTACCTGCCCTACCCTGCCAGCCTAGTCATCCCTAACTTCCATCCCCTATAGGCCTGCAACCTCCCTCCCAACTGCCTTCCCTCCTCTGCAGTCTGGTCACCCTCTACTGCCTTCTCCTGAAGATTGGGTTAAACCCACCTGCACTCCCCTATAGGCCTGGTCGCCCCCAAACTGCCCTCCCCTTCAGGCCTGGTTACCTCAAACTGCCCTCCCATGTTGTTCTGGTTGCCCCCAACTGCCCTCTCCTGCCAGCCCAGTCATCTCCAACTGCCCTCCCCTGCCGGCTTGGTTACCCCTACCTAACTCCCCTTCCCTGCTGACCTGGTAACCCCTAACTGACCTCACCTGCAGGCGTGGTCAACACCAACTGCCCTCCCCTATAGTCCCAGTTTCCCCCAACTACCCTCTCTGCAGGTCTGGTCCCCCCCAACTTCCTTTTCCTGGAGCCTGATCACCCCTACCTGCCCTCCCCTGCCAACCTGGTTGCTTCCAATTGCCCTCACCTGCAAGCCTGGTTCCCCCCAACTGCCTGCCCCTGCCAACCTCATTGCCCTTAACTACCTTCCCTGCAGGTCTGGTCCTCCCCCCCAACTTCCTTCTCCTGGAGCCTGGTCAACACCAACTGTACTCCCCTATAGTCCTGGTTGCCCCCAACTATCCTCCCTGCAGGTCTGGTTCTCCCCACCCCAACTTCCTTCTCCTGGAACCTGGTCACCCCTACCTGCCCTCCTCTGCCAATCTGGTTGCTCCCAATTGCCCTCACCTGCAAGCCTGGTTCCCTCCCACTGCCCGCCCATGCCAACCTGGTTGCCCCTAACTGTCCTCCCCTGCCAGCCTGATTGCCCAAAACTGCCTTTGCCTGCTGGCCTGAGGGCCACCAACTGTCCACCCATGCTGGCTTGGTTGTCCCTAACTGCCCTCTCCTGCTGGCCTGGTTGCCCCTAACTGCCCTTCCCTGCTGGCCTGGTCCCCCTCAACTACCTTCCCCTGCTGGCCTGGTTACCCCTAACTGCCCTCCCCTGTTGGCCTGGTGCCCTGAACTGCCCTCCCCTGCCAGCCCAGTCATCCCCAACTGCCCTCTCCTGCTGACCTGATTGCCGCCAACTGCCCCTCCCCCCACAGGCCTGGTCCCACACAACTTCCCTCCCCTGCCAGCCTGGTTGCTCCTAACTGCCCTCCCTTGCAGGTCCAGTTGCCCCCAACTGCTTCCCCCTGCTGGCCTGATTGTCCAAACTGCCCTCCTCTGCAGGCCATCTTATAGTAGCCATCTTGAGACCACATGGGGGTGGCCAACTTGTGACCACATGGGGGCAGCCATCTTGTGTGAGGGTGTGATGATCAATTTGCATATTATCTCTTTATTATATAGGATAAATCAAGCTTATTTTTTGACATTGGAGCACATAGGCAGCACCTTACCCAAAATGAGAATACTTAGGCAGACTTTTTATAGACAGTGAAACAGAAAAATTGCTTAAATTGGCCCTTTACAGGCTAGCAGAAATTAACTTCAGGAGAAAGAATATTTCCAGCACATGTACTAAGGCAAAGAAGTAAGACAGAAACAATAACTATTTGGAAATTATAAAGAGTTCACTTTTTATATCAATTTGAATGTTCAAGTGGCAAAGATTGAGCGGGGTCAGATCTTAGAACACTGATAAATAGGTTAGAAAAACCTACATGTCCTCCTAAAAATTTTTGAATCAATCTGGAAAGTTATGGAAAAGCCTTGAAAGGTTGCAAATAGGAAAATACCAAGAATGGTCTTTTTTGAAGGATGGACCAAGGGACAAATGTGGGAAGAGATGAGTGAGGGTGACTATAAGTAAGTTCCATGTTTTTAAAGTAAGATCCTTGGCGATTTTTCAAAGTTTATCCCAAAGTCAAGAGAATGCAAGTTTGAAATCTTCTGTCCCCCAATAAACAATTTAGGGGTAGTAAAACTTTTGTTCATTAAAAAGTGGGAGAGAAATTCTTATTTTCTTTTCTAATTTTTGACTTTTTTGTTTTACATGTTAAGGGTCCACACTGTTTCCATAAATTAATTTACTTTTAGTGAATGCTGTGCCTATATGAATTTTATGTTGTATATTGCAATTTAATTTGCTTTGGCTCTCATTTGGCTTAGCTACAGGCTATA
The DNA here is from genome assembly GCA_027563665.1 of Antrozous pallidus. Classification (NCBI taxonomy): domain Eukaryota; kingdom Metazoa; phylum Chordata; class Mammalia; order Chiroptera; family Vespertilionidae; genus Antrozous; species Antrozous pallidus. The sequence goes on along the minus strand of CM050509.1, from coordinate 25,781,866 downwards.
ATTATTCAGCGCTAGTATTATCCATCCTTTCTTGCCTGTAATACTGACCAACCTTCATGTTTCCTGTCATTTAAGAATAAGAACAAGGTATAATATGTGTAATTAAATAAATAAAATAATGTTCTTTATTGTTGTTCTAGCCAAGAGGAGCCTTAGAGAGATCACAATAAACAAAATAAAACAGCAATTAAGGTTTGTTGTTGTTGCTAAGACTGATTCAAGGCTTTTTAATTTAATACCAGTCTCTGAGGACATTTTTTATCACAATAGATCAATGAACCAATTTTTTAGCATACCCCATAATATCACCTAATATTTGGATATCATTTGAATAGATATACACACTCTTCTCCCATGGGCAGACATGCAAACACAGAATAAATCCTTGGTCCCATGGAGACATTTCATTATTTAAATTAAAGGTGACTTGATGATGAAATCAAGATATAAAAGCATATTAATTTGGTTTTATTACAAGGTGATAATGCAACCCTAATGTTTCAATATCCTATCTCATAAAAGAGTAATATGCAAATTGACCATCACACCAACACACAAGATGGCTGCTCCCATGGGGACAGAAGATGGCCACCACAAGATGGCGAGCAAGGGAGGGTAGTTGGGAGGGATTAGGCAAGCAGGGGAGGGCAGTTTGTGGGAGATCAGGCCAGAAAGAGAAGGCAGTGGGAGAGACTAAGCCTGCAAGAGAGGGCAGTTGGGGGTGATCAAGCCTGCAACGGAGGGTGGTTAGGAGTGACCAGGCTTGCAGAGAAGGGAAGTTGGGGGCAATCAGGCTGGCATAGGAGCAGTTAGGCATCAATCAGGCTGGCAGGTAGTGGTTAGGAATTGATCAGGCTGGCAGACAGACACAGATAGGGGCAATCAGGAAGGCAGGCAGGTGAGCAGTTGGGAGCCAGCAGTCCTGTATTGTGAGAGGCATATCCGACTGCCCGTTTAGGACTAATCCCACCAGTATCAGGCCTAAACGGGCAGTTGGACATCCCTCAAGGGGTCCCAGATTGGAGAGGGTGCAGGCTAGGCGTAGGGACACCCCCCCCCCCATGCAAGAATTTTGTGCACTAGGCCTCTAGTTTTTTTAATTTACCATATAACTTATATTTAATGGTAGTACATATGTTTTCCTACCCCCCAATATCCTCCCCCCAGCCTCCCTTACCCCCCAGCACGTGTTCCCACCAGCCCCCCTCCCCGCCCCAGTGTCTTTCATTCATTGGTTATGCTCATATGTATGCATACAAGTCCTTCTGTTGATCTCCCCCAGCATCTGCCTCCCATCCACTCCAGCCTTCCCCCTGTAGCTTGACAGCCTGTTCGAGGCCACCCTGCCTCTATGTCAATCACTTCCCCCTGTTTCTTTTCTTCAAAAATATCTTGCCTCTGCATACTGAAAAGAAACGTATAAGAGCAAAAAAAAGTTTGAGTGTTAGTTTCAACATCCAACTGTTCTGAGTCCCAGTTTCAATGTCAAATCGTTCTTCATGTGTACATGTCAGCAATGGTATCCAGATGGTGGACACATCGTAGCAATGCAAGATCCATCCTCTCTGGTGTGGTCCTGGGCTGCCTGCAGCCACGCACAGCTGCCAACTGCTAGCATGGCAAGGTGTCGTCAGCATTCGCCATCTCTGGACCATCCTCGTGGCTGGAATAGACCCGTCAGTTCCTCACTGTCGTAAGAACCCACATGGTCTTGGAGTTGCTTTCTGCAAACACACAAACACATTCTCGACCAAAGGTTAACAAAGGGATCCTCTCTGCAAAATAGACTTGGGATTCTTTTTATTTTTGCCTAAATGATTTTCCTTTGGCTTATTTTGACACCATGTGTGTTTTTTCATGGGTGTCCTGCAGCTGGTTTTACAAATGGAATTTTATTTTCTGGAGTAAGAATTTTCTACATGTATTTTACTTATAGGATACTTTTCCTTACATGATATTACCCCACTGTCCCGCCCCCCTTTTTTTTGGTTAATAGGGGCTTTTGGAAATTTTATCTTGCAGTCTTGGTAATTTTAAATTTTAATTTTTGCACACAAATATTACTACTTTAGGTTCTTTGGATGTTAGACAATTTTGCAGTGAGATGAGCCACTAGTAGATATTTTAGTTAATGTTTTAGGAAAAGCTTTTTGTCCAATACAGTTAGATTTTCTTGAGTATTCACTTATTTCACTTGGCCAATTTAAATTAATCTGAAAACTTGATTACTATTTTCCTGACAATTTTAATACTCTAGCAGAAATCTTAGTTTACCCAGTAAATACTTATGGAAAGGAACATTTGCATTTTTGAGTAGGTCCACAGCATTCCTGGTAATAAAGTAAATTTAGATATAGGGCAGCTATTGCTGGCTGAGTCTCTGTCTGCCACCTGGGGCCCGGTCTGAGTTGTGCGTGGGAGGCATAGCAGTCGTGGGGGTTGGAGACCTTCCTCAGGAGGGGTGAGAATTCAAGCCCCTGCAAGGTTTGTTGATGAGGGTCTGTGCCCCACCTCTGTTGATCTTTTAGTTCTCTCCTGTTGGCCCCTCTGTGACTGTGCCTGTCTTAGGTTGTTCCTTCCCTGAGTAATCTTACCCGTCTCTGGCTAACCAGCCATCCTCCGGGGCCAAACAGGGTGATGTGAGGTTCAGTCCTGTCTCCTTTGTAGTCTATGCCCCTGTGGCCTCCACGTCCAGCACCTGCCTTGGGGTCCCCTCGCCTGCTGGCGGGGTCCCGGTACTGATCACATATCTCAGGTGACCCATCTTTCTTCTCCAGAGAGGGCCCAGCTCACACCATTGGTCGAGAGACAGATCCATGGTGCCAGCTGCCCAGTGGCTTCAGCCACAGCTTGAACTGAAAGTTCAAGCATCAGCTGTGTGTATTTGGATAATAAGAAGAGGATCCCTCTTGGCAAAAGGGCCAGAGGGGCCAATATAGAATGCTCGGATGCCTTCCCAGTGCCTTAATCCATTCCGAAAGGGACTAATTTCTTTCCTATCCTTTTTTTTAAGTTGCTGCCCAACATTCAAAGAATTAGTTTGTAAGTTTATTTGGGATAATTGTATAATATGCTATTGTCAAATATCAAATATTATAATGACATTGCATAATAATATCATGTAAGGGTATTGTGGTGTCACGGGAGGTTAAGGAAGGCCTAGCCTAAGGACTGGTGTCCATAAGAGATGACATGCTCTAGGCAATGTTAATTAAATCTCAAACTAGCTGCCATTTTTTTTATAACTTTATATAAACTTTGTCAGGGATGTAAAAACACAAATCAGTTAACTTAGTTCAAGCATTTAAATATATTGACTTTCCCCCTTACTCCCACCACCTGCCACTTACCCTAAGGTTTGACATTTTGATGGACTTTTCTCAGTCTCTGGATCCGTTCTTGTTCATCAGTCTATGTCATTCATTATAGTCCTCAAATCAGTGAGATCATGTGATATTTGTCTTTCTCTGCCTGGCTAATTTCACTTAGCATAATGCTCTCTAATTCCATCCATGTTGCTACAAATGGTAGGAGTTTTTTCTTTTTTACCGCAGCATAGTATTCCATTGTGTAGATGTACCATGGTTTTTTAATCCACTCATCTGCTGATGGGCACTTAGGCTGTTTCCAAATCTTAGGTATGATAAATTGTGCTGCTATGAACATAGGGGTACATATATCCTTTCTAATTCGCCTTTCTAGTTTCTTGGGGTATATTCCTAGAAGTGGGATCACTGGGTTGAATGGGAGCTCCATTTTCAGTTTTTTGAGGAAACTCCATACTGTTCTCCACAGTGGCTGCACTAGTCTACAATCCCACCAACAGTGCAGGAGACTTCCTTTTTCTCTGCATCCTCGCCAGCACTTGTCATTTGTTGATTTGCTGATGTAAGCTATTCTGACAGGTGTGAGATGGTACCGCATAGTCGTTTTCACTTGCATCTCTCAGGTAATTAGTGACTTTGAGCAAGTTTTCATATGTCTCTGGGCCTTCTTTTTGTCTTCTTTAGAAAAGGTCTGTTGCCCATTTTTTTATTGGATCTTTTGTCTTCCTCTTATTGAGTTGTGTGAGTTGCCTGTAGATGCTTGAGATTAAACCTTTATCACTGATAGCATTTGCAAATATGTTCTCCCATACAGTGGGTTTTCTTGTTGTTTTGTTGATGGTTTCTTTAGCTGTGCAAAAGCTTTTTATTTTGATGTAGTCCCATTTGTTTATTCTGTCTTTAGCTTCCATTGCCCTAGGAGCAGTATCATCGAAGAAGTTCTTTTGGCATATGTCTGAGATTTTATTTCCTGTAGATTCCTCTAATGTTTTTATGGTTTCCCCTCTTATGTTTAAGTCCTGTATTCATTTTGAGTTTATTTTTGTATATGGTGTAAGTTGGTGGTCTAGTTTCATTTTTTTGCATGTATCTATCCAATTTTCCCAACACCATTTATTGAAGAGACTATCTTGATGCCATTTTATGTTCATACCTCCTTTGTCAAATATTAATTGAGCATAGTGGTTTGGGTTGATATCTGGATTCTCTATTCTATTCCATTGATCTATATGTCTGTTCTTGTGCCAGTACCAGGCTGTTTTGAGAACAGTGACTTTGTAATACAGCTTGCAATCTGGTATTGAAATCCCACAGACTTTGTGCTTCTTTCTCAGGATTGCTGTGGCTATCCGGGGCCTTTTTTTTATTCCAGATGAATTTTTGGAGAGTTCTTTCTAAGTCTGTGAAGTATGCCATTGGTATTTTAATGGGGAGTGCATTAAATTTATAGATTGCTTTGGGTAGTATGGACATTTTAATTATGTTGATTCTCCCAATCCATGAACATGGTATGTTCTTCCATCTGTTTACATCTTCATCTACTCTTTTTTTTATTGTCCTGTAGTTTAGGCCTCTAGTTTTTTTCATAAAAAGAATCGTCTCCAAGTACAATAGTGATGTTACTATTCTTTTGTAATTATAGTGGAAGTTAGTTAAAATAGTAAAGCTGTTTTCAACTTTAGGTGCTATAGAAAATTTCTCTACATTTATGAAAATATTTAAAATTATATATCCTTTAGTGCATTATTCTTGACCTCTTTCAAAAATATGATCATAAGCTATGTGCTACTCATTATGCTAGGATATGTTGATAAAATGTTGAACAAAACCAGACATGGTTCTTATGGACTTTATCTTCTGAATGGCAAAGTGTATATTAATCAAATAATCACATATGTAAGTGTATCATTCCAAGCTGAGAAAAAAGGTTATTAATGTTAAGAACATAGTTACATAAAACATACTAAAAATAATTCTGACTTAGACTAGAATTGTTAGCCAGAGAAAGTTTTAAATAACATTAAAGAAATGTTACTTTAGTTGAGACTTAAAACATGGTAAGACCTGATTTGGTAAAGGGAGTAGGTATGCAGGAACATTCTGGATGGTGGTAACAGTATATACAACAACCTGATGACAGGATGGTATGATACATTAAAGGGACTAAAATCAGGCTAAAGTGACTAGAATGTAAAGATGGGTATGATTGCTGCAATAAGAGGCTGGAATGTTTAGGGGAGGTCATACCATACAGTACCTGGTAGGTCGTGATCTAAGAATTAACTAAGACTTTTTTGATCTTAACAGCATTGAGCTGCTAATAAATTTTAACATTCAATCTACATACATACCATCTTTTTGTTTTGAAAAATGCTAGTTGCAACTCAGAAAATAAATTGAAGGGTCTGGAGTAGAGCAGGAAGACCAATTAAGAGGTTATTTCACTTGACCAATGGAAAGATAGCTTAGAGTAGATTTATGGCAATGAGGATTAAGGGAAAGAGAGACTAAAAAAATATCAAGGGAGCAACATTGGCAAAACTTGGCAATTAATTGGAAATGTATGGCAAAGAAGAAAAGAAGTTTCAAGAATAACTGAAGTTTTTGAGTAGTACTACTGAACACAAGACATGCATATGTTAAAGATTTCAGGATGGGACACTGTCATAAAAAAGATCATGATCCAGTTGGAAACAGAAATTATAGGAAAACAAAGAATGTTCTAAATTTCTACAAACAAGTTATAGTTTATATATCCACTGTACGTATTTGAAGCAAATCTAAGTGTCCTATAGATGGCATGCATTACCATGGAATTAGGTTTTTGTGAAGGTTAAAGAAGGTGGATTATTACTTATCTATAGGTCACTTTGCACCACCTAAATAACTTTTATATCAATTTCCTTGGTTCCATCTTACTTCCTTGTTCATTTCTTTCCTCTAGGCTTTGATTTCTTCCCTCCCTCCAGTCATCCATCTCCACACATATTTATGGAGCATTTATTAGGAATAAAGCATTACGCTAGGCACTAGATATACAGTGGTAAATTAAACACAATTACTGACTTCATGGAGTTTTAAATCTATTAGGGTAGATACTTTACAACAAACACTGAAAGAAAGAAATATTTGAATGTATGTGTGATAATTAGCATAATGAAAACATATATGGTGCAATGATAGTGATGACCCACATCTTTGGTCACAAAGATACACAGAGGTGAACTAGCCCATTGCATTTTTTTTCAAGGCAAACATATTCACTTCTATGTAGAAGGGTGCACACATGTGGTCTGGAAGCATGTGTACACCGAGCAGGCAGGCTGCTCTAGCCCATTGCATTTTGAACTGTGTTTCCTAGAAATAAAACAAGCGAACTATCACCTCCACAATAAATGTTAGCATGGAAAATATGTATTTACCTTTTGTAATTTTATTGCTATTTTTTCAATTATTTATACAACTTGAGGCCCAGTGCACAAAATTCATGCACAAAGGGGTGAATCCACTCAGCCCAGCTTGCATTATCTCCAATCCAGAATCCCTTCCGGGATGTCCAATTGCCAGTTTAGGCCTGATCCAGGCAGTCGAACATCCCTCTCACAATTCTAGACCACTGGCTCCTAATTGCTCACCTGCCTGCCTGCCTGGTTGCCCCTAACTGCCCTCCCCCCGCCCCCCGCTAGTTTGGTTGTTCCTAACTGTACACCCCCCGCTGGCCTGGTCACCTCTAACTGCCCCCCCGCTGGCCTGGTTGCCTCTTACTGGCCCTCTTGCCCGCCTGGTCACCCCCAAGTGGCCCCCTGCTGGGCTGGTTACCCCTAATTGCACCCCCTGCCAGCCTGGTCACCCCTCACAACTCCCCATCCCCCACTGGCTTGGTCACCCCATGCAGCCTGCTGTTCAGTCATTTGGTCATCTCTCACTAACCCCCGAGCCAGCCTGTTCGTAGGCAGCCATCTTGTGAGGGTGTGAGAGTCAATTTCCATATTACTTCTTTATTATATAGAATTTATTCTTATTTATTAAGAGAGTGTATGTAAGATTAGTGACAGTTTTTCTTATTTATTTATTATTTATTATTATTTATTTATTTATTTGTTTGTTTGTTTATTTATTTATTTTCATCTTCACCTGAGAACATGCTTAGAGAGAGGAAGAATGAGAAAGAGATAAAAACACCAGTATGAGAGAGAAACATCAAATCAGTTGCCTTCCATATGTTCCCTGACTGAGGATCAAACCCACAAACCAGATATGACATCATCTCTTCACATGATTACCATTTTTTGTGTGTGACAAGAGCTTCCGAAATCTCTTCTCTTAGGATAGTTTCAGTGTTCAGGAGAGTATTATTGAGTATAGGCGTCATGCCTGTATATTAGATATATAGATGTATTCACCCTACATAACTGCCACTTTGCACTCTTTAATCAGCATCTCCTATTTCCTCCACCCTCTCCACCCCACTCTTCAGTTCTGTGCTTCTGAGTTTGACTTTTACTTTTAGATTCCACATACAAGTGTGATTATACACTGAGTGGACAGATTACTATGATCTCTGAATTCATAATAATCTGGCCACTCTCTCTCTCTCTCTCTCTCTCTCTCTCTCTCTATATATATATATATATATATATATATATATATATATCTCCTGGTGCATGAATTTGTGCATGGGTGGGGTCTGGCCAGCATGGCCAGGAGGAGAGGACATAGGCAGTTGACCAGCCTGCCTGCTGGTTGAACAGTCCTAGTCGAGGGGTCAATTTGCATATTATCCTTTTATTATATAGGACATATACTGAGTGGCCAGATTATTATATGTTCAGAGATCATAATAATCTGGCCACTTAGTGTATAGTATTTGTATTTCTGTGTCTGGCTTACTTCATGTATCATAATACCCTACATTTACATCCATGTTGTTGCAAATGACAATATTTCCTTTTTTCTCATAGTTGAATAATATTCAGTTGTTATTCCAATACATACCACATCTTTTTTTATTTAATCATACATTGACAGACACTTGGCTGTTTCCATATTATGGCTCTTATGAGTGGTGCTACAATGAACATGTGGTATAGATAACTGTTAGAGATACTGATTTTATTTCCTTTGGGTATATACCCAGAGTGGGATTGCCGTATCATACAGTAGTTCTATTTTTACCCTTTTTTGCTGACTCTCCATGCTGTTTTCTATAATGGCTGTATCTGTTTATATTCCCACCAACAAAATACAAGGTTTCCCTTTTATCCATATATTTATAAACACTTGTTTTCTGTTGCTTTGTTAATAGTTTTTTTTAACAAATTGTGAGGTGATATTTTATTGTGGTTTTGATTTGAATTCTCTGATGAGTAGTGATGTGGAACACTTTTCTTTGTACCAGTTGGCCACTTGTTTGTATTTTTGGAGAAATGATTGTTCCATTCTTTGTATAATTTTTAATTGAGTTATTTGATTTTTGTTATTGAGTTTTTTTTAATATATTTTGGATATTAATCCATTATCAGTAGTATGATTTACAAATACTTCCTCCCATTTGTATATTGACTCTTCACTGTGTTGATTATTTCCTTTGCTGTGCAAACACATTTTAGTTTATTGCAATCACGTTTATCTATTTTTGCTTTCATTGAGTACTTTGGGGGGTCACATAAAAAAATCATTTCAAAGAAGGTTTTTCACTATGTTTTCTTCTAGCAGTCTGTGCTTTAATTCATTTTCAGATTTATTTTTGTATTTAGAGTGAGATGAGGCTCCAATTTCATTTTTACTGAACAGTTCCCTAACCATTTTTTCTAACTAGTTTAGCCAGTACCATTTATTGAAGAAAATTATTTTGTGCTATCATGTTATCCCTTGTGTCTTTTCTTTTCTAGGATTAGAAATTGCAATTATGGAAAAAAGCTAGGATGCCTAAACAATCCTCTGGAATTTACTGAGAAGATGCATAATGCTTGGTTGACACGATCATTAAATAATCACACAATGCAAATGGTCCTGTTTAAAAGTAACTATTATAAATATCCTAACATTTGGAGACTAAAAAAGTTTTGTGGGTTTTAGTTATATTTCAAACTTCTGGAGTTTACTGTATAATATATATAAGTACAAAAACCCATGATTTTACTGAATTATATTAAGTAAGGCCTTTCAGATGCTATTAAAGTCCTCTCTCTCCCTCTGTTTTTCTCTCTCTCTCTCTACACACACACAACACACACACACACACACACACACACACACACACACACACACACACACATTCAGTTGTTTGGTTGAAAGAGTATAACACAATTTGCCAGCTGGCATGAACCTTATGTAGGAATCTTATTCTACCAATGTAACTGGGAATACATTAATGAGGAAACATGAAATGATCAGAGGAGGCACTCAATACATCTCTAGGTTTATCAGCAGCTGCCCTTTTATAGCATGTCTGTATTTTGTGAGGTCAACCATTCAAGAAAACAGTTATCCTTGTGTGAGTTTGAAGGCAATATTATGGTATTGGGAAAATACTTTCTCTCAGATGTAGGGTAAGAAAAATAAGTGTAGATAAGAGCAACACTCCTTCTGTGTTGCTTATCTGCCATTTTTAATTTGCATCTCTCTAAATTTGTGCATATATCAGTTATGAGTTCCTGTTTTATCTTTCAAATGACATTAAAGATTTAAAGGAAGCTCATCAAACTTTATACTTATGCGAAGAAAATTATTTTTTAAGATTTTTGGCTAGGTTATTTTTTATTTTTAAATAGCTATATTTATTTATTGATTTCAGAAAGGAAGGGAGAGGAAGAGAGAGATAGAAACATCAATGATGAGAGAGAATCATTGATCGGCTGCCTCCTGCATGCCCCCTACTGGGGATTGACCCCACAACCTGGGCACGTCCCCTTGGCCAGAGTTGAACCTGGCATCCTTCAGTCCAGATGTTGATGCACTATTTACTGAGCCAAACTGGCTAGGGCTAGAAAATTCTTTAAATAACAATTATCTGCAAGACGGAGGTGAGGGAGAGGAAGTGAGTGAGTGAGGATATGAAAGGAGAGTTTGTGGATGTGCATGGTATGTGTGTGAGTGAGTGAATGAAAGTTAATTCTCGCAGGAGCAAAAGGGGCTGGCAGACAGGCTCTCCTTGACAAGGAGAGCCTACCACAGCTGCAGACACTACCTGGACAGCGGGACTACAGCATGGAGCCCACACCATCTTGAATGGGAGAGGAGCCCACCCCATCTTGAAGAGGAGAAAGGCCTTTTTTTTTAAAGGAATTCATCAACACCACCAACCAGACAGCCCTGGAACTGCCCTGAGACCGAGTAGCCACTCCAGCCAAAAGCCCGCTACCCCAAGGGTGGAATTCTGCATAAATAAGGATGTGTGGCTGTGCAGTAGAAATTTTAAACTATCTCTTCCTGGATAACTATCCACATTCACCCCAATGCCTCAACTATGGTACCAGGATCCTTCAGAGTGCATCAGAACTCTGTGCATTGCAAGGACACCTCCACAGATATGAAGTGCCAACAGGCAGGCACCCTGAGTCCATCTACCCACAGGGCGCTAGTGGGAGCCACTGAGAGCTCTCCCTAGGTGCGATCTTGAAAAAGCAGGGGCACATTCCCACCCAGTAGTAGAAGTTTTGAATTCACTCATCCAGGATACTGGCCCACAGGCACCTCAATTGTGCAGCTACACTGCCAGGGCCCTTTAGAGTCCTTCAGTGAACCTCACTGGCAAACTTACATCAGGTGCTCCTGTGTACCACCACTGGGAGTAAGCACCTTTTCAGCCCAGGTGCAACAGCAAAAGCTGGATCTGCCTACACCATGACTAGAGAACTCTGGGCACTACAGTCATGCCTTTCCAGAGAGCAGGCCCCCTGAGCCCCATCACCCCAACAGACGGTTCCTTGGTGCCATTGTGAGTCAATCCTGGGCATGCATGATTTCAATTAAGAGTGCAAGACAGCAAAAATTGGGACACTTCGCCTGACAGTGGATGAATTCTAGACACTGAAGTTGTGCATTTCAAGCTCACAGGCCTACATCAAGAGAACCCAAATAGCTCAACTAGGGAGCTACACTAGATTAACAAGCCCAGGCGAACTGAGAAATTATGCCAGTAGCACAATCCCCAAAAGAACATGGGTAGCAAAGCGATTGGATCTAAAATTAAAATGTTACAGGAACACATGGGAAGACAAAAAAGCAGCCTCCAAAGGAAAGAAAAAGATGAACCATCAGAAAGTGAGTTAAATGAATTTGAGGCTAGTCGCTTATCAGATATAGAATTCAGAGTAATGGTTATAAGGATGCTCAAATGGCTGGATGACAAATACACACAACTCAATGACAAATACAACTCAGTGAGAACTACAAGAAGCTGCATGAGAATGTCACCAATAGGAAAAGAAAACAAGAGGAGATGAAGAATGACATAGCTGCAATAAAGAACACAATGGAAGGCCTAAAAAGTAGACTAGAATAGGCTGAGGACCACATCAGTGAATTAGAAGACAAGGTAGGAAAAAGCACACAAACACAGCAGCAACTGGAAAGAATGCTTAAAAAACAAGAGAAGAGCCTGAGGGAGCTTTGGGACAACACAAAATGAAGCAAGATTCGCTTAATAAGGATACCAGAAGGAGAGGAAGAGAAGTAAGGAATAGAAAACCTGTTGAAGAAATAATGACAGAAAACTTACCTGACATTGCTAATAAAAAACTATGCAAGTCCAAGAAGTACATAACAAGTTGAACCCCAAAAGACCGACAACAAGACATATCATAATTAAATTGGCGAACACCAACGACAAAATAAGAATATTAAAGGCTGCCAGAGATTGACATAAACTTACTTATAAGGGATCTTCTATTAGAATATCAACTGATTTCCCAACAGAAACAAACAAGGCCAGAAAGGAATGGAATGAAATACACAAATCAATGCAAAGCAAGGGACTGAATCCAAGAATACTATACCCAGCAAGGCTATCATTCAAAATTGAAGGTGGAATCAGGAGCTTCACAGACAAAAAAGGACTAAGACATTTTATCACTACCAAGCCAGCAATGCAAGAATTGCTAAAGGGATTGCTGTAAAAAGAAGAAAGGGAAAGGCAAGAAGAAATACAAACACTAAGGAAAAATATGGCAACAAACATGTACTTGTCAATAATAACATTAAACATAAATGGATTAAATGCACCAATCAAAAGACATAGGGTACCTGAATGGATAAGGGTTTAATCTCCAACATTTATAGAGAACTCATACAATTTAACAAAAAGAAGGTAAACAACCCAATCAAAAATGTGCAATTGATCTAAATAGACACTTTTTGAAAGAAGACAGAAGTAAGGCCAAGAGACATATAAAACATGCTCAAAGCCACTAATCATCAGATAGATGTAAATCAAAACAACAATGCAGTACCATTTCACACCTGTCGGAATGGCTTACATCAACAAATCAACAAAGGACAAATGTTGGCAAGGTTTCTCAGAAAAAGGAACTCTTTTGCACTGCTGGTGGGAATGTAGATGGTGCAGCCACTGTGGAAAACAGTATGGAGATTCCTCAAAAAACTAAAAATGGAACTCCCATTGGACCCAATGATCCCACTTCTAGGAATATATCCCAAGAAACTAAAATGATGAATCAGAAAGGGTAAATGCACCCCTATGTTCATAGCAGCACAATTCACCATATCTAAGATTTGGAAATAGCTTAAGTGCCCATCAACAGATGAGTTGATTAAAAAACTGTAGTATATATACACAATGGAATACTACATTGTGATAAAAGGACCTCCTACCATTTGCAACAACATGGATGAAGATGGAGAGCATTATGCTAAGTAAAATAAGCCAAGCAGAGAAAGGTAAATATCACATGATCTCACTCATTTGTGGAATATAATGAACATTATAGACTGATGAATAAGAACAGATCCAGTGACTGAGAAACGTCGAACAAAATGTCAGACTTCAGGAAAGGTGGAGGGTGGTGGGAGTAAGGGGGAGGGATCAACAGAGGGACTTGTGTGCATGCATATAAACCTAATCAATGGACACAGACAACAAGGAGGTTGGGAATTTGTGGGGATGTGGGGGGCAATGGAGGAATAGGGACACATGTAAAAAATAAGAAAAAATAAAATTAAATTAAATTATAAGGAAAAATAAAAACAAAATAAAATATTAAATCTAATCTATACTAGTGGTCATCATAACCTTATTGATTCATGTGACAAAGATTTTTAAATGAAACTCTCAGTAGCCTGAAAATTATTTTGGAAGGCAATAAAGAGAGTTTTCCTTCAAATGTCGTAAGGATGGTTATAGAAAGTCAATGTATTTGGCCTCTTGAACTAAGGTAAGTAATTTGTGTTTTTGCCTCTCTTACAAAGTTTACACAAAGTTACAAAAAGAAATATATAGCCAGTTTGAAATTGAATTGACATGGCCTAGAGCAAAGAATATCCTTACATGACATTATTCCACAATGTCATTATAAATTTTTATATTCTACAACAGCTTATTGTACAATTATCCCAAACAAACATACAAAATAATTACTTAAATGTTTGGCAGCAATTTAAATAAGGACATGAAAGGATTTAATCCCATTCAGAAGGAACTAAGGCACTGGGAAGGCACTCGAACATTCTATATTGGCCCCTCTTGCCCTTTTTGCAAAGAAGGAACCTCTTCTCACAATCCAGTTGCCCACAGGTATTGCCTGAGCTTTCTGTTAATGCTGAGATTGATGCTGCCTGGTGGCTGGCATCATGGATCTGTCTCTCACCCAATGAGGTGAGCTGGGACCTCCCTGGAGAAGAAACCTAAGTCTCCCAAGATATGTGACCAGTCCTGGGGCCCCGCCAGCAGGCAAGGGGATCTCATGGCAGGTGCTGGGCACGGAGGCCACTGGTGCATAGGCTACCAAGGAGACAGAACTGAACCTGACATCACCCTGCTTGGCCCTGGAGGATGGCTGGTTAGCCAGATATGCTTAAGATTCCTCAGGGAAGGAACAACCTAAGACAAGTATAGTCACAGAGGGGCAATCAGGAGTGAACTTGGGGGTCCACAGATGAGGAGCACAGAACCTCACCCCCCCCCCAACCTTGCAGGGGCCTAATCCCTGAGCCATTCTGAGGGAGGTCTCCTCCCCTATGACTGCTTTGCTTCCCACGTCCAGCACAGATTGGGACCCAGGTAACAGAGACTTGACCGACAGCATTTGCCTTATATCTAAAGCCAACCAAGCACCAGGAATGCTTGGGGCCTACTCAAGAATGCAAACAATCCTTTCCACTAATATTTACAGGGTAAACTAAGATGGTTGTTAGAGTATTAAATTTGACAATAAAATAGTAATCGTGTTTTCAGATTAATTTAAATTGGCGAATTGAAATAAGTGAATAGTCAAGAAAATTTAATTGTACTGGACAAAAAGCTGTTCCTAAAGTATTAACTAAAATTTCTCTTGGTAGTTCATTTAATGGTAAAATTGCTTAACATGCAACATATCTAAAACAGTCTTAGTTTTGTGGAAAAAAACCCCACATACAAACAAACAAAAAACAAAAACAAACTTGGCTACATTATAAAATTTCTAAAAGCCTCCATTAATAAAAAAAAGTAGGATAGTAGGGTAATATCATATAAGGAAAAAATCCTGTAAGTAAATTACACCTAGAAAATTTTTACTTTAGAAAATTGATTTTTATTTGTAATACAACAGCAAGACACCCATATAAAACACACATCGTATCAAAATAAGCCAAAGGAAAATAGTCTGGGCAAAAATGAAAAAGGATCCCAAGTCAAATTTATAGAAAAGATTCCTTTATTAACTTTTGGTTGAGAATATGTATATTTTCAGAAAACAACTCCAAGACCCTGTGGATTCCTGCAACAGAGAGGAGTTGACAGGTCTGCTCCAACCACGAAGACAAGAGGAGAAACATTCCAGAGATGGAAGATGTGATGACGCCTTGCCATGCTGCCAGTCAGCAGCTATGCATCCCTGCAAGTTACCCAGGACCAAACAAGAGACAGTCGGACCTGCATTGCCAACATTTGTCCACCATCCAGATATCATTACTGACATATACACATAAAGGACAGTGTGACATTGAAAGTGGGACTCAGAACTGTTGTTCATTGAAATTGGGACACAAACATTTCTTGCTCTCATGTTTATTTCTAGTCTGCATAGGCAGTATTTTTTAAAGAAAAGAAATGGAGGAAATAAACATAGATACAAAGGCAAAGAAGCATGGAACAGATTGTCAAACTACAGTGGGAAGGAAGGGGAGTTTGTGGGGTGCTGGAAGATATCAACTGAAGGATTTGAATGCATGCATAAAAGCATCTCCAAAGGATACAAGACACTTGGGGGGGGCAGGTGAGGGCATGTGCTGAAGGGTAGGGGAAGCCAGGGGGGGGGAGGTCAAGGGGGAAAAAAAGGAAACGTATGTACTACTATTTGTAATACTTTAAACAATAAAAAATAAAAATTATCTGTTCTTTTTTCCATACACAGAAATTAATATTTTTAGAAAATTAGTCATTTCTAAGGGTTTACAAATCCCATTAACTTTACTGAAAATATAGTCTTCAAACTGCACTACAATATTTATCTTTGCAAATACAGATGCCAAGGACAAATCTGTTTGAGATGGGACCAGGGGTGAAAATAGCAATCATGTTTCTCTAGACATCTTTTTTTTCAGAATTATTTATGGTTAATATTTAAAACAAATATTTTTATCCATACTAATAATAGAGGAATATGCAAATTACCTGGAACACCATAACATCATGACCAAACAGCAGGGAACTGAGGCTGCATGGCACCTGGCCAGGAGAGGGACCTCAGCCCCCCCACCCCGACCAGGCTTGATGGGGGACCTCAGGCCATGACCCCCACCCTGGTGCCAGGTTGGGAGACCTCATGCTGCACCCCCTGACCTGGCACCCAGCCAGGACATCTTAGGCTGCACCCCTCACCCAGCAGGGCTTAACAGGGATCTCATTCTTTGCCCCGCGCCCTGGCACCAGGCTGGGAGACCTCAAGCTGTGTCCCCTTGCCCCAGCATTGGGCCAGGGGACTTCAGGCCAAGAGCCCCACCCAGTGGGGCTTGACAGGGATCTCAGTCTGTGCCCCTCACCAGGAAGGGCTTGACAGGGACCTCAGGCTGTGTTCCCCGCCTGGCTAGGCTTTACAGGGGACCTCAGGCCAAGCCCCCTGCCCCAGTGCTTAGCTGGGAGACCTCATGCTGCACCCTCCCCCACCTGGCGGGGCTTGACTGGGACCTCAGGCTGTACTCTCCTACCAGGTGGGGCTTGACAGGGGACCTCAGGTCATGCCCCCCCCCCAGTGTTGGGCCTGGAGAGCTCAGGCCATGCCCCCAACACCCAGTGGAGCTTGTCGAGGGACCTTAGGCCATGACACCACCCCAGTGCTGGGCTGGGGGATCTCAGACTGTGCCCCGGCCTGGCAGGGCTTGACAGGGGACCTCAGGCCACATCCCCTGTCCCAGTGCCAGGCTGGGGGACTTGAGTCTGTGCCCCTTGCTCAAGGGGCTTGAAGGGTGTGTGGTGGGCCAGGTCTGGGTCTCACCCAATGTGGGTGGGGATGGCTGAGTTGTGTCTCTTGTGCTTTTGAAGCGTGTGCAGGTGGTGGGCAGGGACTTGACTCTAGGTCCCACAGCCTGACAGAAGGGAGATTTTTATATACATTTTACTAATTTTCTTTCATCTCTGATACTTTTATTATAGAGAAAGGGAAAATAGCAATATTAAAATATTTCCTCTAATTCTCTTTTAATGTGCATAAATTTTGTGCACTGGGCCACTAGTTAAGATATAATTGGCATAACATTGTGTAAGTTTAAGGTATGTAGCTAACATTTTTATTTATATCCTTTCAGCTTCTCTCTATATCTATCAAAAATTTACATAGATAAGCCTTTTATTATGAAAGGTTCAAACATATACAAAAGGAGAGCAAGTAGTAAATGTTCAGGTAACTAACACCCAATTTCCACAGTGATTAATGCATATCAATCTTCTCTAATCTCTGTCTTGGCCCACTTTTCTTCCCAAATTATTGTGACATTTATCCCATTCATCACAGACATCATATAATTTCATCCAAAAATATTTCAGAACGTGTTCATGAAATATTAGGACTTACAAAACAATGGTAATACCATTATTCAATACTTCATTTGTAACAATAATTCCTTAATATTAGAAAATTGTCTCAGAACTGGCAAAATGAACAAAAATGGTTTTCACCAGGATTTGAACAAATCCCCACATCACATTGCATCTTGATGAGATTGTTATTCAGTACTGGCCATGCCACTGAGGACTGCATTAGCATAGAGTTCGAAAGTCCCAATATTGCATATTTTCATTTTCATTACTTTTAAGAGATAAGGGATTTCATGATTTTGCATTATGTTCTTTACTTATGTTCCTGTACTTTTTTTTGTGTGTGTGTTAATCCTGACCCAAGAATATTTTTCCATTGAGTTTTAGGGAGAGTGGAAGAAAAAGGGAAAGACAGATAGAAACACTGATGTTAGAGAAACAATTGATTGGTTGTCTCCTACACGAGCCCTGACCTGGGCCCAGACCAGGGAGGAGCCTGTAATGGATGTATGTGCCTTTGACTGGAATCAAACCCAGGACCATTGAGCCCACAGGCTATACTCTATCCACTGACTTGTTAAGGCTGCACAGATCTCAAGTGGCAAAGTTATTTTTGAACTTACGTCTATCTGATTACAGAGCTTATGCTCTTCCTACCACATAGGACTAGCTCCTTATTTTTTGGACATGTTGTTTTCTTGCTTCTAGTTAACTTTGTGTTGAACTAAATGTTATATTTCAGACACTTTTTGTTTCTCAGGTCATCATTCTGCTAATTGTTCAATTGCTATCCACTTTCAATAGAACAATGGAGGCAGATGAAGGCCAGGTACACCTAAATCAAACAATCACCTGTCCCGTGATACTCTGAAGGTTGCTCTTTTCATTAGCACAGGAAACAGCCCTATAATCCATTGTTATTATATTACAGAATATTTTTCTGCTTCTGAATTTTGTAAGAAATTGTAAAGGTACCCTTAGGAGAAGTGAGTCAATGAAATTTCAGATTTTTTCTTATCAAGCCTATTTTTGTTGTTGTTGTTAATCCTCACCTGAGGATATTTTTCACATTGATTTTTAGGGAGTGGAAGGGAGTGGGAGAGACAGAGGGAAACATCAATGTGAGAGAGACACATGGATTGGCTGCCTCCTGCAAGTGCCCTGACATGGGCTAGAGATCCAGCCTGCAACCAAGGTATGTGCCCCTGAAACCTGGCTAGGACAAGTCTATTTTATAAATAGGTAGGATAAGAATCATTACAGCAAACAATCATAGAAATGTAAGTGCTTGGAACTGGAAGGAATTTTAAAGATTATTTCTGAGGAAGGGAAATACGTTTCACCTTGCATATTGACGTTGATGTTCTGGTAGCTGCAGCTGCGTTGAAGATTGTGAGGCTTTATCAAGGTTCAGGGTAAAGGGTGCCATGATCTCTTATGAGTATCTGTGGTAGCTGAAAGGGAAGCTACTAGAAGCATGTTTTCTCCACATGTATCTTTTCTCAACTTATTTAAATACCGTTCATTTTCAAGATACACAAAATGAGACCCAGAGAGGGTAAATAACTCACTGAATATTGCAAAGCCAAGTAGTGGCAGTGTCAGGACTAAAACCCAGGTCTCCTGCATCATACCTTGAAGCTATTTCCACTTTACTCTTCTGTCTCTCATCACACACTTTACTACTTTGAACACAAATCAAGCATATTATGTTATCTCTCTGATGTTTTGGATGAGCTTACTACCAATAAATTCTGATAATCCTTAAAGTTTTCTTTAGGGAATAGCTTAGAGAATTCGTAAAGTAATTCTTTAGAGGACTAACTATGGTTTACTTTTTTAAGTACAACATTGAATATATATGTTAATTTGACAATAAGTTAAAAAAGAAATATATTTTGGGAAGGATTGAGATGCGGCACGTCATTTATATGATGCATCTATTTCCAGGTTAATAGTCCTTTTAGGATTGTCTTATATATGACTTCACTGCTATCCTAGCCTTAAAGTATAATGGCTTCTAACAGATCGAGAAACTTTGAATGGATTAATATTTAAGAACTGTGAGTGTATTTGCTCCTTTGATGCTGATGGTAATGATTTCATTCCTATCTTTGTGGCTGTGTCAGGTCACACCTGTAATGGTTATGCTAACCTTATTTAACCAACTGCATTACACTCCTTCCCTCCTCTGTGAAGACTTCCTAGGCCAGTGGTCGGCAAACCGCGGCTCGTGAGCCACAGTTTGCCGTTCTGTTGACTGATGAGTTTGCAGACCACTGTCCTAGGTACATATAAAGAAATGTTTTTATCTATACCTCAGACTGGGCATATAAATCCCTGTTTTCATATCCAATATTTCTTCACAGTGAAAAAGGAATATACTGATTTGGTTAACATTGTATCATGCTTGATTTTTATGCAATTGTTTATGCAGTTTGAACTGAATTCAGCTAATGTGAGCTGTCAAGCTCATGAAGATATATTACTGCCTCTATAGTAGCTCATTTCCACAGTTTCTTTTTCTCTTGCTTTAAAATGCTCTAGTAAATGTATTATTTTTTCAGATGAATTAAAGGCTCACTCTATTGAACTTCAATTGCTTCTCCCAAAATAGTCAGAAATAATGGATTATATGTTTTTCTTTAGCTGATAATAATTAACATGCTTTCTCACAGCTCTATAAGCTATTTTGATTCCTCAAAAAAGCTTCCTCAGTTGGTTGACAATTGTGTTGCCCATAACTTGTTACAGAAAACATGTGCAATATCATCTTTTTTCTTTTATATATATATTTTTGTGATTCGAGGATGGTGACTGTATTAATTTCATATGCCTTCTGTAACAAATTATCACAAACCAAATGGCTTAACGCAACACAAATTTATTATCTTACAATTGGGGATTTCAGAAGACTGAAGTAAGTTTCAACTGGGCTAAAATCAGTGTTGTCAGGCATATGTTCTATCTGGAAGATTCCTTTCTAGGGAAGAATCAGTTTTCTTACCTTTTTTTTCAGTTTCTTGACACTTCCCTTGACTTGTGGTCCTCTTTCACGAAGCCAGAAATAGCTGGTGGTGTCTTTCTTATGACACCATATCTCTGGTTCTGGCTCTTCTGTCTATTTCCATTTAAGGTCATTCAAAATTATATGTATCCCTTGGATAATCCAGAATAGTTTCCCCATCTCAAAATCCTTAACTTAATCATACATGCAAAGTCCCTTTTATAATGTAAATTAAGATATATATAGTTTCTTGGAATTCAGACTTGGAAATCTCTTGCAACCTTTTTCTGAAGTCTAGCATAGTCACTAATAGGGGGTTGGGATAACACACCTATAAAATCACAAGTTTGTTTTTTCTCAACATTGAAAAAAATATTACAGAGTATACCTGAGTTCAGAATAGACATAAGATTTTAAAGAACCTACTTACTATATAAGCATGGAAACAAGTGACTGCACATTTAATTATTTTAAGTTGAGTGAAAGAAATTTCAGGCTGGTAGCTTCCCTGAGGCTGCTGGGAGAGGCTGGCTCTTCAGGAGAAAAATGGCTGCTTTGGGATTGCCATTAAGTAATATCATTCAGAACTTGGTAAAAACACATCCCAACATTGACAAAAAATCACTTTCCACCTACTTGTTTTAGGAATGTCACTGTGTCAATGAACGCATTAAATGTGATCAATCTATTTGGAGATGGAAGTTGTAATTGCTTATCAGCGAGGCCTGAATGAAAAAATATTTGAACATTCTATCAAAAAAAGAAACTGGATTCAAAATGGTGGCCGAATAGGCAGACATGTCCTGTGCCTTGTCACGGAACAGATAGAAGGAACAACTAAATCAAATAACATCCACCTGGAATTGGAAAATTAGACACAGCTGGTGAGACAGTCCTCAACCAGAAAGGACAAAGGATGCCTGGAGAATGGATTGGGGATCTGGGCTGGAGAGAGAGATGCACAAACACCAGGATGAGAGAGTCAGAAGGAATTTGCACTGCATAAAGTCCGAGTTCCTGGGGGACAGGTGTAACACCTGACTGTAGAAGGGAGATCTACAGAGATGATGATGGCTGGAGAATCTAGATACAAGTCCACAGCCATGAGAGGCTGCACCTAGAAAGGCAGCCTGGACAGCTTCCTGAGCCACACAGTGCCTGGGGACAGAAACTTGCAATTGCGTGGTTGTTTTGCCTGTTTTGTCCTTGCTTTTATTTGCTAATCCCTGTTCATAGGACCTTTCAATTATAAATACTCACCAAGGCTGTGCTGCAGATGGAGGCAGTTTTGTGGAGGCTGGGGAGAGACTGTGGAGGATAGCGGAACAGGGAGAGGTGACCAGGAATCTGGCACTGAGGCATTCTGAACTCTCTAAACCGAAGCACCCATTTTTTCTCCTGAAGAGCCAGCCTCTCCCAGCAGCCTCAGGGAAGCTACTAGCCTGGAGCTTTGCAGAGGAAATAAAGACTGAATAGCCCAGGGAGCCCTCAGGAGTTGGTCGAGGAGGGGCCATTTGGTACGAGACAGCAATATAGCACCACCCCTACCTAAAGCTCCTGTCAGAAACAGACTCTTGGATGATTAAGACTGATAGCAGGCAGACAGGGAAAGAGGGCAGATTGGTCCTACCTGCTTGCACCTAAGGCTATGGAGACAGACTCAGAGGAGCTGTGGTTCTCTTGGAACTTCAACATGGGGCTGACTACCTAACAGGAAACTGAGAAGTGCCAGGGATAACAGAAGAGTGGGGTCTTAAACCATCCTCTATTGGGTATTAACACTCAGCTGAAGCAAATGACAATTCATTTTTTTCATTTTTTATCTTTAATTAAAACTTTTTTACTTTACTCTTGTTTTGTCATTATGTTTTGTATTATTTTTCTTCATTCTATTTTTATTTTTATTTTTATTCTTATTTTATTTTATCTTATATTTTACATTTTTCCCCATTTTTTCCCTCATTTCTCTTATTCTCATCCTGTTTTCTCATTTCCTGTCTCCCCTTTATTTTGTCTCACTTCTGTCTTTTTACCCCTTGTCAAAAATTGATCTTCTTGCCAAGACCAGTTTGGCTTAGTGGATGGAGCATCGGCTTGCAGACTGAAAGGTCCCAGGTTCGGTTCTGGTCAAGGGCATGTACCTTGGCTGTGGGAACATCTCCAGTAGGGGGTGTGCAAGAGGCAGCTGATCAGTGTTTCTGACTTTCTATCCCTCTCCCTTCCTTTCTGTAAAAAATCAATAAAATATATTAAAAAATAAAAATTGATCTTCTTTATCTGCTATATTTTTTAAATTTATTGTTTAAAGTATTATAAATAGTAATACATGTGTCTCCTTTTTTCCCCATTGACCTTTCCCCAGCCTTCCCTACCCCCCAGCACATGCCCCCCCAGTGTCTTGTGTCCATTAGTTATGCTTATATGCATGCATACAAATCATTCTGTTGATCTCTTATATTCCTCCACCCCCTAAAAAACCCCTCCCTAGCCTTCCCAGTTTTACAAGCTGTCCGATGCTTCTCTGCCTCTGCATCTATTTTTGCTCATCAGTTTATAATGTTCTTTATTATCCATAAATGAGTGAGTTCATGTGCTATTTTTCTTTCACTGACTGGCTTATTTCACTTAGCATAATGCTTTCAAGTTCCATCCATGATGTTGCAAATGGTAAGAATTCCTTCTTTTTATAGCAGCATAGTATTCCATTGTGTAGATGTACCATAATTTACTAATCCACTCATCTGCTAATGGGCATTTAAAAAATCTTAGCCATTGTAAATTGTGCTGCTATGAACATAGGGGTACACATATCCTTTCTGACTGGTGTTTCTGTTTTCTTGGGATATATTCTAGAAGTGGTATTACTGGGTCAAATGGCAGTTCCATTTTAATTTTTTTTGAGCAAATGCCATACTGTTCTCTACAGTGGCTGCACCAGTCTGCATTCCCACCAACAGTGAAGGAGGGTTCCTTTTTCTCCACATCCTCTCTATCACTTCTTTTTTGTTGATTTGTGGATAATAGCCACTATGACAGGTGTGAGGTTTTACCTCATGGTCATTTTGATTTGCATATCTTGGATGATCAATGACTTTGAGCATGTTCTCATATGTCTCTTTGCTGTCTGGATGTCCTCTTTCAAAAAGTGTCTATTCAGGTCCTTTGCCCATTTTTTTATTTCATTGTTTATCTTTTTTTTGTTAAATTGTATGAATTCACTGTAAATTTTGGAGCGTAAACCCTTATCAGAGATAACATTGGCAAATATGTTCTTCCACGCAGTGGGTTTTCTTGTTTTTTTTTGTTGATGGTTTCTTTTGCTGTGCAGAAGCTTTTTATTTTGATGTAGTTCTATTTGTTTATTTTCTCCTTAGTTTCCATTGCCCTAGAAACTGTATCAGTAAAGAAGATATTGCTACAGCAAATGCCTGCTCTTTTGCTGCCCATGGCTTCTTTTATGATTTTTTTATGATTCCCCATCTTATGTTTAAGTGCTTAATCCATTTTGAGTTTATTTTTGTGTAAGGTGTAAGTTGGTGGTCTAGTTTTAGTTTTTTGCAAGTATTTGTCCATTTTTCCAACACCATTATTGAAGAGACTGTCTTGACTCCATTGTATGCTCTTGCCTCCTTTGTCAAGCATAATGGAGTGGGTAAATTTCTGGGTTCTCTGTTGTATTCCACTGGTCTATATGTCTGTTTTTGTGCCAGTGCCAGGCAGCTTTGAGCACAATGGCTTTGTAGTATAGCTTGATATCTGGTATTGTGATCTCTCCAACATTGCTCTTCTTTCTCAAGATTTCTGCAGCTATTGAGGCTTTCTTTTTTTTTATTATTCCAGATGAATCTTTGGAGAGTTTGTTCTAGGTATTTGAAGTGTGCTGTTGATATTTTAATGGGGATTACATTGAATTTATAGGTTGCTTTGGATAGTATGGACATTTTAATGATGTTGATTCTACCAATCCATGAACATGGTATATTCTTCCATTTGTTCATTTCTTCCTCTATTTTTTTTCCAGTATCCTGAAATTTTCTGTGTACAGGTCCTTTGTCTCCTTGGTTAAGTTTATTCCTAGGTATCTTAATTTGTTTTGTTGCAATAGTACATGGGATTGCTTTTTAAATTTATCTTTCTGTGAGTTCATTATTGATGTATAGAAAAGCCATAGACTTCTGGGTATTAATTTTATATCCTGCTACATTGCTGAATTCACTTATTAAGTCTATTAGTTTTTTGATGGCATCTTTAGGGTTTTCTATGTAGAATATCATGTTATCTGCAAATAATGACAGTTTTACAACTTCTTTTCCAATTTGGATGTCTTTTATTTGTTCTTCTCATCTGATCACAATGGCTATTACTTCCAGTACTATTTCAAAGAGGAGTGGTGATAGTGGGCATCCCTGTCTTGTTACTGCTCTTAGGGGAAATGGTTTATTTTTTTTACCATTGAGTAGGATATTGACTATGGGTTTGTTATATATGGCTTTTATTATGTTGAGGTATGATCCTTCCATTCCCACTTTGCTGAGAGTTTTTATCAAGAAAGGGTATTGGACTTTCTCAAATGCTATTTTTTTGCATCAATGGATATGATTATATGGTTTTTATCTCTGTTTGTTTATGTGGTATATCACATTTATTGATTTGTGAATATTGTACCATCTTTGCATGCCTGGAATAAATTCCACTTGGTCATGGTGTATGATCTTTCTAATGTAATGATGAATTCAACTTGCTAGAATTTTGTTGAGGATTTTGGTGTCTATGGTCATGAGGGATATTGGCCTGTAATTCTCTATTTTTTATTGTCTTTATCTGGTTTTTGGGATTAAAGTAATAATGACTTCGTAGAAAGAGCTTGTAAATGCTCCTTCCTCTTGAATTTTTTTAATAGTCTGAGAAAGATAGGTTTTATTTCTTCTTTGAATGTTTGATAAAACTCCCCTGTGAATCTGTTTGGTCCAGGGCTTTTGTTTGTTTGGAGTTTTTTTTTTTTTTGCCTCAATTTCCTCCTTAGTTATTGGCCTATTCAGATGTTTTGAATACTCCTGGTTGAGTTTTGGATGGTTGTATTTTTATAAGAATATGTTTATTTCATCTAGGTTGACCAGTTTGTTGGAGTAGAGTTGCTCATAGTATTTTTTTTTTTACTATTCTTCATTTTTCTGTGGGGTCTATTGTTATTTCACCTGTTTCGTTTCTGATTTTGTTTATGTGGGTCTTCTCTCTTTGCTTCTTGGTGAGCCTGGCTAGAGGTTAATCAGGCTTTTTTATCCTTTCAAGGAACCAGCTCTTGGTTTCATTGATCTTCTGTATTTTGTTTTTGGGGGGGATGGTGTTTTCTATGTAATTTATTTCCACTCTGATCTTTTTTATTTCCTTCTCTGCTCACACTGGCCTTTTCTTGTTGCTCTCTTTCTAGTTATTCAAGTTGCAGAGTTAGATAGTTTATTACCAGTTTTTCTTTTTTTTAATTTTTAATTTTTAATTTTTATTATTATTTTTTTAGGTAAGCCTGTAATGCTATGAACTTCACTCTCAGGATTGCTTTCCTTGTGTCGCAAATATTTTGGATTGTTGTGTTTTCATTGTTCTTTGTTTCCAGAATGTTCTTTATTTCTTATTTGATTTCTTTGGTAACCCACTCATTGTTTAATAGTATGCCATTCAGCCTCCAAATGTTTGAATTTTTGTGATTGTTTTTACTGTAGTTGATTTCTAATTTTATGCCATTGTGATCCGAGAAGATACTTGATATTGTTTCAATACTCTTGAATTTGGAGAGACTTTGCTTCTTTCCCAATATCTGGTCTATCTTGAAAATGTCCCATGTGCACTTGAGTAGAATGTATATGCTATAGTTTGGGGGTGGAATTTTCTGAAGAAGTCAATTAAGTCTATCTGATCTAGTGAGTCATTTAGGATTGCTGTTTACTTGCTGGTTTTTTGTCTAGATGATTTATCCACTGATGTCAGTGGTGTATTAAAGTCCCCTACTATGATTGTATTGTCAATGATCTCTCCCTTGATATCTTCCAGAAGTTTTTTTTTTTAATGTATTTGGGTGCTCCTGCATTGGGTGTATAAATGTTTACCAGAGTTATGTCCTTGTGTTGTATTGATCCCTTTAGAATTATGAAGTGGCTTTTCCTGTCTCTTGTTATGATCTTCACATTGAGGTCTATTTTGTCAGATATAAGTATTGCTACCCCAGCTTTTTTTTTCATTTCCATTTGCCTGATAGCTATTTTTCTACCCCTTCACTTTCAGTCTGTGTGAGTCCCTTGTTCTGAGGTCAGTCTCCTGTAGACAGCATATATATAGATCATGTTTTCTTATCCATTCAGACACTCAGTGTCTTGATTGGAGCATTTAGTCCATTTAAATTTAATATTATTGACTAGAGGCCCAGTATACAAAATTTGTGCACTGGAGTGGAGGGTCCCTCAGCCCAGCCTGTTCCTTTTAACAGTCTGGGAGCCCTCAGGGGATGTCTTACTGCCAGCTTAGGCCTGATGGGGAGCAGGCCTAAGCTGCAGTCTGATATCCATCAGTGGGAGGTGACCGGGCTGTTCAGGAGAAGGCACCACCCCCATCACCCCACTGCTGATGCCACTGCTAGTTGCCACAGCCACCAAGGTGTTTTAATCAACTCAGACTCCAGTCTCTTCACGATGAAAAAATGACAACTTTCTTTAGGCATATGACATTTCTTTTTTTTTTATCCTCACTTGAGCATATGTTTCCATTGATTTTTAGAGAGCAGGGAAGAGAGAGGGAAAGACAGAGAGAAGCATCAATGTGAGTGTGACACTAACCAGTCCCATCTGTCTGGGTATGGAATTTACCTTAGCTTTTTATACAAGAAAAAGAATTTTCTTAAACTACAATAATTGATTGGTGGACTGAACAAATGGCATTATAAAATAAATGTGAGTTACTGTGTGCTTTTCAGTTTACCCTTAGTTAAACTGCTACTAATTACCTAAACTTTCACACAGTGTCTATCTTATACCTGAGAGATTGCTTTCACAAATAAAATGTTGTATGGCTCTGGAGGGGCAATCTGAAATCTTCCTTTTTTTCGTAAAAGTTATTTTAGAGTCTCTGTTGTCATAAGATTAATTGACTTTGTTTAGTCACTATTTCTAATTATATATATATATATATATATATATATATATATATATATATATATATATATCTTGGAATTGGATCTGCCCATCCCTCTCCTTTTCCAATTCAATCCTATTTCAGTCTACTTAGCTGCCATATGTTAAGGCCTTTCTTAGTGACCAATGTGATATCAAAATAATTAGTTGAAAATTTTGGTAGGATTTATTCCATAGACAAAGCAATAAAACAATCAGGAATATAGTTGATGTTTTATGTATAAGTAGAGTCCCAGTGCACGAATTAATGTACCAGTGTGGTCCCTTGGCCTTGCTTGTAGAATTGGGCTGAAACTGGCTCTCAGACATCCCATGAGGGGTTCCAGATTGCAAAATTGTGAAGATGAGGCTGAGGAAGTCCACTGGTGCATGATTGGGGATGGGGAGGGATGCAGGATGTTTGCCAGCTAGGGAGGGACCGCAGGAAGACTCCAGGGTGTATCCAGCCTGTCTTGCTCAGTCCTGATCAGCCAGACCCCAGTAGCAAGCTAACCTACCGGTTGGAGCAACTGCCCCCTGCTGGTCACTGAACATCATAGTGAGTGGTTGAGCAGCCTTAGCATATCATTAGCATATTACCCTTTGATTGGTGGATGGATTACCTGACACTTAGAATATTAGGCTTTTGGAGAGAACCAAGATGGCGGCATAGGTAAAACAACTATCTTGCCGTCATGTTCAGTAATTTTAATACTACAACTTAACGAAAGAACAAACACCTTCCAGAATCAGCAGAAAGCTGGCCGAGTGAAAATTCCACAAATAAAAGTGAAGATAAGACACTGTGACTCAGAGGAGAGGTGGCGGACAGCGTTGAAAGATTCACACAGAGAGAGGTTTGGAGCATGCACCGCGGATAGAGCGGGCAGCTGAAAACCGGCCAGTTTTCTCGAACGGGGAGACAAAGACGTCCCACTGGATTGATTCTCCAGGTCTGGGCGAAGTCCAGGGAACCCATTATCATACGGGGTGAAAACTGGACAGTGAGAGGGCACGTCAAAGCTCGGGTGCTGGAGGGTTCTTCTGGCTTGCGTGAACAGCTCAGCTGCGTGACCGCGCAGAGAGCCCTCTGCAACTTGCTCCCTCATTCGGGAAACCGTCAGACTGCTTTGTTTTACAACCCTGGGTGAGACATTGGGTGTGCAGACTAATTTGGGGAGAGTCTGAATTCCCTGGCAGCCTGTGGAGCTCCACAGCGGCTCTCTCTCAGAGGTGCTGGCAGGCATTGCCCACAGAACAGAGTCCCTGGGGCCGCATAGGGCGGAGCTAACGCTGTCTGCTTGGCCCGGAGACTCCGCCCATCCAACCTGAGCATAGCTGAACTTCACAGACAATTGGCCTGGAGGTCAACCCCTCCAAGTGCTAACAACGATTAACCTGAGCTTAACTTCAGCAAGACTGTGTAACCCATATCCACCTCAGGTAACTGGGGAGGCTGAGCCACTGTCCCTAGTAGGAAGTCTACCACAAAAAGCTAATTGACCAACTCAGGGAAGCAGCCACCATGCAGAGACATGGAAAGAAATCAGATGTGAAAGAAATGGAGGGAAAAAACGACTGGACATGGAATTCAAAACCACAGTTATAGGGCTTCTCAAGAGGCTCCAACAAAAGGTCGAGGCCTATAAGGAAATAAGTGAGACCGCAAAGGAAATGATCAAGACCAACGTGGAAATGAATGAGTCCTACAAGAAAATGAAGGAGACCCTGAAGGATATGAAAAAGGACCAACCAGAAAGTAAGCATACACTAACTGAAATAAAAAATATTATACAAAAACCTAAAAGTGCTCTGGAGCACCCCAAGAACCAAGTTCAAGATTTGAAATACAAAGAGGTAAAATCCACTCAGCTGAAAAAGCAAGAAACCAAAAGAATCCAAAAAATTGAAGATAGTGTAAGGTGCCTCTGGGACAACCTCAAGCATACCAACATCCGAATTATAGGGGTGCCAGAAAAAGAGAGAGAGCAAGACAATGAAAACCTATTTGAAGAAATAGTGACCTAAAACTTCTCATACCTGGTGAAAGAAATTGACTTAGGAGTCCAAGAAGCACACCGAATTCCAATATATAGGAACCCTAAGAGGACCACACCAAGGCACATCATAATTAAAATGCCAAGAGCAAAAGACAAAGAGACAATATTAAAAGCAGCAAGAGAGAAACAGTTGGTTACCTATAAGGGAGCACCCATACGATTGTCAGCAGATTTCTCAACAGAAACGATGCAGGCCAGACAGGAGTGGCAAGAAATATTCAAAGTGATAAACAGCAAGAATCTACAACCAAGATTACTCTATCCAGCAAAGCTATCATTGAGAATTGAAGGCCAGATAAAGTGCTTCGCAGATAAGAAAAAGCTAAAGGAGTTCATCACCACCAAACCAATATTATATTAAATGCTGAAAGATATTCTTTAAGAAGAGGTAGAAGAAAAAGATAAAAGTGTAAATTAGGAACAACAAATACACATCTATCAGCAAATGAATCTAAAAAATCAAGTGAATTAATAAGCTGATGAACAGGATATACTAGTGAATGTAACAGAATCATGGACATAGAGAGGGAATGGACTGACAACTCTTGGGGAGAAAGGGAGTGTGGGAAGTGCAGCAAGAGACTGGACAAAAATCATGCAACTATGGGAGAGGACAGTGGAGGGGAGTGAGAGCGGAGGGTGGGATGGGTACCAGGTGGAGGGGAATTATAGGGGGGAAAAAGGGAAACAATGTAATTAATAAACTGAACAATAAAGATAAAAAAGAATAAAAAAAATAATATTAGGCTTTTTTAATATAGGATGTTAGCTTGAGTGCTGGCTATAGAGCAGTGGTTCCCAATGTGGGGCACACCCCCACAGGGGGGCAATTTGATTTTTAAGGAGGCCAATTTAAGAATGAGTTATCAACAGTGAATTTTTCCATTCCTTATGGCTCTAGATGCCTCAAATAGAGTGTATAAATATATATTGTGACATATTTATGCATTCCATTATGTTTTGAAACTTTATTTGCTATTTTTCATATAACTTCATATTATTATTATGTTTAACAATTTATTAGTGATTTCTTCCTCAGTACTTCAACTATACTTTCATTCTTTTATTTTTCTTTCATGTGTGCCATGTTCTTTGGAAGCTGGTTTAGACCAAGTGAATGGCCTTTTAGGTTTTCTCCATATGAATAAAGAGTTCATGTTTAGAATAATAAACATTATATGTCATGAGGAGGCGAGTGGGAGCATCAGGATTTTAGAGATGTTTAGGTGGGGGATAGCCAAGAAAAAGGTTTTAAACCATTGGTCTGGAAGGAGCATCTGGGCACTTGATCTGTCTCTACTTCCATTGACTTGGTTTAAGATAATTTAGAAATTTCATTGTTAGAAATAGATATGGTCTTACCTGTTCTATCTTTTACTCTACCTTTTATCTTTCTCTGTAAGGAAGCTTGAACTAAGAAAAGGCAGAACTTTATTTGTTTAGTTTCTTATGCACATTGTCCTATAATCAGTGCAATCCCAGCAGCCTGATACTTAGATTGTTCTTTCTACCATTGCCATTGTCCACAAGG
Organism: Antrozous pallidus; assembly: GCA_027563665.1. Taxonomy (NCBI): domain Eukaryota; kingdom Metazoa; phylum Chordata; class Mammalia; order Chiroptera; family Vespertilionidae; genus Antrozous; species Antrozous pallidus. The sequence continues at coordinate 25,750,594 of CM050509.1, read as the reverse complement.
GTAATGAAAATAAAACATGAATGCAGAATGTATTGATATTATTATCATTGTGGATTAAGTGAGTTTCAAAAGCAAAAGGATCTTTCTGCATTAAAATAATTAAGTTTATTTATATAAAAGCACAGATAAAATTAAAACATAAATAACTTTAAAAAGGAGGTGAATGTATTATGTTCCATCAATATAGTGGAACCTTAGTTCTTGAACTTAATTTGTTCCAGAAGGCTGTTCAATAAGTAATTTGTTCAAAAACCAAATCATTTTTTCTCATTAGAAATATTATTAATCTCTTTTAGACCTCCATATGAGTCACTATTTTAATCTTTCTCAATTGCCAATGATCATTTTTTCCTGAGCACTTTCACACATTTAACAACATCAGCACTCTTGATGGCCTCGTTATGTTTTAAAATTGTGCTAATTTATTTTTTTCCATGCCATACTAGGTAGCCAGATAAATCACATGAACACCTCTCTCTATATATTTTAAACCTGTCATTGTTCACACAACTTTTCAGTTTTCTGCTATTGCTAACCTTCTTAGGACCCATGGTGAGTAACTATACATAACATATTTAACAATAATAAGCAGCAACAAAGGCAAAAATAACCATGAAAATATTCACAGCACAATTTTCTGAGATGTTAACAAAGCTAGGGTTAGCAGTAATCTGACTTATACTCCAGCACACTCTCCTTTGTCACCTGAGAAACACATGACTGATTAGGTAAGTATCAGCATGAAAGGGTTGTAGGGTGGAGAACCAAATGTTTTCTTGCCAATGAAGACATTTTTTCTATGAAAAGTTTATAAAAAACTGAGTTGTTCAAGTTGGAAGATGTTCAAGAACTGAGGTGTGACTTTACATGAAGACTAGTGTCCCGGTGCACAGATTTGTCCACATTGAATGGAAATTAATTAGAAGAAATACTTTAATATCACTATTTGCTCTTTCTCTATAATGGAATGTCAACCAAATTCACCATCGACAATGACAGGAGGAAACACACATATGCAATTGGTGTCAGTGAAAGCTTTATATGTATCAAGTATGTGTACATCAACTTATCCTTTTATATATAGAGGATAAACTTGCTTAATTAGATCTGCTTTCTGATGTAGCTAAACTCTTTCCATCCTAGTGAAGCACCCCAACTTCTCTTTCAGGTAATTGTCAGCAACACAGTAACTATCAACATGAAGCAGATTATTGTTGTAGATCACGCAGGGAGAACAAATGATAAAACATCTAATTGCAGCAATTTTGGCTATATTCTGTTCAGTGAGAAAACCTGAATTAATTTTCAAGGTCCACCATTTCTTGTGCATGGAGGGGGGTGTCCTTCAGTCCAGCCTGAACCATCCCCAATCTTGGACCCCTACCAGGATCAGGCCTAAACAGACAGTCTGAAATCCCTCTCACAATCCAGGACTGCTGGATCCCAACTGCTCGGCTGCCTTCTTTCCTGATTGCCCCTAACAGCTTCTGCCTGCCAGCCCAATCACTCGCTAACCACTCCTCTGCCAGCCTGAGAGATGCCTAACTGCTCTCCTGCCAGTCTGTTTGCCCCTAACATGCCATACTAGGTAGCCAGATAAATCACATGGTGAGCCCTACCACCACCATCAGTGTGCTCCAAACTGTAGTGCCAAGTATTCCACCTCCTTCACAGTCATTGATATCCAAGAGCCTGCTACATTGAGGCATAGATTGTGAGGTCAGTACAAGTCTTTTTTTTTCATAGTTTGAAAGAATTAACCTTCTTTTTAAGTACTCAAAAATATACTGCTTCCAAACTTCTTCCTGAGGGTTGGTCAGACAAATTGTAATTAACTAGCGGGTGGAAGAAATGGGTCCACCATTGCCCCCAACTGCCCTTCCTTGCAGGCCTGGTCCCTCCCAGCTTCCCTCTCCTCCTGGCCATCTTGTGGTGGCCATCTTGTGTCCACATGGAGGCAGGATCTTTGACCACGTGGGGACAGCAATCTTGTGTTTTGGAGATGGTCAGTTTGCATATTACTCTTTTATTAAGATAGGATAGAGGCCTGATGCATGGGTGGGGGGCACCTGGTTTGCCCTTTTCAGCTGAGTTGTTTCTAAACTTTCTAAATCTTCATTTTCTGGCTAATTGAAAGAAAATGGGATTCCAGCAAGTCTCCTGTCTACCTACTGGAGGACTTCTGTGAGGATCAAATGAGATGAGGCTCAGGAAAACACTTAATAGACATGTCTTACTGTGTAAAGTGTTTCCACATGGCTAGAAAGCAAGTCTTGTTCCTGGGCTGAAGAAACTGCCAGGAGGCTAGTTGTTGTAAGGGAGATGAAGCTGGCTACATGATGTCATAAGCAAGCATCCATAGCAACTGTTTCCAGACTGGGCTGGACTGTGGGCCAAATTTTGTGCCATGGGATCTTGGCAGCATCAGCTGCAATTTGGTGGGGCATTGCTCCAGGGTGGTGGTGGGGCTTGTGTCCCACTTGAGGGAAGTCCAGTGTTTCTTTGTGAATGCCAGGTCAATGGTGCCAGTGCATGTTATGGCATGTTATGGCCTGCACTGAGCATCTGTCCCTTGGTGGTCAGTGCTTATCATAGCGACTAGTTGGATGGTTGGACACTTAGTATTTTAACCTTTTATATTTATAATATTAGAGTTGTTATGCACTAAATTTGTGTACAGTGAAGGAGGAGTGTTCCTTAGTCCAGCTTGTACCCTCTCCAATCTGGGACATCCCTCTCACAATCTAGGACTGCTGGCTCCCAACTGCTCACCTGCCTGCTTTTCTGATTGTCCCTAACCACTTCTGCCTGCCAGCCTGATCACCCCCTAACCCCTCCCCTGCCAGTCTGTTTGCCTCTAACTGCCCTCCCTTGAAGGCCTAGGTACCCCCCAACTGCCCTTCCCTGCAGGCCCTGTCACCCTCAACTTTTCTCCTCTGCCGGCCTGGTCACCCTTAACTGCCCTCCCATGCAAGCTTGATTGCCCCCAACTGCCCTTCCTTGCAAGCCTGGTCCCTCCCAGCTGCCCTCTCCTCCTGGCCATCTTGTGGTGGCCATCTTGTGTCCACATGGAGGCAGGATCTTTGACAACGTGGGGACAGCAATCTTGTGTTTTGGAGATGGTCAGTTTGCATATTACTCTTTTATTAAGATAGGATAGAGGCCTGATGCATGGGTGGGGGGCACCTGGTTTGCCCTGAAGAGTGTCCTGGATCAGGGTAGGGGTTCCCTTGGGGTGAGGGGCCTGTGGTAGTTTGCAGGCTGGCCATGTCTCCTGGCGACCCAAGTGGAGGCTCTGGTATCTGGGATTTATTTTTCTTCTGCAATTGAAACTTTGTAGCCTGGAGCAGAGCCAAATTTTCTGCTAGTGGTGGCAGAGGAGGGAAGTTGGGGGTGACTGGGCCTGCAGGGAAGGGCAGTTGTGAGGGACCCAGGATTGCAGGGGAGAGCAGTTGTGGGCAGGGGGACCAAGCCTACAGGGGAAGGCAGTTAGGGGCAAACAGACTGGCAGGAGAGCAGTTAGGCATCTCTCAGGCTGGCAGAGGAGTGGTTAGCGAGTGATTGGGCTGGCAGGCAGAAGCTGTTAGGGGCAATCAGGAAAGAAGGCAGGCAAGCAGTTGGGAGCCAGCAGTCCTGGATTGTGAGAGGGATTTCAGACTGTCTGTTTAGGCCTGATCCTGGTAGGGGTCCAAGATTGGGGAGGGTTCAGGCTGGACTGAAGGACACCCCCCTCCATGCACAAATTTCATGCACTGGCTGGGCCGCTAGTTAATTACAATTTGTCTGACCAACCCTCAGGAAGAAGTTTGGAAGCAGTATATTTTTGAGTACTTAAAAAGAAGGTTAATTCTTTCAAACTATGAAAAAAAAAGACTTGTACTGACCTCACAATCTATGCCTCAATGTAGCAGGCTCTTGGATATCAATGACTGTGAAGGAGGTGGAATACTTGGTACTACAGTTTGGAGCACACTGATGGTGGTGGTAGGGCTCACCACTGAGATACTGAGAATTATTATTAGGAAAGAGATCTGTATTACTTCCTATAACAACAGTTCATCTAAAATCATGGAGAACCACAATTCAACAGAGCCACTGGGGATCAACGAAAGACATGCTATTAACTTATCATGCACATTACCCAATAATATCTTCTTTATTTTTTCTAAACTCTGATTTTTAAGTTTCTGGATTTTATTTTGTTAGAAAAGAAGAAATCAAAGAAACAATATGCAATATACCTTATGTCATATATTTCATGAAGCATTCTGTTTCTACTGCAATAGAAATAAAGATATGCAAAATAAAATATTTTTACCTAAAATTTAGCAAAAGATGAAAAATGAATGTGACATTATTATATATCATGTTGAATAATAAAATTTGACTACAAAATACCAATTCTGCTACTTCCTAATTCTCTGTACTTTTTTTTAATTGAATAAGGTATTACATATGTGTCCTTATGTCCCCATTGCCCCCACCCCTGTTAATGCCCTCACTCCCTTGTTGTCTGTGTCTATTGGTTATGTCCATATACATGCATACAAGTCCTTTGATTGATATATACTCCCTCCTGTTATCCTCCCCTACCTTACTTCTGAGGTAATTATGTTTACTTTTGGAAGCAACATGTATCATCCTATCCAATAAAAGAGTAATATGCAAATTGAACATCACTCCAACACAAAAAATTGCCACTCCCATGTGCCCTATGTGGACCCAAGATGGCCAGCAGGGGAGGGCAGTTGTGGCGAATCAGGCCAGCAGGGAATAACTGTTGGGGGCTACCAGGCCTGCAGGGGAGGACTTTTAGGGATGACCAGGCTGGCAGGGGAGGTCAGTTAGGGGCAATAGAGCTGGCAGGGGGTGGCAGTTAGGCATCGATCAGGCTGGCAGGGGAGTGGTTAAGAGGTGATCAGGCTGGAAGGCAGAAGCAGTTAGGGGCAATAAGGCAGGCAAGCAAGCAAGTGGTTGGGAGCCAGCAGTCCTGGATTGTGAGAAGGATGGGATTGAGCCTAAATGGGCAGTCAAACATCCCTCTAGGGGTCCCAGATTGGAGAAAGTGCAGGTGCAGTCTGAGCTGAGGAACACCCACCCCCCAGCATGAATTTCATGCACCAGGCCTCTAGTGTGTGTGTGTGTGTGTATGTGTGTGTGTGTATAATCCTATCTAATAAAAGAGAAACATGCAAATTGACCATACCTTCACTATGCTACCAGCCAATAGGAGCAACATGCAAATTAACTCCCAAGCAAGATGGCAACTGGACCCAAAGCCCAGCCCTGGCAAGCCTGGGGCGGCGGTGGCAGTCCCGATCACTGCAGCCCTGGGCCCAGCAGGGGTTCCAGATCCCTGTTGAAGCCTGGCCCTGGCAAGCCTGGGGAGGTGGCTGTGGTCCTGATTGCCACAACCCCAGGCCCAGCAGGGGGTCTGGACCTTAATTTTCACATTTGTAAAAAAACAAAAATCACACAAAAAATATAATGAAACAACTATTTGGTTATCCACCAGTTCCAGTCAATATTGATGTTCATGTGGTTTTTTTTAATCAGAATTTCATTACATGACCTCAGTACTACACAGTGTTCATCCCTTTCTATAAAGAGATGCACATTACTGTGAAAGCACAGGGAACAGTTATTGAGCTAAACAATTAAGGCAATAAAAAGAACCCGGAGGCCCCAATGCTCCAAGGCATATTCCCAAGAGGAGAGATGACACCAAGTGAAGAGATGACTCACTTAGCACAGCTATTTTTTCTCTTTTTTCTTTTTTCCTATGTGCAAGCTGGCTTCCTGGCTACTTGATCTTTGTTATTGTTTCTTTGCTTTAAATAACAGTAGCAACGGCATATAGACAAACAATTGAAAACATACAGTCTTAAATTATTTACCTGGCAATGTTACAAAACAGAAAATAGGTCATAACACCTAGGATAGTAAACTGCTTATTCCAAGGTAAATTGATTTCTGAAATAGGCCAAGTTATAGGGGAAGCAATGTTGCACAGGAGCAAAAACAATGGTTTGCGAGTAAGACAAAAACTAAGTTTCAATCCTGAGTAGACCACTTTCCTTGCAGAGTTACCGAAGCCTCTCTAAACCTCTGATTTCAAATAGGTAAACAGGCAACATGCCACCACTACTGGAGAGATACTGTGAAAATGAAATAAGGTGATGTGTGTAACATCACCAGGACAGCCGCAGTGCTTATAAATCAGTGCTTAGTAACTGAATTTTACATGTCCAGGCTCACCTGTCTCTCAAATTAGCTACATTAAATGAAGACCTGGCATCAAGTTGTGTTTATTTGGGTGCCAGAAGGAACAGAGGAGTGATGTGGCAGGTAGGTATTAATAGAAATCTATACTAATAAAAGGGTAATATGCTAATTAGACCAGGAGACCTTCCAGATAAAGCCATGGTGGCAGGGCTGAGGCTGTTAGGGGCAATCAGGCTGGCAGGGGAGGGAAGTTGGGGGCAAGCAGGCCAGCAAGGGGGGTGGGTAGTTGGGGGTGATCAGGCTAGTGGGGGGGGGCAGTTAGACTTGATCAGACTGGAAGGGGGGGAACGTTTGGGGTAATCAGGCTAGTGGCAGAGTGGTTAGGGGCAATCAGGCCAGCAGGCAAGTGGTTAGGAGCCAGCAGTTTTGGATTGTGAGAGGGATGTCCAACTGCCAGTTTAGGCCTGATCTCTGTGGGCCTAAACCTGAAGTCAGACATCTTTCAAGGGATCGAAGATTGGAGAGGGTGCAGGTCAGGCTGAGGGACACTCCCTCCTGCCCCATGCACAAATTTCATGCGCCAGGCCACTAGCATCTAATAAAAGAGTAATGTGCAGATTGACCATCACTCCAACACACAAGATGACTGCTCCCATGTGGTCAAAGATCCTGCCTCCATGTGGACACAAGATGGCCACCACAAGATGGACAGCAGGAGAGGGCAGCTGGGAGGGACCAGGCCTATAGGGGAGAGCAGTTGTTAGGAACCAGGCCTGCAAGGGAGAGCAGTTAGGAGTGACCAGGCCTGCAGGGAAGGGTTGTTGGGGGTAATCAAGCTTGCAGGAGACGGACGTTAGGGGTGACCAGACCAGTAGAGGAGGGAAGTTAGGAGCAAACAGGTTGGCAGAGGAGCAGTTAGGGGCAATCAGGCTGGCAAGGGAGTGGTTAGGGGGTGATCAGGCTGTCAGGCAGAAGCAGTTAAGGGCAATCAAGAAGGCAGACAGGCAAGCAGTTGGGAGCCAGCAGTCCCTGGCTTTAATGGGCTGTCGGACATCGCTTGAGGGGTCCCAAATTGGAGAAGGTGCAGGCTGGACTGAGGGACACCTCCCACCCAGCCCCACCATGCATGAATTTTGTGCACTGGGCCTCTAGTGATTGGGTGTGTATATGTCTGGTCAGGGGTTGTGGCCAGCCTTTATGATATATACCTTATATAATAAAGGTGTAATATATAAATGGTCATTACGCCATGAAGCGTAATGACTGACTGGATAACAACTGGATCACGAAACAGCAGGTGGATGACGCGGTGAGCTACAAGCAGGCAGCAGATCGCTATAGGAGGGTGCAAGGCAGAAGATATGAAGGTGTTGAGGGGTGAAGGGAGCTACAGGAGGGCAGCAGCAAGTGAGCTATTGGCTATAAGTGGGTGGTGGAGAGCTATAGGAGGGGTTAGGGTAACAAGCTGTTAGGGGAAATGGGGGGAGCTATAGGAGGGTGGGGCAATGAGCAGAGAGCTACTAGAAGGTGGAAGTAAGCTACTGGTACAAGCATTGATGCACAGGGCTAATAGTATATCCTATCTGATAAGAGAGTAATATGCAAATTGACTATACCTCTGCTACCCCCACAAGCCACACCCACCATCCATGCCCACCAGCCAATCAGGACCTACTATGCAAATTATCCCCATCCAATATGGCTGCAGTGACAGAGAGAGCAGGAGGGAGGCTAAGGTTTCCCCTGCGATGAAGGAAGCCAAGCTTTCTACACACCCTGGCTGGCCCAGGCCTCTGCTTATCGCTATAAAGTTTCAATCATGAAGATAAATAAATTCTAACAGAAATGGCTGCTGCCACAGAGTAATTAGAAGGCTTGGCTCTGATCCACAATACAAAATTTCAATTGTAGAAGATAAATAAATCCCAGAAACCAGGGCCTTCGCTTGGGTCACCGGGGGTTGTGGCCACCCTGCAAACCACAACTGCTCGCCCAGGCCACCCCATACCCCAAGGGAATCCCAACCTGATCCAGTACACTCTTCAAGGCAAATCAGCTGGCCCCCAACAATGCACCAGGCCTTTATTCTATCTAATAAAAGAGTAATACACATATTGACCATCACTCAAACACACAAGATAACTGCCCCATTGTAATAAAAAATCCTACCCACATGTGGATACAAGATGGCTGCCACAAGATGGCCAGCAGGGGAGAGCAGTTGGGAGGGACCAGGCTTGCAAGACAGTGCAGTTTGGGGTAATCAAGACTGCAGGGGAGGGAAGTTAGGGGTGACGAGGCCGGCAGAGGAGGGAAGTTGGAGGTGACCAGGCCTGCAGAGAAGGAAATCTGGAGGGAACCCAGGCCTACAGGGGAGAGCAGTTTTGGGAAACCAGGCTTGGAGAGGAGGGCAGTCAGGGGCAAACAGGCTGTCAGGGAAGCAGTTAGGCATCAATTAGGCAGGCAGGGGAGTGTTTAGGTGATGATCAGGCTGGCATGCATAAGAGGTTAGGCACAATCAGGAAGGCAGGCAGGCAAGTAGTTGGGAGCCAGCAGTCCTGGATTGTGAAAGGGATGTCCTACTGCCCATTTAGGGCAGTACTGAGATCAGGCCTAAATGGCCAGTTGGACATCCCTCGATAGGTCCCAGATTGGAGAGGGTACAGGCTGGCCTGAGGGACCCCACTGGCTCCCTGTGCATGAATTTCATGTTCCAGGCCTCTAGTACATATATGAAACCCTAATATGCAAATAGACTGAGTGGCCAAACAACCAAACAACTGTTCACTATGATGTGTTCTGACCACCAGGGTTTGTGCCAGAAACATGGTGGGCATCGCATTTGGTGGCAGAGTGAGGAACATGGTGAATGGTAGCTGCAGTGGGATGGTGGAGCAGGTGAGTGGGGGCAGCATCCCAAGGCACTTGCACCTGCTGCCAGCACTAGCCCCATTCTCAACCACAGCTGGCGCCTGAGCTGCTGCTAGCTCCCTCTGCCTGAACCCGGCACCAGTTCCAATTGCTCAGGAGCAGCAGAAGGTGGAGAAGGCCTCAGGAGTGATGGGGAATGACAGTTGCCACTCACACCCACTGCTGGCACAGGCCCCAATCATTCAGCACCATCAGCTTGAGCAAATAAGGCTGGCGCCATAAGTGCATGGTAGTGGTGGCATCAGGAGCAGTGCTGCAGACAAACAGGGGACCAGAAAAGAGGTGGTGGTGGTGGGAGGGGCCAGGCAGGGGGGCACAGAGGATGGACAGACCCACCACAGCCTCAGAGTCCACAATTCCTTTTAAGGTGCATGAATTTGTGCACTGGAGCCCTAGTATATTCTGTAAACATATGTCCTTCCTGAATTCCAGTTTTCTTGATAAAAGGAAGCTAATAATAAATCCTACTTGAGATTGTTGGGAAGACCAGTTAAGGTAATGCATTTTAAATGCTTAGAATAATGAATATTACATGGGAAAAGCTCAATAGATGTTAATTCTGGTGACATTATCTATTAAAATACAGGGAGTGTTCCAGGTAATGGCATGAAAGTGGGGCAGCATGAGGTAATACTGAGGGCTTTGAGAGAGAAGCCATCTGCATGGCAGTGATATTGACATGGCCTATCAAAAAAATGGACAGAAGCATTTCAGAGGAAACAAAACCAAGGAGAGAATAGAGTAAATCTGAGTCTAAGAATGTGGCCCCAATTAATTAAAATTGGGCACAGGAAGAGTGGGCAGAAATAGTGCTACTAATTTGTGCAGGTCAGAGTGAAACTTTGAAAAGATTTCCCTCTCAGGAGCAATCTCTATGACTTTCAGGTAAAATTTTTCTTAGATACAACATCATGACATTTCTTCTGAAGACTTAAATTCTCACACTGGTTTTGCCCATGCTTACACCTGGGCAAAATACTAAGGAACTTGGCATGTGCCATTCCGTGTGTGGAGACTGGTTACAGGACACAGATTTCCCAGAAAAAGCCTGAAATGTATGTTTTTCTTTTGTAAATGTTTCTGTTGTTAGTTTAAAACTGTTAAAATTCAACAGCCCAAGTATAACTTGGGAGATTCATATGAAATCTGAGACTTTTATAGCCAATCCCTATGCTGAATTTCTGAATAAAGTTGTAAATTATAAAAATGTGTTTTATTCCATGGTAGTATAATTTAAGCTTGATTATGGAAGTACATATGGTTATCTTTAAATTTAGTGAAAGTGTTTAGTTTATAGAATGAAATTTTCAGTTTTCACAGATTTAGAAAAAAATCACATATCTGGATAGATGATATATAGTTGTGACAAAATTTCTCTTCTCTTTAATCGTGAAGAACTTGATTTTTTCAGCAGGGATTTTGTGGTGGTTTTGTCTTCCTTTCTTTATATTAAAAGCAACTGGGTATTGATTTCCAAACACATCTTGTCATGCTATTTAACATCTTGTTTTTTTTTTCTTTAGTTATTTAAGGCCATTAATTTTGAGTAAACTGGAAAAAACAAATACACACCTTGGGAGTGAAATACTTCACAATAGCACAACTTGAATTACATGGTAGTAGTTTCTATTTCTAATGTTGGTAGTCATATCAACTGAATCATATTTATTTCATTGACCTTTAAAAAATGGTTTTCTTACCAAGAAAAGGGCAAAGATGCACAAGTGGCTGATTAAAGTGAAGAATACCTACTAACTCAACCAGTATCATAGACTTGTATACATCAACAGGGTATCAAAGGACAATGAGAATAAGAATGTTGACTTTTAAAATAATTGACATTTTGGCAGCTAACAGTATTCAAGTAGTGAACCATTATTGGGAGAAAATTCCAGAAAAAAGTTTGACATTTAAAATAAAATGTTCAAGCATATAAAATTAAAAATATATTCTGGGGTTATTAGAACATATAGAAACTGGTTTGATAAAAGGAGATCTAATGTTTGCTGATAACTATTATGTTCCAATCTTTAGCACATACCTCACTTTATTTATTCTTAACAATATTTATATGAGCTGGGTCTTGTTACCACCATCTTACAGACAAAGAAATGGAGAAATTAATATGCTCAAGGTCATATGTGAGTGATGGTAAATCTATAGTTGTCTGGTTCCAAAAATTAGTCTTTTAATCATTAGGATTTATTTCTCACATTTAATTTCTTCCTAGTAATTTAATCACTTGCCATAGATTGTTTATATACTGGATAAACTAAATTAGAGTAGTATAGCAAATGATCATAGAATAATAATAATAGCTTTTGTATAATTAGCATTTACTTTGTTCCTTGTAATATGCTGCATTTGTTTTTCTTTTGCCTACCAAACACTTATAAAAACAACTTTATTGAGATACTAGTGACCCAGAGCATGAAATTCGTGCACATTAAAAGGGAATTAATTAGAGGAAATATTTTTAAATTGCTATCTGCCCTTTCTTTATAGTAGAAGTGTCAGAGATGAAAATTAGTAAAATGTATATGAAAATCTTCCTCTTGTCAGAGTCTGGGGTGCACCAGGGGAACCAGAGTCAAGTCCCTGCCAACCCATGTACACCTCAAAATTGTGTGAGACCAAGACTTGGATGGCCCCACCCCATTGAGCTAGATCCAGACCTGGCCAGCCCTACTCCCATCAAGCCCTGCTGGATGGGGAGGGCGTGGCCTCAGGTCACCTGGCCTGGTGCCAGGATAGGGGGCACAGCCTGAGGTCTCCAGCCTGGACCAGGGTAGCGGGCATGCCTTGAGTTCCCTGTCAATCCTACCGGGCAGGGGGTGTGTGCTCAGGTCCCCTGGCCCAGTGCTGGGGCAGAGGACACTGCCTGAGTTCCCCTGTCAAGCACAGGGGGTGGTGGGGCATGGCCTCAAGTCCCTGGCATGGCACCAGGGCAGGGGTGCTGCCCTTATACAAATATTGTTCTATGCACAATATACATAACTGGATACAGCTAAATACAACTCTCCCCATCTACATAAGCCCTTCTTTTCTGCCCTCTGTAAGTCATAGTCTATCATTAACTAACTTTCCAGTAGCTTCAAATTCTTCTCTCCATGTTTCTTTCATTTCTGTTTTATAAATGAAATATGGCTATGTCTTGAGGAAATCACTTCTGATGTAATCTTAAATAAGCATTAGCGTTCCTCACATACCCAGGTCAAGGAAGTGTCTATTTTGCTTCTCATTGTTGCTTCCAAACAGTTTTTGCTCATTTTTCCTTCAAAATCCAGACTTTATTTGCAGTTCATGCTATTAGACGTTATCCTAAAAATCATTGAAATCTATAAAGAATTTTTGTGAGTTTTATTTGAGCCAAACAGTTGACATATGCCAAGAAGCAGAACCTCAACGAATTGCAATAATGCTCCAGAGAATGGTGAGTTACATTGCAATCAAAGGAAAAGAACATAGGTGGGTTACATGAACTCCATTGGTGATAGACTAGAGAGGTGGGAGAAAGCAAAGTGGGGTAATGCCCTGGGATTGGATAAAAAGTAAAATGACAGACACATACTTAGGTAGGTGCTGGAAATTTAACATGATAACAATGAAGGAATTTGTGGTATCTGTCTTGGTACCCAGCATATTAGGTTGTGCCCCAAGGGATTAAAAAAAAGGGAAGTTACAAGTTACCAAGACATTTCAAAGGGTATCCTATCTAATAAAAGAGTAATATGCAAATTTGACTGTACCTTCCCTACACCCACAATCCATGCCCACCAGCCGAGCCCACTGGCCAATCAGGAGCAGATTATGCAAATAAACCCCAGCCAAGATGGCTGCCAATACTGAGAATAAGAGGAAGACTTGGGTTTCCCCAGCAACAGAGGAAGCCAAGCTTTCTGCCTGCCGTTGCTGGCCTAGGCCTCCACTCTAGGCTACAAAGTTTCAAACAGAAATGGCTGCTGCCACAGAGTGAGCAGAAAGTTTGGCTCTGCTCCAGGCTACAAAATTTCAATTGTAGACATAAGTTAACCCCAGATCCCAGGGCCCCTGGTTGGGTCACTGAGGGGGGGCGTGGCCAGCCTGCAAACCTCCACAGGCCACTCGCCCAGGCTGCCCTTCACCCTAAGGGAATCCCCATCCTGATTTGGGACACTCTTCTGGGCAAACCAGCTGGCTCCCACCCATGCACCAAGCATCTATCCTATCTATTAAAGAGTAATTTGCAGATTGATGATCACTCCAACACACAAGAGGGCTAGCCCCATGTGGTCAAAGATCCTGTCCCCATGTGGACACAAGATGGCCACCACAAGATGGCCAGCAGTGGAGTACCATTGGGGGGTTTCAGGCCCTACAATGGGGGGGCAGTTGTGGGCAATCAGGCCAGCAGGGGAGGACAGTTGGGAGGGAACAGATCTGCAAGGGAGGGCAGTTGGGGGTGATCAAGCCTGCATGGGAGGGCATGAGTAAAAATGAAATATGTTTGTATCTCTGTGTGTTCTGAGATGATGGGAAGGTAATAAAGGAGGGGGCAAGTATGCAAAAAAGGATGATCATAGAATTATACCAGTTGGGGCACAAGAACAGCTATTCCATAGATAATCAGATATTGAGAATTAGGACAAGGTGAAGACTGAAGGTGAATTTTTCCTTAACACTTTATCATACTGGAAAGGAATTAAAGAAATTGTGCTTGCTTGTGTTTAGCATTAAGGAGGTGTGATGGTGATGGTAGGGGAGATTGGGAACAGGATGTTATGTGAGGTTGGCAGTGTGTAATAATGAATCTGATTTCCAGATTTAAGCCTCATTCCATTCTCTTCCCTGTCAAGCCAACATTTGGACAAAATGATAAAAAAGGACTTTCTGATCATAAAATAGAAACAAATATGTCTAAACTTAACCTTTAGAACTATTGCATTGCCACAACTTCCCAAAACCAAAGCACTTATTTTTCTAAAATATTTTCTAGTGCTTAATGGCAATCCTGCACAATGAGTAGTAATATTATTTTTTTTTAATTGTCATCAGCTTTAAAATGTTTCCCAGTGGACTGTCTTCCCTATTAATGAAATTACACCTTTCATTCTAGTTGAAAAAGGGCCCAACGTAAATGAAAATATGGCCTTCACAAGTAGACTCCCATTGTATAAGACCTATTTAGAGAAGGAATAATCTGACCTACTGCATTTGAATTTAACAGCCAGATTTGACTTGCTCTTAAACTGTGAAGCATGATTGGTTCCTCATTGTGGATTATCAGATTATTAATGTCATGGTTCCAACCATTAGTGACCCATATCTTACATTGTTAAAATTACTGACTCTATACAATGAAACTGGTATATAATTAGCCGTCATAGCAAAATATTTGACTGACAGGTTCTATGCAGTATCTATTTCTACAGACTATAACTACAGTTAAACCGCACCTGTAGAGTCATAACACACCTTTACCTGGATATTCAGTAGGACTTCTCTAGTCCTGTTATCTTTTAATATTGTCAATAGTTTCTTCACCACATCTAGCTTAGCAAATTAGTCAGCTTAGCTAATTATCCTACAGTGTCAGGAGTCCTCCTGAAAGTAATCTTCAATCATTTTACCCAACCTGGATGCATTTATAAGTATCTCATGGAATCATATGTGTCAGTTGAAAATTAAGTTGTAATTTATTCTGTGTTTACCTTCTGATTATTTGTTTCATCTTAAGCAAGTGTAGATACCTGTTGTATTTAGGGTTTCATCAGGTAGTCTGTTAAATGTCCAAATATATTGAGTCACTCATGGAGTAAGAGCATTTACTATGTGTAATGCTAATGACACACACCTGAAACAGACGACTCACAAGGACCTTGTCAAGTTTTTCGGGTGTTACTGCCTCTCTCCCTCCCCCCCCTCTCCTTTCTCTCTTTGTCTCTCCCTCTCTCATAATCTCTCTCTATCTCTTTCACATACATGCAGGATCCTGATCCAGCTTTCTAGAAAGAAATATTCATGACACCCTTGTGAAAAAGCCAAGGGATTAATTCAGCCAAGGCCATGGGTCTTGGGAAGATAAATACCCCAGATTGTCCTGTCTTGGTTTGAGGTTTTATGGAAGAAAAAGGAATAAATAGGAAGAGATGAGTAGAGAAAATGAGTGAATTATATACAGTAAAGGTACATACCCCACATGCAACCTGGGAAGGTTTCCTGAGAGGGCCTAGTGATTTAGGGAAATGTGATAATTCATATATTTATTGAAACATAAAAAAGAGTATTTGAATCTGTTGGGTTTAGGTAACACATCCAAAATACTAGGTAATATGTTGCATTATTCACAATAGCCAAAGTAACTAATCTAAGTCTTCATCAATGGATGCATGGATAAGTAGAAGGCATGTACACACACATACACAGCCCCCACCTGGTCTCATATCACTTATGTGGCATATTAAAAATAGGAAAAGTAAAACACATTGCAATACAGAATATAACAGGGATTTCCAGGTATTGTAGGGTGGAAGAAATAGCCATAGCTTGGTAAATGGTTACTAACTTCCATCTATAACATTAATAATAGCAGAGGATTTAATGTAAAAAAACTAACAATCCAAAAGTGTAAGTTTCTTTAAAATAAGAAGTTCAGAAAACTTCACAGGCACCAGGAGCACAATGAGGTATATCATGATGACTAAAACTTAATATTATATCCTGGATGGGATCCGGGAAAAGAAAAAGCTAATTAAATAAAAAATGAGGGAATCTTTTTTTATTGTTGTTTATTTTTAGGATTTTTAAAAATCGTTATTGTTCAGTTTATTAATTACATTGTTCCCTTTTTTCCACCTATAGCTCCCCTCCACCTGGTATCCATCCCACACCATGCCCTCACCATCCCCTCCACTGTCCTCCCCCATAGTTGCATGATTTTTGTCCAGTCTCTTGCTGCACTTCCCACACCCCTTTTCTCCCCAAGAATTGTCAGTCCATTCCCTCTCTATGTCCATGTCTATGTTATATTCACCAGTTTATCCTGTTCATCAGCTTATTAATTCACTTGATTTTTAGATTCATTTGTTGATAGATGGGTATTTGTTGTTCATAATTTACTTTTATCTTTTTCTTCTTTCTCTTCTCAAAGAATATATTTCAGCATTTCATATAATATTGGTTTGGTGGTGATGAACTCCTTTAGCTTTTTCTTATCTGCAAAGCACTTTATCTGACCTTCAATTCTGAATGATAGCTTTGCTGGATAGAGTAATCTTGGTTGTAGATTCTTGCTATTCATCACTTTGAATATTTCTTGCCACTCCCATCTGGCCTGCACCATTTCTGTTGAGAAATCCACTGACAATTGTATGGGTGCTCCCTTAGAGGTAACTAACAGTTTTTCTCTTGCTGCTTTTAATATTCTCTCTTTGTCTTTTGCTCTTGGCATTTTAATTATGATGTGGCTTGGTGTGGTCCTCTTAGGGTTCCTATATATTGGGGTTCGGTGCACTTATTGGACTCCTAAGTCAATTTCTTTCACTAGGTGTGGGAAGTTTTCAGTCATTATTTCTTCAAATAGGTTTTCATTGTCTTGCTCTCTCTCTTTTTCTGGCACCCCTATAATTTGGATGTTGGTATGCTTGAGGTTGTCCCAGAGGCCCCTTACACTATCTTCAATTTTTTGGATTCTGTTGGTTTCTTGCTTTTTCAGCTGAGTGGATTTTACCTCTTTGTATTTCAAGTCTTTAACTTGGTCCTTGGGGTGCTCTAGAGTACTTTTAGGTCTTTGTATAATATTTTTTTTTAATTTAAGTCAGTGTATGCTTAATTTCTGGTTGGTCCTTTTTCATATCCTTGAGTGTCTCCTTCATATTCTTGTAAGTCTCATTCATTTCCTTGTAGGACTCATTCATTTCCACATTGGTCTTGTTCATTTCTTTGCAGGTCTCCTTTATATCCTCGAGGGTATCGTTCATTTCCTTGTAGGTCTTGCTTATTTCCTTATAGGTCTCAACGTTTTCTAGGAGCCTCTTGAAAAGTCCTTTAACCATGGTTTTGAATTCCATGTCCAGTCGTTTTTTTTTCCCTCCATTTCTTTCACATCTGATTTCTTTCCATGTCTCTGCATGGTGGCTGCTTCCTTGACTTGGTCAATTAGCTTTGTGTGGTAGACATCCTACAAGGGACAGTGCCTCAGCCTCCCCAGTTACCTGACGTGGATATGGGTTGCACAGTCTTGCTGAAGGTAATCTCACGTTAATCGCTGTTAGCACTTGGAGAGTTGACTTCCAGGCAAATTGTCTGTGATGTTCAGCTGTGCTCAGGTTGGATGGGCAGAGTCTCCATGCCAAGCAGACAGAGTCAGCTCTGCACTATGTGGCCCCAGGGACTCTGTGCTGGCGGCGATGGCCGCCAGCTCCTCTGAGAGAGAGCCACTGCCAAGCTCCACCAGCTGCTGGAGAAATCAGACTCTCCCCAAATGAGTCTGCACACCCAATGTCTCACCCAGGATCGCAAAAACAATGCAGTCTGAAGGTTTCGGGAATGACACAGCAAGTCATGAGCACTCTCTGCGAGGTCAGGCAGCTTTGCTGTTCCCAAGTTCACACGCACTCCGCACAAGCTAACCTTCTCCACAAGCCCGCAGACCCCTGCCGCACCTGAGCTTCTGCTTGCCCTCCCACTGTCCAGTTTTTACCCCATATGATAGTGAGTTCCCTGGACTTTGCCCAGAGCTGGAGCATCAGTCCAGTGGGACGTCTTTGTCTCCCCCGTTCGAGAAAACTGGCCGGTTTTCAGCCGCCTGCTCTAACCGCTGGCGTGCATGCTCCAAACCTCTCTTCACGGGTATCTTCAACGCTTTCCTCAGCCACTCCTCCAAGTCACAGTGTCTTATCTTCACTTTTATTTGTGGAATTTTCACTCGGCCAGCTTTCTGGTGATTCAGGATGGTGTTTGTTCTTTCGTTAAGTTGTAGTTTTAAACTTGCTGTGTATGGCAGCAAGATAGGTGTTTTACCTATGCCTTGGTTGGATCCTATTTTTTTTTTAAAAATGAGGGAATCGATAAAATAAAGACTTCAATACTGCAGAATGTCACTTCTAGAACTTCATTTCATTCAGATGGCTGTTTTAGAAGTGATTAGCTTCAAAACCACTTCAGCCCTAACCAGATTGTTTTAGTGGCTAGAGCATCAGCTTGTGGAATCAAGGTTTCTGGGTCTACTCTGGTCAAAGGCAAAAGGCTGGATTGTGCTCTCAATCCCCAGTAGGCAGCATGCATGAGTCTGCCCAGGAATTATTGTTTATCATGACTGAGATTCCTTTTGCTCTCTCCCTCTGCTTATGTCTTTTTCAATCAATAGGAATATAAAAAATAAAATTAAATAATTTTCCCCAATAAATATTTAAATGGAATGGATTTCTCCCAGACAAAAAAGGTTTCCCACTTTTAACTTTCTTATTCAATCTAATAAAAGAATAACATGCAAATTTGATGGTACCTTCACTACAGCCAAAAGCCATGCTCACAGCCATGCCCACCAGCCTATCAGGAGCAAATTATGCAAATAAACCCCAACCAAGATGGCTGCCACACTGAGAGCAGGAGGAAGGCTTGGGTTTCCCTGGCAACAGAGGAAGCCAAGTTTTCAGCCTGCCATTGCCAGCCTATGCCTCCAGTCAATGCTACAAAGTTTCAATTATAAAAGATACAGAAATGGCAGCAGCCACACAGCTGGAGAGAACAGAGGCTTGGATTTCCTTAGCAATGGAGAAAGCCAAGATTTCAGCCTGCCCTTGCTGGCCTAGGCTTCTGCTCCAGATCCCAGGGCCTCCACTTGGGTCTCTGGGGGGGTGGCTGGCCTGCAAACCTCCACAAACCCCTTGCCCATGCTGCCCCTCACCCCAAGGGAACCCCCAACCAGATCTGGGACACTCTTCAAGGCAAACCAGCTGACCCCCACACATGCAACAGGCCTCTATCCTATATAATAAAAGAGTAATTTGCAGATTGACCATCACTCCAGCACACAAGAGGGCTGCCCCCATGTGGTCAAAGATCCTGCCCCCATGTGTACACAAGATTGCTACCACAAGATGGCTAGCAGAGGAAGGCAGTTGGTAAGGACCAGGCCTGCAAGGGAGTGCAGTTGGGAGCAATCATGCCTGCAGTGGAGGGCAGTTTGGGGTGTCCAGGCTGGCAGTGGAGGGAAGTTGGGGGCAAACAGGCTGGCAGGGGAGCAGTTTGACATCAATTAGCCTGGCAAGGTAGTGGTTAGCAGATGATCAGGCTGGCAGCAGAAGCGGTTAGGGCCAATCAGGAAGGCAGGCAGGTGAGCAGTTTGGAGCCAGCAATCCTTGATTGTGAGAAGGATGTCCGACTGCCTATTTAGGCCCCAATCCTACCGGGATCAGGGCCTAAACGGGCAGTTGGACATTCCTCAAAGGGTCCCAGATTGGAAAAGCTGCTGGTTAGGCTGAGACATTCTCTCCTGCTTCCCTTCCCCGCCCCTCCTGCACAAATTTCGTGCACTGGGTCTCTAGTGTTATTATATATGCAAAAAGGCAGATAGGCTCAATTAAGGTAAAAGTTAACCTTGTCATTGAAGATAGTAGCCTAGATGTAACTACCCACCATAACTTTTTTTAGTTAAAGTTTAATTTCAGACCTTCCTTTTTGATTACTTTAGGTCTCTGAGTTTTCAAGACTGCCATGCAGGCCTCCCCTGAGCTTGTCAGGTTAGCATGTGGTCCCTTTCATCCACATAGACAATATCATATGCTCCATATGCCTTTTTGTAACAATATGCCTTTTTGTAACCATTTTGGCAACTTCCACATCTATTAATCTAAACATTTTTGGCTTTGTAAATCTTTCATACTCTCATTTTCAATGATATTTTCCTCCAGTCATACTTAAGCCACTATCTTTAATGCTCATGGTCTAGACATTGCAATTTCCCCAAATTGCACCAACTTGTAAATCTTGATTTTAAGACATACATCTCTTGGGCTACACACACACACGCGCGCGCGCACACACACACACACACACACACATCTTCAATAATTTTTCAACTTTAAATTCCAATGTATAAACTCCACTACATCTTACCATTAACCACCATTCTCATTTCCAATTTCCTCATTGCTAACCAATTTAGAGTTCATAGTCCATCAGTATTATCACTCACTTTAATAAATCTTTATTTCCTTGCCTGCTTTCCCACCTTGGTAATTTCTTGGCAAAACCACAACCCTGGTTTATCCTAGGTATCTACCTATTTTGTTTCTATACACAAATGATGAATATTGCTGTAGAAATTTAGGAGACTGAGCTGCCTGATCTCACCTTAAATTCTTTTTTTTTTCTTGACATAAACCTATTTATTTTTTAAAATTTATCTTTATAGTTGAAAGTATTACAAATGCTCTCTTTGTCCATTTTTCCCATTGACTGCCTCTCCACCCCACACCCACCCCTCCCAGGCCCTCACCATTCTATTGTCTGTGTCTGTGGGCTAATCATATATGCATACAAGTTCCCAGGTTAATCACTCCCCCCAACCTCCACTCCCCACCTTTCCTCTGAGATTCATTAGCCTGTTCCATGCTTCTATGCCTCTGGATCTATTTTGATCACCAGTTAATTTTAAATTCTTGATCACATGTCATAAATCAGCAAACGTTTCATATGATGTGCCCATTCCATTATCCAAAATGAATATTCAATATCTTATGCTCTCCTCAATTCCTCAAAACCCTACTCTCACTCCATTCATTTTATAACCTTACCTTATCCCTTCACTGAAAAAAAAAACAAGAGAAAGCATCTTTATATCTTCCTCAGCTAATCCATCATATTATTGGCTTTTGTAACTATACCATGATCATTCCCTTTTCTTCCGTACAATGTATAAACTTTACCTGTTTTCGTGTAAGGTTAACTCTTCCACTTTTACTATAGATACTATCTGCTCATGTTGTGAATATACTCTTGCTGTCTCAATGTTTCTTTTTCTACAATTATCCCCTGATCTTTTATATCATCAATTTAATTAAATAATTTACATTAGCTTGAAGGTACCCTCTTAAAAATGTACTTTTGGTATCAAATCTCCCTATAACTATAGTCCCATATTTCTTCTCTCCTGTATACCAAATCCCTCAAAAAATACCTATCCACAACCACTTCTTCACATCACATTATATACTTAATATACAACATTCAAGTTTATATTAAATCTTTTCCACTCTTTTAATCTTTTTTTCAAAGTTATCAATGACTTCCGTTACCATTAAGTTCAATAATCATCTGACTGTCCACATCTATGGAGAGCTGTAATAAAGTTGACCATTTTTTCCTTCTTTAAATATTACCGGTCCATTACTTTTGTGATGCTTCATTCACTTTAATTTTTTTTTTTGGTTATATGCCTAGAAGTAGAATTGCTGGGTAGTATCAGAAGTCTATGTTTAACTTGTTAAGGAACTGCAAAATGTTTTTTCAGAGACTATACCATTTTATGTTTCCACCAAGTGGAGCATTTCAAAATACCCATATCCTTGTTATAGTCACAATTTGTTTGTTTGTTATATCCTTTCAAATGGCTGTGAAGTGGTATCTCATTGTGGTTTCGATTTTCATTTTCCTAATGACTAATGATATTGGATATATTTTTATTATATCTTAAATGGCAAAATATCTATTCAAGTCCTTTACCTAACTTTCAATTTTGTCATTATTATTTTTGTTGTTGAGTTATGTGAGTTATTTCTGTACTCCAGATTCTTGACTTAATCAAATATATGATTTGCAAATATTTTCTCTTTCTTTTGCGGTGACTTTGCACTTTCTTGGTGGGACTTTTGCAGGAGAATTTTTTTTTAATTTTGAATAGTCCAATGTACTGTTTGTTGCTTGTGCTTTTGGTATCAAATATAAGAAACCATTGCTTAAACTAGTTTTGTATGTTTCAGAACTCCATAACTGACAAAAATTCCTTAAAACAGGCAATTAAAATATATATTTGTGATGACTTACTATGTGCCAAGCCCTATTCTAAATATGGGGATAGTGATAAACATGATAGTGGAGACAGATATTGCTTGCTGATATCAAACATTCAAGTTCTGTTTTTCTAGATAGACTACATCTCTCCTTTCCTCTTGTAGGTAGGCATGGCTATGTGAGTTTTTTCCAAAAGTAATGTGAGAAGGAATAATGCATGCCTCTCTTGAGACTAGCCTATAAATGTTGCAATATACTCTACATCATACTCTTTTCTTTTTCTGTATTGGAATGGAGATAATCAAAGGAGTCTCAGCACAGCCTCCAAAAAGTATTGTTTTGTCACTTACCTAAATAAGGATGTAATGAATATTAAATAAGGACATAGATGTTTATTATATCTTCTACATATAATAAATGGTCAATAAATGTTAATTTCTCCTTTCTTCTTCTTATATTATTATTATTGTTATTGTTATTACAGTCTTTGTATCCTATCTAATAAAAGAGTAATACACAAATGTGACCACACCTTGGCTCCTGATTGGCTATGCTATCAGCCAATCAGGAGCAAGGGGCATGGCCAGCAGGACCTGAGGTGAGGCCATGGAGGCATGCGGGGGCGTGGCCTCAGTGAAGCTTGAGATGTGGGACTGGGGGGGTCGCCACAGGGTATCAGGAGCAGCAGGAATTCTGGGAAATGTAGTTTTAAGCTCTGTGGTGAACATGTTGGGGCTGTGACCTGGGTTTAGGTGAAACTTCAATTAAAGCTGTGAATGCTCTTTAGGAGAGAGTTGGAAGTACTGAGTGTGGAATGTGGAAGCGGCCAGGGGAACGGCGGTGGCAGTGCCCCGCGGCCCCCAGCCCCTTGAGCACAGAAGCCGGTGGTGGTGGTGGTGGGGGGCGTGAAGAAGGGTGGCGGAGGTGGCAGCTTTTTTTTTTCTTTCTTAGTTCACAGCTTTAATTGATGTTTCGCCTAAACCCAGGTCACAGCCCCAACATGTTCACCACAGAGCTTAGATTATTGGTCAATCCAGTGAAAATGGGACAGAAAAATTCACTAAGGAACAACAGCTTTCGGAATCTGTTCACTCATATCATATCTGACCCAGAAATGCAGAAAATTACCAGCAGATACATCACAGGATCAAAGCTTTTGCATCCAGGACAAGCTGAAAAGGACACAGACTTTTCCATTTGCTCTGCTCTTCCCTCCACAGGATTATCTTCTGACACAACGAGTTCAGAGTTCTCTGGTGATTGCAAGGACCTAGATCCTCATTGCCTCCTCCCCCACCCTCTGCTGCTCCTTGAAATAATCAATCATCCCTCTTTTGGGGGAAAGGGAAGGACACATTAAAGAAGTCTTCTCTAAAGGGATGCTTATGGAATAGAGAAAAAAAATGGTGGAGGACCGGAGGGATTCTATCTGAACCTGCTCACAGGGCAGAAGGAGGGAGCAGCTGAAGGTCGTGCAGGGACCGTTTGTTGGCGAGTAGGAGGACAGCTGTGCTCCGGGAGAAGATAGGGGACTGCTGGGCTGGCCTCCTCAGCCTGAGTGGCCCCAGTACTGCTGGGTTCTCTCCCTGAGCCAACTGCGCGGAGGCAGACCGACATCTTGAAGGAGAAGGATCTGAAAATATACAGCTGCAGTACCCGCTGGACAGCTGAGACTCCCGGAACACCAGCACCTAGTTGGCACGGATGCACGCAGAGTCCAGGGAGCTCTAAACTCCAGCACGGAAAGGTCAGATTTCCCTGGGGGTACTTTGGGCGTGAAACTAAGGGGGCTGGCAGACTGGGATATCTGCACCTTGGAACTCAAAGCCTGGAGATCTGCACCTGAAATAAAATTTGTGCCTGTTGGACCTGGTAAACGTGGGAGAGGGCCCTTGGAGCTGGTGGCAGAGTTAATCGCTGGAGCGCAACCAATTTGGACCTGACAGAGGAGGGAGACCCAGAAGATTTTGGGAGGGTTCTGGCTGCTGAAACAACAGTCACCATTAGAGAGGCAGTATTGAATACCACAGGGACAGCAAAATTTTAGTTCAGGATAGAGAGGACCAATAGACCCAGAAGTCAATCTAGAAACACTGCCACCCAGGGGCCAAATCACAAATTGACTCTTGTGTGACACAGGGAATTGATTATATTTTCTCTTCTACCTTGGGAATACAGTCTATTTTCATCTACTCTTTAGTATTTTTTACTCTACCTCAGCTTCACCTTTATGCCACCACTCTCTTGCGAACCTTTCCCTATTTAGTGCCTTGTTTCCCTTACACTTTTCCCGCTTTAGATTTACCTTAATTCTTTCTTTTTACCCACTGTTAAAATTTCACTCCACTTATATATCTAATCTCCAACCACCTACTCCAAGACCATATATACCTCTAGCTTCTCTGACTTCACGATCTTAAAGTGTTTTTATCCCTGTCCTGTTGTTGTTGTTTACTTGACTGTTGATGATATCGATTTTTTAAGCAGGTTTATGAGATTGATTTGCTTATTCTTTTATTTTGGTTTGTCTTGTAGAGGGTTGTTATTTTTATTTTTGGTGTTGTTTCTTGTTTTGTTGTCCTCATTTGCATTGTTTTTTAGATAGATTTTTGCTTCTGTGTTCACTCCCCTCCCTTGATATTAGTAGTTGTATGTAATTTGTATCAATCTCCAGGTACTTGTTGCGGGTTTTGGTTCAAATTAGGGGCTGTCCTATAGGATTTTTCACCCCACATTTATAATTTACTCTTTTTTTCTTCTTCTTCCCCTTTTCCCATTATCATTTTGGCATTCCTGTCTTTCTTTTTTGTGAGTGTGTGTGTGTGTGTGGGGGGGGTCTCTTTCTTTTTCTGTGAGTGTGGGTGTGTGAGTGTCTGTGTGTGTCTGGGGGAGGTTCCCTTTCTTTTTTCTCACCTATCACCGAATTTGCCTTTCTCTGGCAATCACCTTTATTTGGAATTGCCATTACTGTGACTACAATCTGGTTCAGTGCCTGGTGCATTGCACCTGGTTGTGTTGTATTTTGTGCCTTTAAATTAACACAGGAGAGTGAGAGCTACATAACCAGATACACAGAGAAGACAAAGAAACAGCCCACATATGAAAGAAAAACAAGGCTCACCAGAAAAGGAGGTAAACGAAATGGAAGTTAACAACCTGTCAGAGAAAGAATGCAGAGAAATGGTCATAAGGTGGCTGAAAAGAATGGAAGACAAATTTTATAATATGAATAAGAACCAAGAGGAAATGAGGAAGACCCAGGAAGAAATGATGAAGAGCCAAGAAGAAATGAAGAGGAGCCAAGAAGAAATGAAAAGTGACATTGCTGAAATAAGAACTCAATAGAAAGGATTAAGAGTAGACTAGAAGAAGCAGAGGATCGCATCAGTGAGCTAGAAGACCAGGTAAGAAAAAATAACCAAGTAGAGCAGCTTCTAGAAAAAAGAATTAAAAAGCAGGAGGAGAGCCTAAGGGAACTTTGGGACAACATGAAACAAAACAACATCCATATAATTGGGCTTCCAGAAGGACAGGAAACTGAGCAAGGAATAGAAAACTTGTTGGAAGAAATAATGACACAAAACCTCCCTGATATAGGAAAGAAAAAACCCACACAAATCCAAGAAGCTCACAGAGTCCCTAACAAAATAAACCCCAAAAGACTTATGCCAAGGCACATTATAATTAAATTGGCAAACACCAATGACAAAGTAAGAATCTTGAAAGCTGCCAGAGAGAGACAGAAAGTCACCTACAAAGGAACCCCCATCAGACTAACAAGGGATTTCTCAACAGAAACCTATCAGGCCAGAAGGCAGTGGAACGAAATTTACGAAGTCATGCAAAGGAAGGGTCTGAATCCTAGAATACTATACCCAACAAGGCTCTCAATCAAAATTGAAGGTGAAATCAGGAGCTTCACAGATAAAAAAGGACTAAGGGAATTCGTCACCAGCAATGCAAGAAATGCTAAAGGATCTGCTGTAAAAAGAAATAGGAAGCGAAGAAGGAACACAGGGGTAAAGAACAAAAATGGCAACATATAAGTACCTATCAATAATAACTTTAAATGTAAATGGTTTAAATGCTCCAATCAAAAGACATAGGGTAATAGACTGGATAAGAAAACACAACCCATGTATCTGCAGTCTACAAGAAACCCACCAAAGAAAAAAAGACACACACAGACTGAGGATGAAAGGTTGGAAAAAAGTTATTCAGGCGAATGGAAATGAAAAAAAAGCTGGGGTAGCCATACTTATATCCGACAAATTAGATCTCAAAGTGAAGGACATAACAAGAGATAAAGAAGGCCACTTCATAATACTAAAGGGAGCAATCCAACAAGAAGAAATAACTCTGGTAAACATATACGCACCCAATACAGGAGCACCCAAATATATACAAAAACTCCTAGAGGACATCAAGGGAGAGATAGACAGCAATACAATCATAGTAGGAGACTTTAATACTCCACTATCACCATTGGACAGATCCTCTAAACAAAAAATAAGTAAAGAAACATCAATCCTCAATGACTCATTAGACCAGATGGAATTAATTGACATCTTCAGATCATTTCACCCCAAAGCCACAGAATATACATTCTTTTCAAGTGTCCAACGGTCATTCTCAAAGATAGACCATGTGTTGGGTCATAGGCAAAGTCTCTACAAATTCAAGAAGATAGAAATCATATCAAGCATATTCTCAGATCACAGTGGCATAAAGCTGGAAATCAACTACAATAGAAACAATCCAAAGAAATCAAACACATGGAGACTAAACAGCATGCTCTGAAAATATGACTGGGTTACTAGAGAGATCAAGGAAGAGATAGAAAACATCATGGAAACAAATGACAACGATAGCAAAACAATCCAAAATCTATGGGATACAGTAAAAGCAGTTCTGAGAGGGAAGTTCATAGCTCTACAATCCTACCACAAAATACTAGAAACAGCGGCAATAAATTATCTAACCCAACAACTCAAAGAGTTAGAAAGAAAGCAACAAGAAAAGCCCAGTGTAAGCAGAAGGAAGAAAATAGTAAAGATCAGAGCAGAAATAAATGACATAGAGACCAAAGAAACAATACGGAAGATCAACAAAACCAAGAGCTGGTTCTTTGAAAGGATAAACAAGATTGATGAACCTCTAGCCAGACTCACCAAGAAGCAAAGAGAGAGGACCCTAATAAATAAAATCAGAAATGAAAGAGGTGAAATAATAACAGACCCAATTGAAATACAAAGGATTGTTAAAAAATACTATGAACAACGCTATTCCAACAAACTGGACAACCTAGAGGAAATGGATATGTTTCTAGAAAAGTATAACCTCCCAAAACTCAACCAAGAAGAATCTAAACAACTCAATAGACCAATAACTGTGGAAAAAATTGAAGCAGTTATCAAAAGGCTTCCAGCAAACAAAAGCCCAGGGCCAGAGGGCTTGACAGGGGAGTTTTACCAAACATTCAAGGAAGAACTAAAACCTATACTCCTCAGACTATTCCAGAAAATTCAAGAGGATGGAACATTTCCAAACTCCTTCTATGAAGCTAGCATCACCCTAATACCAAAACCAGATAAAGACGACACAATGAAAGAGAATTACAGGCCAATATCCCTCATTAATATAGATGCCAAAATCCTCAATAAAATTCTATCAAATCAGATCCAGCAGTACATCAGAAAGATCATACACCACGACCAAGTAGGATTTATCCCAGGAATGCAAGGATAGTACAATATCCGCAAATCAATAAATGTGATACATCACATAAACAAATTGAGAGATAAAAATCACATAGTCATATCAATTGATGCAGAAAAAGCATTTGACAAAATCCAACATCCTTTTTTAATAAAAACTCTCAATAAGGTCAGAATAGAAGGATCATACCTCAACATAATAAAAGCCATATATGATAAACCCACAGCATACATCATAATCCATGGGAAAAAACTACAACCATTTCCCCTAAGAACAGGAACAAGACAGGGTTGCCCACTTTCACCACTCCTGTTCAACATAGTACTGGAAGTATTAGCCATTGCAATTAGACAAGAAGAAGAAATAAAAGGCATCCAAATTGGAAAAGAAGAAGTTAAGCTATCCTTATTTGCAGATGACATGATATTGTACATAAAAAACCCGAAAGACTCCATAAAAAAGTTAGTAGACTTAATAAATGAGTTCAGCAATGTAGCAGGCTACAAAATTAATGCCATGAAATCTATGGCATTTCTATACACTAATAGTGAACTTACAGAAAGAGAGACTAAAAAAGCCATCCCATTTACCATCACACCAAAAAAATTAAGATATCTAGGAATAAACTTAACTAAGGAGGTAAAAGATCTATTCGTGGAAAACTACAGGACACTGAAAAAAGAGATAGAGGAAGATGTAAACAAGTGGAAGAACATTCCATGTTCATGGATTGGGAGAAACAACATAATTAAAATGTCCATACTACCCAAAGCAATCTATAAATTTAATGCACTCCCCATTAAAATACCAATGGCATATTTCACAGACCCAGAAAGAACTCTCCAAAAATTCATCTGGAACAAAAAAAGGCCCCGAATAGCCACAGCAATCCTGAGAAAAAAGCACAAAGTCGGTGGGATTTCTATACCAGATTTCAAGCTGTATTACAAAGCTACTGTTCTCAAAACAGCCTGGTACTGGCACAAGAACAGACATATAGATCAATGGAATAGAATATTGAATCCGGATATCAACCCTATCCAGTATGCTCAATTAATATTTGACAAAGGAGGCATGAACGTAAAATGGAGTCAAGACAGTTTCTTCAGTAAATGGTGTTGGGAAAATTGGACAGATACATGCAAAAAAATGAAACTAGAGCACCAACTTACACCATACTCAAAAATAAACTCAAAATGGATACAGGACTTAAACATAAGACAGGAAACCATAAAAATACTAGAGGAATCTACAGACAGAGAAAGCTCAGATATATGCCGAAAGAACTTCTTCACTGATACTGCTCCTAGGGCTATAGAAACTAAAGAGAAAATAAACAAATGAGACTACATCAAAATAAAAAGCTTTTTCACAGCAAAAGAAGCCATCAACAAAACGATAAGAAAACCCACTGTATGGGAGAACATATTTGCAAATGTTATCAGTGATAAAGGTTTAATCTCAAGCATCTACAGGCAACTCACACAACTCAATAAGAGGAAAACAAATGATCCAATAAAAAAATGGGCAACAGACCTAAATAGAATCTTCACGAAATAAGACAAAAGGAAGGCCTAGAGACAAATGAAAACTTGCTCAAAGTCACTAATTATCCGAGAGATGCAAATCAAAACGACTATGCGGTACCATCTCACACCTGTCAGAATGGCTTACATCAACAAATCAACAAACAACAAGTGTTGGCGAGGATGCGGAGAAAAAGGAACTCTCGTGCACTGCTGGTGGGATTGTAGACTAGTACAGCCACTGTGGAGAACAGTATGGAGTTTCCTCAAAAAATTAAAAATGGAGCTCCCATTCGACCCAGTGATCCCACTTCTAGGAATATACCCCAAGAAACTAGAAAGGCGACTTAGAAAGGATATATGTACCCCTATGTTCATAGCAGCACAATTTACCATAGCTAAGATTTGGAAACAGCCGAAGTGCCCATCAGCAGATGAGTGGATTAAAAAACTATGGTACATTTACACAATGGAATACTATGCCGCGGAAAAAAAGAAGGAGCTCCTACCATTTGTAACAACATGGATGGATTTGGAGAGCATTATGCTAAGTGAAATTAGCCAGGCAGAGAAAGACAAATATCACATTATCTCACTCATTTGAGGAATACAATGAATGACATAGACTGATGAACAAGAATGGATCCAGAGACTGAGAAAAGTCCATCAGAATGTCAAACCTCAGGGTAAATGGCAGGTGGTGAGAGTAAGGGTAACCTCAATATATTTGAACTCTTGAACTAAGGTAAGTGATTTATGTTTTTACATCTCTGACAAAGTTTATGTAAAGTTATAAAAAAATGGCAGCTAGTTTGACATTGAATTGACATGGCCTAGAGCTTGTCATATCCTATGGACACCAGTCCTTAGGCTAGGCCCTCCTTAACCTCCCGTGACATCATAATACCCTTACATGATATTATTCTACAATGTCATTATAATATTTGATATTTGACAATAGCATATTATACAATTATCCCAAATAAACTTACAGACTAATTCTTTGAATGTTGGGCAGCAACCTAAAAAAGGATAGGAAAGAAATTAATCCATTTCAGAAGGAATTAAGGCACTGGGAAGGCATCTGAGCATTCTATATTGGCCCTTCTTGCCCTTTCTGCCAAGTGGGACCTTCTTCTTACTATCCAAATACACACAGCTGATGCCTGAGTTTTCAGTTCAAGCTGTGGCTGAAGCCTCTGGGCAGCTGGCACCATGGATCTGTGTCTCGACCAATTATGTGAGCTGGGCCCTCTCTGGAGAAGAAACCTGGGTCCCCCGAGATATGTGATCAGTACTGGGACCCCGCCAGCAGGCAAGGGGACTCCAAGGCAGGCACTGGATGTGGAGGCCACGGGTGCATAGACTACAAAGGAGACATAACTGAACCTCACATCACCCTGTTTGGCCCCGGAGGATGGCTGGTTAGCCAGAGACGGGTAAGATTCATCAGGGAAGGAACAACCTAAGACAGGCTCAGTCACAGAGGGGCCAACAGGAGAGAACTAAAAGGTCAACAGATGTGGGGCACAGAACCTCACCCACAAACCTTGAAGTGGCTTGAATTCTCACCCCTCCTGAGAGAGGTCTCCTATCCCCACGGCTGCTTCGCCTCCCATGCACAACTCATACCGGAACCCAGGTGGCAGACAGAGACTCAGCCAGCAATAGCTGCTCTATATCTAATTTCAGTCTATTACCAGGAATGCTCAGGACCTACTCAAAATTGCAAATATTCCTTTCCACTAGTATTTACAGGGTAAACTAAGATTTCTGCTTGAGTATTAAAATTTAGAGGAAAATAGGAATCAAGTTTTCAGATTAATTTAAATTGGCCAAGTGAAATAAGTTAATACTCAAGAAAATTTTAGTGTACTGGACGAAAAGCTTTTCCTAAAACATTAACTAAAAAATCTATTAGTAGTTCATCTCACTGTAAAATTGCCTAACATCCAAAGAACCTAAAGCAGTCATATTTGTGTGCAAAAATTAAAATTTAAAATTACCAAGACTACAATATAAAATTTCCAAAAACCCCCATTAATCAAAACAGGGGAGGAGGCAGTGGGGTAATATCATGAAAGGGACAAAAAAAATATCGAGTAAGTAAAATACATCTAGAAAATTCTTACTCCAGTAAAGTTAATTCCATTTGTAAAACCAACTGCAGGACACCCATGAAAAAAACACACATGGTGTCGAAATAAGCCAAAGGAAAATCATTTAGGCAAAAATTAAAAAGAATCCCAAGTCTATTCTACAGAGAGGATCCCTTTGTTAACTTTTGGTCGACAATGTGTTTGTGTGTTTTCAGAGAACAACTCCAAGACCATGTGGGTTACTGTGTCTGTGAGGAACTGACGGATCTGTTCCAGTCACGAGGATGGCCCAGAGATGGGGGACACTGACGACACATTGCCATGCTAGCAGTCGGCAGCTGTGCATGTCTGCAGGCAGCCCAGGACCAAACCAGAGAGAATGGATCTTGCATTGCCACGATGTGTCCACCATCTGGATACCATTGCTGACATGTACATATAAAGAACTATTTGACACTGAAACTGGGACTCAGAACAGTTGGACATTGAAACTGAGACTGAAACATTTTTTGTTCTTATACATTTATTTCTAGTATGCAGAGGTAAGATATTTTTGAAGAAAAGAAACAGGGGAGAGTGATTGATATAGAGCCAGGGTGGCCTTGAACAGGCTGTCAAGCTACAGGGGGAAGGCTTGGTTGGATGGGAGGTGGATGCTGGGGGAGATCAACTGAAGGACTTGTATGCATGCATATGAGCATAACCAATGAATGAAAGACACTGGGGCAGGGAGGGGGGAGGGTGGGAATATGTGCTGGGGGTTAGGGGAGGCTGGGAGGAGGATAAGGGGGAGGGGGAAAGGAAAACTTGTACTACTATTAATTATAAATTATACTGCAAAAATCAATAAAAATATATTTAAAAAAATAAAAAATAAAGGGATGCTTATGAAAAAAATGTAGAAAGGACTACAAGAGAAGAGTGTTTTCTTTAGTAGACAAAGCAGCTCTATTAGTCAACAGGTTTGGGAGCCCTGACAGCTTGAGCCCACGCTGGCTACCTACAGGGGCGCCTGCACTTCCACCAAGCTTGTCCGCTTTACATTGCAACATGATATTCTTATTGAACCCAATC
Organism: Antrozous pallidus; assembly: GCA_027563665.1. Lineage (NCBI taxonomy): Eukaryota > Metazoa > Chordata > Mammalia > Chiroptera > Vespertilionidae > Antrozous > Antrozous pallidus. The sequence continues at coordinate 25,718,028 of CM050509.1, read as the reverse complement.
TGTAATGAAAAACTCCTGAACTACACTGTGTTTTACAGATGATTTTTTAAAATTGAGGCTTTAGGCCTTGGGTAGGCTGGGGGTGAGCCATCAGTTGGACATCCCATAAGGGCTCCCAGTATGTGAGAGTGGGCAGGTTGGGCTGAGGGACCACCCCTCCCCCATGCACGAATTTTGTGCACTGGGCCACTAGTGTTATAGTAGTCACCTAGAGCCGAAACCGGTTTCGCTCAGTGTATAGAGCATCGGCCTGCAGACTGAAAGGTCCTGGGTTCGATTCTGGTCAAGGGCATGTACCTTGGTTGCAGGCGCATCCCCAGTGGTGGGCATGCAAGAGGCAGCTGATCAATGTTTCTCTCTCATCGATGTTTCTGACTTTCTGTCACTCTCCCTTCCTCTCTGTAAAAAAAATCAATAAAATAACCTTAAAAAATAATCACCTAGAATAGAAAAAATGTAAATAAACCCACATAATTCAGAATATAGTGTAATAATTAGGTCTGCCCTCTTGTAGGCAGAATGTCAGACTTGATGCTAGCAGTCTTTTTTTCTTTATGCACAGTTTCTCTATTGATTGAAGATAATTCTAAGCTATTTTAAGTAATATATAAAGGATCATAATTTGATAAATTAATATCTAGTTAAGAGGAGTTTCAGCTAAAGCAATAAAAGAAGGTTGTTATAAGGTTTATAAAAATACCAAATTGTGCTAGAACATCTTGCCTTTAAACAACACTATTCTATAAAAGAGTCCCACCACCTCCTCTATCCCTAATAACCTTAGTCTGATAAGAAAGCCCAAGTACACTTTTCTTTGGGGCCATTAAGAAGTTCATATCATGCAAACCTTAAATGATCTGATAGATTTATTCCAGCTTCATCCTCTTAACACCATAAAAGCAAAGTCTCCTCTCTCTCTCTCTCTCTCTCTCTCTCTCTCTCTCTCTCCTTTTCTTTTTTTAATTTTTAAATTATAGATGATAATATTATTTTACATAACTTTCAGTTGTATATACCATTCTTGAACCTGCTTGAGAGCCTTCTCTGATATCTCCAGAAGCCTCATTATGTAATAACCTTTTCCATACTCTCCTAATGCCTGAATCATCAGTCTTGACATCTAGAAGAAATTTTGGGTGAAAGATCTATCCTGTGATTGTGTAGTGATCACAACAAATGGCTATGTGAGGAGGACATCAAGATACTGTCCATACTGCCATGGATCTTTTTTATCATGCTTTGGGTTCCTAACTGACTGCTACATGCTGGTAGGCATACACTTTGAACAACTGACTGGTGGCAAACTTGTGCTTTCAACTGCTAGACCTTGTACTACTTTAGTGAGTCCTACCAAGCACCTTCTAAAGATTTGACCTGCATAAGTCAGTTAGCAAATTAATATAGAGTGACAGGAGGCCTCCTTAGAGTACTCCTCAATCATGTATCTCAACCTGGACCTATTTGTGAGTCTCATATTGAATCGTATGTCTCAGTTTCAAAGTAAGATGAGACGGACACTGTGCCTAAGGGAATTATTTTTACCTTGTGAACATTTGTTGTGTCTTAACCAGTTGTTAGTCCACTTTCCACACAGAGTTTGGTTGGACAGCCTTTTCAATGTACAAGTCCATTGGGTAGTCACTCATGGAGGAAGAGGAGTTACTATGAGGGATGCTGATGTCACACACCTGAATGCAGATGACTCCCTAGGACCTTGCAAAATGCTTCTGTTGCTGCCCATCTCTCTCTCTCTCTCTCTCTCTCTCTCTCTCTCTCTCTCTCTCTCTCTCACACACACACACACACACATGATACTGATTCTGAGGGTTCTAGAGGAACATCCATGGCACTCCTGTGACAAAGCCAAGTGATTAATTCAGCCATTGCCACGGGGGGGGGGTTCCATAATGCTGATGATATTGACTATGTTTGAGGTTCTCTGAAAGCAAAATAAATACATATGTGGAGAGTAGTGGAGAAAATCAGTGAAGTGTATCCAGGAAACACACACACATATTAGTACACACATTACATGCTACCTGTGAAAGTTGCCTGGAAGAGCCAGGTGTTGGAAGGAAGTGTGATAATCCATATCTTTATTGAAACATAAAAATGAGTATGTAGTTCTGTGGGGTTTTATGTAAGACATCCAAAATAGTAGGAAATGTGCTGCATTATTCACAATAGTCAAGGTAAGGAAGTTAAATGTCCATCAAGAGATGAATGGAAAAGAAAATATTCTACACACACACACACACACACACACACACACACACACACACTGCATCATATCACTTATATGTGGAATATTTAAAATAGAAAAAGACAAACTGATTGAAACAGAGTAGAAAAGTGTTTTCCAAGTGTTAATGGGTGGATGAAATAGGAAGAGATTGGTAAAAACTTTCAACTATAACATTAATAACATCTAAAGATCTAATATTAAAAAAACAACCAAAAATTTAAGGTTCTCTAAAACAAAAAGTCTAGAAAACTGTACAGACATGAGGATCCCAATGAGGTATGACTAAAATTTAATAGGGTATCATGGATGGGATCCTGGGGCAGAAAAAGAACATTAAATAAAAACTAAGGAAATCTTAATAAAATAAAGACTTCAATACAGTAGAACCTCACTTCTTGAACTTAATTTGTTTCAGAAGGCTGTTTCAGAAGTGATTTGTTCAAAAACAAAATCAGCCCTAGTCATTTTGTCTCAGTGATAGAGCAACAAACAGCCTGTGGATTGAAGGTTCCTGGGTTCTATTCTGGTCAAAGGCAAATGCTTGGTTTGTGGTCTGAATCCTCAGTAGGGGGTGTGAAGGAGGCAGCCAATCAATTACTCTCTAACATCACTGAGGTTTCTACCTCTCTTCCTCTTTTGAAATCAATAGAAATACAAAAAAGGAAAACCAAATAATTTTCTCTATATATATATATGTATAGAACGAATCCATCTCAATCACACAAAGGGTTTCCTGTTTTAAATTTCTTATATACAATGCATGTCTAAAGTACTGTTTAACCTAAATAGCAACACTTGATTTTTTTTTAAATTTGGGGAACTACCCCCTGTTAGCCTTAAATGAATTACATTCAGTGCTCCTTTCAGGGGTATCCTTCAGGAGGTCAGAAAGCACCATCTTCACCTTTCCTCATATCATTGCCTCCAAAATGCTATCAGTAGCTGTTTTTCTTTTCTTTTTTCCTTATTGTTGAAAGTATAACAAATAGTAGTACATATGTTTCCTTTTTTTCTCTAATTGACCTTCTACCGGCCTTTCACACCCCCTGACACCTGCCATCACCCCCAAATGCCTATGTCCATTGGTTATCCTTATATACATCCATACAAGTCCTTCAGTTGATCTCTTTCATTTATCTAAATGAACAATTTTCTACTTCTTCATGCCAGTGACTGTTGTTTTGTGAGCACTTTCACGAATTTGGCTACATTATCACACTTAAAGGTTACTTAAGTTTTAAAATTATGCTACTCATAGATTTTGCCAGTAACAAAGACATTCTCTTCTTTCTTGCATGGGAGATGCTTTGTATCATGAAGTGGTATCAGCCTGAAAGTTTTATCAGATCAAGAACTTAAGTTTTGGTCCACAACTGATTCAGGTTTTCCTTGAATAGGTTGGTATAGAACCAAACTGTTTGACATTGGAGATATTCAAGAACTGAGGTTTGACAGTAACTGTTTCACTAATGGTTCATTACATGTTACAATTGCACCATAAAAATGTAAGGTATTAATAATAAGGGAAATTGGGTATGGGGTATATAGGAATTATCTTCACAATTTTTCTGTGAATCTAAAATTATTATATAATAAAACATCCATTAAAAAACACAACAATACTAGGTAATGAACATATCTGGGGGATAGTAGAATGGACAATTGAATGGATGTGGGGGCGAGTTTGGGAAATGGCTTAGAGGAAACACTATCTCCTTGCCATATGCTGGACAATAATTGAACTAGAGGAAATTAGAGAGTGAGAGGTCAGTTTGGGAAATATTTTAGGAGGTGTTGAGGAAGCTCCCTTTTCTCTAAACAGAGCATCAGAGTCCTCTGCATCCTCTACCCTCCACCCCCATGTAGAGTAAAGCTGAGGCTTTAAGATGTCAAGCCACACCATGGCAACTACTGACTGTTGGCCAATCAGAACTGAAGGGTGTGGCTCCTCATTGTCCTGCAGAGTATATATGGAGGTCAGGAGGGTTGGAGTAGATCCTGTTGCTACAACAAAGCCAAAGATACTAAAAAATGCTGTAACCTACTCTAGATAATGAGTCAGGCTCCAACCTCAAGGATGGACCAAGAAAGTTCAAATTCTAAAGTGACTGCTAGCATGGCAAGGTGTGGTAAGCATCTTCCATCTGTGGATTGTCTGCATGATTGGAACAGACCTGTCAGTTCCTTTCTGTTGCAGGAATCCATACGGTCTTGGAGTAGTTTTTTTTTTAAATATACAAACATATTCTCGACCAAAAGTTAATAAAGGAATCTTTTCTGTAAATTAGACTTGGAAATTTTTTTTTTGCCCAAATGATTTTCCTTTGGCTTATTTTGACACCATGTGTGTTTTTCATGGGTGTCCTGCTGTTAGTATTACAAATGGAAATTAATTTTCTGAAGTAAGAATTTTCTAGATGTAATTTACTTGTAGAATATTTTTCCTTAGGTGATATTACCCCACTATCCTCCCCCACTTTTTTTGATTAATGGAGGCTTTTGGAAATTTTATATTGCAGTATTGGTAACTTAAAATTTTAATTTTTGCACAGAAATATGACTGCTTTAGGTTCTTTGCATGTTAGGCAATTTTATAATGAGATGAACTACTAATAGAAATTTTAGTTAATATTTTAGGAACAGCTTTTTGTCCAGTACACTTAAATTTTCTTGGGTATTCCCTTATTTCAATTGGGTAATTTAAATTAATCTGAAAACTTGATTACTTTTTTTACTGTCAAATTTAATACTCAAACAATAATCTTAGTTTATCCTTTAAATATTAGGGTTAGTGTGTCGCTGCAAGTTGTCCCATACAAAACCAGACAGTGTGTGACCTGCATTGCCACCATTTGTCCACCATCCAGATCTCATTGCTGACATGTACACATAAGGAACTATTTGACATTGAAACTGGGACTCAGAACTGTTGGACATTGAAACTAAGACTCAAACCCCACCCCCCTTTTTTTGTTCTTATATGTATATCTCTAGTGTACAGATGCAAGATTTTTTAAAGAAAAGAAATGGGGGGGAAAGAATGGATGCAGAAGCAAAGAAGCATTGATTAGGCTGTCAGACTACAGTGGGAAGGCAGGGGAGAGTGGGGGCGTGGGGGCTGCAAGAGATTGACAGAAGGACTGTGTGCAAGCATATAGGCATAACCAATGGATATAAGACATGGGATGGTGGTGGAGGCATTTGTTGGGGGATGGGGGAGGCCGGGGGGAGGTCAATAGGAAGAAACATAAGAACTACACTTTGTCATACTTTATAAAAAATATAAATATCTATTATTTAAAAAAGAATATAATACTATAAATTATGAAATATACACAGTGGGGCAAAAGCAGTTGTACAGTTGGAAACTAATTATAATATAAGAATAAAATGTTTCATGTACTCACAACTGTAAAAAAAAATTCTAAAGTGAATTGGAAGTCCCTTTCCCAACTCAATGACCCAGAACAGGATAAGGTCAGTCTACCCTACTTATATGCTGCCTCTTCTTCCCCAGTAATTCCTCACCCAAGACACTTGCCTTGCTCTTTTTTGCAACAGACACTTTTTCAATCAATGTATTGTCAATGTATTACAAGCCCCTTTCCCACCTATTTTCCAAATTCTTTAAAAAAAAAACCAACAATGGCTTTCTTTGTTGAACTTGTTTCCCAACTAGATCACGAAGAAAATGGCAAAGGTAAATTTGGTCTATAAGCAGCTTGAGGAAAAGAATGAGAAAGAGAACAAATCGGGTAATTGCCTTTAACTCCAGGAAGGGTAGAAAATCTCCAGTAAATAGGCCACCAATCGAAGAAGTGCTGGAGTGTATTTCTACTGAAGGTGATGCCCAGGGTGTCCCAGAAGAAGAAGACTCTTACATATGTGTAGCCTCTCTAACAAAAATGCTTAACAAATGGGCATTATGAGATCAAAACGTAAATGTTCTCCTTGAATAAATATTAGCATTGTATAAAGCAAATGTGCTTGTATTTTTTTGTGTGTTTTCTGATGGTGTGGATGGAGCAAAGAAGGGAGAAGGTATGTGTGAATGGAGCAGAATAGAACTTTGTAATTTGAGCAAAAGATGAGCCAGCTTTTAGTTAGCAAGGCACTGAGAATAAGGACTAGGTGAAGACTGATGATGAATTTTTTCTTAACACTTTATCATACATGTAAGAAAGAAAAGGAGTTGGTGATTTTGCTTGTATTTTGGCAATTGGGGAAGGGGACAATTAGTGACAATGGTGGTGGTGTGGAGGTGGGGAAAAGAGTGTTGTGTTAGGGTTGGCAGGGTGTAATAATCTGATTCCATTTTAGATATTCGGGCTTCAACAGCTTTAGCCTCATTCCTTTCTATTATTCATCATCCAGCCCACATTAGGACAAAAAAGGGAACAAATATGCCTAAATTTAATTAGAACTATTGTGTTGCCTAAATTTCATATAGCCAAAACACTGATTTTCCTAAAATATTTTGTAGTGCATAAAGGAATTCTGCATAATGAGTAGTAAAATTATTTTTTTAATAATTATCAGCTTGAAAAATATTTCCTGGGGGAATTTCATCCCTACTTATGAAATAAAACCTTTCATCCTAGTTGAAAAAGGGCACAACGTAAAGGAAAATATGGCCTTCATAGGTAGACTCCCATTGTATAAAACCTACTTAGAGAAGGGATAATCTGCCCTACTACATTTGAATTTAACAGTCACATTTGGCTTGCTCTTAAATTGAGAAGCTTGATGGGTTCCCCAGTGTGGATTTTCAGATTATTATTGTCATATTCCCACCCATTAGCAAGCCATATCTAATATTACTAAAATTACTACCTCTACACAAAGAAACTGGTATATAATTAGCAGTCATAGCAAATAATTTGACCGACATGTTCTATTCAGTGCCTATTTCTACAGACTATAGCTACAGTTAAACTTCACCTGTAGAGTCATTATACTTCTTTGCCTGTATTCTCAGTAGGGCACCTCTCCAGTCCTGTTTTCTTTTAATATTGCTGATATTTTCTTCAATACATCTAGCTTAGCAAATTAGTCAGCTTAGCAAATTATCATACAATGTCAGGAGTCCTATTTGAAGTAATCCTCAATCATTTTATCCAACCTGGACCTATTTGTAATTCTCATAAGGGATCATATGTGTCAGTTCCAAAATATATTGGGACTTAATCTGAGTTTAACTTGTGATGATTTGTTTCATCTTAGGCAGTGTTGGTCCCCTTTCTATTCAGAACTTGTTCAGGTAGTCTGTTCAGTGTACACGTGTCTGTGGCCTCACTCATGGAGTAAGAGCATTTACTACGTGGGATGTTAATGACATACTTTAAACAGAAGACTCACAAGGACCTTGCAAAGTTTTTCTGCTGTTGCTGCCTCTCTCTCTCTCTCTCTCTCTCTCTCTCTCTCTCTCTCTCTCTCTCTCTCTCTCTCTCTCGTACATACAGACAGGATCCTGATCCTCAGCGTTGTAGAAAGAAATATTCAAGATAACACCGTGACAAAGCAAAGAGATTAATTCAGCCACCTTCATGAGTCATGGGAAGGTAAATAACCAAGATTGTTCTGACTTGATTTCAGGTTCTCTGGAAGAAAGAGAAATACATAGGAGGAAATGAGTGGAAAAATCAGTGAGTTATATCTAGTAAATATGCATACCCTACATGCAACCTGGGAAGGTTTCAAGTGATTTAGGGAAGTGTAATAATTTCTATATTTATTGTAACATAAAAACGAGTATTTGATTCTATTAGGTTTTAGGAAAGACATCCAAAATACTAGGTAAGATGCTGCATTATTCACAATAGCCAAAGAAAATAATTTAAGTGTTCATCAATGGGTGCATGGATAAAGAAGAAGGCACACACACACACACATACACAGCCCCCACCTGGCATCATATCACATCTTGTTGCATATAAAAAAATAGAAAAAGGCAAAAACATTGCAAAAGACAATAGAAAAGTGTTTACCAGGTATTGGGGAGTGTAAGAAATAAAAATATCTTGGGAAATGGGTACTAACTTTCAACTATAACATCAATATCATCTGAGGATTTAATGTAAAAAACAAAACAACAATCCAAAAGTGTAAGGTTCTCTAAAATAAGAAGTTTAGGAAACTGTAGAGCTTTGAGTATCACAATGAGGCATAACATGATGACTAAAACTTATTATGATATCCTGGATGACATCATGGGGCAGGAAAAGCACATTAAATAAAAACTAAGGATATATTAATAAAACAGAGACTTCTATATAGTAGAACGTTACTTCTTGAACTTGTTTCCCAACTAGATCACGAAGAAAATGGCAAAGGATATATTAATTCTTGAACTTCATTTCATTCAGAAGGATGTTTGAGAAGAGATTAGTTTAAAACCCAAATCAGCTCTAACCAGATTCTTTCAGTGGGTAGAGCATCATCCTATGGACTGAAGGTTTTGGGTTTATACTGATCAAAGGCAAATGGTTGGATTGTGCTCTCAATTCCCGGTAGGGGGCAAGGGTGAGGCTATCAAGCAATTATTCTCTCCCATGAGTGATGTTTTTTTTTCTCTCTCCCTCTGGATATGTCTTCATGCATATAAAAATAAAAATAAAAAAATAAATTTCCCTGTTGTACATATATTTAAATGGAATGGATTTCTCCCAGACACACAAAGTTTCCATCTTTTAACTTTCTTATATACAGTATTTGTCTAATGTACTGTTAAATCCAAAAAAAGAGAGAAACATTTATTTCTTACATTTAAGGAACTACCCAGTGCTTGCCTTACATGAATCTCATTCTGCACTCCTTTCAGGGATATCCTTCAAGAGGGCCAGATGCATCCTCTTGGATTTTTCAAATATCATTGCCTAACACAATCACTGGCTAAACACTTTTCATTTATCCAAATCAACAAGAATTTTCCACTTCTTCATTTGCCTGTGGCTGTTGTTTTGTGAGCAATTCCACACCCTTACCAACCTTGCTACTCTTGATGGCCTCTTTATATGTTAAAATTGTGGTAACCAGATTTGCCAGCAATAAAAACATGCATTTTTTGTTTGTTGTATAAGAGATACATTGTGTCATGCAGATGTATCAGCATGAAAGGGTTGTCAGGTCGAGAACTGAAGTTTTATTCCACAACGGGTTCAGTTTTTCCTGTGACAAATTTGTCAGGAAAGTAATTTTTTTACATTGGAAATATTAGATAACTGAAGTTTGATTGCAAGTATTTCATTGATGGTTCAGTGCAGTTACAATTACACCAAAAAAAGTAAGGTATTAATAATAAGGGAAATTGGGGATGGGGTATCTGTGCATTAACTTCACAATTTCTATGAAAACCTTAAAATTTGTAAAATAAAATACCCTTTAAAATTACACAAAATACTGGGTAATGATACTATTAAGGGATATTAGAATGGACCACTGAATGGTTGGGATTTGGGGTTATGGGAAATGGCTTGTGAAACCATATCTCTCTGCTGTATGCTGGCCAATAATTTAACTAGATGAAATGAGGGAGTGGAGGTTAGTTTGGGAAAAATTTTAGAAAGTATTGAGGAATCTCCCCTTCCTCTTACCAGAGCATCTGAGTCTCCTTGTATCCACTCTCACCTCCCCTGCCTGAATGGTCAAGCTGCTGCTTTGTGATGTCAGGACACACCATGGCAACCACTAACTGTTGGCCAATCAGAGCTGAAGGATGTGGTTCCTCATTGTCCTGCACAGTACATATAGAGACCAGGAGCCTGAGAGTAGATCTTGTTGCCACAACAAAGCCAAAGTTCCTAAGAAAATACTGTAGCCTGTTTTAGATAACTAATCAGACTCCAACCACAAGGATGGTCCACGAAAGTTTCAGTTCTAGAGTGAATTGGAAGTTCGTTTCCCAACTCCATGATCCAGAACAGGAAAAGGTCAGTCTACCCTATTCATATTCTGCCTCTTATTCATCAGTAATTCCTCACCCAATACACTAGCCTTGCTCTTTTTTTTTTTGCCACAGACACTTCCTCAATCAATGTATTGTCATTGTATTACAAGCCCCTTTCCCACTCATTTTCCAATTTCTTCCCAAGAAACCAAAAATGCCTTTCTGTGTTGAACTTGTTTCCCAATTAGATCACGAAGAAAATGGCAGAGGAAAATTCGGTCCTTAAGCAGTGTATGGAAAAGAATGAGAATGATAGAAAAAATCAGATAATGGCATTTGACTCCAGGAAGTGTAGCAATCCTTCAGTAAAAAGGCCACCAAAGAAGGAGAAGAAGAACTGGAGTGTATTTCTACGGAAAGTGATGCCTAGAGGGTCCCAGAAGAAGAAGACCCTTACGTATGTGTAGCGTCTCTACCAAAAAAGCTTAACACATGTTCATTATGAGATCAAAACATAAATGGTCCTGTTGAATAAATATTAGCATTGTATAAAGGAAATGTGTTTGTATTTTTGTGTGTTTTCTGAAGATGGGGAGGGAGCAAAGACAGGGGTAGGTATGTGTGAAAGGATCACAACAGAGTTCTGTAGTTTAGGCACTATACCACCCAGCTTATAGTTAGTCAGGCACTGAGAATAAGGACTAGGTGAACACCAAAGATGATTTTTTTTCTATTTTTTCTGAACACTTTATTGTACATGTAAGAAAGAAAAGGAGTTGGTGATTCTGCCTATGTTTGGCACATGGGAGGGGGGTCGTGGTTATGGTGGTGTTGGTGTGGAGATGGGGAACAATGTGTTGTGGTGGGCTGGCCAGTGTGTAATAGTAAATCTGATTCCATTTTAGATGTTTGGCTTTCAACAGCTGTAGCTTCATTCCTTACTCTTCACCACCCACCCTATATTATAACAAACAAATAAAAAAGGGAACAAATATGCCTGAAATTAATCATTGGAACTATTGTGTTGTGTAAAATTCCTATAGCCAAAGCCCTTATTTTCCTAAAATATTTTCTAGTGCATAATGGCAATCCTGCACAATTAGTAGTAAAACTATTGTGTGTTTTTTAAATTATCATCAGCTTCAAAAATGTTTCCTGGTGGACATTCATCCCTACTTATGAAATAAAACCTTTCATCATAGTTAAAAAAGAGCCCAAGGTAAATGGAAGTATGGCCTTCACAGGTAGACTTCGATTGTATAAGACCTATTTAGAGAAGGAATAATCAGCCCTACAGCATTTGAATTTAACCACCAGATTTGGCTTGCTCTTAAACTGAGAATCATGCTTGGTTCCTCAGTGTGAAATATCAGATTATTAATATCATGGTCCCACACATTAGGGATCCATATCTTATATTGTTAAAATTACTAACTGTATACAATGAAACTGGTATATAATTAGTAGTCATAGCAAAATATTTGACTGACATGTTCTATTCAGTGCCTCTTTATGCAGACTATAGCTGCAGTTAAACTTCACCTATAGGGTCCTAATACACCTTTACCTGGATACTCAGTAGAGTACCTTTCCATTCCTATTACCTTTTGATATTGTCGATAGTTTCTTCACCACATACAGCTTCGCAAACTAGTCAGCTTAGCATATTATCATGCATTGTCAACATTCATCCTTAAAGTAATCCTCAATCCTTTTACCCAACCTGGATTTATTTGTAAGTCTCTGATGAAATTATGTGTGTCAGTTCCAAAATAAGTTGTGACTTATTCTGTGTTTACCTTGTGATGATTTATTTCATCATAAGCAAGGGTAGGTCGCCTTTCTATTTAGAGCTTGTTCAGATAGTCTGTTCATTGTACAAGTCTATTGTGTTATTCATGGATTAAGACTATTTAATATGTGGGATGCATGACACATACCTGAAACAGAAGACTCACAAGGACCTTTCAAAGTTTTTCTGCTGTTTCTCTCTCTCTCTTTCTCTCTCTCCCTCTTTCTCTCTCTCTCTCCCTCTATCAATCTCTCTCTCTTTCACATACAGACAGAATCCTTATCATCAGTGTTCCAGAAGGAAATATTCATGACACCCCTGTGATAAACACAGGTATTAACTCAGCCACTGCCATAGGTCATTGGAAGATACATACCTCAGATTGTTCTGACTTGGTTTGAGATTCTCTGGAAGAAAAATAAATAAATAGGAAGAGATGAGAGGAGAAAATCAGTGAATTATATCCAGTAAAAATACATACACTACATGCAACCTGGGGTGGTTTCCTGAAAGAGCCAAATGATTTATGGAAGTGTGATAATTTCTATATTTATTGAAACATAATATAATTGGGTATTTGATTCTGATGGATTTTAGGTAAGACATCCAAAATGCTAGGTAATATGCTACATTATTCACAATAGCCAAAGTAAGTAATTTAAGTGTTCATCAGTGGATGCATGGATGAAGAAGAAGGCATGTACACACACATACACAGCCTCCACCTGGCATCATATCACTTATGTGGCATATTAAAGGTAGAAAAAGTCAAACTCATTATAACACAGAATCGAATAGTGTTTTCCAGGTGTTGGGCGATGGAAGAAATAGCAATAGCTTGGAAAATCGGTACTAATTTTCAACTACAACATCAATAACATCTGAGGATTCAATGTAAAAAACAAACAATCCAAAAGTATAAGTTCTTTACAACAACAAGTTCAGAAAACTGTACAGCCACGAGGATCATAATGAGGCATGACATGATAACTAAAACTTAATGTGGTATCCTGGATGGAATCCTGGGGAAGAAAAATAATATTAAATTAAAAAACAGGATATCTAAATTAAATAAAGAGTTCAATACTCTAGAACTTCACTTCTAGAACTTTACTTCATTCAGAAGTCTGTTTGAGAAGTTATTTATTCAAAAACCAAATCAGCCCTAACCAGATTGTTTCAGTGGCTAGAGCATCAGTCTGTGGACTGAAGGTTCCTAGGTCAATTTTGGTCAAAGGCAAATGGCTGGATTGTGCTCTCAATCCCCAGCAGGCACCATGTATGAGGCTGCCCAGCAATTATTCTCTAGCATGACTGATGATCCTATCGCTCTCTCCCTCTGCTTATGTCTTTTGCAATCAATAGGAATATAAAAAATAAAATTAAATAATTTCCCCATTTTACATATATTTAAATTGGATGAATTTCTCCCAGACACACAAATCGTTCAATCTTTTAACATTCTTATATACAATATATGTCTAATGTACTATATAATCTGAAAAGAAACACTTGTTTTCTTACATTTAAGGAACTACCCAGTGCTTGCCTTACATGAATCTCATTCTGCACTCCTTTCAGGGGTATCCTTCAAGAGGACCAGATGCAGCATCTTGGACTTTTCACATATCATTGCCTCACACAATCACTGGCTAATCACTTTTCATTTATACAAATCAACAACAATTTTTCTACCTCTTCATTTGTCTGTGGCTATTGTTTTGTGAGCATTTTCACATACTAATCAACCTTGCTACACTTCATAGCCTCTATGTTTTAAAATTTTAACTAAATTTGCCAACAATTCAACATTATTTCTTTTGTTTGTTGCATGAGAGATGCTTTATGTCTTTCAGTGGTATCAGCATGAAAGGGTTGTCAGGTCAAGATCTGAAGTTTTATTCCACAACCAGTACAATTTTTCCTGGAACAACTTGGTCTAGAACCTAATTGTTTTATATTGGTAATATTAGAGAAGTGAAATTTGATTGTATTTTATTGATGGTTCACTGCATGTTACACTTGAACCAAAAAAATGTAAGATATTAGTAATAAGGGAAATTGAATATGAGGTACATACATATTTTCCTCACAATTACTCTGTAAATGTAAAAGTTTTCTAAAATAAAACACCTATTAAAATTACACAAAAATAGGAGATAATGATAATATCTGGGGAACAGTGGAATGGATAACTGAATGATTGCAGTGAGGGATATGGGGAATGGCTTAGAAAACCACACCTCTCTGCTATATGTTGGACAATAACTGAACTAGTTGAAATGAGGGAGTGGAGGTTAGTTTGGGAGAAATTTTAGGAGGTATTGAGGAAGCTCCCCTGTGTCTTACCAGAGCCTCTGATTCTCCTGCATCCTCTCTCACTTTCCCCTCCTGGATGGTCAAGCTGAAACCGAAGACTCACAAGGACCTTGTAAAGTTTTTCTGCTGTTAATGCCTCTCTCTCTCTCTCTCTCTCTCTCTCTCTCTCTCTCTCTCTCTCTCTCTCTCTCTCTCTCTCCTCTTCTCTTCTCTTCTCTCTTGCACATACAGACAGGATCCTGATCCTCCAACTTCTAGAAAGAAATATTCATGAAGCCCCTGTGACAAAGCCAAGGGATTAATTCAGCCACAGTCATGGGCAATAACAATTTACATAATCTAGATTGGTAGGACATGGTTTGAGTTTCTCTGAAAGAAAAAGAAATAAATAGGAGGAGATAAGTGGAGAAAATCAGTGAATTATATCCAGTAATGATATATTCCCCAAATGCAAGCTGGGAAGGTTTCCTGAAAGCTCCAAGGGATTTGAAGAATTGTGGTAAGTCATATATTTATTGAAACATAAAAAAATGGGTCTTGATTCTGTGGGTTTTTAGGTAAGATATCCAAAGTACTAGGTAATATGTTGCATTATTCACAATAGTCAAAGTAAGTAATTTAAGTATTCATCAATAGATGCATGGATAAAGAAGATGGCACACACACACATACACAGCCCCCTCCCGGCATCATATCACTTATGTGGCATAATAAAAATAGAAAAAGTCAAACACTTTGCAACACAGAGTAGAAAAATGTTTGCCAGGGGTTGTGGCGTGGAAGAAATAGCAATAGCTTTTAAGTGGCTGTTAACTTTCAACTATAACATCAACAACATCTGAGGATTTAACGTAAAAAAAGCAAACAATCCCAAAGAGTAAAGTTCTTTAAAACAAGAAGTTTAGGAAACTGTATATCCATGAGGTTCCAATGAGGCATGACATGACGACTAAAACTTAATATGGTATCCTGGATGGTATCTGGAGTAGAAAAAGCACATTAAATAAAAACTTAGGAAATCTTAATAAATTAAAGACTTCTATACAGTAGAACTTCACTTCTGGAACTTCATTTCATTCAGAAGACTCTTTGAGAAGTGATTAGTTCAAAAACCCAATCTGCCCTAACAGTTTGTTTGGATAGAGCGTCACCCCGTGGACTGAAGGTTCCTGGGTCTATTTTGGTCAAAGACAAATGGCTGAATTGTGTTCACAATTCCCTGTAGGGGGTGTGAGTGAGGCTTCCCAACAATTATTCTCTATCATGTCTGATGTTCCTATCTCTCTCTTCCTCTGCTTATGTCTTTTGCAATCAATAGGAATATAAAGAAAATAAAAGAAAATCAAATAATTTTCCCCTAACCTGGGGAATGGGGCAAGGCCTCAGCTCCCCTGGACTGGTGCCGGGGAGGGTTGTGGCCTGATGACCCCAGCAAGTCTTGTCAGGCAGGGGGCGCAGCCTGAGGTCCCTGAGCCTGGTACTAGGTCAGGGAGAATGGCCGGAGGTCCCCTGGTATGTCACTGGGGCAGGAGTAGTGGCCCCCATTCCCTTGTCAATCCCCACCAGGTGCAGGGAGCAGCCTCAGGTCCTATCCCTCAACCCAGCACCACACAGCCTCAGGTCTCTGCTGATTGCCTATGTTGTGGGTACATCCATTAAGAGTTATAAGAATCTCTGCCTCAGTTGTGGGTGTAGCCATTTTGTTATAGCATGATGGTCAATTTGCATATTCTCTCTTTATTAGATAGGATAACACCTCACCATGCTTTGCAGTCAGAGCCAAGTATTTGGCTAACATGTTCTACTCAGTACCTATGGCAAGATACTGTAGCTATAGTTAAACTTCACCTTTAAAGGGACTTAATACACCTTTGTTTTTTTTATTACAGTTTTTTTAAATTTAATCATTATTGTTCAGTTTATTAATTACATTGTTCCCCCTTTTTCCCCCCTATAGCTCCCCTCCACTGGTACCCATTCCATCCTCTACCCTCACGTCCCTGCCACTGTCCTCTCCCATAGGTGCATGATTTTTGTCCAGTGTCTTGCTGCACCTCCCACACCCCTTTTCTCCCCAAGAATTGTCAGTCCATTCCCTCTCTATGCCCATGATTCTGTTATATTCACCAGTTTATCCTGTTCATCAGATTTTTAATTCGCTGGATTTTCAGAATCATTTGTTGATAGATGTATATTTGTTGTTCATAATTTTTATTTTTACCTTTTTCTTCTTCCTCTTCTTTTTTTTTTTAAATATATTTTATTGATTTTTTACAGAGCGGAAGGGAGAGGGATAGAAAGTCAGAAACATCGATGAGAGAGAAACATCGATCAGCTGCCTCTTGCACGCCCCCTACTGGGGATGTGCCCGCAGCCAAGGTACATGCCCTTTACCGGAATCGAACCAGGGACCCTTCAGTCTGCAGTCCGACGCTCTATCCACTGAGCCAAACCGGTTTCGGCTCTTCTTCCTCTTCTTAAAGAATATATTTCAGTATTTCATACAATAAAGGTTTGGCAGTGATGAATTCCTTTAGCTTTTTCTTATCTGTGAAGTACTTTACCTGACCTTCAATTCTGAATGATAGCTTTGCTGGGTAGACTAATCTTGGTTGTAGATTCTTGCTATCATCACTTTGAATATTTTTTGCAACTCCCGTCTGGCCTGCATAGTTTCTGTTGAGGAATCCACTGACAATCGTATGGGTGCTCCCTTATAGGTAACTAACTCTTTTTCTCTTGCTGCTTTTAATATTCGTTCTTTGTCTTTTGCTCTTGGCATTTTAATTATGATGTGTCTTGGTGTGGTCCTCTTTGGATTCCTATAGTTTGGGGTTTCAGTGTGCTTCTTGGACTTTTAAGTCAATTTCTTTCACCAAGTTGGGGAAGTTTTCGGTAACTATTTCTTCAAATAGGTTTTCATTATCTAGTTTTCTCTCTCTTTTTCTGGCCCCCCTATAATTCAGATGTTGGTATGCTTGAGGTTGTCCCAGAGGCCCCTTACACTATCTTCAATTTTTTGGATTCTTTTTCTTCTTGCTTTTCCATGTGAGTAGATTTTGCCTCTTTGTACTTCAAATCTTTGACTTGGTTCTTGCGGTCCTCTAGATTGCTTTTAGGTCTTTGTATAATATATTTTATTTCAGTCAGTGTATACTTAATTTCTAGTTGGTCCTTTTTCACATCCTCGTAGGTCTTTTTCATTTCCTAATAGGTCTCATTAAGTTCATTGGCCTTTTCTAGGAGCCTCTTGAAAAACCTTATAACTATGGTTTTGAACTCTATGTCCAGTCATTTTTTCCCCTCCATTTTTTTCACATAAAATTTCTTTCCATGTCTCTGCATGGTGGCTGCTTTCCTGAGTTGGTCGATTAGCTTTGTGTGGTAGATATCCTCTAAGGGACAGTGGCTCAGCCTCTCCAGTTACCTGAGGTGGATACTCTGCTGCAGCCCTTTATGGGTTGCACAGTCTTGTTGAAGTTAAGCCTAGATTATTGTTGTTTGTACTAGGAGGGTTTGACCTCCAGGTCAATTGGCTGTGAGGGTCAGCTGTGCTCAGGTTGGATAGGCAGAGTCTTTGGGCCAAGCAGTCAGCCTCAGCTCTGCCCTATGTGGCACCTGGGCTCGGTGGTAATGGCTGCAAGCATGTATGAGAGAAAGCTGCTGCTGAGCTCTACCCACTGCCGGACAATTCAGCCTCTCCCCAAATGAGTCTGCACCCTCAAAGTTTCACCCAGGGTTGTAAAACAATGGAGTCTGGTGGTTTACCGGATGAGAGAGGAAGTCACCAATCCTCTCTGTGCACTCACACACCTTCTGCTGTTCCCAAGTTTACACGCACTCTCCACAAGCTCATAGACCTTTGCAGCACCCGAGTTTCAGCATGCTTCCCTACTGTCCAGTTTCAGCCCATATGAATGTGGATTCCCCGGACTTTGCCTCAAACTGGGGAATCAGTGCACTGGGACGCCTTTGCCTCCCTTCCCATTCAAGAAAGCCAGCCCGGTTTGCAGCTGCCAGTCCTTTCCCCTCGCGCCCACGTGTATTGCACCAAACCTCTTCAGTGCTGCCCTCTGCTGCTCCTCTGAGTCACAGTGTCCTATCTACTTTTATTTGTGGAATTTTCACTCAGTTAGCTTTCTGGTGATTCTGGATGATGTTTGTTCTGTTGTTAAGTTGTAGTTTTGAAATTGTTGTGTGGGGCAGAAGATAGGTGTTTACCTATGCTGCCATCTTGGTTCCTCAAACTACACCTTTACTTTTGTACTGAGTAGGGTAGCTCTCCAATATTATTATCTCCCATTATCTTTCCAGACAATATCTTAACCACATCTAGATTTTTCCAGGTGTACAGGTATGACATTGGACTTATGATATCCTCCTTTGTGGAGATTCATATGATATGAATATTTAGGGCCTAAAAACAAATGAGTTTACAAAAAGAGGGTGATCTTGTACCTCTACACACTATTAAAGGCCTCACCACTTTAGTTCAACTTTTGACAATGATTTGTTAAGATGAGGGCTGCTGTAATCCTTAGTATGTCAGGAAACAGCTTTTATCCTCTTTACACCCACATTATTAAAAACAAATCAAAGCCCACTATCTTTTGCAATTTTTTGAATTATGGAACCACCATTCCTAATAAACAAATTTTATTTAATTCCTTTAGTTCTGTTACTTGTGGACTGGACCTTGAATATGACTCCTTGTAACATAAGGCTCTAAAATCTGTCTAAATTACTCTAGAATAATCAGTCCTGTTAGGGCCTTCTAGAAACTCCTTCAGTGTAGAGGCTTTAACAACCTTCTCTCATACTTCTTTGAGTCCCTAGACCATTCGGGATATCAATATCTTGACAATGGGCTTCTGATTCAACAAATTTCCCTCCTTGGCCCGATAATATATGTCATTAGTGAGGCAATTTATAACCACAAAATGGAATTTGGTGTAAGTGGACATTATTTCATGTCCTGAAATTGTGACCCTTTATATCCTGCTACCCATTCTGCCTTTGATCATAGAGGCAGCATTCTGAAAGCTCAGCAGGGCTAGCAGGGCCCTGTTCCTACAGGATGCAACCTAACCTGTGTCCTCTACATACCCTATCTACCTGACAGACTAACTTTGCCTATGCCCAGTCTCTTCCCAGATGCCACAATGCTGCAAAAGTTCATTTTCTCTTAGAACACTTGGATACCTGGGGGCATCTTATTATCTACAGAGCTCACATCAAAAGGAGCCCATTCACTAAAACAATTATTTTACCACTATCACACTTAAAGGAACTTACCTGAGAGCTGCTTCTTTTGTATATTTTAACCTGTGTATTCCTGATAAAGGAAAATGGACAGCTCAGTTAGCAGTTGGCTGAACTTTAGGCAATCATCTTAACACTGGACGTCTTGGACAACAATTGGACTCATGGGTACAATTTTGCATCTCTTTGGGCTATAGCCAATGGTCTGACCATCTGGTCTGACCAATAGAAACAATTCCTATACAGGTTTGGCTTATTTGGGCTAAAGATCTCTTGGAATATCTTGCCTCACAGTTTCCAAACATATAAATGGGCCACATATTAATCTGTATATATTAAAGCCAGACTAGAAGGTCTCACATGCCACTCCTTATCCTTTCTGAATTTTACACATCTTTGATAATGGCCAAGGCACACATTTTACTTCACACAGTACACAATCCTGAGTTGTGTAAGAATATATTCAATGGTAGATTCACCTCTATAACTGTTTTCAGGATTCCAATACCATAATTGCTTAAACAAGTCCAAAATAAATTAAATTAACCATCAAATGTTTAATTTAACACTCAAACTTCAGGGGTGAATTGTAATGAACTCTTATGCCATTGTTCTCTTTTTTTTCCTCTTTTTTAGGTATCATCCTAATATATAAAAACCCTGGGTCCATCACATCCACAACAACCTGGAGGCTCAACCATTCGCCAGTCTGTGAACATAGCAGGTGACTGGGCTGAACTGCTGACCTCTCAGAAAAAAAAGAGGTTGGGCTTAATTAGCAGTGGCAGTGGCTGCTGGAAAGGCTGAGAGAGGGCATTAGGGTTTGCTTCTCTCTCCCTCAACAGTAGCCAAGCCTTTCTCTCTGTCCCAGAGGTCAGCTGTTCAGCCTCTGCCAGCAGCCTGGAGCTGGCTGCTGATTGGCCCCATCTCTGTGATCAGATCTAGAGACAAGCCCAGAGATGATGACTGGCATAGATACCAACCAATCAGAACCAAATCTGGGTCAACTCTGAGGAAGCAATTGCTGCCTAGCAGGCAGAACTTTTGAGACTGACTGGCATAGGAACTGACCAATCAGAACTAAATTGACCAGCAAAGGACAGCAGTTGAGAGAGATATCAGGACTGCAGGGGAGGACTTTTGGGGGCAAGATCACTCTGGAAGGGGATGACACTTAGGTGTGATCTGGCAGGCAGAGGCTCTTGGAGGTGATAAGGCCATCAGGGAATGGCAGTTTGAGATGCGATCAGGCCAGCAAAAGAGGGCATTTGTGGGCAATCGGACTGGCAGGTGAGGGCAATTTTTGGGGATCAGGCCTGCAGGGAAGGGCAGGTGGGGACCATAAGGTTTGCAGGAGAGGATAGATGGGAGGGACCAGGCTTGCAGGGGAGGGCAATTAGGGGTTATTGGGCTGGTAGGCAGAAGCAATTAGGGGCAATCAGGCAGGCAGGCAGCAAATTAAGCCATTGGGAGCCAGCAGTCCCGGATTGTGACAGGGATGTCTAACTGCCCATTTGGGTCTAAAGTGGCAGTCAGACATCCCCTGATGGGTACAGGTTGAATAGGGTGCAGGTTGGGCTGAGGGGCTCTACCCCCAGTGTAAGAATTCCATGCCCCAGGCCTCTAGTGGTGAAATAATATTGCATATATTTAAAGTGTACAACTTAATGGTTTGCTAAATGTATACATTGTGAAGTAATCACAAACATCTAATTAATTATTTATCATCAAGCATAGTTATCACTTCTACTTTTGTGTATGACTTTTTAGATATGTTTTTATTGATTTTTAGAGAGAGAGAGAGAGAGAGAGAGAGAGAGAGAGAGAGAGAGAGAGAGAGAGAAAACATTGATGAGAGAGAAATATGGATAGATCTTGTGACTATCATTCTGAGTAAAATAATTTACATAGAAAAAATATAAAACCACATACTTTTACCTAATATGTGGGATATAAAACAGGAAACAACAAACAAATAAACAAAACAAATAAAACACCTCATAGACACAGACTGAGGAAACTATGAGTGGAAAAGAGAAGTAGGTAAAGGTGTAAAATAAATTATGATGAAGGAAACTTGAAATTGGGTGGTGAAAAAACAATGCAATGTGCAGATAGTGTATCATAGAATTGTATAATTGAAACTTATATGTAATTTTTTACTAATGTTACTCCAATAAATCTAATAAAATTAAATAAAAATATAGTAAGATAAAAAATAATTGCACTCTGTACATGTGAATATAAACACAGATAATGCATTTTTAAAAAATTATATATATATACATGTACATTTCTTTATATAACTATTAAAACAATTGAAAATGGATTTAATCACTTTGTATTTCTCCTTCCATTTCTTTATAGCTTGATGTGTTTCTGTTGAGAAATCGTTTGATAATATGATGGGGGATCTTTTGTGGGTAACTCTCTGTTTCTCTCTTGCAGCCTTTAAGATTCCCTCTTTGTCCATAATATTTCCATTGTAATTATGGCTTGTCTTGCTGTGGGTCTTTTAGGATTCATCTTGCTTCAGATTCTTTGTACTTGAGTAACTTTTTTAGTCCCCATATCAGGGAAGTTTTCTGCCATTATTTCTTCAAATGCATTTTCTAATCCTTGTTGCTCTTCTTGTTCTTCTGGCAGCCCAATTATACATATGTTATTTCGTTTTGTATTGTCCCAAAGCTTCCTTAGGCTCTCCTCCTGCTTTTTATTTTTTTCCTTTAGTTCCTGTTCAGAGTGGGCTTGTTTCTCTACCTGATCTTCTAAATCACTGATATGGTCCTCTGCTGCTTTTTGTCTACTGTTCTAGCCTTCCATAATGTTTTTGATGGTAACTATGTCATTTTTCGTTTCTTCCTGATTTTTGCATAGGTTGTTGATTTTCTCATCCATTCAGTGTATGAACTGTATGGCCATTGCTCTGAATTCTTTTTCTGTCATGCTGTCTGCTTCTGTTTAACTTATTTTTCTTACTCAACAATTCCTCCTTTCCTTTCCTCTGGGTATTGCTTCATTTCCTCCCCATTTTGACTATCACCAGAAGGTTAAGATGTCGAGTTTTGGGGGCCTGGACCATGTGTAGTGGGAGTTTTGCACCTCCCCAAGTATCACTGAAGAGCTCTGTTATTGAGACACGTGGTCGCTGTGGGTTGGTGGGAACCACACTCATCCTGTGTCAAGTCACAGGTGCTTAGTATGGTCTCGTGTTTGCACCTAGAATCAGGGACACTGTCTGTGCCATGTTAAAATAAAGAACCCACTGGCATATGCCAAAAATCAAAGTTCCCTATTGCATGTCAGGAGTCAGAGGTTCCCTGTGTTTATGCTAAGAATTGAGTATCAGAATCTCTGTTTCTTGGTGCAATGTCACACTGAGAATCACGTCCCTGTGTGCACATGTGCTAAGAATTGGAGTCACTGGGTCTTAGTGTGAATGTACTGGGAATCAGGCATCTCAGGCAAATGTAATGCAGAATGGATTCTAGTAACTGTTGGCCAGTGCTGCCTCTTGTGTGGTGATTCAGGGTCCCAGATCTGCCTGGGAGACCAGGCTGCTCAGTTTTATTGTGTTGGCAGGAAGTCCACTTCTGCCTTGTGGTAAACAGCCTTCTGTGTGCACTTGCCCTGAAACAAAGTGAGGTGGGACTGCCCCTTAATGTGGGTATGGGGTCTGGTCATATGGGTGTGCATGTGGAAAACAAACTCTCTGTGTCCATGTACCAAGGTTCATATTAGGCACTGCCTTCATGTGTGGGCATAGGTTCTGGTTGTGGAGAACCTTTTCCCCAAGACCGCACATCCAGGTTCAAATTCACCGAAGCCTCTCTTCTGAGGTGTAGGATCTGTATATGGGAAACAAACTCCCTAGGTTTGCACCCTCAACCTCAAATTCAGTGCTGTCTCTCTGTGTGGGCGTAGGATCCGGTGGCAGAAAACAATCTCGCCAAGGTCATGCTCCTATGCTCAAATTCAGGACTGCCTTCCTGCCTGGTTGTGGAGCGGAATCTTGGGAAACAAATTCCCGAAGTTCACAAGTATGGGCTCAAGATCAGCACTGTCTCCCTGCCCTGCATGGGCATAGGATCTAGTGGCAGAACCCACCTCCCTAGGGATGAGCGTCTAGGTTCAAAATCTGCTCAGTCTCCCTGCCTGGGCACAGAGACTAATCATGGGGAAAAAAATACTTCCCCTGTCTGACACCAAGACTCAAATTCAGAAAAAGTCACTGCTGCTTTGTATGTGCAGAAAGACTTATTGTGTGCATGGGGTCTAGTAGTTTCTATATCACAACTACAGGGGCTGCGAGGGAGGGAAATTGGCTTTGTGAATCACAGAAATCTGCACCATGGTACCTGGAGTCTTGGTGTCTCTGGGTTGGCAGTAGTGATCCCAGGTCTTTTACCAGAGTGGCTGCAGGATCCTGGTTTGCTTCTGAGACCAGCCTGTGTGGTGACAAGGCTAGGATCATAGTCTCAAGCAGTTCAGTTCTTCAAGATGGCATAGTCTCTGTGCCGCAGGTGTCCTCCCTGGAGTGTTTGTGGTGACCGTGGGATTTTGTCATCTAAGACTGCTCTGATTGGCAGCCCCCTGTAAGAAATGCAGGGTCTAACTGTCCCTACATCTCTCACACAAACATCCACACAGGTCCCCACACCCCTCTATCTCTCCCTCACTCACTAACACACTCTCCCTTGCTACCTTCCTGCTGGTCGCCATCTTCTTTGGAAAAACTGTAACATTCTTGATTCAACAAATTACTATTGCAAAAGCCAAGACTTCTCTCTCTCTTTCTCTCTCTCTCTCTCTCTCTCTCTCTCTCTCTCTCTCTCTCTCTCTCTCTTTCTCTCTCTCTCTCTCTCTCTCTCTCTCTCTCTCTCTCTCTCTCTCTCTTCCATTAAAATAATTTGAAACTACAGGTGACATTCAATATTATTTAACATTAGTTTCAGATGTATACATACATTTTTGAATGTGCTTGAGAGTTTTCCTTGATGCCACCAAAAAGATTCATTATATGTGTAATAAACTTTTTCATACTATCCTGGTGCCTGGATCATCAGTCTTGACAACCAGTAGATATTTTAGGAGTGGAATTCATTCAGTGTCTGTGGAGTGATAACAATAAATCGTACTGAGAGCAAGACATCAAGGTACTGCCCATTCTGCCATGGGACTTTTTTTCTTGCATTGGCTTCCTAACTGACTTTGCTACATGCTGGTTGGCATACACTTTGTGCCATTGCCTGGTGGTAAGCTTCTGCTTTCAACTATCCTTTGTACTGCATTAGTGAGTCTCATAAAACATCTACTAAAGATTTGACCTGCTTAAGTCAGTTAGTAAATAAGCATAGACTGACAGGAAGCATCAGGAAAGTAGGCCTGAATCATTTGTCTCATCCTGGACTGATTTGTGTTTCTCAGATTGAATCATGTCTCAGTTCCAAAATAAGATGTGACTTAGAGTGTGCCTATGGGAATGACATTTACCTTGTGAACTTTCATTGTTTCTTAACCAGATATTGGTCCCCTTTCTATATACAGTTTGGTTGGATAGTCTGTTTAATAGACAAGCCCATTGGGTAGTCATTATTTCATGGACAAATGCAGTGACTATATGGTATGCTAATGTCACACACCTGAAAGCAGAAGACTCACTAATACCTTGCAAAATCTCTCTCTCTCTCTCTCTCTCTCTCTCTCTCTCTCTCTCTCTCTTTCTCTCTCTCTCTCTCTCTCTCCTCACTCACTTTGCGCACACGCGCGCACACACACACACACACACACACACACACACACACACAATCCTGACCTTAAGATTTCTAAAGAGAAACATCCATGAAACTCCTTTGACAAACCCAGGGGATTAATTCTGCACTATAATGGATTGTTCCATAATATTTATTATAATAGCTTGGTTTGAGGTTCTCCAGAAGAAAAAGAAATAAATATGAAGATGGTAGTGGAGAAAATCAGTGAAGTATATCCAGTAAAAGTACATATCCCACATGCAACTTAGAAGATCCAAATGTGGGAAGGAAGTGTGATAATTCATGTATTTATTGAAACATAGAAATGGGTATATAGTTCTGTGGGGTTTTAGTTAAGACATCCAAAATTGTTGGCAATGTTCTGCATTATTCACAATAGCCAAGATAAGTAATGTATTAATTAATAAGTGAATGGATAAAGAAGATGTTATGCACACACACATACATATCGTTGACACTGCATATCACTTATGTGTGAATTATTAAAAATAGAATATGTCAAACTCAATGCAACACAGATAACATAGAGTGCAAATGTGTTTTCCAAGGGCTGAGGGGTGGAGGAAACCCGAAATGATTGGTAAAGGGTACAGATGTTCACCTATAAGATAAATAACATGGATGCAAACTTTCAACTTTAGCACCAATAACAACTGAGTATTTAATGCAAAAAACAAACAAAGAAACCAAATGATTAAAGTTCTCTAAAACAAGAAGTCTAGAATACTTTACAACCATAAGGATCACAATGAGGCATTACATGACGACTAACTAAAATTCAATATGGTACCCTGGATGGGATCCTGGGGCTGAGAAAGCACATTAAGTAAAAATTATAGAAATCATAATAAAATAAATACCTCAATACTCTAGAACCTCACTTCTTGAACTCAATTTAAGAAGGCTGTTTTAGAAGTGATTTGTTCAAAAATCAAATCATCCATAGCCATTTGGAGTCAGTGGACTGAAGGTTCCCAGGTTTGTTTCTTGTCAAAGGTACATGCTTAGGTTGTGAACTTGATCCCCATTAGGTGGCATGCAGGAGGCAGCCAGTCAATTATTCTCTGGTATCACTCATGTATCTAACTCCCTCTCATTGTGCCTTCCTCTTTTAAAATTTATATATATATATATATATATATATATATATATATATATATATATATATCTCGACCTTTAAGACTGAGGAATCAGAATGTCTGGAATACCTGGAATGACCAATCTTTATGATGTTCACTGATAACCCGTAGGCAGACCTTCAATGCAGAGGCTGCCTCCTGGTCGTCAGTGCACTCCCAGAGACAACCTCCACTGGCTGGCTAATCTTTCATAGTGCTTCCGAATGGCCAGCAGTCTCTAATCACCTAATGGGGGATGGATCCCTTGCTAGGATGGTGAAAAAAAGAAGAGTAGTGGCAGACTTGGCCCATCTCTTAGAGGGGGCAAGGGATAGCTCCCTCTTGGGGGCCAGCAACCAAGCTCCTGATTCTGGTCCCACCCCTGAACAGCAGGCCCATTTGGCCTGTGATGTGCTTTCTGTGGTGGCAGCTCAGCAGCAAAGGGAAGGAGGAAGTGGGTAGGCAGAGAATCATGTGTTGGGGGGCACTATCAGTGGCTTTGGCATCTGTTCTTTCAATGCCTGGCCCAGGCACTATCACCTTCTTTCTTGACCACAGCACGTCCTTCTGGAACCACGCTGAGAAAGGGTACTATATATGGGTGGCGGCAGATGTGGCCCCTTTCACTGGGGCGCCAAGGGCCATCACCATTCTCAGGGTTGGTAACCAAGCTCCCATGCCCCATCCTTCCCCCAAGTACTCCCTTGACCAGCAGAGCCAGATAGTTCAGTCCACACTTGGCCCTGATTTCTGGCCAGGCCTAGGGAAACCACCCATTCATTGGTTTCATGCAAAATGCTGCTAGTGGAAATATAAAAAAAATCTAAATAATTTTTCTAAATAGATATAAATGGAAATTGAATGAGTCCATCCCAGATACAAAAATGATTTCCTGTTTAATTTTTTTATATATAGTATATGTCTAAAGTATTGTTTAATCTAAAAAGAAATGCTTTTTTTTGAATTTATGGATCCACCCCCTATTACCCTTAAATGAATGGTGTTCATCACTCCTTTCAGGGGTATCCTTCAGAAGGTCAGAAGGCATTATCTTCACCTTTCCACATATCATTGCTTCCTAACTGCTATCACTGGTTAACCGCTTTTTATTTATCCAAATCAACAACAATTTTTCTAAGTGTTCAATTGTTTGTGATTGTTTTTTTTGTGTGAGCAGTTTCACATCATTGGATACACTAGCTTTCCTGATGGCTTCCTTATGTTTTAAAATGTGCTAACCATAGACGTTGCCAGCAACAAATTTTTTTTCTTTGTTACACTAGAGACGCTTTGTGTCATGTAGAGGTATCAGAATGATAGAATTGTTCCATAACTAAGACATTTTTTCCCTTGAAAAACTTGATCTAGAAAAAAATTGTTTGATATTGGAGATATTTGAAAACTGAAGTTTGAATGTAACTGTTGCACTGATAGTTCAACACATGGAAATATCACACCATACCATTGTAAGATATTAATAATAAGGGAAATTGGGTATGGGGGGTATGGGTATTAACATAAGGATTTTTTTGTAAATCTAATAGTATTCTAAAATAAAACAACATACAAAAGACTAGATAGTGATAATAGCTAGGGAATAGTAGAATGACCCACTGAATGGATAGAGAGGGTATGAAGAATGCCTTGAAACACCCCCTCCCTGCCATGTGCTAGAGGAAATGAAGGAGTGACAGGTCAGTTTGGGAAATATTTTAGGAGATATTGAGGAAGCTCCCCTTTCTCTATGCAGAGCATCTGACACATGCATCCTCTCCCAATCGCCCCCTTCTAATGGATGGTCAAGCTGAGGCTTTGTGATGTCCAGCATCACCATGGCAACCACTGACTTCGCCAATAAGTGTTCAAGGAAGGACTCCTCATGGTACTGAAGAGTATATATAAAAGTTTGGAAAGGCTTGGAGTAGGGCACAGTCTCTACAATAAAACCACGGCTACTAAGCAAATACCAAAGCTTAGTTTAGATAATGGATCACAGACTCCAACTGCAAGGATGGGCCAAGAATCTTCAAGTACTAAGGATAGTACTATGTCTGTTTCTGATTTTAATGACAAAGACAAAGATAAGGTGAGTATAACCAACTGGTATGCCTCTTCTTCTTTCTTAGTGATTCCCAACCATAGACTCTGACCCTGCCCTTGTATAGCACAAACACCTCCTCACTCAATTCACTGTCATTCTATTACAATCCCACTTTCCACCCATTTCCCTATTTCTTTCCCCAAACCAATTTTTATGGGTTTCTCTTGTTTTACCACTGAATAATGAAGACTTTGGATAATCCGAATTCAGTCTTTCAATCAAATGGAGAAAATGAGAGAAAAAGAAAGAGGCAGATATTCATATTTTAATTCAGGAAATGTAAGAAACCCCCAATTGACCAGCCAATTGAGGATGACAAGAATGAGGAGGACTGTGAATATGAGAACACTGTAGAAATTAATGATGAAGGGGAAGTAGAAGGAGATCATGAAGAAAATGAAGAATGAGAAGGAGTTGGTCAAGAAGAAAAATGAGAAGATTATGATGAAGAAGCAGATGATGAAGATGAAGGAGAATAAGGAGAAGATTATGAAGAAGAAAATTATGATAGAGATGATGAAGAAGAAGGATCAGGAGAAGGAGAAGGCAAAGATGATGATGATGATGAATAAGAAGATGATGAAGATGAAGAAAGAGAAATGAAGTAGAAGGAGAAGAGGAAGGGGAAACTGAAGCAGAAGGAGAAGAAGGAGGAGAATAAGGCGAAGGAGAAGGAAAAGGAGGAGGGGGAGAAGAAGGATAAAGAGAAAGAGATGGAGAAGGAGAAGGAGAAGGTGAAGGAGAAGGATGAAGCAGAAGGGATTTCTACCATAAGAATGCTCAGGGTCTACCTGAAGAGGAAAACCTTTACCTATTTGTTGACTCTCTAGAGAAAATTCTTGAGAATTGATCATTACATATGTATCAAAACCTAAATGTCTTGAATGATTACTGGAATGAGTAAAAATGAAATATGTTTGTATCTCTGTGTGTTCTGAGATGATGGAGAGCTAGCAAAGGTGGGGGCAGGTATGCGAAATAAGATAGTCATAGAATTATACCAGTTGGGGCACAAGAGCAGCCATTCTATAGACGGACACTGAGAATTAGGACAAGGTAAAGACCGAAGATGAATTTTTCCTTAACACTTTATTATACTGGAAAGGAATTAAAGAAGTTTTTGTGCCTGCTTGTGTTCAGCATTAAGGAGGGGTGGTGGTGATGCTAGTGGACATTGGGAACAGGATGTTATGTGAGGTTGGCAGTGTGTAATAATGAATCTGATTTCCAGATTTAAGCCTCATTCTTTTCTCTTCCCTCTCCAGCCAACATTTGGACAAAATGATAAAAAAGGACTTTCTGATCATAAAATAGAAACAAATATGTCTAAACTTAACCTTTAGAACTATTGCATTGCCACAACTTCCCATAACC
This sequence comes from Antrozous pallidus, assembly GCA_027563665.1. Classification (NCBI taxonomy): domain Eukaryota; kingdom Metazoa; phylum Chordata; class Mammalia; order Chiroptera; family Vespertilionidae; genus Antrozous; species Antrozous pallidus. The sequence continues at coordinate 25,688,158 of CM050509.1, read as the reverse complement.
AAAGCACTTATTTTCCTAAAATATTTTCTAGTGCTTAATGGCAATCCTGCACAATGAGTAGTAATATATTTTTAAATTTTTCATTAGCTTCAAAAGTGTTTCCCGGTGGACTTTCTTCCCTATTAATGAAATTACACCTTTCATTCTAGTTGAAAAAGGGCCCAACGTAAATGAAAATATGGCCTTCACAAGTAGACTCCCATTGTATAAGACCTATTTAGAGAAGGAATAATCTGACCTACTGCATTTTAATTTAAAAGCCAGATTTGGGTTGTTCTTAAATTGTGAAGCATGATTGGTTCCTCATTGTGGATTTTCAGATTATTAATGTCATGGTCCCACACATTAGGGACCCAAATTTTATATTTTTAAAATTACTGACTCTATACAATGAAACTGGTATATAATTAGCAGTCATAGCAAAATATTTGACTGACAGATTCTATTCAGTGCCTATTTCTACAGACTATAGCTACAGTTAAACTCCACCTGTAGAGTCCTTATACACCTTTACCTGGATATTCAGTAGGACTTCTCTAGTCCTGTTATCTTTTAATATTGTCAATAGTTTCTTCACCACATCTAGCTTAGCAAATTAGTCAGCTTAGCTAATTATCCTGCAGTGTCACGTGTCCTCCTTAAAGTAATCTTCAATCATTTTACACAACCTGGATGTATTTATAAGTCTCCCATGTAATCATATGTGTCAGTTGAAAATTAAGTTGTAATTTATTCTGTGTTTACCTTGTGATTATTTGTTTCATCTTAAGCAGGTGTAGATCCCTGTTGTATTTAGGGTTTCATCAGGTAGTCTGTTCAATGTCCAAATATATTGAGTCACTCATGGAGTAAGAGCATTTACTATGTGTAATGCTAATGACACACACCTGAAACAGAAGACTCACAAGGACCTTGTCAAGTTTTTCTGCGATTACTGCCTCTCTCCCTCCCTCTGTCTCTTTGTCTCTCCCTCTCTCATAATCTCTCTCTCTCTCTCTCTCTCTCTCTCTCTCTCTCTCTCTCTCTCTCTCTCTCGCAGGACCCTGATCCTCAGCATTCTAGAAAGAAATATTCATGACACCCTTGTGAAAAAGCCAAGGGATTAATTCAGCCAAGGCCATGGGTCTTGGGAAGATAAATACCCCAGATTGGTCTGTCTTGGTTTGAGGTTTTCTGGAAGAAAAAGAAATAAATAGGAAGAGATGAGTAGAGAAAATCAGTGAATTATATTCAGTAAAGATACATATTGCACATGCAACCTGGGAAGGTTTCCTGAGAAGGCCTAGTGATTTAGGGAAATGTGATAATTCATATATTTATTGAAACATAAAAAGAGTGTTTGATTCTGTTGGGTTTAGGTAAGACATTCAAAATACTAGGTAATATGTTGCATTATTCACAATAGCCAAAGTAACTAATCTAAGTCTTCATCAATGGATGTATGGATAAAGTAGAAGGCATGTACACACACATACACAGCACCCACCAGGCTACATATAACTTATGTGGCATATTAAATATAGAAAAAGTCAAACACATTGGAACACAGAATATAACAGTATTTTCCAGTTGTTGGTGGGTTGAAGAAATAGTCAAAGCTTGATAAATGGTTACTAACTTCCAATATAACATTAATAACACCTGAGGATTTAATGTTAAAAAACAAACAATCCAAAAGTGTAAGGTTCTTTAAAATAAGAATTTCAGGGGGGAGGAACCAAGATGGTGGCATAGATAAACACTTATCTTGCTGTCCCACACAACAATTCCAAAACTACAACTTAACAACAGAACAAACATCATCCAGAATCACTGGATAGCTGGCTGAGTGAAAATACCACAAATAAAAGTAAATAGAGGACACTGTAACTCACAGATGAGCGGTGGAGGGCAGCGTTGAAGATATTCTCAGAATCAGAGGTTTGGAGCCCAATGCATGCCATCGGAGAGGGCAGGCGGCTTCAAACCCTGCTGGATTTCTCCAAAGGAGTGGGCAAAGGCTTCCCACTGCACTGATTCCCCATTTCCAGGCAAGGTCTGGGGAACGCACATTCATATGGGATGAAACTGGAAAGTGGGAGCAGCAGAGGTCTGCGAGCTTGTGGAGATGGTGAGATTGCGGAGAGTGTGCATAAATTTGGGATCAGCAGTTTGCACACAAACTTGGGAATAGAAATGAGCAACCACACAGAGAGGACTCTTGACTTGCTCCCTCCTTCAGGAGACCAACAGACTGCTTTGTATTAACCCTGGGCAAGACTTTGTGGGTGAGGATTCATTTGGGGAGAGGCTGAATTGTCTGGCAGTGGGTGGAGATCAGCGGTGGCTTTCTCTGAGAGGTGCATGCAGCCATTGCCACCAGTCAGAGAGACCCAGGTGCCACATAGGGTGGAGCTGACACTGCGTGCTCAGCCTGGAGACTCTGCCCATCCAACCTGACCACAGCTTACCCTCACAGTCAATTGGCCTGGAGGTCAAACCCTCCTAGTGCTAACAACAATAACCTGGGCTTAACTTCAACAATACTGTACAACCCATAAACGATTGCAGCAAGAGAATCAACCTCGGGTAACTGGGGAGGATGAGCCACTGTCCCTTAGAGGATATCTACCACACAAAGCTAATCGACCAACTCAGGAAAGCAACCACCATGCAGAGACATGGAAAGAAATCAGATGTGAAAGAAATGGAGGAAAAAAAAACGACTGGACATAGAGTTCAAAACCATGGTTATAAGGTTTTTCAAGAGATCCTAGAAAAGGCTGATGAACTTAATGAGACCTACAAGGAAATGAACAAGACCTACAAGGAAATGAACAAGACCTACGAGGATATGAAAAAGGACCAACTAGAAATTAAGCATACACTGACTGAAATAAAAAATATTATACAAAGACCTAAAAGCAATCTAGAGGACTGCAAGAACCAAGTCAAAGATTTGAAGTACAAAGAGGCAAAATCCACTCACATGGAAAAGCAAGAAGAAAAAGAATCCAAAAAATTGAAGATAGTGTAAGGGGCCTCTCGGACAACCTCAAGCATACCAACATCTGAATTATAGGGGGGCCAAAAAAAGAGAGAGAGCAAGATAATGAAAATGTACTTGAAGAAATAGTGACCGAAAACTTCCCTCACCTGGTGAAATTGACTCAAAAGCGCAAGAAGTGCACAGAACCCTGAAATAAAGGAATCTAAAGAGGACCACACCAAGACACATCGTAATTAAAATGCTAAGAGCAAAATATAAAGAGAGAATATTAAAAGCAGCAAGAGAAAAAGAGTTAGTTACCTATAAAGGAGCACCCATACGACTGTCAGCAGATTCCTCAACAGAAACGATGCAGGGCAGACGGGAGTGGCAAGAAATATTCAAAGTGATGAATAGCAAGAATCTACAACCAAGATTACTCTATCCAGCAAAGCTATCATTCAGAATTGAAGGTTAGATAAAGTGCTTCACATATAAGAAAAAGCTAAAGAAGTTCATCACTGCCAAACCAATGTTATATGAATTGCTGGAAGATATTCTATAAGAAAAGGAAGAAGAAAAAGGTAAAAATATAAGTTATGAACAACAAATTCACATCTATGAACAAATCAATCTAAAAATCCAGCGAATTAAAAATCTGATGAACAGTATAAACTGGTGAATATAACAGAATCATGGGCATAGAGAGGAAATGGACTGACAATTCTTGGGGAGAAAAGGGGTGTGGGAGGTGCAGCAAGAGACTGGACAAAAATCATGCACCTATGGGAGAGGACAGTGTGGGGGAGATGAGGGCGGAGGGTGGGACAGGTACAGGGTGGAGGGGAGCTCTAAGGAGAAAAGGGGGGAACAATGTAATTCATAAACTGAACAATAAAGATTAAAAAAATAAGAATTTTCAGAAAAGTGCACAGCCACTAGGAACACAATGAGGCATGACATGATGACTAATACTTAATATGATATCCTGGATGGGATCCGGGGGGAAAAAAAACTCTCAAAGGTGCATGCATGAAAATGAGGGAATAAAAAATGAGGGAATCTTGATAAAATAAAGACTTCAATACTGTAGAATATCTCTTCTAGAACTTCATTTAATTCAGATGGATGTTTGAGAAGTGATTAGCTCAAAAACCAAATCAGCCCTAACCAGATTGTTTCAGTGGATAGTGCATCAATCTGTGGAATCAAGGTTCCTGGGTCTATTCTGGTCAAAAGCAAAAGGCTGGATTTTGCTCTCAATCCCCAGTAGGTAGCATGCATGAGTCTGCCCAGGAATTATTGTTTATCATGATTGAGGTTCCTTTTTCTCTCTCCCTCTGCTTATGTCTTTTTCAATTAATAGGTATATAAAAAATAAAATTAAATAATTTTCCCAATAAATATTTAAATGGAATGTATTTCTCCCAGACAAAAAAGGTTTCCCACTTTTAACTTTCTTATTCAATCTAATAAAAGAATAACATGCAAATTTGACCGCACCTTCCTTATACCCATAAGCCACACCCACAGCCACACGCACCAGCCAATCAGGAGAAAATTATGCAAATAAACCCCAACCAAGATGGCAGCCACCACTGAGAGCAGGAGGAAGGCTTGGGTTTCCCCGGCAACAGAGGAAGCCAAACTTTCAGCCTGCCATTGCCAGCCTAGGCCTCCAGTCAATGCTACAAAGCTTCAATCATAACAGATGCAGAAATGGCGGAAGCCACTGAGCTGGAGAGAACAGAGGCTTGGGTTTCCTTAGCAATGGAGGAAGCCGAGCTTTCAGCCTGCTGTTGCTGGCCAAGGCCTCCACTCAATGCTACAAAGTTTCAAGTATGAAAGATAGAAAAATGGGGCAGCCACTGAGCAGGAGAGAACAGAGGCTGGGATTTGCCTAGCAATGGAAAAAGCCAAGATTTCAGTCTGCCCTTGCTGGCCTAGACTTCTGCTCCAGGCTACAAAGTTTCAATTGTAGAGCATAAATAATTCCAGATCCCAGGGCCTCCACTTGGATCACTGGGGGGCGTGGCTGGCCTGCAAACCTCCACAGGCCCCTTTCCCAGGCCTCCCCTCGCCCCAAGGGACCCCCCACCATGATCTTGGACACTCTTCAGGGCAAACCAGCTGGCCCCCACCCATGCAACAGGCCTCTATCCTATATAATAATAGAGTAATTTGCAGATTGACCACCACTCCAGCACACAAGAGGGCTGCCCTCATATGGTCAAGGATCCTGCCCCCATGTGGACACAAGATGGCCACTACAAGATTGCCAGCAGGGGAGGGCAGTTGGGAGGGACCAGGCCTGCAAGGGAGTGCAGTTGGGGGCAATCAAGTTTGCAGTGGAGGGCAGTTCAGGGTGTGCAGGCTGGCAGAGGAGGGAAGTTGGGGGCAAACAGGGTGGCAGGGTAGCAATTAGAAATCAATTAGGCTGGCAGGGTAGTGGTTAGGGGTTATCAGGCTGGCAGGCAAAAGAGGTTAGGGGCAATCAGGGAGGCAAGAAAGTGAGCAGTTTGGAGCCAGCAATCCTTGATTTTGAGAATGATGTCCGACTGCCTGTTTAGGCCTGATCCTACTGGGATCGAGCCTAAAGGGACCGTGGGACACACCTCGAGGGGTCCCAGATTGGAGATGGTGCAGGCTGGGGCTAAGGGACATTCCCCGGCCCTCTCTCCCTCCATGCAGGAATTTCATGCCCTGGGCCTCTTGTATAGAATATATGTCTAATGCAATGTTTAATCCAAAAAGAAACACTTGTTTTCTTATATTTAAGGAACCACCCACTACTTGCCTTACATGAATCTCATTCTGCACTTTTTTCAGGGGTATCCTTCAAGAGGACCACATGCAGCATTTTGAAATTTTCACATATTACTGCCCCACACAATCACTGGCTAAACACTTAATTTATCCAAATCATCAACAATTTTCTACCTCTAGATTTGTCTGTGGCTGTTGTTTTGTGAGCATTTTCACACTCTTATCATCCTTACTACTCTTGATGTCCTCTTTATCTTATCTAGTAAAAGAGTAATATGCAAATTGACCATCACACCAACACATAAGATGGCTGCCGCCATATGGTCAAAGATGGAAGCACCCATGTGGACACACGATGGCTGCCACAAGAGGGCCAGCAGGGCAGTTGGGAAGAACCAGGCCTGCAGGGGAGAGCAGTTGGATGGGACCTGACCTGCAAGGGAAGGCATTTGGGGACGATCAAGCCTGCAGGAGAGGGCAGTTGGGGAGATCCAGGCCTGTAGAGAAGCAGTTGGGGTGGGGGAGACAAGACCCACAGAGAAGAGCAGTTAGGGGCAATGAGGCTGGCAGGGGAAGGGAATTAGGGGTGACTGGGTCAGCAGGGGAGGGCAGTTGGTGGGAACCAGGCTGGCATGAGAGGGAAGTTAGGGGTGTCCAGGCTGGCAGGGAAGGGCAGTTTGGGGTAATTGGGCTGTCAGGGGAGCAGTTAAGCATCAATAAAGCTGGCAGGGGAGTGGTTAGAGTGTGATCAGGTTGGCAGGCAGAAGAGGTTAGGGGCAATTAGGAAGGCAGGCAGGCGAGCAGCAGGGAGCCAGCAGTCCTGGATTGTGAGAGGGATGTCTGACTGCCTATTTAGGCCCAATCCTACCAGAATCCCTCCATAGGATCTTAGATTGGACATCCTTTGAGGGGTCCCAGATTGGAGAGGGTGCAGGCCCATGCATGAATTTCGTGCACTGGGCTTCTAGTGTTTTAATATTGTGGAAAGCAGATTTGCCAACAATAAAAACATTATCTCCTTTGTTGCATGAAATATGCTTTGTGCATGCAGAGGTGTCAACATGAAAGGGGTGTCAGGTCAAGAACTGAAGGTTTATTCTACAACTTGTACACTTTTTCCTGGAAAAACATGGTCTAGAACCTCATTGTTTTATATAGGATATATTAGAGAAGTGAAGTTTGATTGTAAATATTTCATTCATGGTTCACTACATGCTACACTTGCACCAAAAAAAGTAAGATATTAGTAATAAGAGAAATTGGGTATGGGCTATATGCATATTACATTCACAATTATGCTGTAAATGTAAAATTATTCTAATAAAACATCATTAAAATTACACAAAAATAGTAGGTAATGACAGTATCTCAGGAATAGTAGAATGGATCTCTAAATGGTTGGGGTGGGGGGGTATGGGAAATGTAGAGGAAACCACACCTCTCTGCTATATGCTGGACAATAATTAAACTGATGAAATGAGGGAGTGGAGGTCAGTTTGGGAAAAATTTTGGGAGGCATTGAAGAATCTCTTCTTCCCCTTACCAGAGCATCTGAATCTCCTGAATCCTCTCTCACTTTCCTCTCCTGAATGGTCAAGCTGATGCTTTGTGATGTCAAGCCACACCATGGAAATCACTAACTCTTGGCCAAACAGAGCTGAAGAGTGTGGCTCTTCATTGTTCTGCAGAGTCTATAGAGACCAGAAGCCTTAGAGTAGATCTTGTTGCCACAACAAAGCCAAAGGTACTAAGAAAATACTGTAGCTTATTTTAGATAACTAGTCAAACTCCAACCTCAAGGATGGACCAAGAAAGTTCAAGTTCTAAAGTGAATTGGAAGTCCATTTCCCAACTCAATGACCAAAAAATGGATAAGGTCAGTTTACACTATTCATATGCTGCCTCTTCTTCCCCAGTAATTCCTCACTCAAGACACTGGCCTTGATCTTTTTGCCACAAACTATTCCTCAATCAATGCGTTGTCATTGTATTAGAAGGCCTTTTCCAACCCATTTCCAATTTCTTGCCACAAAAGGAAGAAGAGCTTTCTGTGTTTAACTTGTTTACCAACTGGATCAGGAAGAAAATGGCAAAGGTAAATTTGTTCCTTAAGCAGCATGAGGAAAAGAATGTGAAAGACAGAAAAAAATCAGATAATTGCCTTTCACTCCAGGAAGAGTAGAAAATCTCCAGTAAACAGACCACCAAAGAAAGGAGAAGTGCTGGAGTATATTCCTACTGAAAGTGATGCCCAGGGTGTCCCAGAAGAAGAAGACCCTCAAGTATGTGTAACCGCTCTACCAAAAAAGCTTAACAAATAGGCATTATGAGATCAAAACATAAATGGTCACCTTGAATAAATATTAGCATTTTATAAAGCAAATGTGCTTGTATTTATGTGTGTTTTTTGAAGATGGGGAGGGAGCAAATGGGGGCAGGTGTGTGTGAAGGGATCAAAGTAAAATTCTGCAATTTAGGCACCAGACCAGCCAGCCTATAGTTAGGCAGGCACTGAGAATAAGGAGTAGGTGAAATAAGAAGATGACTTTTTTTTCTATTTTTTTCTTAACACTTTATCGTACATGTAAGGAAAAAAAAAGGAGTTGGGGATTCTGTTTGTGTTTGGCACACGGGGCGTGGGTTCGTGGTTATGGTGGTGTTGGTGTAGAGATGAGGAACAGTGTGTTGTGGTGGGCTGGCCAGTGTGTAATAGTAAATCTGATTCCATTTTAGATGTTCAGCTTTCAACAGCTGCAGCCTCATTCTTTTATCTTCACCACCCATCCCATATTAGGACAAATAAAAAATGGAAAAAATATGCCTAAATTAATCATTAGAACTATTGTGTTGTGTAAAATTCCTATAGCCAAAGCACTGATTTTCCTAAAACATTTTCTAGTGCATAATGGCAATACTGCCCCATGAGTAGTAAAATTATTTTTTAAAAATATCAGCAGCTTCAAAAATGTTTCCTGGGGACTTTCTTTCCTACTTATGAAATAAGACCTTTCATCCTAGCAGAAAAAGGGACTGACATAAATGAAAATATGGCCTTAACAGGTAGACTCCCATTGTATAAGACCTATTTAGAGAAAGAATAATCCTCCCTTCTGCATTTGGATTTAACCGCCAGATTTGGCTTTCTCCTAAACTGAGAAGCATGATTGGTTTCTCAGAGTAGAATTTCAGACTATTAATGTCATGGTCCTACCCATTACGGATCCATATCTTACATTGTTAAAATTACTGACTGTATATATTGAAACTGGTATTTAATTAGTACTCATAGCAAAATATTTGACTGACATGTTCTATTTAGCTCCTCTTTCTACAGAATATAACTACAATGAAACTTCACCTATAGAGTCATAATACACCTTTACCTAGATACTCAGTAGAGTACCTCTCCATTCCTATTATTTTTTAATATTGCCAATAGTTTCTTCACCACATCTAGCTTAGCAAGTTAGTCAGTTTAGCAAATTAACGTAGAGTCTCAGGAGTCTTCCTTAATGTAATCTCCATCATTTCATGCAATCTAGACCTATTTGTAAGTATCTGATGGAATCATATGTGTCAGTTCAAAATAAGTCATGACTTATTCTGTATTTACCTAGTGAAGATTTGTTTCATCTTAAGCAGTGGTTGGTCCCTTTTCTATATAGAGCTTGTTCCGGTAGTCTGTTCAATGTACAAGTTTATTAGGTAACTCATGGATTCAGACCATTTACTATGGGTGATGCTAATGACACATACCTAAAACAGAAGACTCACAAGGACCTAGCAAAGTTTTTCTGCTGTTGCTGTTGCTGCAGCCCTCTCTCTCTCTCTCTCTCTCTCTCTCTCTCTCTCTCTCTCTCTCTCTCTCTCTCTCACACACACACACACACACACACACACACACACACACACACACACACAGACAGGATCCTGATCCTCCAACTTCTAGAAAGAAATCTTCATGAAACCCCTGTGACAAAGCCAAGGGATTACAGGAGCCACCATCATGGGTAATGACAATTTAAATAATCCAGATTGTTTGGACATGGTTTGAGTTTCTCTGGAAGTAAAAGACATAATAGGAGGAGATAAGTGGAGAAAATCATTGAATTATACCCAGTAATGAAATATTCCCCAAATGCAAGCTGGGAAGGTTTCCTGAAAGCTCCAAGGGATTTGAGGAATTGTGCTAAGTCATATATTTATTGAAAAATAAAAAAAATCGGTCCTGATTCCATTTCAGGTTTTAGGTAAGACATCCAAAATACTAGGTAATATGTTGCATTATTCACAATAGCCAAAGTAAGTAATTTAAGTGTTAATCAATAGATGCATGGATAAAGAAGATAGGATGCACACATACATACACAGCCCCCACCAGGCATCATATCACTTATGTGGCATATTAAAAATAGAAAAAGTCAAACACATTGCAACACAGAGTAGAAAAGTGTTTGCCAGGGGTTGTGGCGTGGAAGAAATAGCAATAGCTTTGTAAATGGCTGCTAACTTTCAACTATAACATATGAGGATTTAACGTTAAAAAAAACCCAAACAATCCAAAAGAGTAAAGTTTTTAAAACAAGAAGTTTAGGAAACTGTACATCCATGAGGATTCCAATGAGGCATGACATGATGACTAAAACTTAGTATGTATCCTGGATGGTATCTGGAGTAGAAAAAGTACATTAAATAAAAACTTAGGAAATCTTAATAAATTAAAGACGTCTGTATAGTCGAAATTCATATCTGGAACTGCATTTCATTCAGAACACTCTTTGAGAAGTGATTAGTTCAAAAACCCAATCCATCCTAACAGTTTGTTTCAATGGATAGAGCATCAGCCTGTGGACTGAAGGTTCCTGGGTTTATTCTGGTCAAAGGCAAATAGCTGGATTTGTACTCACAATTGCTCATAGGGAGTGTGCATGAGGGTGCCTAGAAATTATTCTCTAGCATGACTGATGTTCCTATCTCTCTGTCCCTCTGCCTATGTCTTTTGCAACCAATAAAAATTTTAAAAAGAAAGTCAAATAATTTCCCCATTAGTCATATATTTAAAGGGACAAAATTCATCCCAGACACACAAATGGTTACCTCTTTTAACTTTCTTATATACAGTATATGTCTGATACACTGTTAAATCTAAAAAGAAATACTTGTTTTCTTACATTTAAAGAACTATCCAGTGCTTGCCTTAAATGAATGTTATTCTGCACTCCATTTAGGGCTATTCTTCAAGAAGACCAGATGCTGCATCTTGGTCTTTACCCATATCATTGCCTCCCAAATGCTATCTCTGCATAACTTCTTTTCTTTTATCCAGATCAACAACCATTTTTCTACTTCTTCAATTGCTTGTAATTGTTGTTTTATGAGCATTTTCACTCACTTAGAAACATTTGTGTTCTTTACACTTTAAAATGGTGCCAATCGGATTTTGTCAGCAACAAAAACATTCTCTCCTTACTTTTTTTGCTTCATAGATGCTTCCTGTCATGCATCGATATCAGCATTAAAGGGTTTGCAGATCAAGAACTGAAATTCAGTTCTACAACTAGTGCCTTAAAACAAAACCTACCAACCAAACAAACAATAAAAAACGTGGTCTGGAATGAAATTGATTGATATTGGAGATGTTAGAGAACTGAGGTTTGACTGCAACTGTTTCACTGTTGGTTTATTACATGTTACAATGGCACCATACCTATGTAAGATATTAATAGTAAAGAAAATTGGGTATGTGGTATACAGGTATCATTCGCACGTTTTCTCTAAATTTCAAACTTTACTAAAATGAAATATCCATTAAAACAAGACATAAAATACTAGATAATAATAATATCCAGGGGATAGTAGAATGAGCCACTGAATGGATGTGGGGGAATGGAAAATGGCTTAGAGGAAACATCGCCTCCCTGCCACCTGCTGGACAATAATTGAACTAGAGGAAATGAGGGAGAGGTCAATTTAGGAGGATTTCAGAAGACATTGATGCCAACCCGGTTTGGCTCAGTGGATAGTGCATTGGCCTACAGATTGAAGAGTCTCAGTTTCTATTCTGGTCCAGGGCATGTACTTTGGCTGCGGGCACATCCCCAGTGGGGGGTCTGCAAGAGGCAGCTGATTGATGTTTCTGTCTCATCCAAGTTTCTGACTTTCTATCCCTCTCCCTTCCTCTCTTTAAAAAATCAATAAAATATATTTTAAAAAAGAAAACATTGAGGAAGCTCTGCTTTCTCTAACCAGACCAACTGTGTTTTCTGCATCATCATCCCTAACCCCCTTATGGATGGTTAAACTGAGGCTTTGTGATGTCAAGCCATATCATATCAACCACTGACTGTTGGCCAATCATAGTTGAAGGGTGTGGTTCCTCATTTCCAGGAGGCAATATATTGAGGTCAGGAGTCCTGGATTAAGGCATAGTTGCTACAACAAAACCAAGTTTTCTAAGAAAGTAAGGAACCAATCACAAGTTTGGGGCAAAAACCTACCAGAAGTGAAGTGAATACAAACTCCATTGCAGAACTCTGTGATAAAGAAAAGGAAAAGGAAAAACTACCCTACTGATATGCCTCTTGTTCTTCCCCATTGATTTGCCACTATAGACCCTGACCCTGCCCTTGTCTGGCACAAAAACCTACTCAATCAATCCACTGTCACTCCATTAGAATCCTACTTCCTGCCCATTTCCCAATTTCTTGCCCCAAACCAATTTCTTTCTGTGTTTATCTTGTTTCCCCACTAGGTAATGAAATTAATGGGCAGTGTAAATTCAGTCCTTAAATCAATTGGAGAACATGAAAGAAAAAGAAAGAGGCAGATCTTTGTATTTTATTACAGGAAAGTTAAGTGACACACAGTAAAGCAGCCAATTTAGGACAATGAGGATGAGCCTTAGGAAAAAGATAATGATGAAGGAGAATAAGAAGCAGAAGAGCTAGGAGAAGAAAGGAAAAAGAAAGAGAAGGAGAGGTTGTAGGAGAAAAGTAAGAGGAAGAAGAAGGAGAAAAAGGTGAAAAAGAAGGTGAAGAAGATGATGAGGATAAAGAATGAGAAAGAGAAGGATATGAAGGAAAAGGAGAAGTAGGTGAAGAAGGTGAAGAAGACAATGAAGGTCAATAAGAATAAATAGAAGTAGGAGGAAAAGGAGATGACGAAGTAGAAGAGAGTTGTACCACAAGTGATGCCCCAGGTCTACCTGCAGATAAAGACCCTTAGTATATGTTGCTTCTGTAGATACAATGCTTGAGATATGTTCATTATGTAGATATCAAAACATAAATGATCCCCTTGAATAAATACTAGCATGTGTATAAAGAAAATGTATTTAATTTATGTGTATTCTCTGATGATGGGGAGAGAGTAAAGTAGGGGTTAGGTATGTGACAAAGGAGGGATGTAGAATTCTACAAGTTTGGGAACCAGAGCAGCCATTCCATACTTATCTAGACACTGAGAATAAGGACAAGGTGAAACCTGAAAATATAACTTGTTCCTTAACACTTTATCATACCAACAAGGAAGAATAGAAGTTGCTTTTTCTGCTTGTGTTTGTCATTGGGAGAGGAGATTGTAGAGGAGATGGGGAACAGGGTGTTGTGTGAAGGTTGGCGGTGTGTAATATTGAATCTGATTTCTATTTTAGATGTTAGATTATTTATAGGTTTAAACTTCATTCTTTTATCTTCGCTATCCAGCCAACATTTGGACAAGCTGATAAAAAAGGAGTTTCTGATAATGAAATAGAAAAAAAATAGGTGCACTCTTAACCATTAGAACTACTGTATTGACTCAATTTCCCATAGTCAAAGAATCTATTATCCTAAAATTTTTTTCTAGTGCACAGTAACAATCTGACCAATAAGTAGTAAAATTAATTCTTTTGTAAATATAATCAGCTTGAAAAAATGTTTTCTCTGGTCACTATTTATAAAATAACTAGTTACTCAGTGCATGAAATTTGTTCATATTAAAGGAGAATTAATTTGAGAAAACATTTTAATAATTAGTCTTTACTTTGTTCCAAATAATATGCTGCATTTGTTTTTTCTTTTTTCTTCTGCCTACCACACACTTATAAAAAGAAACTTTATCAAAATACTAGTGACCCAGTGCATAAAATTCGTGCACCTTAAAAGGGAATTACTTAGAGGAACTATTTTAATATGGCTATTTTTCCTATCTCTATAATAGAAGTGTCAGAGATGAAAATTAGTAAAATGTATATGAAAATCTTCCTCCTGTCAGATTCTGGGTTGCACCACGGGAACCAGGGTCAAGTCACCACACACCCACATGGACCTCGAAATAACACAAGACTCAGATTCAAATGGTCTCACACCCATTGAGCTTGATCCAGACACAGCCAACCACACCCCCATCAAACCCTGGCAGGTGGTGGACATGGCTTCAGTTCACCTGACCGAGCACCAGTGTGTGGGTGTGGCCTGTGTCCTTTAGTCTGGGCCAGGCAGGGGCATTCCTTGAGGTCCCATCAAGCACCACATGGCAGGGGGTGCAATCTGAGGTCCTCTAGCCTAGCGCTGGGGCAGATGGCTTGACCTGAGGTTACGCTGCCCGGTACCCTGTCAGGGGGCACAGCCTGAGGTCCTCTGTTAGGTTGTGCTGGGTGGTGGGTGCAGCCTGAGGTCCCTGAGCCTGGTCCAGGGCAGGCAGCATGGCCTGAGGTCTCCTAGTCTGACACTGGGGCAGGAGTAGTGGCCTGAGGTCACCTGTAAAGCTTCACCAGGTGGGGGAAGCAGCCTTAGGTCCCATCCCCCAACCCAGCACCACACAGCCTCAAGTCTCTGCTGATTGCTCATTAAGGCTCCTTATGGGAACTTGGCCTCTGCTGTGGGTACATCCATCTTGTGTTAGAGGTATCCCTGCCTCAGTTGTGAGAACAGCCATTTTGTTACAGCATGATGGTCAATTTGCATATTCTCTCTTTATTAGATAGGATAACACTTAACTATGGTTCACAGTCAGAGCCAAGTATTTGACTAACATGTTCTACTCAGTACCTATTTCAATAGACAGTAGCTATAGTTAAATTTCACCTGTAAACAGACTTAATACACCTTTACTTGGGTACTCATAGAGTAGCTCTCCAATATTATTATCTCCCATTATCTTTCCAGACAATATCTTAACCACATCTAGATTTTTCAGGTGTATAGGTATGACATAAGACTGATGGCATTCTCCTTTGTGGAGATTCATATGATATAAATATTCAGGGCCTAAAAACAAACGAGTTTACAAAATGAGGGTGATCCTGTACCTCTACACACTATAAAAGGCCTCACCACTTTAGTTCAACTTTTGACAATGATTTGTTAAGATGAGGGCTGCCCTAATCCTGAGTATGTCAGGAAACAGCTTTTATCCTATTTACACCCACATTATTAAAAACAAATCAAAGCCCACTATCTTTTGTACCTTTTTGAATTATGGAACCATCATTCCTAATAAACAAATTTTATTTAATTCCTTTAGTTCTGTTACTTGTGGACTGGTGTACCTTGAATATGACTCCTTGTAACATAAGGCTCTAAAATCTGTCTAAATTACTCTAGAATAATCAGTCCTGTTAGGGCCTTCTAGAAACTCCTTCAGTGTAGAGGCTTTAACAACATTTTCTCATACTTCTTGGAGTCCCTGGACCATAAAGGATATCCATAGCTTGGCAATGAGCTTCTGATTCATCAAACAGCCCTCCTTGGCCCAATGATGTATGCCGTTAGTGGGGCAATTTATGGCCACATACTGGACTCCGCTAAAAGTGGACACTACTTCAGTTCTTATAACTGTGATCCTCTATGTCCTGCTACCCATTCTGCCTTATATCACCCATTCTGTCTTAGATCATGGATGCAGCATTCTGAAAACTCAGCAGGGCTAGTAGGGCCCTGTTCCTACAGGATGCAACCTAACCTGTGTCTTCTACATACCCTATCTATTTGACAGAGTAACTTTGCCTATGCCCAGTCTCTTCCCAGATGCCACAATGCTGCAAAAGTTCATTTTCTCTTAGAACCCTTGGATACCTGGGGTCATCTAATTATCTACAGAGCTCACACCAAAGGGAGCCCATTCACTAAAAAAAATATTTCATTACAATCACACTTAAAGGAACTTACTTGAGAGCTGCTGCTTTTTATCTTTTAACCAGTGTATTCCTGAAAAAAATACAAGGGACAGCTCAGTTGGCAGTTGGCTGAACTTTAGGCAGTCATCTAAACACTGGATGTGTTGGACAACAGTTGGTCTCATGGGTACATTTTTGGATCTCTTTGGGCAATAGCCAATGGTCTGACCATCTGATCTGGTCAATACAAACAATTACTATCCAGGTTTGGCTTAATTGGGCTAAAGATCTCTTGGAATATCTTGCCTCACAGTTTCCAAACATATAAATGGGCCACATATTAATCTGTATATATTAAAGCTAGACTAGAAGGTCTCACATGCCACTCCTTATCCTTTCTGAATTTTACACATCTTTGATAGTGACCAAGGCACACATTTTACTTCTCACATTACACAATGCTGGGCTGTGGAACAAGATATTCACTGGGAGATTCACCTTTATAATTGTCTCAGGATTCCAGTACTATAATTGCTTAAACAAGTCTAAAATAAAATAAATTATCCATCAAATGTTTTATTTATCACTCAAACTTCATGGGTGAATTGTAATGAACTCTTATGCCATTGGTTTCAGTTTTTTTCTCTTTTTAGATATCATCCTAATATATAAAAACCCTGGGTCCATCACATCCACAACAACCTAGAGGATCAACCATTTGCCAAGATGGGAACATAGCAGGTGAATGGGCTGAAATGCTGACCTCTCAGAGAAAGAAAGAGGTTTGGCTGATCAGCAGTGGCAGTGGCTGCTGGGGAGGCTGGGAGAGGGAAGCAGGGTTTGCTTCTCTCTCCCTCACCAGTAGCCACTTCTCTCTCTGTCACATAAGTCAGCAGTTTAGCCGCTGCTAGCAGCTTGGAGTGGCTGCTGATCTACCCCATCTCTTTTATCAGATCTAGAGATAGGCCCGCAGATGATGACTGGCATAGATACCAACCAATCAGAACTAAATCTGGGTTAATTGCAAGGAGACAAGGGCTGCCTAGGAGGCCAGGCTTTTGATACTGACTGGAAAAAGAAACCTGCCAATCAGAACCAAATCTGGGTCAACTATGAGAAGGCAATGGCTGCCTAGCTGGCAGAGTGTTTGAGACTGATTAGCATAGAAACTGACCAATCAGAACCAAATTGGCCAGCAAAGGACAGCAGTTGAGAGAGCTATCAGGCCTGCAGTGGAGGGCATTTGGGGACAAGATCTCTCAAGATGGGGATGACACTTAGGTGTGATCAGGCAGGCAGAGACTCTTGGAGGTGATTAGGCCAGCAGGGAATGGCAGTTTGAGGTGCGATCAGGCCAGCAAAAGAGGGCAGTTGTGGGCAACCCGGCTGGCAGGTGAGGGCAATTGTTGGGGATCAGGCCTGTAAGGAAGGGCAGGTGGGGACCATCAGGCTTGCAGGAGAGGACATATGGGAGGTACCAGGCTTGCAGGGGAGCACAATTAGGGGTGATTGGGCTGGTAGGCAGAAGCAATTAGGGGTAATCAGGCAGGCAGGGAGGGAGGCAAGCAGTTGGGGCCAGCAGTCCCGGATTGTGAGAGGGATGTCTGACTGCCCATTTGGGCCTAAAGTGGCAGTCAGACAGCCTCTGATGGGTCCAGGATGAAGAAGGTGCAGGCTGGGCTGTGGGGCACTCCCTCCCCCCAGTGCAATAATTTCATGTCCCAGGCCTCTAGTGGTCAAATAATATTGCATATATTAAAAGTGTACAACTTAATGTTTTGCTAAATGTATACATTGTGAAATAATTACCAGCATCTAATTAATTATCTATCATCAAACATAGTTAACAATTTCCTTCTTTTCTGTATGACTTTTTTAGATGTGATTTTTTTGGTTTTTAGAGATAGAGTAAGAGAGAGAGAGAGAAAACATTGATGAGAGAGAAACTTGGATAGATCTTGTGACTAACATGCTGAATGAAATAAGTTACACGGAAAAATATAAAACCATGTAATTTTATTCATATGTGGGATATAAAACAGGAAACAACAAATAAATAAACACAACAAACAAAACACCTCATAGACACAGCCTGAGGAAAGTATGAGTGGGAAAGGGAAGAAGGTAAATGTCTAAAATAAACAGTGATGGAATGAGACTTGAAATTGAGTGGTAAAAAAACAATGCAATATGCAGATACTCTATCATAGAATTGTACACTTGAAACTTATATATAATTTTTTGACTGTTACCCCAATAAATTTAATAAAATTAAATAAGAAAAATATAAGAACAAAAAATGATTGCACATAGTACATGTGAATATAACCACAGATAATGAAGTTATTAAAAATCAGATATATACACATTTGTTTATATAACTATTAAAAATAGAAAATGTTTTGCATCACTTTGTATTTCTCTTTCCATTCCCATCTACCTTGATGTGTTTCTGTTCAGAAATCATTTGATAATCTTATTGGGGATCCTTTGTGGGTAATTCACTGTCTCTCTCTTGAAGCCTTTAAGACTTTCTCTGTCAACGTTTCCCATTGTAATTATGACATGTCTTGGTGTCAGTCTTTTGGGATTTATCTTGCTTGGGAATACTTGTACTTGAGTAACTTTTTTATTCCCTGTATCAGGGAATTTTTCTGTCATTATTTCTTCAAATTAATTTTCTAATCCTTGCTGCTCTTCTTTTCCTTCTGGCAGTCCAATCATGCATATAAAAAAAAGGACTTTCTGATCTTAAAATAGAACCAAATATTTCTACACTTAACAATAAGAATTATTTTATTGTCTCAACTTCCCACAACCAAAGCACTAATTTTCCTAAAATATTTTCTAGTGAATAATGTAAATCCTGCACAATGAGTAGTAAAATTATTTTTTTTTAAAATAACCAGTAGGTTCAAAAATGTTTCCCGGTGGACTTTCTCCCTATTTATGAAATAACACCTTTCATTCTAGTCGAAAAAGGGCCCAACGTAAATGAAAATATGTCATTCACAGGTAAACTCCCATTGTATAAGACCTATTTAAAGAAGGCATAATCTGCCTTACTGCATTTGAATGTAACAGCCAGATGTGGCTTGCTCTTCAACTGAGAAGCATGACTGGTTCCTCAGTGTGGATTTTCAGATTATTAATATCATGGTCCCAACAATTAGGGATCCAAATCTCACATTTTTAAAATTACTGACTCTATGCAATGAAACTGGTATATAATTAGCAGCAATAGCAAAATATTTGATTGGCATGTTCTATTCAGTGCTTCTTTCTACAGACTATAGCTGTAGTTAAACTTCACCTGTAGTCCTAATGCACTTTTACCTGGATACTCAATAGTGTACCTCTTCATTCCTATTATCTTTTAATATCGCCGATAGTTTCTTCACCCCATGTAGCTTAGCAAATTAGTCAGCTTAGCAAATTAATGTAGAGTCTCAGGAGTCCTCCTTAATGTAATCCTCCATCATTTCACTCAACCTAGATCTATTTGTAAGTCTCTGATGGAATCATATGTGTCAGTTCCAAAATAAGTCGTGATATATTCTGTGTTTACCTTGTGAAGTTTTGTTTCAATTTAAGCAGTGGTGGGTCATCCTTCTATATAGAGCTTGTTCCAGTAGTGTGTTCAATGTTCAAATCTATTTGGTCACCCATGCAATCAGAGCATTTACTATTTGTGATGCTAATGATACATACCTGAAACAGAAGACTCACAAGGAACTTGCAAAGTTTTCCTGCTGTTGCTGCCTCTCTGTTTCTCTCTCTCTCTCTCTCTCTCTCTCTCTCTCTCTCTCTCTCTCCCTCTCTCTATTTCACATACATACAGGATCCTGATCCTCAGCATTGTAGAAAGAAATATTCATGACAATCCTGTGACAAAGCCTAGGAATTATTTCAGCCCCTGCCATAGGTCATGGGAAGATCCATACCCTAGATTGTTCTGGCTTTGTTTGAGGTTCTCTGGAAGAAAAAGAAATAAACAGAAAGAGATGAGTGGATAAAATATGTGAAACATATCCAGTAATGATACATATCCCACATGCCACCTGGGAAGGTTTCCTGTAAGAGCCAAGCGATTTTGGGAAGTGTGATAATTCATATATTTATTGAAACATAAAAAATAGGTATTTGATCCTGTGAGGTTTTAGGAAAGACATGCAAAATACTAGGTAATATGCTGCATTATTCAGAATAGCCAAAGTAAGTAACTTAAGTGTCCATCAATGGATGCATGTGTTAACGAGAAAACAAACATTGAAACCTGTAAATAATTTTGTGAGTTTATTTGAGCCAAAACTGTCAACATATGCCGGGAAACAGAACCTCAATGAATTGAGATAATATATATTTATGCATTTGCAATCAAAAGAAAGGGATGTAGGTGAGTTACGTGAAATTCATTGGTGATAGATTAAGGAGCTGGGATAAAGCAAGGTGAGGAAAATTCTGGGATAGAGTAAAAAGTTAAATGATGTACTGCTTTTTTTTCCTACAGAGATGGATACAGGATACCTTAATTAACAGTTGACAATTAACTTGATTACAATAAGAATAGGGAATGTTCTGGTGCCATTTGTTGTGACCTCAGGTGTCCTGGGTAAAAAAGGAAATTACAATATACCAGACTTTTCGCAGATATGTGATCTTAGAAGCAGAAAGGCAAATGGCTCAGCAAAGATGTAAGCTGATTTTTGTCAGGAAAAATACTGGCCTAGGACATGATTACCCACTATAACCTGTTTGTAGTTAAACATTTGATTTTCAAACCATCTTTTGTGGTTATTTTATGTCTCTGAGTTTGCAAAACTACCATGCAGGGCTCCTTTCATCCACACATGGATAAAGAAGAAGGCATACACACATAGATACACAGCCCCCACCTGGCATCATATCACTTACGTGGCATATTAAAAATAGAATAAGTCAAACACATAGGAACACAGATTAGAACAGTATTTTCCATGTGTTTGTGGGTGGAAGAAATAGCAATAGATTGGTGAATGGGTACTAATTTTCAATTATAACATCAATAACATCTAAGGATTTAATGTAAAATACCCAAACAATCTAAAAGGTAAGGTTCTTTAAAAGATGGTTAGGAAACTGTACAGCCTCGAGGATCACAATGAGGCATGAAACGATTACTAAAATTTAATATAGTATCCTGGATGGTATCCTGGGGAAGAAAAAGAACATTAAATTACAAAATAGGAAATCTTAATAAAATAAAGACTTCAATGATGTTGAACTTCACTTCTATAACTTTATTTCATTCAGAAGGCTGTTTGAGAAGTTATTTATTAAAAAAACAAATCAGCCCTAACCAGATTGTTTCAGTGGATAGAGCAACAGCTTGTGGACGGAAGGTTCCTGGGTCTATTTTGGTCAAAGGCAAATGGCTGGATTGTGCTCTCAGTCCCCAGTAGGCGGCATGCATGAGGCTGCCCAGCAATTATTCTCTAGCATGACCGATGTTCCTATCTCTCTCTCCCTCTTCTTATGTCTTTTGCAATCAATTCTATCTAATAAACAGTAATACACAAATTTGACTGTATCTTCACCACACCCACAAGCCACACCCACAGCCATGCCCACTCTCCAATCAGGAGCAAATTATGCAAATAATCCCCAACCAAGATTGCTGGTGCCACTGAGAGTAGGAGGAAGGCTTGGGTTTCCCCAGCAACAGAGGAAACCAAGCTTTCCGCTTGCCTAGGCCTCCACTCAATGCTACAAAGTTTTAATTATAAAAGATACAGAAATGGCAGTAGCCACTTAGCTGGAGAGAACAGAGGCTTGGGTTTCCCTGGCAATGGAGGAAGCCAAGCTATCAACCTGCCATTGCTGGCCTAGGCCTCCAATCTAGGCTACAAAGTTTCAATTGTAGACATAGATTAATCCCAGATACTATGGCCTCCGCTTGGGTGGCTGGGGAGTGTGGCTGGCCTGCAAACCTCCACAGGCTCCTTGCCCAGGCCGCCTCTCACTCTAGGGGAATCCCCACCATGATCTGTAACCCTCTTCAGGGCAAACATGCTGGCCCCCACCCATGCAACAGGCCTCTATCCTATCTAATAAAAGAGTAATTTGCAGATTGATCATCACTCCGACATACAAGAGGGCTGCCTCCATGTGGTCAAAGATCCTGCCCCCATGTGGACAGAAGATGGCCACCACAAGATGGCCAGAAGGGGAGGGCTGTTGGAGGTTCCAGGTCCTGCAAGGGAGGGCAGTTGGGGGCGATCAAGCCTGCACGGGAGAACAGTTAGGGGTGACCAGGCCAGCATAGGAGGAAAGTTGGGGGCAAATAGGCTGGCAGGGGAGCAGTTAGACATCAATTAGGCTGGCAGGGTAGTTAGCAGGTGATCAGGCTGGCAGGCAGAAGCGGTTAGGGACAATCAGGGAGGCAGGCGGGTGAGCAGTTTGGAGCTATCAGTCCTGGATTGTGAAAAGGATATCCAACTGCCCGTTTAGGCCCGATCCTACGATCCTACCAGGATCAAGCCTAGACGGGCAGTCAGACATCCCTTGAGGGGTCCCAAATTGGCTGGGCTAAGGGACATCCCCTGCCCCCGCTGCACCAATTTCATTCACAAGGCCTCTAATAAGAGTATAAAAAATAAAATAAAATAATTTCCCCAATTTGCATATATTTAAATGGAATGAATTTCTCCCAGACACACAAAGAGTTCCATCTTTTAACGTTCTTATATACAGAATATGTCTAAAGTACTCTTTAATCTAAAAAGAAACACTTGTTTTCTTATATTTAAGGAACTACCCAGTGCTTGCCTTACATGAATCTCATTCTGCACTCCTTTCAGGGGTATTTTTCAACAGGATCAGATGCAGCATCTTGGACTTTTCACATATCATTGCCCCACACCATCACTGGATGAACACTTTTCATTTATCCAAATCAACAAGAATTTTTCTACCTCTTCATTTATCTGCAGCTATTGTTTTGTGAGCATTTTCACACCCTTATAAACATTGCTAATCTTGGTGGCTTCTCTATGTTTTAAAATTGTAACCAGATTTGGGAACAATAAAAACATTATCTCCTTTTTTGTTGCATGAGAGATGCTTGTGTCATGCAGAAGTATCAGCATGAAAAGGCTGTCAGGTCAAAAACTGAAGTTTTATTTCACAACAAATACAATTTATCCTGGAACAACATGGTCTAGAAACTAATTGTTTTATATTGGGGATATTAGAGAAGTGAAGTTTGATTGTAACTGTTACATTGATGGTTCTCTACATGTTACACTTTATCCAAAAAATGTAAGATATTAGTAATAAGGAAATTTGGTATTGGGTATATGTGTATTATCATCACAATTACTCTGTAAATGTAAAACCATTCTAAAATAAAACACCCATTAAAATTACACAAAGATAGTAGGTAATTATAATATCAGAAGGATAGTAGAATGGACCACTGAATGGTTTGGGTGGGGGATATAGGGAATGGCTTAGGAAACCACACCTCTCTTCTATATGCTAGACAATAACTCAACAGTTGAAATGAGGGAATGGAGGACACTTTGGGAAAAACTTTTAGGAGGTATTGAGCACGCTCCCCTTTCTCTTACCAGAGCATCTGACTCTCCTGCATCCTCTCCCACTTTGCCCTCCTGGATTGTCAAGCTGATGATTTGTGATGCCAAGCCATGCCATGGTAACCACTAACTGCTGACCAATCAGAGCTGAAGGGTGTGGCTCCTAATTGTCTTGCAGTGTCTACAAATAGACCATGGATTTTGGAGTAGATCTTGTTGCTACAACCAAGCAAAAGTTACTAAGAAAATACTGTAGCCTATTTTAGCTAACTAATGAAACTCCAACTGCAAGGCTGGACCAAGAAAGTTCAAGTTTTAAAGTGAATTGGAAGTCCATTTCCTCACTCAATGACCAAGAAAAAGGATAAAGTCAGTTTATACTACCCATATGCTGCCTCTTCTTCTCCACTAATTCTTGACCCAAGACACTGGCCTTGGTCTTTTTTGCCACAGACACTTCCTCAATCAATGCATTGTCATCGTATTGCAAGCTCCTTTCCCACCCGTTTCCCAATTTACTCCCAGAAAACGAACTATAGCTTTCAGGGTTTAACTTGTTGCCCAACTACATCACGAAGAAATGGCGAAGGTAAATTCGGTCCGTAAGCAGTGAGAGGAAAAAATGAGAAAGACAGAAAAAAATCAAGTAATTGCCTTTCACTCCAGGAAGGGTAAAAAACCTCCAGTAAGCAGGTCACTAAAGGAAGGACAAGAACTGGAGAGTATTTTTACTGAAAGTGATGCCCAGCATGTCCCTGAAGAAGAAGACCATTAAGAATTTGTAGCCTCTCTACCATTGTCAAATGGGCAATATGAGGAGATCAAAACATAAATGTTCTCCTTGAACAAATACTAGTATTTTATAAAGGAAATGTGCTTATATTTTTGTGTGTATTCTGGTGATGGTGGTGGGGGAACAAAGATTGTGAGAGGGATGTCTAACTGCCCATTTGGGTCTGGACTGGCAGTCAGACATCCCTCGATGGGTCACAGAGTGAAGAGGGTGCAGGCTGGTCTGAGGTCACCTTCAGTGCACAAATTTAATGCACCATGCCCCTAGTGTTCAAATAATATGGCATATATTTAAAGTGTACAACTTAATGTTTGCTGAAAGTATACATTGTGAAATAATCACAAGCATCTAATTATTTATCTATCATCAAGCATAGTTAACACTTTCCTTCTTTTCTGTATGACTTTTTTAGTTGTGTTTTTATTGATTTTTAGAGAGAGTGTAAGACAGAGATAAATCTTTGATGAGAGAGAAACATGGATAGATCTTGTGATTATCATGATGAGTGAAATAAGTTACATGGAAAAAATACAAAACAATATAGTTTTATTCATATGTGGGATATGAAACAGGAAACAACAAATAAACAAAACAAACAAAATACATAGACACAGACTGAGGAAAGTAAGAGTGGAAAAGTGAAGAAAGTAAAGGTGTGAAATAAACGGTGTTGGAAGGAAACTTGAAACTGGGTGGTGAAAAAACTTGCACTATGCAGATAGTGTATCATAGAATTGTACACTTAAAATTTATATATATATATATATATATATATATATATATATATATATATATATATACTGTTACCCCAATAAATTTATCACAATTCAATAGGAAAAATATAAGCAGAACAAAATGATTGCAAACAATACATGTGAATATAACCACAGATAATGCATTTATGAAAAATTATATATATACACATTTGTTTATATAACTATTAAACAATAGAAAATGTATTGCATCACTTTGTATTTCTCCTTCCATTCCCATCTAGCTTGATGTGTTTCTGTTGAGAAATCATTTGATAATGTGATTGGGGATCCTTTGTGGGTAAATCTCTGTCTCTCTCTTGAAGCCTTTAAGATTCTCTCCTTGTCAATAACAATTTCTATTGTAATTATGGCATTTCTTAGTGTGGTTCTTTTGGGATTCATCTTGCTTTGGATTCTGTGTACCTGAGTAACTTTTTTATTCCCCATATCAGGGAAGTTTTCTGTCATTATTTCTTCAAATGAATTTTGTAAACTTTGCTTCACTTCTTGTCCTTCTGGCAGCCCAATTCTATATATGTTATTTCATTTTACATTTTTCCAAAGCTCCCTTAGCTCTCCTCCTGCTTTTTAATTTTTTCCTCTAGTTCCTGTTCATATTGGGCTTGTTTCTCTACCTGATCTTCTAAATCAGTGATCAGATCTCTGCTTCTTCTCTTCTAATGTTGAAGCCTTCCATGGTGTTTTTGACTGTAACTATGTCATTTTTTATTTCTTCCTTTTTTTGCATAGGTTGTTGATTTTCTCATCCATACAGTGTATGAACTGTATTATCATTCCTCTCAATTATTTTGCTGTCATGGGGTATGTTTCTGATTGACATATTTCCTTTCTTAATGATTCATCCTTGTCTTTCCTCTGGGGATTCCTTCTTTGCCTCCCCATTGTGACTATTAACAGAAGGTTAAGATGTTGAGTTGCGGGGGCATGGACCATGTGCCATGGGAGTTTTTAATCTCCCAAGGGTCACTGAAGAGCTCTGATACCAAGTCATGCAGTGGCTGTGGGTTGTTGGGAACCACACTCACCCTGGGTCAAGTCACAGGTGTTTACTGTGGGCTCCTGTGTGCACCTAGAATCAGGGACTCTGCCTGTGCAATGTTGAAACAGAGAACCCACTGGCTTGTGCCAAAAATCAAAATCCCCTATTGTATTTCAGGAGTCATAGGCTCCCTGTGTCTATGCCAAGAATTAAGTATCAGAGTCTCTGTGAATTGGTGCTATCTCACACTGAGAATCAGGTCCCTGTGTGCACATGCACCAAGAATTAGAGTCACTGTATCTTAGTGAACATGTACTGGAAATCAGTAATTTCAGGCGCATGTGATGAGGAATGATTCTAGTCACTGTTAGTTAATGCTGCCTCTTGTGTGGAGATTCAGGGTATCAGATCTGCCTGGGAGACCGGGTTGCTCAGTCACACTGTGTTGGCAGGATGTCCACTTCTGCCCTGCGGCAAACAGCCTTCTGTGTGGGCTTGTCCTGAACCAAAGTGAAGTGGTACTGTCCCTGAATATGGGAAAGGGGTCTGGACATATGGGTGTGCACTGTCTGATACAAACTTCCTGTGTCCATGTACCCAGGCTCATATTCAGCACTGTATTTCTGTGTTGGCACAGAATTTGATCATGGGGAATATACTATCCAAGATCACACAGCCAGGTTCAAATTCACTGCAGCCTCTCTCTTAAGGTGCAGGGTCTGATTATGGGAAACAAACTCCCTGGGTTTGCAACCCAAGACTCAAATTCAGTACTGTCTCCCTGTGTGGGTGTAGGATCTGGTGGCAGAAAACAATGTCCCCAAGATCATGCACCTATGCTCAAATTCAGGACAGTCTTCCTGCCTGAGTTTGAAGAGGAGTAACAAATTTCTGGAGTTCACCAATCCAGGATCAAGTTAAGCACTATCTCCCTGACCTGCATGTGCTCGGAATCTGGTGGCAGAAGACCACCTCCCTAGGTATGAGTGGCTACGCACGAAATCCACTCAGTCTCTCTGCCTGGGCACAGAGACTAATTGCAGGAAACAAACTTCCCATGTCTGACACCAAGACTCAAATTCAGACAGAGTCACCACTGCTTTGTGTGTGCAGAAAGCCTTATTGTGTGTGTGGGGTTTTGTAGTTTCTATATCACTACCACAGGGCTGTGGTTGAGAGCAATTGGCTTTGTGACTGACATAAATCTGTGAACAGTTGCCTAGAGTATTGATGTCCCTGCGTCTGCAGTAGTGATCCCAGGTCTTTTACCAGAGTGGCTATTAGATCCTTGTTTGCTTCTAAGACCAGATTGTGTGGTGGCAAGGCTAGGATCATTGTGTCTTGCAGTTCTGTTCTTCAAGATGGCATGGTCTCTGTGATGCCGGGTTTTCCCTGGAGTGTTTGCCATGGGATTTTGTCATTTAAGACTTCCCAGATTGTCAGCCCCCCTGTAAGAACTGCAGGGCCAAACTTTCCTTATATCTCTCACACAAAAACCCACATATGTCTACACACACCTCTATTGCTCTCTCACACACTCTCCTTCTTTTCCTTTCTGCTGGTCTCCACCTTCTCCGGAAAAACTGAAATACTCATTATTTATTCAACCCCTTACTATCACAAAAGCCAAGTCTCCCTTCTCTCTCTCTCTCTCTCTCTCTCTCTCTCTCTCTCTCTCTCTCTCTCTCTCTCTCTCTCTCTTCCATTACAATAATTTGAAATTATAGGTGACATTCAATATTATTTAACATTAGTTTCAGTTGTATATATACATTCTTGAATGTACTTGAGAGTCTACCCTGATGCCTCTAGAAAGCTTCATTATATGAATAATAAACTTTTTCATACTCTCCTGGTGCCTTGGTCATCAGTCTTGACAACCAGAAGAAATTTCAGGTGTGGAATCTATCCTGTGTCTGTGGAGTTATCACAATAAATGGCCCTGTGAGCAAGACATCAAAGTACTGTCCATATTTCCATGATACATTCTTATCTTACTTTGGCTTCCTAACTGACTCTGCTATATGCTGGTAGGCATACACTTGGAGCCATAGGTTGGTGGCAAGCTTGTTCAACTGTTGTTTTTTGTACTGTGTTGGTGGGTCCTACCAAGAATCTACTAAAGATTTGACCTGCATAAGTCAGTTAATAAATTAACATAGAGTGACAGTATCATCCTGAAAGGAGGCCTCAGTTATTTGTCTCATCCTGGACCAATTTGTGCGGATCAGATTGAATCATGTCTCAGTTCCAAAATAAGGTTTGACTGACAGTGTGCCTAAGGGAACGACTTTTACCTTTTGAATATTTGTTAACCAGATGTTGGTCCCCTTTCTATATAGAGTTTGGTTGGATAGTCTGTTTCATGTATAAGTCCATTGGGTAGTCAGTCTTTCATGGAGAAATGCAGTTACTATATGGGAGGCTAATGCCACACACATGAAAGCCTAAGAGTCACTAAGATCATGTAAAATGTCCTCTCTCTCTCTCTCTCTCTCTCTCTCTCTCTCTCTCTCTCTCTCTCCCTCCCTCTCATCTTACACACACACACACACACTCACTCACAGGATCCTGACTCTCAGGTTTCTAAAGAGAAACATCCAAGACACCTCTGTGACAAAGCCAAGGGATTAATTCTGCACTATAATGGAGTGTTCCATAACATTTATGATAATAGCTTGGTTTGAGGTTCTACAGAAGAAAAAGAAATAAATATGGAGATGAAAGTGGAGAAAATCCGTGACGTATATCCAGTAAAAGTACATACCCCACATGCAACCTGGAAGAGAAAAATGTTGGAAGGACCTATGATAATTCATGTCTTTATTGAAACATAGAAATGGGTATTTAGTTCTGTGGGTTTCAGGTGAGTCATCCAAAATTGTTGGCAATGTGCTGCATTATTCACAATAGCCAAGGTAAGT